>CM023618.1:10844064-11571564 GCA_013358685.1 Antennarius maculatus
TAGATGCAGGCTGTGTTCACTGTTGATTCTGAATTGCCCAGGTGTGGATATGAATGTCACACGTTTAAAAGTAAAAGTGTTGTGTGGAAAATCTCAACTTGACCACTTCCTGATAGGATAAAGAGGTTAAAATATCTACACCATTATAATTTATATGCAATCACAGTAATCAGGCAGCTGTGAACGCTAACGCTAACGTTGATGGTGAGTATCAACATGACAGACGCTGCTCATTGTTGAGGAGAACAAGACGGAACAAAAGGACCATAACCAACAATGATGATATAATGATGTATAAATGAGGACAAGCACTAACAATGCTAAGCTTCATCCACTCAGTGTGATGGGAGACATTAATGTGCATCTAAATACACTCAATCAGGGACTAAAAGCTTTGCAGATGTTTTTCTCGTGGCGCCTCAATAACTTATGTCTAAAATGTTCTTAAATTCAAGATGACATTGCCGCCTCTAAAGTCAGTCGTCTCTTTGTATCTAATATATCTATTTAATGTCATCAGAGCTGTGACGCTGAGTCACTTTGAAAGTTCTTCTGGAGGTCAGAAGGTCAGGAAGTTGCTTTTGTATATCAGATGATCACACAATAGATAAATACAGCTCTGGTGTTACACACACACACACACACACACACACACACACACACACACACACACACACACACACACACACACACTCACACTGTTCTGTGTGCGTGTGTGTGTGTGTGTGTGTGTGTATGTGTGTGTGTGTGTGTGTGTGTGTGTGTGTGTGTCAGCCCTATGGCAAAGCAGACTGCTGGGTGATTAGGTGGAGATTCCTCAGAGCAGCAGCAGTCGCCACAGGCCGTTTTACTCTGCTGCATGCCGCCTCACACACACACACACACACACACACACACACACACACACACACACACACACACACACACACACACACACACACACACACACACACACACACACACACACACACGCTGTGTGTGTCACCACAGGGAGGAACTTTGTAGATGACAAGAGGCACTCTGTGAATGTGTGTGTGTGTGTGTGTGTGAGTGTGTGTATGTGTTGGAGAAGCAACCTCCAAAAATGACAAAGAAACTTGACTTCCCTGACTGGAATGAAGGGGGCAGACTGACTGGGGTGTGTGTGTCTCCATCTGCAGCTCCGACGAGGAGATAATGAAGTTTATGCAGTTAATGAACTCCATTTGGAACATCTGCGGTAAAGATGTGGTCACGGCCTTTGACCTTTCACCTTTCAAGGTCATCTGCGACCTCGGAGGTAAGCCTTGTGTGTTCATCAAGTCATCGCATCTCATTTCCATGAGGTCAGGTTCACAATCATTAACATTTAAAGTCGTTTGAGTCACGTGTTAACGGTGACAGCTGGCACAGCTGCACACGCATATTTATACAGTACATTGTGTGTGTGTGTGCCTAAAAACTATTCAACATATAGAATGAACTGTGACCTTCATTATGCCTTGAGCCTTACCGAGTTAATGACTCTCAGTAAATCAGTCATCTTTCATACTAACTCTCAAAGTCACTCCACACCAGTTTTCTTCATAATGGCACATTCACTGTTTCACTGCTGCCAAGTATTTGCAATGTTAACAATGATGTTCAAGTCATTTTTAAATAATGATAAACTTCCAATCAGCCTTCACTCATCCAGTGTGAGCACGTTATGCTATTTATGTTTCTAAAACCATGAAATGTTTCTTTTCTGTTAATACTATTCTTTTTAAAAGAATAGGAATTTGTTCAGCCTGGGGAAAAAAAATTAATAACATCACTCTCTCTCTATTTAAGGCTTTCTAATACATTTAGAATGCCAAGTGAGTATACATAAAAAAGGCCAGTTTTGCAAAAATGCATGCATTTGTTTAAATGGGCTGTGTGCTCTTCTGTTCTGAATGATAAAATAGAGTCTGAGTTGACAGAGTAGCAATGCTTGAAGTATCCTGAAAGCCAATCTATTTTGCATGATTAATCACAAAACAGTGTTTTGTTATAAACTTTTGTGATCCCTACATTCCGCCACCAGATTATTGTTCAATTTATCAGATATATCCCAATAAATAAGGGACACATTTTGAAGCAATATCTCTTCAGATGCGTGAAAGTAAAAAGTTTTAGTCCTTTTCTGTGAAATCAGACTTATTCACAAATTGCTTTTTTCACAGCAGGTTTCTGTGAAAATGGTGAACACAGACAGAACAGCACACAAGAAAAAAATATTAAAAAAAAAAAAAAAGTCAACCTGGAGTCCACAGTGTGAGCTTCCTACAAAAATGAGCAGAGAACAAAAAGGAAGGATGAGAATAAAAGGTAGATTCAGCTTTCTTGTGCTGCTGAAAAGGTATTAATAGGAATAGAGAAAGGGTTTGACAGTTTCAGAGTGTCAGTCAGATTAAGTAGACGTTGAATGCTGATGCAATCATGTAAAATTGTATATAAGATAAATATTTGATATGTGACTATAATTTCAGTCCAGATTGAATATGATTTAATTCCATGAAAAACGTGCATCGACATTTGTTCAGAAGAAGAAATCCAAACATCTTGTGTGCATCTCCATTTACGTTATGTTATTATTTAAAAGCTACAAAGTTTGGCTGCGGTCACAAAAACAGTTCACACTTCACCTGTGAAACCCGTAAAGGGACATCTCTCATATGCAGTACCTCAGTCGCCCACACAGGGGGGCTGTGGAGCCACCCATGACTCCAAGGATAGTTGGCACACATCCAGAGGTCTTCCTGTCATCCCTCACCTCTGTGATTTCATGGCCTTATATGCTCATGTTTATGCATTAAGGTGCTTCTCTGAAGAGAGTGAGCGTGTGGACAGCAGGAGTGTGATGGGAGGTGCTGCCATGTCTTTCACACAGCACCTGTTGTGTCTGAACACACCTGCTGCTCAGGAGCTCCATCTGTGTGTCCGTCCAACTTTCTGCCAATGAGCTGACTCCAGACCAATTCAAGTTTCAGTCACTCCACCCTCAGCGCTGTTCAAATATAAAGGATAAAAGTGGGTTGTTCTTTTACTGTGTGATGTCCCTCATTTTTATTTCAATTTGAAACTGAACACATTTTATGTTTAAAATTAATTTTATATCAGCTTAATATTTCTGCAACTCTGGACAAATTACAGTCATAGTTTTAAGTCATTGTTTTCTCTTTTGAAGTGTAATCACTGTCTTCTTCATTAATCTAATAATTTTCCTTACAGGAGAAGAGAATAATTCCATCAATTACTGTATGTTGGAAAACGAGGTGACATCACTGTGGGTGAATGCACTATAAGAACAATTTAAAATTTGAGTAGTGATAGCAGAATATATGTGACTGATACATGAATAATAATAGATTAATATAGAATATATTAATAGATTGTGTATATGGAATGCATTTTCAGTGTTGTAAATTGTATCAAACTCCCTACTGTCTTGTTCACATGTAGGAAAAGTCAATATAAAATGCCATAAACAATGTGATAATGAACATGAACAACAGCGCAGCCACTGTTAGCGCTCATCACATCAGTGTAACCACCTACTGTGCTGCTGTTCCTGCCACATGGAAGCGTCCACTCATTATAATGAGGGCAGAGGCAGGGTGCTTGCAGGTAGGCACTTATGTAGGTAGACAGGCAGAGAGGCCGTCCCATTATTCCATTCAGATGGATGAGATCATCTCAGACCTGCAGCAGCTCCCAACACCAGATTTCTTTCTTTCTATCGTCAGAGCCTTTGAGGCGGTGATTCATGCTGCCAGGAAATGATGTTCAAAAAGAAATGCTTCTACAACAGATTACCAATCCTAACTTTAATGATAAAAGAGACTGTTGATCCTTGTAGAAAGATTTTGTTAACATCAGAAAATAAGTCTTTACCATTTGGTCAAAATTTTGTCTTATTCTAGCACAGGTATGGGTAAACTATGGCCCACAGGCCATCTACGGCCCGTTAGGCTTTGTAATCCGGCCCGCCAAACTTGTTTTACTTTGATGCACTGGCAAAAATGCGAGACCAGCAGCACTGTTCCCAGAGAAATTGCATGTGAGTACATCTACTCTAATGAAATAAATACAGTTGTAAACGATTGCAGTTGTAAAAAAAAAGTTGGGTCATCATTAATTAGAGATCTATGATAAAACATAAGCAAGAACCACAAAACAAAAAACAACAGATATCACCATAGAAGGATAGAAACTGAGGCCCAGACAGAACCATGGTGCATATTCTACAAGACCATGAAACAAGGAAAATATTCCTCATGAAGGCCCATAGCCTGATGTGTCAATCAAAGAATAATGGACATCTTTCTCCCCATGTCTCCCACCTCTTTGCAATTCAATGTGTATGGTCCTTGAATCATAGTGAGATGTGTTAAAATTCATTGAACTAATGGCCCACAGGGTGCTTCACATCACTGCTCCTGATGGAGATCTTGTGCTCACTGATCCTTTGTTTCAAGGATCAGTGAACTTCAAATGTGCGTGATGTATAGCTTTATCCATATAGATCCTGTCACTCAGGCGCTTTAAGTAAATAACAATATTTGTGCTTGAAGGTGACAAAACCGTTAACAAAAGACAACTGCAATTGGTTATCGTGCCTGTAAAGAGAGATTTATTCTCAGGAAAGTAGAGAACTCGCAAAAAAACAAAATAAAATTGTTCCAGTAGAACATGAGACCAAAGCATCCCAACTCTTCATTGTCGCTGAAGGGCAAAGGTCCAGAAATGATCGATGTTAGACTTCAGAATCAGAATCAGACTTTATATGGAAAGTGCGTGTGTAGATACAAAGACTCCAGGTCTGAAACTGCTCTTAATTACTGATACAGAAATATTTACAGAAAGACAAAAATACTGAACAGATGAAGTTTAATGGTTACATGCATAAACACTGACAGAAGCTGTAGTCTACTGACATCTCTTACCCTCATCATGGTAAAAGCTCTCCTCCATAAAACTCCATTATCCCATTAGTTAGATGTCCGTGGAGATTCCAAGCCATAAGTCATTCTGGAGTACCCATTTATAAAACTTTATGTGAAAATCTGATGTCTTAAATGGAAGTTGTTGGGAAAATCCTGATTACATCTTCGATGCGCTCACAAAACTCCAGAGATACTGACATGCAACACAAGAGTGTTTCCACAGGCTGAGGAAAAGGTCCCCATCGTAAATACACAGATCTTGATCCCAATGGTTGAAAACAATTGACACAGAGTCAATAGGGTTGTGTGGGGAAGACATGACACACATGACACACATCACACTGAAGAGACTTTGAGTCTATGTATATTTTGATACCGTAAACAGTGTGATATATCTGACAGGCCTATGTCCTGTGTGTTAATGCTAACAATATGTGCTTCTTCCTGTTGAAGTTAATGTCTGATGATTAATTAGAACGCTGCAGTTTATGAATTAAGGATTGACACCATATTTAAGATGTGTAATGATTCACATACATGTTCCATTGTATGTGAATCATTTCCCCAATTTTTTTTTTGGCGGGGGGACGTGATTGTGCACCCCTGCACACGTTTATAGCACACATTTTAGTAGTGGTATATTGTATCAGCAAATAAATAACTCAAAATAGCATAGAGATGAAGTTCACAGTCAGACAATGCAGAAAGAGAGACAGAGATGTTATCAGCAGCTCAGTGTAAAACCACAAACACCCATCAAAGGGTTTCATTAACAAACTCCGGCACTCGGGTTAGCTTGGGGTCTCGTACAGCTTGTTGTGTTTGGTTTGGTTCTTCCTCGCTGCTCTTTGATTTTTCTCCGCTGGTGACCCTTGTTTGATGAGAGAGTCAAAAAAGTACCCCTGTGTGTGTGTGTGTGTGTGTGTGTGTGTGCGTGCGTGCGTGCGTGTGTGTGTGTGTGTGTGTGTGCGCACAAACACATGTCTGGCTGGCTTTGTAGGTTTGTCAAAGTGAGATCCATTGATCCTGTATTCCACTTCACTGCCGCTCTATCACTCTACATTGATGCCCCTCTCTCTTTCTCTCTGCTTCTATGCTTAGTCTCTTGCTCTCTTTTTTATATTCATATTGCCCCATGGAGCGTGAAAGCTGATAATAATGCTGCCAAAGCATCAAGTTGAAATATTCATATTTTCCCATTAAATCCCTGTTGCTTCCTTTGTGAATGTGAGTGCTTTCGTGTGTTCATTCAATTACCTTATTTTGCACTCAAATCACGCGGTCTGACCTGAGCCCTACGAGGAACGGCTGCTCTTGCTGTGAGATCACAAAGCAGAAAAATATCTTGACGGCAGCAATCAAGCCAATAGCTGTTTATATACGTCAGTATGAAACAAAAATGTCAACCTCTTGATGATGTCACAGGAGAATTGAGGCAATGTGGAAATATACAACAACATTAAGATGGGTTTTACTGCACATTTCAGGATTGGCCTGTCAAAAACAAGAGCAATAGTGTAAACTGAACATGTTGCACAAACATTGGAGTCTGTCTGTGTATTAAATATGACATTGTCTTTTGTTACCATTTTGTTCTATTATTGTATGAGTGCTAATGTAAAGATTTGACGTTAATAGAGCTTGAACAAAATGTTCCAAAAAATCTTAATTAATGGCCTTTTCTACTTGCATGGTGAATACAGATTTTCTTAATGCTATTAAGTTCATATTCGATACATTTTAGCTTTAGTTTCTAAAGCTAAAATGCTTTTCCTAGATGGGATTTCTCAGCAGGATTCTAAGGAAGCACCACATGTTCTGCAGGAAGTCTCAGTCTAGATTCAGCTCACTTCAGTCTGCTCTATGTGCATGATCATCAGATTAACCCTGTTTCCAGATCCACCACAAACAAGTCAATACAAATCATACAAAATAAATAGTAAGTGTGTACCTGAAAGCATCTGTTTCACCTTTGTGTCTCTGACTTGTGTTACTCTCTCTCCTCCAGGCTGCAGCGGGGCATTAGCTAAGCAGTGCACGTCAGCTTACCCAGAATGCACCGTTACGATCTTTGACCTCCCCAAGGTGGTGCATATGTCGAGAGCACAATTTTTCACAAAGGCCGACCAGAGGATAAACTTCCATGACGGTAAATTACTTGACATATAAAACATGCACAAGCAGGTCAAATGCAATTACAGACGGGCAGACAAACACACTAAGAAAAAACATTTAATTTATAAACGCATGATAGAGTTTTAAAGCAGCTTGTTGAACTTTTCCACATTGCATTTAAAAGGATCAACACCTGGAACAAATGGTTCTCTGTTCTGAATTCTGCCTGCACTGTGATCCAATCTCAGTATGCAAATAACAGCCAAGCTTACAAGGTGGGCTTGTCAACAAAAATGTCACGTTGTCAGGTGGAGAGGAGGGACGTACCACTGTTCTGTTTGCTCTACCCAGAAGAACGGGGTCATTTCTGCACATGGTTTTGCCAAGGTTGAAGGCAGATTTATGAGATTTTTAAACAGTTGATTGGGTATTCATCCCTCTAGGTAAAACACTGTCAATGTTAGTTTGACCTCAGTCAGTTTTTAAGGGTCAGACAAATTGTTTTATGGATGTTGCTCAAAGGCAGAGCAGGACAGAGGCTCGTCCATTTATCAGCAGGTTGGTGGTATGACCCCCCCCCCCCCAGTAGACCCCCAAATTGCTCCCAGTGACCGTTCCACTGACACATAACTGATGGTGTAAATGGTCACTGCTCCTGATGAGCAAGAGACTCCTGCATGGTCTCCTCTGCCGCCACTGCATGGATGTGTGAATTGATATATGCTGGCCCGAGTTGCGAAGCGCTATCACAGCATGGATAGAACAGATAGATACACAGTAATGAGCAAACGGTTTGCTAGCTTACAAAATCGAGGCAATTGAGAAGCGGCAGGACTTTATTTCTGTTGTCGACGAATCGCCTGAAACGAACAAAAACAACAATAAAGTTGTTTTTACCTCATTACCAAAGATTGAGCATGTTTGATGAAGGTCCATCTTTCCTACGGTTTAAATTCACTTACATAAGGAGTAAACTTTCTCCGCGATTCATTCTATTGCAACATGTGGCAGCACTGGATGTCATTAAAATTTCTGAACCAATACAGTATCTGGAGTTGAAGTCCTGGTACACAGCATAGTTCAGTACTTTTTTTTCTATGTGGTTGAAAAAGTCTAATGTCAGTTGGAAAAATGAATAAAATATCAGAAAATAAGTTTCAACACTGGTATTGCTTCAAAAGAGGAAAATGTTCAAAGACCTGTGAGCAACTGGAGAAACTATTTTACTGGTGCGCATTTTAACCAACCTGGATAGCAGGACTGTAATATAGAAACTGATGGACTATAAGTTCAGGACTGGATGATTGAGAATCAGTAGATTCAGATTTCTCCTCAGGTATGAGAATCTGACACAGACTGATTACACATAAATCCGTATTCTGTAATATAATGTCAGTCAGTGTGTATTTTTTCATGTGTTTGACACCAAGCAGCGATACTGAGTTATTTTGTAAGACAAATAATTAAAAACAAAAAATTTCTTTTTATTTTTTACTTTTTCTTAACCTTATGCACATCTTTCAATAGTTATCAAAAATAATTGTTAATATTTTATTCTTCAGCCATTACTGTGATAAAATGGTCCTTCAATCTGAAGGACCATTTTATCACAGCTGCTTTTTTTTTTTTTTTTTATTCTGTAGACTTTATAATTATTGTAGTTGATATTTGTTCTGCACTCTGTGCGTGTGTGTGTGTGTGTGTGTGTGTGTGTGTGTGTGTGTGTGTGTGTGTGTGTGTGTGTGTGTGTGTGTGTGTGTGTGTGTGTGTGTGTGTGTGTGTCTGCCTGTCTTCAGGGGACTTTTTCAAGGACCCTCTTCCAGTTGCTAACCTCTACATCCTGGCCAGAATCCTTCATGACTGGACCGACCAGCGCTGCATAGAGCTGCTCACTAGAGTTTACAAAGCCTGTAAAACAGGTGTGTGTGCTCTTTTTTTCCGCCTCTGCCTGGAATTAGATGACAGATTTTCTCCCACAGTGCAGCTGATCCCAGAAAATCTGTGCTCCTGACATTGATCAAAGACAAATGCACACACAAAGGCAGCAGATGTTATCAGGAGTCAGAGAGCCCCCTTGTGTTTTTTCTCCTGTGAATCTGTGTGTACATAAAAACAAGAACAAAACTCATTTCATGCCCTGCTGTAAAAGTTGTCAAGTTGTTGAACCCAATGGAAACAGACACAGAAAGTAGATCATGACATCCACCAAATGTTTGCTAGAATTGGAGAAAGAAGGAATAAAAGACCGACAAACAAGTAAACAAAAGACATAGATATAAAGACCCTCCCCCCCCATTGCAGGTGGCGCTGTGTTGTTGGTGGAGGCATTGCTTTATGAAAATGGCTCTGGGCCGCTGACAGTGCAACTCTACTCCCTGAACATGTTGGTGCAGACCGAGGGCAGAGAGAGGACCCCGGCCCAGTACTCTGCCCTGCTGGAGGCTGCTGGCTTCTTCAACATCCAGCACCGCTTCACTGGGAAAACTTATGACGCCATACTGGGATACAAACAGGAATAAGATTGAAGGATGTAGGATATAATCTACACAGACTGAAAACAGGTCCCAAAACTGTAGGTTTCATTTTAAATTTGATATGAAGTTTCTTCAAATAAAACCTTTCTCAGATTCAATTTATGAATCTGTTCTGGATCTTTTTTTTTTTTTTAGAAACTATGTAATTTTACGTAATATTCAAACCAGGGCACATTTTTATGCCTGCCCAATTCTGCACACTGAATTTTATAATCCATTTTATAATCCATTTGAAACACAGTCTTAAAAATAAATGTATTTACTTGGAAAATTTAGACTTCGGAAACTAAAACAAGTGGTTGGTGGGAAGAGTCCTCTCTTATTTCTGAAAAACATGAAATAATTACTCTGCGAAGAACAGAAAGCAGATGGTTAACAGAAACCAACTCTCGTTTATAAGTTGGGGCAGTATAAATAATACCTT
The DNA here is from genome assembly GCA_013358685.1 of Antennarius maculatus. Classification (NCBI taxonomy): domain Eukaryota; kingdom Metazoa; phylum Chordata; class Actinopteri; order Lophiiformes; family Antennariidae; genus Antennarius; species Antennarius maculatus. Next base: position 10,854,087 of record CM023618.1, read on the forward strand.
ATAAAGCCGGTTTGAGTGGAACCTGACACAGTGGATAGATCTATTAATAGGATCTGTAGTTTTCAGGTTCTTTGCTTTATCATTGTCAATAGAGGTGATTCTGAATCGTCAACTAGTGCATTCAAGAGTAAACTTGGTTCATCCACTTCACATCATATTAAATCATGAAACCTTTAAATGGAGCCAAAGGTAATTTTAGAAAATTCTGAAGACTCATTAACAGGAAGCAGAAGCAAAACTCACAATTTTCTTTCTGTTTTTTTTTGTTGGAAACGTCTTTAAAATTCACTTATTTTAAGATTCTGTAGAAACGATTTGTTAAAAGCATGTACCTATTTGTAGCTTATTGTATATTTCTTTATAAAACATTTAAGCCAATATGCACTACTTAAAATATATAAATACATTTACTTACTCTTAGACCATCAGAGCAAACAGTTTTGAAGTAGGTTAGATTGTAGAGTTAGCAGGGCGTCAGGTGTGATGGGTGGCTGACAGATGGTTCACATGGCTCATGGTGTTGGGTCAGAGGACGTCTAAAGACCCCAAAGAGGCCAAAACCAGATCTGGTTTGGGCTTCTACTTATCGTTCCTGCTAGGATTTACAAAAATAAATAAACTTTGTTCAGTTATCAAAAATACATAGTAATCATTGGGTTTTGAAAAAATAACATCTAAATGTCTATCCGTCTGTTTGTCTATCTATCTATCTATCTATCTATCTATCTATCTATCTATCTATCTATCTATCTATCTATCTATCTATCTATCTATCTATCTATCTATCTATCTATCTATCTATCTATCTATCTATCTATCTATCTATCTATCTATCTATCTATCTATCTATCTATCTATCTATCTATCTATCTATCTATCTATCTATCTATCTATCTATCTATCTATCTATCTATCTATCTATCTTTATACTGATATACAGAAACTACTACTAGCCAAACCCATTTGGTTTTGGTGAGTGAAAATTGAATGAACTTTACAGTGATTTATCAAGACTATTAACAGGTTTGGTAAATGAGGCCAACTGGGATTTAGGAGGTGTATGTCATGAAATAATTGTAAGGAGATCCAGAATCACAAGAAGAACGTCCACAGGCAGCTGGGCTCAACACAAGGTGAGCTTAGTAGCCTCGCAGGGATGGCCACACTGGGACCTGACAGATGGAGAACACGCAGCGGGGAGGAAATACAAGACAAGAAGTGACTTCCTGTGTCTCTGACCGTGACGGCAGGAATGATGAAGACACGGCACGTCAGTACAGCTGGATGTAAATCTATAAAAATTTTTATCCTCCTGGTAAAAAAAACAAAGAAACCAGACGGGCATTCAGAGCGTTTCCCTCCACCAAAGCAGTAATGTCCCCCCCAAACTCACCATGTCGGTAAATGAATATTTATTCCTTATAAAATAATTTATTCATTTTATAATACATGAAGACAAAATGGTTATGTTAAAGGAATGGAAGTAAAAAAAAATAGTTTGCAGCGTAAATACAAAAATGTCAATTAAGAAGCCTTATTATAATTATTTAGTATCTCCACACCTATATATTTGAATAAGCTCACTTGAACACCTCACTCTGTCACGCTTCTGGCGTCTATCCTGAAGTTTGGTTTGTTTTCTTGTGACGACGAAGAAATAAAAGAAAAGAAGTCTGATATTAAAGAAAACTAAGTCTGATGTTATTGTTTTATTGTGGAATTTCCACGGGTTCCTGCTAGTTATATATTTTGTTTATTATTCCTGTTATTTTTCAGGAAATGCGCTCTTTAATGGATGTCTTATATGAACATATGAGAATCTTGCTAATGAATAATAATGATCATAATAATTAGCCTGCCTCAAATCTAGACAATCTAATAAAAGGCTGCAGTCAGTCGTGTCTGATTCTGCAGTCAGTGACTTTCTACACACTGCAAAAGTTAGCCCCTTAGATGGTGTGTAGTGTGAGATCCATTCTCATTGCTAAGAAGATGAATTTTGTTGCATACCTGCTCTCATCCCGGGATTGTAAGCCCTGGGCTTGAACCCATCATCTCTTACTGTTCTCAGCGGCCTGGTAGAGCTGTCTGCGCTCTGTGATTTGTAAAGATGGATGCGACTCAATAAAATCTTCATCACAAAGGCTTAGCCTATCTTTTATTTCTGCCCCATCCTCTTCACTGCAGAGGATGAATTCAATCCAGATGTCTTTCTTTTATCAATGCAGTCATTGTGTTCCACCCCTGTGCTGCAGTTGGCTGATCAGGATTATCGTCAGTGAGATGATTTGTGAATTTATATTCACTTACATTAATACTGTACTCTATTTACTGTACTCTATTTAAAATTTGGCAAATCGAAATAGCAGCTGTCTGACTTAGGTAAGAGAGATCAGAATAGGTGTTGTTAAAGTTTGAGTTTGACATGGGCAGATGGATGAGAGGTGATGAAAACATGATTTATTTATTTTTTACAATAGCTTTCTGAGTCTCTAGTTTTTACTGCAGAGCAAAGGTTTGGGATCAACCAGGGGCAAGTTTGATTCAGTGTTGAACCAAGTCAGGAAATGTCAAGGGAAGAATTTATTCTAAGGGGTGTGCCTGAGGTCTTGTGATGAGAAAATCCATGGTGGGAGTGGATAGGTAGCTGAAGTAGAACTGTACGTAAAGGACGGTAAATGACAGTCCAACCTGAGAGAGAGAGAGAGAGAGAGAGAGAGAGAGAGAGAGAGAGAGAGAGAGAAACATCTTTTATTTAAGTACAAGGACACAAAAGCAGAGGGCATGACACCAATATTGTCTGATTCATGCTCTGCATTCAGAAGACTGCGTCACCACTGCGCACTTCAGTTGCTTTTCAATACACCCACTCATTCTCTCTGCCCTCTCTATGCTCGTCTTCCCGTCTTCTTCCTTGCAGTAATTGTGAATTAATCAGCGCAGCAAATTAGAATTGATGTCAAACCCTTGTAGATGACTTTACAGAGTAAGCCTAATGAATGGAAATGAAGTGCTGGGGTTGGAGACAGCTTGACCCGTGTGAGTGAGCACCTAGAGCCTCGTTGTACTATTACATATGTCACAGTGGTTGGCTAACACTGTTCTGACTGATGATGCCACAGAGGAAAAAATGGATTGTCTATTTTAATTACAGAACGTTGGTTATATGTATAAAAATGTCTTAAAATATTACTGTTAGGTTACTTCTCATGCTGTGAAGGTGTCCAACCCCTTTGCCTTGTCTGAGGAGGAGCCACTGCAAATGAATGCTGTTTAATTTTGTTCTGATTATTCATATTAAGGGAGAGTATAGCTCAGGAAATCAGAACAAGTCATTAAAAAGCTGTGGGAAGAATTGCAGCAGGGTTTCATTTACCACCATTCAGGCATGGTAAGTGCTTTTCAGCCAAAATGGGAAACATTCTGATTGCAGTCTTCAGTTTGACAGATTTCTCCATTTTTTTTATGCTGCTATAAAAAAAATAGGGTGTTAATTCTTCAAGTGCTTGTGGTACACCCAAAATTGTGCGACCACTGTTGTGTTGATTTATTTTTGAAATTGATTTATTTGGCTAGGGTAATGTTCTTTAATGTTGAGGGTTTAAAATTGTCCCCAATGAGGTACATGACAGTCATGCTATTTTATGTTTCATATTTAATGTGAAGAAATGCCGGTATAGTAAATGTAGGCAGCACCCATGTGGAACCTTTGTCACGGGAGCAGTTGTACCCCGGGTTGTCTAAGGTGGAACCCTCAGCCCACCCCTCAGACGTAACCTGAACGATGAACTGAACGGTCAATGTATTAATTGCTGCTGCATTTCATCTGTGTTTCACAGGTCAGTAGTTGATAAAAGTTACCATATTCAACTGAGTTAATGTCATATGGAAAATTGTCAGAAAGGAGGTGTGACAGTGTTTTGAGTGTTTCTGTGAACTTTGTGAATAGTGTTGATATACAGTACTGTACACAGAGTGAGATTTGGGCTCCCACACATAATTAATGTTACAGGGAACGGTTATTTTGTTGGATGCTTTACACAAAATAAAAGCTAATATTACTGTTACTGCATTTGTTTTGTATGCATTGTTAAATATGTTCTTAAAGTGTTTATACTGTAAAAGTTATAGCTGAAAGGCAAAATATTATGGTGATATCTGGTTAAAGTCAAATGGTGACACATTGAATTTATTTTACATTTCTCTTGGTGTGGAAGTGAAAATTAAGTAAGTGTATATGTCCAGAATTATGGCATAAGGAATTGGTTGTTTGAAATGCAGTTTAATAGGACTGTGATCTGCACTACATCTTGATAGTAGCCCTGATGCACGTTTACATAAGTGATATGGAGTGTATTCGAATGTTGTTTTAAGTATGAAACTTATGCAGCTGTGAATGGTGGCAACGGTGGCTCAGTTGTAGAGCGGGAGGTAGAGCAGATCGTCCAATGTTTCAAGATTCCCACTCTCGCCCAAAAACACCCCGAGTGTGAGCTGACAGTGGGAGTTGTCAGCTCACCTCCGGAGCACTGCCGAGGCACCCTTGAACAAGGTGCCGTCCCCCTTACAAGCTGCTAATTTGGCATTCCACAAAGGGGCTGCCCACCGCTCTACCCCCCCTGCATGCATACAGGCCCCTTGTGTGTGTTTGTGTGTTCAGAGCATGCGTACTAACTAGAGTATGCCACTAATTTCCCTGCAAGGATTGATTCAGTATGAAAAAAAACATGGACTGAAATGGAAACTGACAGCCAAGAGGAATGTAATGTGTTGTTTTATTGTGAATTTTTTTAATGCAGACGTAATATGAATGATGAATGACGAACTGAGCGATCCGTGTCTTAATTGTTGCTGCAATTCATCTGTGTTTCACAGATTTGTACTTTGTTGGGGCACCATACTCTGGGACCTGTAACATTCTTTTTGTCAATGAGTTAGACTCAGATCAATGTTTTCCATTTTGGCAGAGAAAGGTACAACCTTCTATCCATTTTGTAGTTCCATTTACTGCTCCATCACATGAAGTTATTATTACACTGGTCTCAGGTTCATCTTAAGTGTTTTGTGGGGGGTTCTAGAAAGTTTGAGCTACAAAAATAGGGAGCTGCAATGGCAAAAGGGATAGATGGGTAAGGTGAGGACAGCAGGTTCTTCTCTCTTTCTTTCTCGCCCTCTCTCTCCCTCTCTCTCTCTCTCTCTCTCTCTCTCTCTCTCTCTCTCTCTCTCTCTCTCTCTCTTTCTCTCACTTTCACTGCTTTAAATGTGACTCCAGCCCCTGAGAAAACAAAGTACAAAGTATGTACTTTATTCAAAATAAAGTACATACTGGATCATCCTTGTTGTGCTGTGGTTTGTGATGCATGTCATGCAAACAAGAATAACCCTCATTTGATTCAAGGCAGGAGAGACGCTCTGTTTCAACGGGAAAGTTAGACACACAATGTTTTGAATTATGATAAAGAAAAACAGCACAAAACAGATTATATGTTCGTCTATCCAAATGTAATGTTACATGGAAACATATTCTCCATCACAAAGGAGGAGAAAAGCTGCAATAGTGTTGCTGCACGTATGCATGAGAAACTGTGTGTGTGTGTGTGTGTGTGTGTGTGTGTGTGTGTGTGTGTGTGTGTGTGTGTGTGTGTGTGTGTGTGCATTTGTGTGTGTGTGTGTGTGTGTGTGTGTGTGTGTGTGTAATACACTCTTTGGGGACTCTCTAAATCTGCTTCACAAGTCACGCACCATTCCACCCTAAAGCTCCAGGATTCCACTTTAAGATAACAACTAGAGGGTATTTCAGGGAACACAGCTTATGCCCAGAGTCTGTGTGTGTGTGTGTGTGTGTGTGTGTGTGTGTGTGTGTGTGTGTGTGTGTGTGTGTGTGTGTGTGTGTGTGTGTGTGTGTGTGTGTGTGTGTGTGTGTGTGTGTGTGTGTGTGTGTGTGTGTGTGAGAGAGAGAGAGAGAGAGAGAGAGAAAGAGAGAGTTGCATTTTAGTTTTCAGAGGAAATACCTGCCTTTCTTTTAGGAGAAGCAGTCAGAGATTTGCATCTCCAGGAAAATAACAGTCACTGAATACATAACATGGAGGTAGAGTCTGTTGCTTTTGGGTTGTAAAGAGAAGAGCTCTTTGACACACTTTAAAAAAACAAGAATGGAGAAAGAATATAAATCATCTCTGGAAGAAATAAACCTTTTGTCCTTTCATTGACTATCAGCTGCAGTAATGAGTGATTCCATACCCAGTTTCCATACCTGTATTTCTTTTTCTTTTTGTGTTATTTTTATTATTTGTGTGTCTTTACCCTCCTGACAGGGAATCACAAGGTTGTAGGCTTTAGCACTGAGTTCAGTTAAGAAGTGACAGTAGAGACTAGGCATCTTTAACAAGTCAATCCCTCTCTTAACCACATGCTTCCTGATTCCTGGCAGCTTCAGATTCTCTGTGGAATCCAGCTCTGTGACCTGAAGCCTCACACTCCAAGTTGCAAAGGATGGGTATTTTTGTTTTGATTAAATGTTGGACAATTGAACAATTCTTGATGGAATCTTTTGAGTTCACACACACCAATTAAGTACAGAAGCAAGACTGTCGTTCCTGTACCCCTCTTTACAAATTTGTAATGACGACAAGTGGATAAGAAAGAAAAAAAGAATTGATTGTTTCATTGAAAGAAATAACACTGGAACTACTGATTGAGAACTCCTGGTATGATGCTGGAGTTTAGATTGTATCCCTCTTTAGGGATATGGCGAATCTTCAGCGTGAAGATCCCTTTGTGCTTCTGTCCTCATTCAAAATACAAGCTTTTCTATATTACAGCTGATTGTTCGTAAAGTTAGAAGCAACAGAGGTTGTGATGGCAATGATACCTCAACAGAAACATGGGTAAAAATAAGGGATAAGTGCAGCTATGGTTATGTGATCAAAAACACCAACTCTCGCGCGCTCACACATACACACACACACACACACACACACACACACACACACACACACACACACACACACAGACACACAACCACCCATCAAATCTCACAACTCAATAAAAGTGTCTCTTGGCTGTAAGACGTGCTTTGTCACTTCCAAACACTTCCATAATTCATGGGCCAGTGACAGCAGTATTGAATTGAGAACAAAGATGTCTGCCCTGTAGGCAACATACACACACACGCATGCATACACACAAACACACACACACACAAAAGAGATTTTCAAGAGCTACAAATACAGAGAATCAGAATAATATCTGTCAGTGAAGACCTTTGGAGAGGTGATGAAGTTCTGTTTGGTGGTGCGTCTGTCTCTGTGTGTGTGCGTGTGCGTGCTACTTCTCTAGATAATAATTACTCTCTCCAATTTTGCCTGTCTTCCTCTCCATCACTTACTGTTGCTTCTGTTTTTTGTATCTTTGTCCTGCCCCTTAGCGTGACTAAATACAGTATTTCTCACACACACACACACAGACACACACACAAACTTAAGCCACAAGGAATTCTCTGCCCCTGGCAACTTGTCTTCCATATACATGCCGTTCCTAAAATATAATATATACAAATAAAAGAAGGGCAGCGACAGGAATTATTTCACACACTGATTTTCACAACATTTTGTCAACACTTGTCAAGCTGACACACACACACACGCACGCACGCACGCACACACACACACACACACACACACACTCAATCTTTAAAAGCAATTTTTCACAGCACTGAGTCAAGAATAACAGGGAAGTCTTGACACATGTTATCACCATCTAGATGTGTTTGCTATGACCCCTGAAATGTCAACAGGAAAATAAAACAGTATGGTTCCCCCACATTGACATTTAGTTTTAATTTAAGGATCTCCATGTGCAGGGTTGCAGTTGAAATACCATACACAGTAATTTACATATTCACTTTTAGAATGACTATTAATTAACTTTAGTAGCTGTTGCAGGGATTCAGAGCACAGACAGGAAGTTTTATATGCAAAAGGTCAGCGTCACTATGACATTATTATGTTCTGCAAAAAAAATGTTCTGGCCATTATTCAATGACAAATCTAAGGAACAGAGGAGGGGGACTTGGTTGTATTTCACATTTGGTTCAAACACGAAATTCTAGACATTGTTTTTTGGCTACGTAGCTGCACTTACGTTTGGTGATCGTGCAGACCTTCTGTGGTGCAGGGCTGATGAGTTGTTTCAGGCATACTCATTTAGATAAGTTTTCTTGGCCTCTTTTCCATTTCACAGTGAACTTACACACTAATAGACAAAATGCAACTGTTCACAAGCTAATTGGATTTGCTGACATTTAGTTTCAGGTGACTTTCTCAGCACCAACTGTCAGAGATCCCAATAAGTTCTTTGCAGAAATGGTCAAAGAGAAAAAAACATGTTGATAACTAGAATTAGTCAACAACTGTAGGAGACAATGATTACATTTACTGTACCGTATTTAAATTCCTTCATAGTATTAGCTACATATCTTGTGTGGTTGGAAAATAGTCATAAACTATGATTTAATGTCTCAGACAAAGTCACTGTTTCACATGTTACACCACCCTCTTTAATTTGCAGGGCTTCTCAAGTAAAGGACAAGCAAAGTTTCTGAGATTCAATAGAAGACAAAAAGCGAAGTATCTGAGCATTCAATAGAACAGAAAAAAATAAAATAAAAAAAATGTACTCACTTAAGCTAAGCATATATACACACTTTAATCCAGCAGAACCAAGTGTTGTCTGGTTTATTCAGATCATTATCTGGATATGTGCCACACCACACAAACTCACAGGTAAACACAATAAACATGTACAAAAGGTTTATGGACTATCTTTATGAAATTAGGGAAATTCTGGAAAGAACTTCTGTCTCGTAATGCTAAAAACTGTCTAAAATCTTAAAGGATAGGTTCCACTATACATTTCTGTACCAAAAGTCTGCCCTATAGATTTTAAAATAATTGTTTGAAACAGTGAAAGGGTCATGGGATGGAAGCATTAACAATAATAATATGCTTTTGTACTAATGCTTAAAATTTATATTTCTACTGTGCTTCATTTTTGACCATCTGCATTCTAATTTTCCTGAGCAAATTAATTTACAAATTTTTTTAGCATTCTTAGCATTCTACGTGCTCAACGTTTGTTAAGCAGAAAAACAGGATTCCTGCTTGCATGTATTATTACCATGTGTGTGCTGTGTATTAATCCTACATTATTAATACTAGCTCTCCTCCAGCCCTTCCGCACAGATATGATCAGCCCCATTAAAACAACCATACTGGATGCATCATAGTATCCGTTCCGGTTTTTCATATATAACTGCTTATTTCAGCATTTTGTGTTATCAGTCGACAGACTGGTTTTGCAACAACAGACACATTTTTGTTCGTCTGTTATTTCGGTTATTAAAAATGGCGTCAAGGAGACACCATTGGATAACATCAACTCTACGACCCAATGGCAAAAAAAGTCAGATATCAGTCTCTCCAGTAATGCATGCTGCGTAAAGAACATCACATGCATGAGTCAGAAACTGAGCTATAATATTCATGGTTAAATGGATTCAGTTGCCATAGGTGATTACTCACAGGCACATCTGGCCTTTTTGAAAGAGCACAGTTTGTCTCAGCCAACCATAGCCGAGCAGATTAACATATTTCCCTTGATTGTTTTCATTAGTGTGTAAATGCCAGGCTTGCCCCATCCCTTCTATCCGCGGGGGTCTCAGAAGACATAGGTAGGCATCCGTAAAACTAATCCCACATGCAAGATCACACACCTACTCGTCCAAATGTTATGTCACTGCAGAGTTCCACTAATCTGTATTACACTTTTAAATGAGAACTTCCACAAGGGGAAATGACTCCCATTCATTTAATTCCATGGATTATTAGCCGCCTCCAATCGTGTTGATTCAGTGTGTCGGTGTGAGCAGCAGGGATTGAGGTTAGGCTTGGCTCTGTTGCAGAACTCTTTCATCTCCATCTCTTTTTATATGTGTTCCCCTTGAGGCAGGGAATGGATCAGGTTTTGCAAAATGCAGAGCCAGCTTAAACCCAGAAACAACAGAGATTTGAAACTTGGCCCATGACAGCAGGAGGGCATTTTGGCATAATCCAAAAAAACAGTTTTTGCATCTGCTGTCTGGAGTGAAAAACCTATTTTGCATGCATTCTAAGTTAGATATTCTCAGACAGATAACCCTCCATATGCTATATTTTACATTACCTACAGATGTGTATTTCTCTAACATCTCTAGTGTATTTTGACACAGTCTCTGAATTTTCACAGTAGAGGCGAACATTCCCACTGAAACTTATATTGAATAAAATTAAAAGACCACCACAATCACAACCACATTTTTTGAGGACTCCAAAAACTTCAACTAGTTAAATATGTAACTTCTTGACTACGTGTGATACAACAATGAGAAGCTGAAGCTAAGAATGTATGTAGGGGACTCCCTCTTTCTAAGTGTTACCTATTATCTATGTTATGAACCAGACAGAAGAAGGAGATGCACACAAGCAAGCCCATTAAATCCAGATGCTACTGGTGCTGCTGATGAACACACATGCTGCCATTCCACTGACAATCCATTTTTTGGAGGTGGGAAGAACCGGGTCCTGGAGAGAACGGGAGATAACCCACACGGACATGTGGAGAACATACAAACATACAAACTCTACACACCTGCACAGAAAGGAGTTGAGCCTGGAACCTCCTTGCAGTGAGGCGATAGTTGGGCCACACAAACTTGGACAATTCTGTGTGATCAGCTCACCTAAATTGTGGAGTTTTGGAGGTGGAAGAAAGCTGGAGAACCTGGACAGAATCCGGACAGAAGATACATAACTCTGCAGGAACTGAACCTTCCTGCTGTGAAGGAACAATGCGACCCACTGCGCCATTGTGACCACCCCAGGGCAGAGATCTGTGATGACCCTGTGATAGATGGGAGACCATGGATCAAATGGTAGGAACATTTAAAACAGGCAAATAAATACATAAATAAAATTTCTCAGGGTATTTTTTTTACTGTTCAAGGAGTCATTATTCTTACATGTATCTGAACAATTACATTTTAAAAAAAAACCTTCAGGTTTTACAAAGTTGTGTTTAGGCGGCACAGTAGGTAGCACTGTTGCCTCAAAGCAAGAAGGTTCTGGGTTCATTTCCTTTCTCTGTGGACTTTTGTATTTTCTGCGTGGGTTCTCTTCATGTTCTCTGGAGCAAGGCGGATAAACGGCTGAAGACGAGATGATGACGATGTTGGCTCTAAACTGCTGGATGCTGCACATTTTTTAAAAATGTCAGGAGTTAGGTCACTTCAGTTCAAGGGATGGACTAAGTTGGGTCAAAGACCTAAATTATAATTATTATTTTTAAGGTATTGATTTTGCACATCTTATCACCAAAATGACAATTTGAGTTTTAGTCCAAAGGCCATCCTGCTCCTAATTTCACATTGAAGATATGCAGGTTTTCAACTCTTCTTCCTGACAAGGGACATGAGTATCGACAGGATGACAAGATAAATGGATTTGAAGCAACTTGGTGAAATGAAAAGAACAAAGTGAAATCGAAAAGGACAAGACAATAAAGCCTTTAGAGAACAAACTGAGACAGGCCTTGCAAGACAAATCTATGAAATAAAAATGTAGCTGCATTGATTCATGGTGGTACCAGGAAATGCTGTGACCTGACATTTGAATTGGCACAATGAAGGTTAATCTACGCGAGCATTTATATAAATGTCTACTATTTACCACATTGACCATAGATAGCATTTAAGAATGAGAATTTGTGATTCAGGTTAATCAATATACTATATTGAGCATTATTTTACATTGAAAATATTTTGGAAAGTTATGTTTATTGGTTTCATTTTAGATCCAAAGTGTTCTCACAATCTATACTACAGGAAAACATCCTACTTAAAAATGCAAAGGCAGCAGAAGTCAAAATTATATATTGTTTTGTCTTCACCAAAGAATATAATCCAGTAAATAGCACTAGTTCAGTATCACAAGAGATGTGATGAATGGAAGATTCTTAATTCATAATCTGGCTATTTGAATCAAGAGAAAAGTCGATGTTGCTTCTCTTTCAGTCCTTACTAACTGCAGCTACAGCTCAGCCTGACCTGGTGCAAGTTGCTCTACTCATCCAGGCTCATTAAAGCACAGCTTCATCAATATAATCTTGTGGATTTGAATGACATCTGAGCCGGCTTGTGGTGTCTGAAAGAGCTTCTTCAAATGTTGAAGATTTTGAAAAATTGTATCACAGATTTATGAATTTGCTATTCCATAATTAGCTTGATCTGGCAATTGCAAAATATTGTAATTTTTAATTTAATGTTATAATCCCGGAAGGGAAATTTTAAGAATGCACACTCTAGTTTTGTTAGTCAATCACACGCATGCATATTAGTGTGTACAGGCCCCTGTAATACACACAACCACACACAAGGGGGCCTGTGGGCATGCAAGCGAGGTAGAGTGGCAGGCAACTCCTTGGTGCGCCTCAAATGGGGAATTTTGTAATGGGGACAGCACCTTGCTCAAGGGTGCCTCAGCAGTGCTCCAGGGGGTGAGCTGACACCTCCCACTGTCAGCTAACCTCCGGGTATTGGTTTCTTTTTTTGTGCGGAAGGGGGAATTGAACCGCCGATCTTGAATCATAGGACGACCAGCTCTACCGCCCGCTGTACCACTGAGCCACTGCCGCCCCTCATTTTATATTTATTTCTGTCACTAATTTTCAGATGGTAGTTATTTGCTGAATGCAATGCCCATTTTAAAATCACATTTTACCAATGAATAATGTTTTATACTTGTTAAGGATTAGAGTGAATTGATGATTTTGAAAACTCCAGTGCAATCAGAGCTGTATTGACAGTTAGACTGGGAAGTTAGACTTCCTCTAATTCCCAAGGATTCAACAGCACAGATTCTATACAACCTCAAACCACTCCATACAGAACATTAAAATGTTCCTCTGTCCTGTCTGCATTTAACAGAGCTCCATTTTAAGCAGCAAAATTATGATGTGAAGTTGTAAAATGAAATGAGATGGCAGTGTCATTACCAGAAAGACATTTAGGAGGAGTGACCATTATGGTGGACCACTAATGAAAACAAATGGTGATAGTAGAGATCGGTGCATGCATGGCTTTAAGTGGACAGCAAGCATTCAAACACAAGTCTTGTGTCCTCATCAGGATGTAGAGAAAGGTCTCCTACACTTTCATTCCTGTTTCCCTGCTCGGTTCTGCTCTTATAACCCATCCATCCATCCCACTGCAGTTATTTAGAGCAGCAGTTGCATATAGCGACATCACCCCCTCCCCCAGTCTCTAATGCTGAAATGACCTTCACAATCCCAGCATGCGGGAAGATGGAAAAGAAAGGCATAGTGGTACGGATGGAGAAAGGGGTTGAGAAGGAGGGAGGGTGGAGATGCAGAATAAGATGGAAACAGAAGGTAAAGAAGACAGAAGACTTTTGAGAAGGAGGAGGATGCAGGATGATTCATGGGATAATTAAAGAAGCAAATAACTGAGAGCTAAAGTAAGAGCAGAGAACTCAAAAACAGGAAATGTAAGAAACAGGAAGAACGGGACCAATAAACAGATGAGTTGGATAATGGGTGGATATATCCTAGTTCTGCACATCTGCACTGGATCTGGCTCCAGTCGAATAGCATCAACTTGATTTTAACCTTGTAAAGATTTCAGGGGTAAAGATCCTGTTGTCCACATGCCAGTGGATATTAACCAATGGAGCAGAAGATCTGGTCAACAATCAAAGATAATTGAGTCTTTCCAGTTCCATCACGAGAGACTGGAATGACTGGTGGAAAATTAACTGTGACCGTGTGTGTTTGACCTTCTCTTTAACCTTGTTTAGCCCCGTATCGCTGCTCTGGAGATGAACACACATGATCGAGCCAGAAAGAGATGGAAAAGAATGTAACTTCTCATGGCGCTGCAGGCTTTATCGCCTGCACTCTCACTCCCTCTTTTACTCTTTCCCTCTGACTAATCGCAATTTCATGAATTACTAATGCAAGTAAAGAGATTATTTAAAAAACGTACACATTCAGTAGTGTGAATGTCAGCTCTGGTGAAAGACCCAATGATACAGAGAACCTCTTCTGTCTTTATCTCCCTCTTTTGCGCTCTGTCTTGCTCTTCCACTCTGAATAATCTTCATTTCATTAGCATTTCAAAAATCATATCCTTATGAGTCACTCAACACAGATGCTCTGGTGAGCTTGTCATTACTTGGTTATGAAACCGGGGCAACTCAGCTTCCCCATGCTCGGCTCAGGATTGTCAGAAGGCATTTCACATCCCCCAGATTCACAAAACAAACTCTAGTCTCAGACACACAGAGAAATGGATATAGCAGGATGTGGGGAAGAACATTTTCTGATCTCTCTGGAGAAATTGGGTCACCAAGACAGAAAATGCTAATGGGGTTCAGCTCAAAATATAGAAAGAAATAATAGAACAAATTGGAGATTTAAAGTGACAATGCCAGCATGTCAAAATGAGTGTGCAAGGTAAAAAAAAAAAAAACTATGTGGAGTGAATGAAAATGTGTGCGATATGTGCAGATAAAACTTCCATTGTTTTTTTTTATTTTTATAAATTCTTGTCTGTGACAGCATACAAAACAATCCAGTTTTTAATTTGTGTGACTATTCATACCTGTCCATGCCTGCCATGCCAGCTCTCGCCTCACAAAACAGATATGAAAATTATATTGATCTTCTCATCTAAAAAGTGAATACGTATATTGAATAATGCCTTCATCACTGGACTGCCTGGAACAATTGATCGCTTCTTATTTAGTACAAGATGATAGAAAAATGAGAGAAGTTACACTCTCTGCAAAGTCTTCCTCCTCAGGAGAGATGCAATTTGGCCAACACACCTAATGGAAGTCCACTTTAATAATCCCCTACGGGGAAGTTGTCTTTACACTCCACACTTTATACAGTTACATGCATATATGTGTTAAACCATGCATACATACTGTACAGACATTGTTGTGTACAGGCCCCAGAACACACTAGGGGCCAGTAGGCATGCAATTGGTACACTGCAAACAGTGTACAGTATATAGGGGGGGGTTGACGGGTTGCGACTTCGGGATGCACCCCAAATGAGCAGCTTGTAAGGGGATGGCCCCTTGCTCAAGGGAACCTTGGCAGTGGCTGGGAGATGAGCTGACACCTCCAACTGTCAGCTCACACTCTGAGGATGGCTGGGCGGTAGCGGGTATCGAACCGTTGATCTCTGATCATAGGGCGTCCGTTCTTCCGCTGAGCCACTGCCGCCCCTCCAATATGTGCACACATATTAGAATAAGTTCACTTAATTCTTCTTGTCAGCATCAGAAATAAGCATACAGTAGATATATGAATGAAGCCTGTCTGACAGATATACCTCAATGTTGAGCTCAGTAACATAACTTGGTCAAAAATGATTAAATTTGGATGAAAGGTCTGCTCTGATTTTTATTGATAATTCATTCTTTTTTTTAATGTTTGGATTCACTCTCAATGTTCTTAACACACTCCCTCTAAGCAGCAGTGAATTATTTTCAAGGCTCTGACAAGTCCACTGTACACATGGTGTCTAAAACCAAAAAGCACAGGAAAAGCAAGATAACTGGACAGTACTGTGGACCACTTAACAGCTTAAGAGCCAGACAATTCTAATATAGCTACATTGTATTAGAAACAAAGCTAAATGGATGAATATGACACTGACATCACACATCATGGACTTACATAGTCAGACATATAATTGTATATAAGGTAATAGTTTGTGCTGCCTTTATGGTTACTAAAATTAACGAGTAAATGGTCTTTTTCAGTATGAGGGATGCATAAAGGTTCTTTCTATAATGTTGTATCTGTAAATTGCAGATTTTATTGACAGACTAGCACTCTGCATCTGCACACAGCTCTAACCTCAGATGTGAATCTCCCATGTCTCATAATCAAGTCATACAGAGATGTCATGCACCTATCATCTTCATCACCAGTGCTGATTTAATAACACTTCAGCTAATCCTACCTCTTTGGCACAAAATCTAAACATTTTTCTTGGAACAAGATTCTAAGGTCTAATGGAACCACAGACACCCTCATCTTTATGATGGTGTAATCCGCATGTTTCCTTTTAGGCTCTAAAAAGGATGAAGAAGTAAATACATTTGAACAAACATTTTAAACCTTGTGCAGAAATTATAATTGGTTTTCAAATGTTTGCAGGGATGCAATTTTTCGAACATGTTTAGATGATCAATAAATCTATGTGGGATGGTTTTACAATGATGATCTTATCAGCTGGACCGGCACGGTGGAAGGACAAAAAAAAATAACTAAAATTCATGATTGTAGTTTAATATGAATTTCACATGATTGAAATTTATATTTCTGCTGTATTTTAGCTCTGTTGAATAAGTGGAGCTGGTTTTGACCTCCTCAAGACCTTGAGTGTCATCCTGCTAAGCAATACCTGCACAGTCGCACCTGACGCCACAGCGCTCTCGCTGCAGTGTTCTGTTGGGTCTGTCTGTCAATGTAAGAAGAACAAGAAAATAATGAGGAATAAATAAAACAAGAATCATAATCATTTTAACTCTAGTCCTCACTTTGGCTATGAACAATATCTCCCTATAGGCCATGGCTGAAGCATTATGTCTAAAAATAGTCAAATATAATCCTTTACAGCTATGCAATTCAGACTCAATATTTAACTTGTGGTTAGTTTCAATCCTAAAAACTGAAAATGAATTTCTTTGAAATTAAAGGAGAGTGCATGGAAAGAACTTACTCTTGTTTACTTATATTACACAGTTATTATATTTTAACACATTGTGGAGTCTACATCTGAAATATTCTCTACATGATCTGCTTATGCATGCGTAATATTTTGCTGACAATAAATCTTTTATTTCTCAATAGCATTTACAGCTTTTTTATATAGGTCATCTCTATATAAAATAATATCTCTTGGGAATTAACAGCCTGAAGGATTATTCATAACTTTATATTTCATCTTCTCCATATGTGTAAATTAACATACAAGCTCACTATAGAAGTCAATGAAGTGTGTTGTCGTAAAAACACAATAAATGAAGAAATTCTTTGATGGTAACAGCTGTGGGTTCAAAGTGTATTGAATATGAATAGAATGGGAACAAATGTTTTGGCTCATTATAGCTGACAACCATACATGATTTATGAGTATAAAGTGGTCTTGTGTTTTAAGTATAAAAGAGAAGCCTAATTAACTCATAATGAAATAGTGCATAGTTTTTCATTGATTCACTGGAATATTATTTGATAATATCTCTCAGGCATTAAATTGTCTTTCTATTAAAAGTGTCTCTTAATGATCTTGCAGCATCCTTCCTGCATGAGGAATGATGTGTGTGGCGTTAAAGTTAAAGAAAGATTAATATTGATTGAAAATGAATGAATGACCTTCACAGTATCTGACTTCACTGATATACAAATGATACAAATACTGTTTGATCAATATACCCTAGTTCTCCCTTCACCCGGACAATCAACACTTGACATGCTGAGAAATTTACAGGTTTCTTTTATTCTTAGCTTGACATGATGCAATTAAAAGTGCCTCATCTTTTTGCTCAAACTATATGAGGAAAGACAAAATGTCGTGAAGGAGTTCTTTGTCTCTGCATAACCCATCTATCAGTATTATCTGTCAACACCTGAGTGAGTCTGTCTCGTCTGGAAGCAGGAGCTGCTGTATTTACTGGCATTTACGTATTGTGAAAAAAAGAAGTCAAACAGATGGAACAAGATTAACGAGACCTAATTAAAACTAGAACTTTATTGTACAGAGAAAGGTAATCTGTTTTTCATCATTAAACTTAACATAAAACCAACATAAAAACATTTTACTTTGTGAAAAAGAAAAAAATGTCACTGTGACACAAACTTTTAATTGATCAATTGAAAATATTGTTTTATTTATTAGAAACCTGTCACAAACAGGCCTGTGAGTCTATTTGGAGTTCAGAGGGTGGAAAGAAATTTTGCAGCCACTGCCTCACTGTGTTATTTTTACATAATTTGGCACATTTTGAAGACATCAAAATGAAATAGACGAGGCTGGTCTGAACCAAACCAGATGGCTAACATGGGGATGTCATCCTTTGGAGTCATTTAAGAGAGCTTAAAGTGAAGAATCACTAGAAAAATTACCCCAACTGGAAGTCAAACCAATATATTTTTAAAAGATTAAAGCCAAGTTCAAATGGAGGTACAGATATTTAAGTTGAAGTAGTTTGGATATGTCCTGTTACACCCCACAAGCATCTGTCATTGCGTCTGTCATTCTGTATCCTGCTTAACTATAGGACAGTACATGCTCAAAGTGGCCCCAAAATACACCTGAACTACAGAGTCATCCCAGAGTTTTACTAACACATTTGATGAAACACATTGTAGGGTGTCATGATGAGCCCAGTGTGCAACACGTGAACCCACCCTGTAGACAAAGGAGATGACACAAGCAGGATGTAGTAATGACCTTGAAAACACAACTGCAGTCATGTGTCTCTTGTGTCCAATTTCCATTTGTTATGGTAAATTTATATCTGACGTATTCATTTGACATACAGATCTGAGTAGTTTACTATGAATGATGTTCCTCCATAAAAGGTTTAATTCAGCCAGAGAAGATGAGAGAACTCTATTCCAATTGGAAAAGCCTCTCCTTGATGCTTTCTGTTTCTGTCTCTTTTTCTCACCACAAACACATGCCTTTGGATAAACAGACACACACATGCACGCACGCACGCACGCACGCACACACACACACACACACACACACACACACACACACACACACACACACTCACACACGCACATACACACACACACACACACACACACATGAAATATGAAAAGGTTATTCCAGGGAAACCCATCTGATATCTGTTTCAATCATTACCATAATAATTGGTGCTCAACTGTGCCGTGTAAGAGCCTGGCATACTGGGATGGAATAGTAACTAGAAAACAGAAAGGAGGGGGCACACTGCAAAAAATATCGATAGTAAAAAGGCTCTAATCCAGTTTGACTATCTTTTCCCATTCAAAACTGGAGATACACCTTGCCCAGTGTGCCACAGTATTTCCTCCAGGTTTCAGTGCAGTTTGATTAGTCTCAAGACTTGTCAAGAAACAAGTTTCATCATTTCAAAATGAGGAATAATTAAGGTGGATAAGTTTTGAAAGAGCATACTTCTCAAAAGGCATATTATAGTAAGCATAATGTAAGTAGATTTATTAGCTTTGTTAAATTCAAAATATTCCAGTGTATTTTGGCAATGTGACTGAGATGAGCGTCTTCTTCTCCTTATGGCTTTTCCCTTCATGGAAAATTCAGTTGCCTCCATCTAACCCTGTCTTCTGCATCCTCTTCCCTCACACCAACTACCTTCATGTCCTCTTTCACTACATCCATAAACCTCCTCTTTGGTCTTCCTCTAGGCCTCCTGCCTGGCAGTTCAAAACTCAGCATCCTTCTATCAATATATTCACTATCTCTCCTCTGGACATGTCCAAGAGATGAGCGTCTGTTCAGCTAAAACCAATGAGACACTGCCTTCTGACACATCACGTGAATCACATTTCCTCTGACATTTTCAGCAAAATGTTTCAAAATGTTTTTGCAGTATATTATGTGAGGTTCTTTATGCTGCCTTCTTATCACAAACAAGTCTTTGTCTGTTTCTTTTTCATCTCATGTCTGAATTTGCTCCAAGTGCCTCTGCTTTAAACAGCTTCATATTTATATCGAATCCAGGCCCAACGGATTAAACTGCTTTCCAGGCAACAAAGACGTGCTCCAGTTTGGATTTCTACTGCTACATGAATCCAAAGGTCAATGGAATTATCATGTGTCACTAGCAATTCCTATTAACGTGATGACTATGTTGTGTTTTTTTAACATAGTTTATACAGAGGTTTACTGAGAATTTCAAAAGTTCAAAGAAACATTGAGGTGGAAATTGGGCTGAGAGCAAGACAGAAGAGAGCAAGACAGAAGCCAGAACCCTGTGAGTTCTTTCAGCGAAAGAACTCACAGAGACAAGACAGAAGCTGTAGGGAGATACAGAACTGCAGCACAGGAAATGGAGAAGAAAAAATATCTCAAGGATCAGGTGGAGAGTCTTATCTAATGGCCAGGTTCTAAAAAATGTGTTAAACAGAGACGGAACATTTAAACTGACCATTGTGACCATCATTTGCCATATCTGCATTAGCAGCACTTTTCTTTTGCCAAGTAAATATCGATGGATATTTTTGGAAGGTATTTCAGTTAATCTAAATTGTCCAAGGGTATGTAGGTAGGAAGGACCATTATTCGGGTAAATACTGTACTTAGTAACATCCCTCACTGTCTTTACCAGCCCAACATCTGACAGCTAACTACAATATTTAAATCTAATGGATTAAAGTATTTGCTTGGAACCAAACTAAATTGTACAAAGTAAAAGACACCAACCCCCTAAACATGCTTGATTTTTTTCATCAACATCCACGTATTATGCCCTGAAAGGAATCTAACCATTGTCAATTTTATGGGGTCTATTCTGACTGAAGTCTCATAATCATCCTTCAGCAAGTTTCGTGGAAATCCTTTCAGTAGTTTTTGTCTGATTCTCGGGCAAAGTAATAAACCAATGAAGATGAGTGACATTTAACCTTCAACGTGGGAGGAACAATTTAAGTTAATGTCTACTATTCTGTTGTGTTCGACTACCAAATTATAGAAAGGGAGGTTTTCAGTACATTCTGACCTGGATTATGCCTTCATTATCAAGTTAATTGTCCATATGAAACAGAGTGCATGTTTCTTAAATTTTAGGAAGGGTTTAATAATTGACTAAATGGAAAACAGAGCATGAGGCCATGAGAATGCATGTTGATTATACATTATCTGGTGCCTTTTTGTAAAATATACATTTGCATTAGTAGCAGATGACATCAGCTGGTCTTAATTCAGTAACATTATAATAAAAAAACCTTTTGTCTTTTGTATAGAAAAGCCTCTAACAAATTTATCATATTTTAAGATCCACTTTCTTTTTGTCCATGCTGACTAAAAACGTCCAATATTCAGATGTTTCAGGTGTCTGTCAGATTGAAGACTGGTTTTACCTGCCCCTGCACAATCCACAGGGATCTGAGACTGCATTAAAACACACAGATTGCTCTGAGGCTCTTGCTCTGATACAACCAACCTTTACAAGCACTCAGACAGCGACCGAACCATTAAGGATTTATCAGTGAGAAACCCAGCAGCTGAATGACAGCTGAGGTATCTGCCATGGATTAGGCATGTGTAAGGAGACTGTGAATGTCATGCAGGATGAATTGCAAATAATTTCATCATGCTGGAAGAAATCAGACTGACAGAATTTGTTACATAGATAAACTTTGAAGGTGAACTGTGTCAAACAGACGGTAAGAAAAAATGACTTAAGATGTCAAGGCTTTTGGTAGTATTATTTTAATCACATAAAAGGCCAATTGCACCCTAAGCTAATGTACACCCTTCGCCCCATTCGTACAGTTTTGAAAGATCTTTCCGTTTGGGTCAGTGGGCAGCAGCTAATGCACAGTGGAGGAGATGGAGGTTCAATACCCCAGTGATTTATGGATGCTGGTTTCTGCTTCCTCCACAGACAAATAAAAGAGGGAAATAAGGATAAGGTGGCCTGTAGAGTGGCTTTGCTCATACAGGACAGTTTTCTCCAAGGTCAGTGATAAAGTGGTGTATGACAAATAAAATTAGTTCATGAATCATTCAGTTGGTAAAGAGATAAAATGGAAAATGCCAATATCCAGAAGCAGGTTTGTTACAATCCAAAGGCTGCAAGAGTCAAGAGTAAACCAGTCTAGTACAGTCATAGACATGTGCACATATATTTGATTTGCAAAACAATTGTTAAAAAATTTTGTAGAGGAGGATTCATTTTGACAGCCAATACTATGCAGGAACATAAAAGGTATACGTCACATAAAACCTTCATGATTTTATTCATTTTCTTCTGTAGCATCAATTTGTTCAGGGCTAGTTTATTTAAAGCTGTGTATATCCATCCACGTGTCAATGTAGAGACTGAGGAGAGGATCAGCATCATTGCTCTTGTGGAAGCTATAAGTGATGCTCCTGTGGTTTATGTATGACAGTTTGGTTAAAGGAAGATGTGTGATGTGGTTTTGGAGGCAGTATTTGTTATGCTGGTGAATAATTTCACTGTAAGCTGTGTAATGAGTCTGTTTATCTGCTCACTTGTCAAACTGTCTTTCCACAGACACAGGTGGGTTTCAATCCAATTTTTTTTCAGGAGCAGGATGTGATGTGCTTAATAAAGGATTTTTTGTTTTGTTTTTTCTTTTTGGTATTGATGGCTGATCGTGTCCCTGTAGCCATTTTCTGTAGTTTTGCCGATGTGCCAAGCCGTGATCATCTTGTCACATTAAATAGTGTTAGTCACATTAAATAGTGTTAAATGCAGAGTCACAGCTAACAAAATAGATTGGCACAAAGTTGCATGGAGAATCATTCAAGCTGAATGGAGAATTCATATAACCTTTATGGGACAACGATTACTGGTAAATATAACTTTGTACAAATGATGAAAGTAATATATAAATAATATGATTAATGAAGAAAAGTATAATCAACCATTAATCTGTTGAATAAATGAATTTCAGAAAAACATTATGTGATCTGTTTCTCCTTAAGTTCATTAGAAAAATTTACTTCTTTCTCTCCATTATTCACTTTCCAATCAGTGAATCCCACTGGTGGAGATCCACTATCTACTCCAGTAACAAATCCATTTAGTCTCCTGTGAAAAAGAGATAAGATTTCTGAGGAGAAAGAGATTCTAAATGAAAGGAAAGAGCTGCTTTCCAGGGCTTAAAACAGGGGTGCACAATACGTCGATCTCGATCAACCCATCGATCCGGACGTTAGTTCTGGTCAATCTCAATGATAGTTGGAGAAAATCCTGATGGTTTGGATAGATTGCGCGACATTAAAAACAAATAAGACATCTTGAATTTAGGTCACCACTACTGCGCAATCAGCAGCACTAACAAGCTACCTAGGGATTAGGTAGATCGCAAGACATTTAAACTAGACGTCAGCCTATCAGCCATCCTGTCACCCGATTGACATACAGGACAGTCAGTTAGACGGCCTTTGGAATTAGTTCACAAAGCATGAGCAGACACAGTGCTGAGCCAGCAACAACAAGATCAAGAAGTTAGGCAGTGAGTTTTCTACATTTTTAGCTCTCGTTTTTTTTTTTTTTTGTCTTAAATGTAAGAAAAAATGTAAAAGTGAGTTGGGGAGCTGGACCAAGTAAGAAAACAAAAACTCAACACTTCCATACGGAATGGGAGGACATTTTTTTTCACTATGACATTTTCAAAGTGCATTTACCTCATCCGCCAGGCCACCACCACAATACTGAGACGGAAATGTGGAATTGACATTTTCGGACTGTTCATTGAAACAGACTTTCCGCTGAAAAGTTTTTCCACAATCAACTTCTCTAGCAGTGTTCCAGGTGAGTCATTGTTAAGATCAAGAAGTCCTTCCAAGACAGAGAGATGGTAAAATAGGCATTCGTTGAAGCAGCTGACTCAGTGAATCAATAAATAGTTAAAAGTTTCAAACAAAAGATGCAACTGGTTTGGCAGACTCCCAGAAACTGACGTCAGAGCTGGAGATGTGAGGGAAGGCCTGTGTGTAACTTGACAGTCCACAGTCCATGCTATACACAGAGCAGATCGACTGTTGTCTGTCAGCGTTTGACAGCTACTGCCAAGACCCTTTGCTCGAGCCTGTCGCAACACTCATGTGCTATTCTGTTCCAGAAGATGCTGAGGTGGATTCACTTGCATCAAAAATTGCCGCATTGTTTCACCTGAACCCTTGGAAGATGAGATTCTGACACTGCAGGCCAACATTCAGCTGAAGCCCAGAGCTCATGGACAGTTCTTGAACTTACTTATAAAGGAAAAGAACCCCAACATGAAGAAATGTGCTATCTCCTTGGCTGCATTATTTGGCTCCACTTATTTATGTTCGTCAGCCTTTTCCCATACTAAGTCCAAGTCCCGTTCCACCATGACTGACGATCATTTGGAAGTATGCCTGAGGTTGGCTGTCAGCAGAGACTGTTCAAACTGTGTATCTCTGGCTGATTCCATTCAATTCAATCATCATAGTAAACTCAGGACATGACAAAAAAATTACATAGTTAATTGTGTTGTGTTGTGTTGTGTTGTGTTGTGCAATATGGGCTCAGGCAGTTATGCAAGGGACATCAACATAAATTGTACGTTTAAAAAATTCTCATTATACTTATAAATACAGTAAGTATATTTTGCATTTTTGTAGTAGACAGATTAGTTTTACTTCTCATTTAATATAAGTAGCTCACATGCTGAAAAAGTATGAGCACCCCTGGCTTAAGAGGGCAAGATAATAATCACAGAGATGTAGATCTGCCTCCATTTCATTTATTTTCCTTGTTCCTGCCTTGAACTTGTGTAAGTTTCTTCAGAGTGTCTGTGTTTAGCTTCATAGAGGAATTCAATAATTCATTGAACAACTGCGACACACTGTACAAGTTAGACACAAAGGGTTACAGAACCCAGTGTAGAATGACTAATTCCATATTTTTCTGTCAAGTCATCCCAAAAAATTTGCTTTTTAGTATTAACTTTTCTTGTTGTTGTTGTTGTTGTTGTTGTTGTTGTTGTTGTTGTTGTATTGATGTATGGTACAGCATTTCTGCACAGAACCGTCTTTTTTCTATATATATTAATGTATTAATATGGAGTGTGCCACATTGCACCAGCATTCAAATTGGACAATTTTTTTTGTCTAATACTGTGGCAGTAGCTCAGTCCACTAGGTCTTGGACAGGAGACCGGAAGTCGGCGGTTGAAGGTCTGTGTGAACCAAAAACATTTAGAGCATGACCTGGCAGTGGAAGGTGTCAGTTCATCTCCAGAGCACTGCTGAAGTGCCCTTGAGCAAGGCGCCGCCCTTCTTCTTCTAACACTTTAATCAGTGCAATACGTGAAACGTTATTCCTTCTTTAAATGACAGGAGCTCATCGCTCTAACAGTTTAGTAAATACCTTGAGGATATCTGCTAGGAGAAAAACATAATGCTAGTGGCATAATACTTTCAACAAATTATATTTGGTAATGCTGTTTTTCTTTTAAAAATTAGAATATTTTTATGGTTAGAAGGAGAAAAGGCAGCTGCCTAAAGGCTTTTGGCAGGAATTGATTGGAATTGATTTGCTCATTGGAATACACCTGAGGGCTGCATTATGCTTTGGGTCATCAAGTACACATTACATGATAATAATAATTTTATTGTCTCTTTTGCCACCCATTACTTGTCTGAAACAGACCTATGAGGTGTTGGCAACTAAAAGATGAAGGATTGAATGGTATTATTTTTGCTGCGTCTCGGGATAGAGGTCGTCTTTTCTCCGATTTCTTTATGTCCACTTTTTTCCTCCCCTGCAGTCATCAGTCATCAGGATGACATGTGCCTGCTAATTTAGCAGTTTCATCTGATCGTCATTTGAGGCTCACAGCCACACAAGTCACATCTTCCCGTCTCCCTGTCTCAATTTAATGTGACCTTCCCAAAGCTCTGTCTGGCCAGTATGTCTCATTTCTGCACCACAGGGGGCTGAAACAGACAGACACACACACACACACACACACACACACACACACACACACACACACACACACACACACACACACACACACACACACACACACGCACACAAACCCATGCATACACATACAATGGAAACTTCCCTCATTACAGATAATTGAGGAAAACATAAGAATACTGACAGGAAAACACAAACCAAACATGATGAAAAACATTTGTATTTCACACACATTAAAGCAGAAAATTTTAAAGAGCATATGTACTGTATTTTCCTTGCCATATCAATATGGGACATGATTTCTCCCTGATTTTCATGTGCATCTTTCCCACACATTGTGTTGTCACATGCATGGAATAATATAAGAAATAGAAAAAACAAAAGTAGATGGATATTTAACCAAATTTAGGGAGGTGAGGTTACCTACCCTGGACAGACAGACACCTTGTCTGTCACTCAGCAGCATCATTATTCTGGTTACAGAAACCCATGTCAGACATGCATTTAAATCCAGAGGCTGTCAAAGTACAGATCTGAATGGCAAACAGACAAATAGTGGAAATGTCAGACCTCAGAGAATAAGCTCAAGGGAAACTGTCCAATTAGTGACAGTATTTAACACGGTGGTCTGTCTGACCTTTGACAGTACTGTGCTGTGTACTTCCACATTTACAAAACTGACATTATGATGCTCCTTGAACTGATCATGGATTATGGAGTGTGAATATTATGAGAGTGTACTGTAACGTCACTATGCAAATAGAGGTGGTTCATTGTCACAATTACATTAGTTACAACATTTTTCACAACATTCTTTTGTAATGTGCGCTTTAGGGAGTGGGCCTCATTCATAGACATACAAACACATTCTAATTTGCTCAGCAGCTCTCTTTTTTTCTTCTTTTGAATATTCCATAGATCATGCAACTAAAGAACGCCTTTGTCTTTACACAGATATTTCATGCAACATTAACCAAGCTGGTAAAGATTCAAATCTCGTTCCATTGACTGACATTTGAAGAAGGTGGGGCTTTTTTTAGAGCTTCAACCTGAACTTGTAAATCATTTGGTGTAAAGCTGTGTGATCGTCCTTAGGGTGTTGAGGTGGATTGTATCATTCTGAGCGATGTGAGTAGGGAGCACGGATCTTTCTTTTTGCATTTGGGAAATTCATTCACAGTCTGACAAATCAGAGGAAGGCAAACAGATAACTCCTTTGATGATGCAGTCCTGTTGCAAACAAGCATTTCTGTGACGTGTGCATCATTTTTGATCACTATCTTGAACCACAAATTAGCCACTGATATTTACTCAGATGTCTGATTGGGAATGCTGAAAAATATAGGTTTTCATTCTCACCGTACTTCTCTTCCACCATTTAAAATTGCAGTTAATCCCTGACACATGTCATAGTCCCGACACTTCTCTAGAAGCAGCCTGGTCGTCATTGACTCACAGAGCTGGAGATGAAAAACGGCAGTGTTTCTTTAAAAGCATATTTGATGTGAACATATTGGGAGCTGAAGCCCTGAGGCTGTGTGTGTGTGTGTGTGTGTGTGTGTGTGTGTGTGTGTGTGTGTGTGTGTGTGTGTGTATGTGTGTGTGTGTGTGTGTGTGTGTGTGTGTGTGTGTGTGTGTGTGTGTGTGTGTGTGTGTGTGTGTGTGTGTGTGTGTGTGTGTGTGTGGGTGTGGGTGTGTGTGCATGTGTGTGATCCTGTCAAAGGTAAAGCCTGTGTTCACATGATGACAAATTGTCTCCAGCAGATTGTGTGCTCATGGAGTGTCACTCATTTGTCTCTCATACACCATACACGCACACACACACACACACACACACACACACACACACACACACACACACACACACACACACACACACACACACACACACACAGGTCTATGGACAGCCCTGCAGTGTTTGCGTGTGTATTAATGGCTTTATTGACCTGATGCCCAAGGACACCAAAGCACTCTCCACAGAAACCAAACGGTTGCTTAATGGATGACTCTCCACCTCCTCCACCATTTTCGTCTCCCTCCTCACCCACTACCTATGATGTCCTCCCTCCTCACAGATTCCTCCTCCTCTTTTCCCTCCTTTCATAATCTCCTACTCTCCCGCTTATTTGAATTTGGAAGAAGACAGCAATGAAAGTCAGGCAAGTGTAAGACATTTTAACCTCCTACAACACACACTCAGACACACATACATACGCACACCCACACATACACATGCACACACTTCATAAACTCCACTGACGGTGAAATGGAGTGTCTGGTGAATGCTGCACTTCATTTATCTGTCATATTAAACAAGGGGAAGATTGAATACAAGAGTATACGTTGGATACATTTTGTGGAAGTACATGCAAATCCGTCTGCATGCAGTGTGTGTGTGCATACTGTTTTATATTTTATGAAACATAGGCATACTAGTCACAGGGAATATTCTGATATTAATAACAGAGCCCAGTCTCATATTTTGGTATTCAAGGAGGTTCGCAGATTCATTAAATTTGTATAAAGCATTCCTCTGTACTAAACATCCCAATCTGGTATTTTAGACATAGAAATATCAAAGAAGTGTACAAGTGCACATCGGCTCACTATCTAGTAAAACGAGGCTAAAGGCAAATGAAGTGTTTGTTGTTGTTGTAAAATAATTTGTTTTGATCATACCGACTATGTAAATGTTCAGAATATGATTGATGTATTTCATAGAATGAGTATTTACATGTTACATACATACACATTACATATTTTAAATGAAAATGTATTCATTTGTTCTGCATTGCTGCACTGGAGGCGGTGGATGCCTGCCATCGTAGAGAAAGTGGAGATGCAATGCAGTTTAGCAATTTACATAATGGTGCATATTTTATGTCACTCTCATCTGAATGTCAAACACAGTCAAGCTGCACAGATGACTAATCTATCTATATTATATATATTATAATTAGCAAAAAACAAGACTGCAAGTAGCAAAAGTCAGAATCAAGGTGCTGAGTAAAAAGAAAACACCATTTACTGTATAATAAACTAGACCAGTGGAGCATGCAACCAATACAAAACAAAAAATATATAAATACATTTTTAAAAAGACAGGAAGAAGGCAGTAAGCAGGTTCAAGTTTTCACAAAAGAAAACAGAGCAGGAGTGAAATGAAGTTAAGAGCCACAGGACTTATACTCATTATTCATCTCAGTTGTACCTGTAAATGTTCACGAGCCATTAATAGAGGAAATACCATGTTTTTGGTTTAGTTTGGTTTACTTTTATTACATCACATTTTGTGGATGAATTAATAATTGCCATTTGTGTGTGTGGGGTGGGGGGGCATATTCTGTACTCCCAGGGGAAAATAGTCATTTTCTGTCTGCACAGGTTCTTAATTAATTTCCGGAAGAAGTCTAATCCCTTAAGTCTCATGTAAATTCTAGGTGTCACATTTCTTCAGCTTCGGTTTTAAAGATGACAATGTAGCAGCTGCTACATTCACTGTACCTTCTCAGTGCGCACCAGAAAATGGATCAATAGGAAATATTGATCTTTTATTGTTATGTTGATTTTATTTTTTTTGTGAATTCCCAAGAAACAGTCTGAAGCAATACTTGTATTACGGAAAACATTTTTTGCTCTGATAAATAACCTTTAGGTAACAACTTACAAAAGGTTTATGTAAAAAAAAATCAATCACAGACAAGCAAGATTGTGATTGCTCTAATGGATTGGAGCAATAGTTAGGTTCCCCATGAGCTGACTTAAAATCAAGTAAGATTAACAGCTACAATGGCAGAAACTCTTGAACATTGATTCTTCAAAGAATCGTCACCCCTCCACAGAGCAGCTCTTGTTGATTAACAGTGACAAGACTCAAATAAAACTGCACTGATGGCCCAGACATCAGTGCAGTTTATGGCAGTGAGGAGGTGGCTGTTTCGTGAATAACATCAGAATTAAATCTGAACTACTCAAAGACGGAAAATGTGTAGAAATCAATGAGCTACTTAGCTGCTGTTTGTTCTGTGGTTCAGGTTTAACTGTTCTTTATGTCTGTATATTGTCTCCAAAGATGTTTACTGATATTTATACCTGCGGTGTTCCTGTGTTTTAAGCCAGTCAGAGGGGGGAAATTCTTTAAATAAAGATTTCATATCTGTTAGTGCAAGCTGTGTCAAAATAGAGGCAAATTAAAAGTTTTGTTCTGTTACAGGGTGCTGGGGTGTATGAATGTACTTTTATTTAGATGAGAGGGAGAGGGGTAAAAGCATGAGAGCCAAATCCCAAGAAAACATTTCCCCGTTGTCAGTACTAACAAAATAAAAGAGTTTGATTCAGATCTAAACTAGAAAGTGTCTGAGAAAGCAACTTTGATAGCAAATTGAATGAGAATAGTTCTCAAACAAAACTAAACCTGTCACCACCTGAGCCACAGTAACCCCGAAGGTCCATAGTTTTTTCCCTACTTGAGCTCTGCAATTATCTTTGAAGGAGGAGACAGCCTGGTGGATGGCGTGTCTCCAGGCCTCAACATCAGCAGCAAGAACAGATTAGTGATGGCAGTCGATGTGTCAGACCCTGAGGGATTTCTTCAGGCAATCCTTTTGGTGCTTCTTTGGAGGGCAGCTCTCTATATAGCACCATCTATACTAGAACTATTCGTGTAGGAGGGAAAAACGTGTCCCATGCACCTACGCATTTCAATGAGAGGGTTCAGAATTAAAATCCCAAGTAATAGAGGAATAGAGTCACTGAAAAAAGAATGAAATGGATGACTGAGCTCTCTTTTAAATAAGACATCTTACAAATGAGGAGAACTGGCCACATTATCCCAACTGGCCACAGGGATAGTTCACATTACAAATCCAATTCGGGGTAACCATTTGGCTGGACAGCCCACTGTGTGCTAACTATTACCCCCACACCCCCACCCCACCCCCATCCCCACTCCCCATCATCATTTCCAGCCTTAGTGCTAAGTTAAAGTGTTGAGGTTTAATCTGTATTGATCTTCTAGTCAGACTGTGGGATTGATGTCAAAGTGTATTTTCCCTGAATGTCACACTGTTCAGTCCTGACATCTGTCACATCAGCATTCACAGTGTTACTGGAGAACGAACAATCAATAAGAAATAGAGAATGCGTTTACAGGCTGTCAAGAATTAAATTCAATCACGCACTTGTCATCAGTCTTTTTTTTGTTCCAGCCCTGTGGCAGCTGATGACGGTAGATGGGCCCTGACTGTATTCAATTCATGCTTCACGCCGAGCATCGATCCAACTGTAATACTTTATCGACCGTGATGACGCAATATCGGTATGGCGTTCGAGATATAGGAGTTCATATCGCCGTTAAAAACGACGGATCCCCAAGTTATGAATCACTCCGCAGAGTAAACGCAGAACATCAGGAGGTTCAAGGCCATCATTGAGGGAGTAACGTAAAGTGTTTTCTTCCCAGAGAAGAAGGAAAAGGAAGGATGAGACAGCCACCTGAGAGAGGAGAGGAGATTGTCATTCAGCATGCGTCTGATGACTGTCAGGCAGTTCTCCTCCACTGCAGATGTGACGCAAACGTACACCCCTCCATCCTCATCCCCCGTTCCTTCCCTCAGCTCTTTCTTTTCCTTCATTTGGTAATTTCCTTTTCTCGTCTTATCAGCTGTCCTCTCTGTCTCTCTTCTCTCTCCCTTTTTCTTTATCTCCCTGCCCTCACACCTCTATATTTTTTTCCCCTTCTTTCTTCTTCTCTCAATCCTCTCAGCAGGGATGAGTGGGTGGAGGAAGCATCATGCCCTGGAGATCGTTGTGCCATCCGCTTTTTAGTCTGGACAGAGCCTTTGTGTGTGTTGTGTGTGCGCTCACAGAGGCTTTCACACAAGAAATATCACAATTCTCTTTCACATGTGATTCAATAAATGCTCTGAGTTATTGGCTCATTTTATTTGTCCTTCAAATGTATGAATCTTATTTAGAAAATGACAGCTAATTTTCTTTTTTCTCTGGCTTTCTCCACATTTCTTGTTTTTGCTTTCAACCATTTCATTCCACTTTTCTTTCGTTTTCTGTCCTCGCATCCTTCTCCATTACGACGTGTCCTCTTCTGCTCTTACTGCTTTCCATGTCAACACAGAAATATATCCTCCTGTTCTGTTTCTACATTTCCACAATTTTTCTCATATATCCAGCCCTGGTCTCCTCCCCCCCTCCTCCTTTTCCTCCTCTTCCTCTCTGGCCATTTTTAGACAGTAATTCCCATCCTCTCCTACAGAATATGTCTGTGAGTATTTCAGTGCGTGTTTAAGACTGTGTGTGCATTTTAAGAGATAGTAGAGGATTCACAGAAAGAGAGAGAGAGGAAGGGAGAGAGAGAGAGAAAGCAATATACCACCACTCATCTCAAGCCTTGTTCTGTTACATTAATAAACCCACTGGCTGTGACCATACTGTATGTAAAAGCGGAATTTTATTTAGATTCGTACATACGGAATAAACAACTCAAGAATTTAATTTACAAGGCAGAATAAATTATTTTACACCAGGGATTTAAGTTAAGAGGCATCATTGGGCAAATCAAGGCAATAACTGTAGAGTGTGTGTGCTGGGGCAGTGGTGTGAGGGTGGTGAATGCCAAGAGACTGGACAGAGTGATCCGCAAGGCTGATGACGTTGTTGAAGTAAAGTCAGACTCACTTACTGTCGTGTGGAGGAAGGGGACATTTTTCAAACTAAGGGGTATCTTGGACAATGAGTTCCACCCACCGTACAGAACATTGATGGGACTAAGGAGTACCTTTGGTAGTTCGGACAACCCTTCATAAACATACTGATGAATGCCATAGTAAATCTTTCCTGCCTGTGGCCATCATGCTGTATAATGCCTCACTTTAACATGTAGTGATGAGGAGGAATGAAGCAGCAGTTATTGTGTATTTCTATACATACGTTTATGTATTATTCAATCTATCCTCTTATTTATCTCAAATCTCAGTGGCTCTTTTTTTCTTAATTCTAAATTATGTACGCTTGGGTCTTACTTTTTACTTTCGTTTAGCAACAGAGCAGCTGTACTGACAAGCAATTTCTTCCCCGGGGATTAACAAAAGATTCTGATTCTGATTCAGATTCTGAATAATCCAAAAATATGACATAAAATGCAACAAACAGAACCAAATACTACTCAACAAAAAATATGCAGATTTTGAATCTGTATTATAAATGCTGGTGGGGTCAAAGTGCATTTTAATGTCTTAGTTCATCCTGGGGTCTGTTCAAATATTTGTACATTTTGTTGTTGTCACTTTTGAAAGACACAGAAAGTTTCTTTGCGTTGGGAGGGTGTGTTAGTACAGACAGGAGAAAAGAGGAAATGATTATCAGGGGACTTTAACGAAGATGGTTCAGGGTCGTAATTCAAGTAGTTTTTGTCCCTTTCTTCTGTCACCTTTCCTGCTCTGCAGTCTACTCGGAATTTTCAGAAGTCCTTCCAACAAAAGTGGGGCATAGACACATCAGAAATAGACAGAAGAAGATGGAAACTGAGAATGGCGACATGCTCCCCCAACAGTGTTGGAGCCTGGCAAATGATGGTGATCTCAGCTACACCTCACTATTCCCAAAACAATGACCGGTCTGGTGATTGCAAGAAAAGGAAGCGCCGTCAGAAACATGCATCAGTTGAGATCTCTGAGGAGACTCCTCAGGTACCTGTACTGAACCCAGCCTGAGTTGTATGTTTGGTTGGAAGTTTGAAGCTTCACACCTTCAAATCTTGGAGTCTAATAGCAAAAATCCATTTGTGTCCCTAAATATTCATTTGTTTCTAATTAATCCAAATAGAGTCTAGAGTCTGACACCAATAAGGAAGAAGCAGTGTACTCAGCCACCACCCTGGAGGTCAACCATGAAATAATTCAGTGAGTGGTGCTGCTGCAGATGCTTGTTTTAGTTCTGTTTTCACATTTTTGGATCACATATTGTGTTAGCATTCCTCTGTCATCATCTTTAGTCATTTGTCTTGATTCATCCTAACCCCTGCTGCTTTTTTTCCTCTGTCACACCATGACTCCACTATAATGCATGGCCCAAGAGACCATATGGAGGAATGAGCGTCAAACAGACGAGGATGAATGGCTCTTTCATGTGAAAGCTTCCAAGCATCCAACACAGGCTCTTCAAAAGAGTCAAGATCCCTTTTACATGCTGCTGGCATCCCAATGTGCAGGAGTGACCTCCAGTGTGGCAGAGCACCCAATGAAAGTTGTTTTTGATTTTGCCAATGTACTGTATAAAGACATATAACAAATGTTTCACTACTATGACTGATTGAAGTGCAGACTGAATTGATTCAATAACACACACATGGATATTCCAACACATTGGTATCTGAACAATCTGGTCCTTACACATTTAGTGTACGGACCCTAATCATGATCGACAGTAATCGCAAGACACATCAACAACAACGATTTTGTTTGGATTTGATGGTGTTATATAAATATGGTTAATATATCTTAATATCTTGCTGACAACGGGAGAAAATGTGTAAGAAAGAGGTTAACAAACAAATCAGTGAGTTCTCGGTCCTGTAAAGAGAAAAGTATATTCTTTATTGGAGCAGGATGTGTTGAGGCAGCTTGTTCAGTTTCTGAAGCAGACTTGACCTCTGTATCACATCTGCAGGCAACTGAAGTCCTTTAGTTTTAGTGTTGCTGCAACAACAACAAAAAAATGTCAATATGTAAAAGGATACCTCATCGATTTTAATTTATTAGAATGCAACAAGGTCAGTGTCTTGTAGAAAGTTTCTTTCTAAATTTAAATGTTTCAGGTAAAACATCACTTGGCCTTAGGCTGTTAGGCTCTTTTCTACAAGTCACTGCTGCATAGAATATATATGGTTGTCATAATTTTGCACTTTCATCCATTTTCTTGTAGCCGCCTTGTAACGGGTCTGCTGGAGTGGGGTTTAGGTGAGGGTTACACCCCGGATGAAATGCCAGCTCATAGCAATTTAAAACCCAATAACAATTAATTAAAATGTAGTTTCAATGCATTTCAAATGTCCAAAAGGGACAAAAATTGGTAGGACTGGATGATTACAGTATACTATTGATAGATTGAAATTGTGGAAGTTGAAAATTAAATGAATAAAAAAATAAAATGATAGATCCTTCTACCCTCCCACTAATAGGTGGACCTGCAGACACACTAAACATTCAGAGACATTGATATGGAGTTGGGGCCCCATTATCAATAATTGTACAGTGTATCTGTAGGCATTTACTTTTAAAAAAGTCAAATTCCATCTTTTGTACTCATCGGGGATTTTTGAAAGGCAGTCACGTGATACCGTACACGCATCATATTGGCTGATGGCATCTGGAAGTGCGTTACGTTCTGTGAGTCTCGGACTTCCATGAGACACAAAAGTGCTTTAAACAGTCGATAAGAGTGTGGGAAAAGGTAATACAGATAGACGGTGGTTTAATATCAGTATGGGGAGGGGTCATAAACGTTTAAATTGCCGTAAATAATGAGATAAATTGTTTGCTGCTCTATCGCGGAATTCGGTAATTGCGTGTGGTTCCTGGAACGTATTAACCGCGAGGAACGATGGCGCACTGTATACCTTTATAGGTACACATCTCTGAAACCTGATGAGATATTGTCACAAAACAAAAAGCAACATTTTGGTCAGGTTAAAATGTTGAATTCAGGGGTGTCGCGGGATGTTGCTGTCTCTGACTGCCTTGTTGTAATCTACATTTGGTTTACATCTACCTTATATTTCCACTCAGCCTATATTCCTCAACCTGCTTGCAAGGAGTCATTGTCAGGGCTCCGCACTTTGACCCCGACCGCATTTCTCTTTGCCATTTCATCTAATATTCCAGGGGAATTGAGTAATTTAACCAGATGTATTTATTCACAAATATACAAAACACCAATAAAAGATTTACATATATATATATACAACAAATATCAGAGATTTGTTCTTACGGTATACCAGATGGTTGTGTGTCTATGCTGTTTTTTTCACTTAGAGGTCATGTTGTATTTGGCAGTGCTCCTACAAAACCTCTGTGGAAAGCATCTGTTTCGGCCGCTGACCTCAGATTGGGAAAAAAGAAAAAAACTTTTTGCTAGCAGGATAAAGGAATAGGTTGGTGTGAGTTGGGTTATATCAATCCTTGAAATAACATTCATAATGACTGACATTTATAGTAACAGTCGCTATTGGCAAGGTGTTCTATTGGAGCAGATGGTGCTAAATAACAATTACAATTACTGCACCTTAATGACAAATTATGAGCTAAATTCTAACCTCAAATTATTTATGCATCCATGGATTGATGGTGGTAGATGGATTGACAGTTATCACTTTTAAGTGGAGCCAGGTTGTGGACACAATCTCTGAGGCTGCAGGTGAAACAGGTAAGCCGCTTTCATGCAGCTCCCTGTTGAATATCACTTTGAATTATACTGTCTTCTTATTATTTGCGGTAATTACATAAATTAATGCTTATTAGCCACTTCCTAATTTATGGGTGTGCATGCAGTGAGTTCATTAAATCCCCCTGCGAGGAATTTATGGAGGGAAAACTGCCACTAAATTAGTTAATAAGGGCCTGTTAAATGTGTTTAGAATGCTTTGTGGATTATACTCGCTGTTAAAAAGAATAATCTGTCACAAGTATATGAGCATCAATTAAAGAGACATACATGAGAATAATTATTTTGTCATTTCAGGTTACTTGTTCTCTGTTTTCTGCCTGAGCCAGCAGCAGTCAGTTCGGTGCAGACAAGTAGTATTTTACACATCCTTCTGTTATAAAGAGCTGAGGAGACCTTACTCATTCTGACTAGTCTGCATGATGGCTTGTCCGCTTCAAAAGCACCTTGATTAGTTGTCTTGTGATTTCCAGGCATTTTGATTTGGGACTTGCTGTACTTCTAAGTCATGTAAGACGAGATGACAGCTGCTCATCCCTGATCCCTTATATGGACCTTGATAGGCACATACAGGATGCATGGAGAGAAAGATGTCTGATTCATTTGTTGTGCTGTGTCTGACTTTAAAGTTTGTGTTGCATATTCTTAATGGAAATCACAAGACAACTAATGAAGGTGCTTTTAATTCAGGCAAGCCATCATGGAGACTCGGCTCTTTACAACATGATTCTTTTATGAACTCTTACATGATTTGCTTGACATAAAATTAAAAAATATTTATTTAAAACTAATAACTCGATAAAAATACATAAATTAATTTAATCAAGTAAAATATGGCAAAATAAAGTTGAAGTATTTCAAGTTTTGTGGTAGGAATTTGATGATAAGTGGTGAAATATTGGAGTAACTCTGAGTGCCCTGATGTAAATGTGTGTATCCATGTGTGCTCTTCGCTGATGGATTGAGAGTATCTCTAAAGTTCAGACTGTGCTGCAGGCTCGCTGTCTAATGCTGCGTGTCACCACTCTGACAGTTTCTCACTCACAGTGTAAAGGACAGAGAGCCGGAGTGGCACAATGATATGTTTATTGAGAAGCTTTGGATAATAGAAAAGGTGGTGGCTGCTGCTGGAATGTCACAACCACTGACAGAAAACATGGACAGGAACTTCCTTATCTAGACTCACACACACACACACACACACACACACACACACACACACACACACACACACACACACACACACACACACACACACACACACACACACACACACACACACACACACACACACACACACGCACCTCAACACCATCATTCCAAAAGAGGGAAAAAAACAGCAATTCACAGGACTAGACGGTAATCACAGTTTCTACAAGCTCATTTCAACATGAAAAGTTCACAGTTACAGATATATGAGGGAGGGTTTCTTCATAGGCACAGCAAAAGCAATAAGATGTGTACATCAACAACAAAGTAATAATAAAAATAAAACATCTTGCACATTTCCTACATCATCAGGGGTCCAGATGAAGTGAACATTTACTCTGGATTTATTGTGGGAACATCCCATTAATTCTAGAATGAGTTACTAGACTGGACTGACTCCAGAGTAAGAGCTCAGTTCAGCCGGTTTCCGCCTGTATACATCTTTATTTTAATTCCTCTTCCTTTACATATACGCATTTAGCATATTCAGATCTTGGGACTGAGACATTTAATATAAATGTATTCCCAGGTCAGACATAAAAATGGCCATTGGTGCATTGTCAGTCTAGATACTGCTTCATTTGTCACAATGCTTTGAAATTATCATATACAAGAGAATCACACACAGACGATATCACACATAGATATTTTTGCTGTTTTTGATCTTTTTGTAATATTCACAATTCAAGTTCAGAATTCTCTGTGTCATCCTGTCTGTGTGGAAAGCTTCAGGGCTACACTAAATATACAACAATGCAATTCATTGATAATTCAGCAGCACTCCTCCACACTCTGTCGCAATAAGAACACCAAGACAGACCATTGCCACTCCTCTCCTCTTTGGAAAACCATGTGCTCAGGCAGGGGAGAGGGTCTATGGCATCCTCTGTGGTTCTACTACATGTATTGCAGCAGCTGGAATGTGAATAACACCGTAGCTCTTTGAGAAAGCGTAGCATGCTGTAGCGTTGCTCCTCCTAGATGAGTGCTGCTGGGGGGTGAGCTGGTTTAATTTGTGTGAAGGGACGTGAGGCTACTTGTTTGTTTTTATTCTGTTAGTTGGTCACTTCCTGACCTCCGTCTCCTGGAACCACGACGACAAATATTG
The DNA here is from genome assembly GCA_013358685.1 of Antennarius maculatus. NCBI lineage: Eukaryota > Metazoa > Chordata > Actinopteri > Lophiiformes > Antennariidae > Antennarius > Antennarius maculatus. Next base: position 10,892,649 of record CM023618.1, read on the forward strand.
GAACACTGAGGCGTTTGTTTCCAAGCAGTTCAACAATAGGTACTCAAACACTGAGGAATATTGCTGGCATTTAGAGTTAATTCCCATGTAGCTGTCAAACCAGAGAAGTAAAACAACAAACATTGTAAGGTGGTTGTACCTAGAATTTAAAATAAGAATTTAATTTCCTCTAAATAAAGTTGCAATGGCTGAATTTTTTTTAGCTGAATATAATTCCCTAAATTATCAAACAATGAATGGCTGGCGGGAATCAGAAGAAGTAAAATTCTACTACATTCTACTTCTACTAAAATTCTACATATACCCATTGGAAAGATTTAAGATCTGTGATGTTTCCTGGGATTATGCTATGTTCATGTGATTTCTGTAATTCTCTATCCTTTGATTATATTTGTCTAAAAAGCAAACATTAAAACATCTCACATCATTGATCAAGGTAATGAAACCAAAACCTTATGACATTATATAACATTTCAGAGGAACAACTATCTCGAACCCCCACCCATATGACACAAATGCAGCATTTGTCTAAAGATGGACCCTCTAGAGTTTGCATTTTATTACAATGAGTTAAAGAGAAGTTTCACAGACTCCACAGGCCAAGAAACACCGGCCATTTTCATCAAACATTGTGGAGTTTATCTGGTTTTCAAATATTAAAATTAATAATATATGTGGACTTTACAAATTAACAAGGAGAACTCGTTTCAAACCCACAAAGTTGTACCTCCGTGGGTCTGAAACCATGTCCCATTTAACAGAGAGCAGCAGATCCTGCTTGACCTTTTGTGGGTCGCATCCTTCAGAGGATCCATCCCCTGAATTTGGACACAACTTTTTTTTTTACATACATTAAATGTAACCATTCAAAACAACTTACACAACATCTTATTAACATGTTTTTTTTTTATACACATAGACAATTTGAATTCCTGATATATATATTGGTGTGTTGAAGCTGGTATCTTTGTTATCTGTACACGTTCTTTCTGTATTGTGGATATGTGGATCTAGCCTGAATTAGCTACCACGATGATAATATTGCTTCACATACGGCAGATAGTGACCAATGCTGTATGCTCAGTGACTGCTTTCAAAACAACAACACACACGTCATGGGGTGGAATGCGTGGAAGGGTAATTCAGCTCAGACTTTTTAATTTCAAATAAAACTCCTCATCCTCACAGCTACGGTGGTTTATCACAGTGGAGATGGCATTATGGGACTGTGTGTGTGTATACGAGTGTGTGTGTGTGTGTGTGTCTGTATATTCCTGGATGACGAACAGAAATGTTTGTTTGTAGGAAGCCTGTTTAGATAAGCCTTGTGCCTGGATGTACTGCTCCCTCTGTTTTCTGAGTGAATGTGTGTGTCAGCTCAGCAGATGGAGTTTTGATTCTCGCCACTGGGAAATCTCAATCCCACAATGCACTGGGATACGTGCCAGATGAAGAAGTGACAGCAGCAGCGGCGATCGCAGCATAAATGCTGTAAAAAATATGCATTCCTATTGTTTCTTATTCCCCGTTACTGTTCTTCCAGGACTGTTGTGCTATACATCGACATGAATTGTTTGGTTTTTTTACGAGTTAATTTTTAATTCATAACACAATCACACACATGCCATAAAATCGATAGCACAAAATCACAAAGGAATAATTTAGACAAAATGAAGTGAAGGTTGCTCCCTATCCCTCCCTTTTTGTTTAGTTCACCCAAAAAGATATGTTTGGAAACAGATATGTTTGGAAATCCTGACTTTGAAAAATGACAAAAGCAAGAAAATTCCCAGAAAAAATTCCACTGAGCTTTGTCCTTCTATAGAATTTTTATATCTTTCCAAATCCACCAAACAGTCCAAAGAAAGTTCTTTGTTGGATTGCTCAGAAGATGTGAGAGAGAGGCAAAAGGAGCTGAAAACATCTTCCCAGCTTCTTCATTAAACAGCAGTAAACTACAGATTATTCTACACCTATCAGTCGTTACCATGGAGAGGGCAAAATGATCTGAAATCACTGTGATGTGGTACGTCCCCATTCCTCTGCCACAGTAAGGTGAGTTCAGGTTTGAAATCAGATCATCATGGTGCATAAATGTGTGTGTGTGTGTGTGTGTGTGTGTGTGTGTGTGTGTGTGTGTGTGTGTGTGTGTGTGTGTGTGTGTGTCTTCCACCAGTGTAATGCAAGACCTGCAAGCCCACCAGAGAACCTGGTCCACAGCATGAGCACGCTAGAATGACGAACACACTTTGAGTGACAATGAAGCTTGAGATGAACTTTCACAATAACATCTAATATCAGCCGAGCAACAAACTGCATTAGCAGCAAACGAAACGGTCTGACCAGCACAAACAGCAGCGTTTAACAACTTCACACAAACTACAGAGGACAGAAGTCGATGCCCAGTCCGTCTCATCTGAAGAACCCCGCTCCCGTTCAAGGACGAGGATAATGATGGCTTTCCCCACATCAAACGCTGGAGCTGAAAGGTTGTTCTCCACTCGGAAACATCACATTAATAACACAGTGAAGCACTGCCGCCCTCTAATTTGTTATTCTCAAACAAGCCAGGAAAAGTTCAGTATACTCACAAAATAATTCATGAATTAATGCAGTGAACTTTTTAAAAACACTGACGACTGGTCTTATCTGTCTTGTAACTAAGGACACTAGTGAATGGTTTGGTTTGGTACGCAGTATACCGGAGACTGACAACAGTTCTCCATCTAATTTAAGCTGTTTTATAATTTACTGTTCCAGTGAAAAGTTTCATAACGGTTGGATGTCTCACCGGTGACATCTGATGGTTTAGACGGTGACAGCCCTCCACCAAAAAAGCAAAAGACATCTGCACCTCCCTCAAAAGATAACCTGCCATTGTGCCTAACTTCTCTAAGGGACACTGGTGTGTGTGTGTGTGTGTGTGTGTGTGTGTGTGTGTGTGTGCGCGCGCTACGGCTGAAATGCATACTGTTTCAATGGCAATTTAAATTTAAGTATTTAAATCTCCAAAAAAGATGTTCAATATTTGCCTGAATAGTTATAATAGTTAATTGGGGGCCATTAAATATCTCCATCCAGAGCCAGATTAATGACCTTAAGGCAGAGTGAAGTGGGTCTCAATGCAGGTTTTTCAATATGAGTTACCTAAGATCAGGGCATAACCTTCATCGTACCATCGTGGATGTCAGCAACTGCCCAAGGTCCATGACAACAAAATCTGATATCAAGTAACCTTAATGCATCTGGATGTGTGAGTATGTAAATGTTTGCTCCCTCAAAGTGAATCACATAAAAGAAATGTATCCATTCCCTTCAGCCCTTCTTTCACAAGTCTGGAACTAAAAATAGGTCTTCAATCTCTAAATAACCAAACACAGTTCAGTGGTGGATTGTGGGACTGTCAGCTTAAATCACTACCTTGATGTGAGGTATGGAGAAAAATCTGAGAAAAAGGGACCAGACGGCTGGTCGACTAAAGCTTTAGTTCAGTTAGTCATCCTTCAGTCCCGTGCTACTGGAGGCCCAACAACTGTAGGCTGGTTTTCCAAAGGTCCAGCTGCAGCTGAGGGTCAAAGGTCGGTGGTATTGTTATCTGCCTTTGCCCATTGGCCCAGTAACCTCCTCCACATTCCCCCTCCAGGTCTGGTGACAGAGCAGCGTGGAGAACAGTGGCAGCACCCTCTGCAGGAGTCTGAGGAAAGACAAACCTAATTATACTACACTCTATAGGTGCACACACACAGACACACACACACACACACACACACACACACACACACACACACACACACACACACACACACACACACACACACACACACACACACAACTAAACTAAACATAACTGCATACTAATGATACATGATAGAAATTGGAGTGATGGCTGGATGACAAGTTCACCAGCAGTGTGTGTGTGTGTGTGTGTGTGTGTGTGTGTGTGTGTGTGTGTGTGTGTGTGCGCGTCCGTGTGTGTGTGTGTGTGTGTCTGTTTGAGTGAGTGAACGCCAGCGGAGGGCTGATGTCACTGTTTGTCAGTATCAGTAAGAATTTGGCTCAGGGTGTGTGTGTGTGTTTGTGTGTGTGTGTGTGTGTGTGTGTGTGTGTGTGTGTGTGTGTGTGTGTGTGTGTGTGTGTGTGTGTGTGTGTGTGTGTGCGTGCGTGCGTGTGTGTGTGTCTGTTATAGCAATCCATAACATTTTTCAAACTTGCATTTTACTTGTTTTTGTTGGAAAATTTTTAAGAGGAGACAATAAAATTGAAGTCATCGTTTCAATGATAAAAAACCACTCGTATCAGTCAAACTGTTTGATTTGCTGGGTGGTGTAAATTGACCCTGGCTTTGGGGTAAATCAAGCTCATGGACATCAGTACTGCGTTTTACCCGAAAAAGCAGGCGAGCAACGGCCCCCTGTGCCCAGCAGATGGGCGTCCAGAGGTGGCGATAGAGAGCGGTATCCACCATGCCAGGATCCACAGCACATGAAGTCAGAGGGGAACCTGGATTCTGCAGCTCCTGATGGAGGTGGGAGCTAAACAACAGCTGGGCCAGCTTACTCTGACAGTAAGCAGCATGAGCTGAATAATACTGCCTGAAGAGAGAAAGCACACAAAACAAACAAGCATGAAATATACTTGTGATTCATTTTATACCTCTATTTTAATGACATATCTAAACAAAGGCGAACAACTTTCTTTTCTACGAATTACAATCAACTTTTTCTCAACTGGAAAATGATATTAATATTACTAACAGAAATAATGACCATCATTTCAAATTCTCCTAAAGTATCTTTTACATTTAAATTAAAAGTTCTTTAGTCGTGTCTTTTGATAAATGACCAGCTTTGTAATATATCAGCTGATATGGTAGTGATTGCTACAGGGTGCGTGAGTCTACCGGCTGTTTAGGTCACTCAGTTGAATCTCGCCGATGCAATGGGCGGTGGACGAGACGTTAACCACACGAGAGACGCGGCCACATTTCCCAGAATCCTTCAGTATGTCCAGAAGCAACCAAGTTAACAGGAAATGGCCAAGGTAGTTGATGCCAAAGTGCCGCTCAAATCCATCCTCAGTACGGCCCTCGGGAACCAGCATGATACCCGCTTAGAAAACATACACACACACACACACACACACACACACACACACACACAAAATTTCACTGTTTGAAATGAGAGAGAACGAGATTTCTTCTATTCTCAGTGAAGACTAAATAAACTATTCCAGAGCAGGTGACCCTAACATGGCAGAAACACAGTATTTCCATCACTCACCATTGTTTACCAGGATGTTAAGCTGCAGGTTCCTGTCTTTGAAGTTTGTGACAAATTGATGGACGGACTGCAGAGAGGCTAGGTCAAGCTTCATGAACTCCACTAGAAAAGACACAACACACACACGCACACACAGACACACACAGTACATTATGTCAAACCTAATATTTCTTCTTGAGCATTATCAAAGCGTTACACACCGTTACATTAGGTCTAATGTGTCATAAGTCACAGGTGAGAAAGCAATGCTGAGGAGCTGGTATCACTAGAGTTTTAATGTAACTGTGTGTCTTAAGTGTGTGTGTGTGTGTGTGTGTGTGTGTGTGTGTGTGTGTGTGTGTGTGTGTGTGTGTGTGTGTGTGTGTGTGTGTGTGCGTTCGTGTGTGTGTGTGTTTGAGTGGGTAAGAACTTAATGGAAGCTAAACATTTGAGAAGACACAAATGTCTACAGTACTTGAAGTTTTCCTCATGCACTACATTTCTTTATGCACTTCAGGTTATGTGACCGTTTATAATAGAGGGTTCTTCATCAAATACTGTATGAGTAGTGGGCTAGAATTATGTGCAGATTCAAATTTTTGATGACTGCTGAGCAGCTGTTTTACAAATTAAATTAAATGCAGATACTTCGCTATTTTCTGCCTAGTTCTTAAAGTTTCATATTTTTAAATCCTTTATTTACTGCTGCAATGAATTAAGTCATTTTTCATCTCTCTTTTCCCAACAGACTCTCCATCAGTGAAGTGACCTTGCCAATGCACTGGACTGTCAGTCCCCATTTTAACCCGTGAATTGAAATCTCACCTCTTTACAAACTGCTTCAAATTATATATTCTCCCTGCAGCCACCTCTGCATATATGGCTTTAATTTCAGCTTCTAGAGCATCTTTATAGGAAAACCTATTATAAGTCTGTGAAATTAAATGGTTTTTTTTTTTGTTATTTTCTTTTTTTATGTAGAATTTCAACACCACATGGTATAGTTTTGTAAAAAATACAAATTTTATCAGTATACACTAAAAACTTATGAGTAAATTAAAGAATAACTGCTAAATGATGTGCCAACCATCCATTTATTTTTTGTAGATGAGACGACCATAATTGTCTCATCTGCAGCCATTTTTTCTTTGCAGGGTTACTGCAGCCTATCCCAGTAGACTACGGGTGAGAAGCTGGGGCATCACGGAGACACGCACACTCTCACACTTATGAACCATTTAAAGTGATCAATCCATTTAAATTGCAGGTTTTTGTTGTGAGGCAACAGTGCTGCTCCTTTTTCAAAATTTTTTCGTTGTTTGTTCTCAACTGGGCCACGTTCAGGTGTTCTTTTTCTGATACTCCCTCTGGTTTCCAGTGGAATGCTTCGCCCTCAAATATAGTTTTTATGAACAGAAGACAGGAGTAATATTTTAAGTCAGACCCAGAAAGAGAAATAGGTCTGGGATCAACAATGAGCATACTAAAATAGAAAAATAAAAAAAAACAACAGAAGGAAATCAATCAAGTCTCTTTCAAATAAATGGACTATGTGAGTTAAATGGTGTTAATGGTGTTATATAACACAACAGCCCTCAATCCAAAAAAATAGACCTCCAAATTTACGTTATAGTCAGGGAAGACTTACAAAATATCCTTGGTTAGCCTTTGGTTGAATTTGATGAATACTTTCTGAACAAACAGCTGCTGTCAAAGTATGAAAGCACAAATGGACTGTGCTCATACACAAGAAAACAAGGACATAATATTTGTTCCTCCCTTTCACTCAGCAAAGGCTGTAGAGGGTCAAACATATTTAACAAAGCCGGGAAGAGGAGAACAGGGAGGAAGAGACATGATGGAGCTGATAGGGAGAAAGACCGCTATGACAGATGAGAATGCAGCCATCCCCCGATGACAGTCTGATAGCAGCCTTATCTCCAAGCCACGCCACTCATCTCATGCTGTGTGTGTGTGTGTGTGTGTGTGTGTGTGTGTGTGTGTGTGTGTGTGTGTGTGTGTGTGTGTGTGTGTGTGTTAAGAGAGTAGAAGTAGAAGCAAAAAGAAAGAGACAGAACCAGAGAAAGAGCATTTGTTCATTGTAGTGTATCTCAGTCTGTACAATTGGGTTATATACCAGCAGACAAATGTGTATTTGCCAGAAAATCTGTGTGTGATAGAGAAAGTGTGTGAGTGTGTGTCCTGCCTATCAGTCCTCTCCTGTCCTCTTAAGCTGGCTCCCTCAAGGCTGGGTCTTTTCACTGAGGCAAGTCATATCAAGACAGTCCACTGGGAGTGAAATGCCATCGATCGGTCATGGTTCAGCCGCTGTCGGCTCTCAATAAAGATGCCACAGTCTTTATAGAACTTCTTTAACTCCAGAGACAAATACAAGGAAAATAATGTTTCTGTTAACAAGAAATTATGTGAAATACAGTAACAGGAGATGTCTGAAGACCAAATATGCTGTTTCAGAGTACGTCCGTTCAAATGTAGCCGCAAGAGGGCACAATGTAGCCGCAAGAGGGCACAAGCCAGTGTCTTATTGTGCCGGTCCCAAGCCCGGATAAATACAGAGGGTTGCGTCAGGAAGGGCATCCGGCGTAAAACTTTTGCCAAATCAAAGATGCGAATCAAACCTATGACTTCCATACCGGATCGGTCGAGGCCCGGGTTAACAACGACCGCCATCGGCGCTGTTGACCTACAGGGCGCCGGTGGAAATTGGATTACTGTTGGTCGAAGAAGGAGAGGAGGAAAGTGCGTTCGCACGAAGAAAGAGAAGAGGAGCGCCAAGAGTATAGGACTAAGAGTAGGGACGTTGAATGTTGGAACTATGACAGGAAAAGATAGAGAGTTGGTTGACATGATGCAGAGGAGGAAGGTAGACATACTGTGTGTCCAGGAGACCAGGTGGAAAGGTAGCAAGGCTAGAAGTTTAGGAGCAGGGTTCAAGTTGTTCTATCATGGTGTAGCTGGGAAGAGAAATGGAGTAGGAGTTATCTTGAAGGAGTTTGTTAGGAATGTCCTGGAAGTAAAAAGAGTGTCGGATAGAGTGATGAGTCTGAAGCTAGAAATAGAAGGTATGATGTTCAATGTTGTTAGTGGGTATGCCCCACAGGTAGGATGTGAGCTGGAGGAGAAGGAGAAATTCTGGTTGGACTTTGATGAAGTGATGCAGAGCATACCTAGAAGTGAGAGAGTTGTCATTGGCGCAGACTTCAATGGACATGTTGGTGCAGTTAACAGAGGTGATGAGGAAGTGATGGGCAGGTTTGGTATCCAGGAGAGGAACGCAGAAGGACAGATGGTAGTTGACTTTGCAAAAAGGATGGAAATGGCTGTAGTGAATACTTTTTTCCAGAAGAGGCAGGAACATAGGGTGACCTATAAGAGTGGTGGTAGGAGCACACAGGTAGACTACATCTTGTGTAGACGATGTAACCTGAAGGAGATCAGTGACTGCAAAGTAGTGGTAGGTGAGAGTGTAGCCAAACAGCATAGGATGGTGGTGTGTAGGATGACTCTGGTGGTGAGGAAGATGAAGAGGGCAAAGGCAGAGCAGAGGACGAAATGGTGGAAGCTAAAAAAGGAAGGGTATTGCATGACCTTTAGGAAGGAGTTAAGACAGGCTCTGGGTGGTCAGGAGGTGCTTCCAGATGACTGGACAACTACAGCTAATGTGATCAGGGAGACAGGTAGGAGAGTATTTGGTGTGTCATCTGGAAGGAAAGTAGATAAGGAGACTTGGTGGTGGAATGAGGAGGTACAGGAGTGTATACAATGAAAGAAGTTAGCTAAGAGGAAGTAGGACACTGAGAGGACTGAGGAGAGTAGACAGGAGTACAGGGAGATACAGCGTAAGGTGAAGGTAGAGGTAGCAAAGGCCAAACAAGAAGCTTATGATGACTTGTACGCTCGGTTGGACAGTAAGGAGGGAGAGACTGATCTATACCGGTTGGCAAGACAGAGAGATAGAGATGGGAAGGACGTGCAGCAGGTTAGGGTGATTAAGGATAGGGATGGAAGTCTATTGACAGGTGCCAGCAGTGTGATGGGAAGATGGAAAGAGTACTTTGAAGAGTTGATGAACGTGGAAAATGAGAGAGAACAAAGACTAGAAGAGGTGACTGATGTGGACCAGGATGTAGCAAAGATTAGTCAGGATGAAGTGAGGAGAGCACTGAAGAGGATGAAGAGTGGAAAGGCAGTCGGTCCTGATGATATACCTGTAGAGGTTTGGAAGTGTCTAGGAGAGGTGGCAGTAGAGTTTCTGACTGGGTTGTTCAACAGGATCTTAGATAGTGAGAAGATGCCTGAGGAGTAGAGGAGAAGTGTGCTGGTGCCCATTTTTAAAAACAAGGGAGATGTGCAGAGTTGTGGCAACTACAGAGGAATAAAGCTGATGAGCCATACAATGAAGTTATGGGAAAGAGTAGTGGAAGCTAGACTAAGGGCAGAAGTGAGCATTTGTGAGCAGCAGTATGGTTTCATGCCAAAAAAGAGTACTACAGATGCAGTATTTGCTTTGAGGATGTTGATAGAGAAGTACAGAGAAGGCCAGACGGAGCTGCATTGTGTTTTTGTAGATCTGGAGAAAGCTTATGACAGGGTGCCCAGAGAGGAACTGTGGTATTGTATGAGGAAGTCTGGAGTGGCAGAGAAGTACGTTAGAGCGGTACAGGACATGTATGAGGACTGTAAGACAGTGGTGAGGTGTGCTGTAGGTGTGACAGAGGAGTTCAAGGTGGAGGTGGGACTGCATCAGGGATCAGCTCTGAGCCCCTTCTTGTTCGCTATGGTGATGGACAGGCTGACAGACGAGGTTAGACAGGAATCTCCATGGACTATGATGTTTGTAGATGACATTGTGATCTGTAGTGAGAGTAGGGACGAGGTGGAGGAGAAGCTAGAGACCTGGAGGTTTGTCCTGGAAAGGAGAGGGATGAAGGTTAGCCGCAGTAAGACAGAGTACATGTGTGTGAATGAGAGGGACCCAAGTGGAAGAGTGAGGTTACAGGGAGAAGAGATCAAGAAGGTGGAGGATTTTAAGTACTTAGGGTCAACAGTCCAGAGCAATGGAGAGTGTGGAAAAGAGGTGAAGAAACGTGTGCAGGCAGGATGGAATGGGTGGAGAAAAGTGTCAGGTGTGATGTGTGATAGAAGAGTTTCAGCTAAAATGAAAGGAAAGGTGTGCAAAAATGTGGTGAGACCAACGATGTTGTTTGGTCTAGAGACAGTGTCACTGAGGAAAAGACAGGAAGCAGAGCTGGAGGTAGCAGAGATGAAGATGCTGAGGTTCTCTCTGGGAGTGACCAGGAAGGATAGGATCAGGAATGAGTACATCAGAGGGACAGCACATGTTAGAGGTTTTGGAGATAAAGTCAGAGAGGCCAGACTGAGATGGTTTGGAGGAGAGAGGAGAGATAGTGAATATATCGGTAGAAGGATGCTGAGTTTTGAACTGCCAGGCAGGAGGCCTAGAGGAAGACCAAAGAGGAGGTTTATGGATGTAGTGAAAGAGGACATGAAGGTAGTTGGTGTGGGAGAAGCGGATGCAAAGGACAGGGTTAGATGGAGGCAAATGATTCGCTGTGGCGACCCCTGAAGGGAAAAGCCGAAAGGAAAAGAAGAAGAGTACGTCCGTTCAAACCCCCTTCACTAAATTAGGATGTTTTGAGCTGCATGCTTACTTAAATTAAACTGTAAATCAATTCTAAGTACGTGCACAAGAGGCAAGATGTGTTTGAGTATTTTGGGATTTTGTTTGCAAAAATTAACCACAGTTTATCTTACTGCCAGTTCAATTCAATGTTATTCCAAGGTTTCATATTAATTTCAAATGAACAAACTTCACTACTTGTTGACAATGATAAAGTGGCACACCACTGTTACATTGTTCTAAAATACACACTGAAAATATGAATGAAACACTATTGTGATTGTTCTAATATTTCAGTAGATGACACCCAAAAATACTGTGTAAGTATGAAGTGGAAATAAATGGAAATATCCAAGAATTCAAAACTGCTTTTTGCTACAGTACAATAAATGATTGTATAACTGTATGTAATAGATTTTTTCCACTACAAATGCATATTGATGACTGGTCTCTTTCCTTACTAAAAAACAATAATACAGGCAAACCTCGGTTTCCAACCTCAATTCGTTCTGGAAGGCTGTTCGAGTATTTGTTCGATTTCCAAATACATTTTTCCCATTACAAATAATGTAAATGGTCTTAATCCGTTCCAAGACACTAGAGAACTACCTTTTTTCAACATGTTATTTCATAATGCCATTTATATATCAAATTGTATAGTAATGAAACATATCAAAGAAACGTAAAAGAAAGAAGTAAACACGAGAAAGAAAGAAAAAAAAAACATCGACGTAATCAGGTTAGCTTAAGGTGCGAGTTACCGTCGTCTTTTGTACAGAAGTTTACCGTACTGTAACTCGTACCATAGGCAATGGAACGCAAATTAAGTGAAAAATTATTGAATACAGTAAACTAAAATAAAAAGCACATTACAGTTAAAGCATAAGAACAATAAAGATAAGAATTTTTACCTTTGTGGTGGTGAGCAGTTGGCATATGTAAATGTTGGACAGGGAGAAGAGGAGGAGGATGGATGTTTCTGCGTTTGTTTCACGTTCGACTTCCAAATTTTGTTCGACTTCTAAGACAAAAAAATCCTCAGTTTTTTGGTCGAATTCCGATTTGATCGATGTCCAATGCGTTCGAAAACCAAGGTTTGCTTGAAGTTAATAATCAGTGTCAAAACAAGAGAATCCCATTTAGAAAATTCATTTGATTTAATTACAAGTGAATGAACAGTGGGATTCCATTCTAATGTTTCAGTTTCAGGGTCCTGTTATTGAGCAAGATGGTTCACAGTCACACTGTCAGTTATTACTGGTGCATTCAAACGGAAAAGAACCTGGGATTTTCCTAGTGAAAATCAATCTAAGTATGAAGCACAAATGATAACCTTACAAGTGAAAGGTGCAAGTACCAATTTTGCTATTGATTCACTATTATTTTTTATTTTTACCTACAAAGCCACATTATTTTTTGCTGCAGTGGACGTCCTACATCCAAACAAGACACCCAAATGCACCATGTTACCTTTTGAAATCAGCAATATTAAGAAATTCTTTCATGCAAAACCAACAATTTGTAACCGCTGCATAATTTAAGGACTGCCGATTTAACTTTTTCATTTCCATTTCCTGTACTCCATGAACAACTGATTTTTCATGATTTTAAATGCAACAGGTTGAGAAGCAATAACTAGCATTTTTTGTCTGCAGTTTAGAATTTAAATGTGATTACAAATTGTGCCTGCTGCACAATCAGAACATTTTTAGTACAAGAGCCAAATGTAAAAAAAAAAAAATTAAAACTAATTCCAAGTTTGTTCCCTCTGCTCTTATTGCTCAGAGGGAAAAAGAGCGGAACAATCCCAGTATGCTCTTTTTGTGCATACTGGGATTGTTCAACTATTATTTGAAAATATCGAAGTACGTATAGAAGAGCAAAACGAAAAAATTATCGAACAAAATCTAAAAATTATCACAAAATGTTTTTACCTTTATTTATTATGATATTTCTCTTTTAATTTCTGATATCTTTTTGGTGCACTTTAAAAATACCAATCAAACTAGATAGTTCATCAGTTCAGTTAAAAATAAACTCATGGTTTTATTTTCCAAAGAACACTCAGGTAAATGAAACAATTTCCTGAGAAGAATTTCTTTGAACACCCCCTTGCAGTTGGAAAAGTTGGAACATTTGCCACTTTTTCAGTCATAAACCTGTTTTACCTTTGCAAAGATTCTCCAATCTCTCAATGAAAATCTCACGTTAACATTATTCTGATGCACTGGTACACATTTAACACAAGCTGTCTCTAACATCATAACGAATGCAATTACAGTCTACATCCCAAAGAACACATCATCTGTATTTAAGGTAGATAAAGCCGATGCCACATACTCACAAATCATTGCCAAAAAAATCAATTTCTGGCCTTCAGTTCTCTGATCTATTTTGTATTTCATTTCAAAACTGAATAACTTTAAAAAGGCAGTACAATCAAAAATAATGATGGAGGACTGCCTGCTTCTCTTACCATAAATCCCCTCTTTCCACCTGGCTTTAACATGAATCTTGTGTCCTCATTGTGCCTGCAGTAGATATGATTAAGCTGGATTACACCTAAATCTGATATTAAAATGCATCACTGGTAAACACAACAAATTCTCCTTTGCTTGTGAAAAGGCCTGAGATGTTCCAACACTGACTTCTTTCAAAACTGGTGGTAAACACCTTGCTCTGCTGTAGCGATGTGGTTATAAGGACTGAACATCATTAAAGATGTTCGTTTTACTCGATTCTGCTCCAAATACAACACAGTAGAAGATGACTGTCAGGAAAACAAAGTCACTTGAACCTGTCCTCACATTTTGGATCACATCACACCATAACTTTTCATTTACACTCTCTAAAGCATTGAATAAAACAGAATGGAAAAACAAAAGGGTAACTGGGCTATGCATTGTCACTTCCACTGACAATGCAGTTTTTTATTCTTTTATAATACAATAAATTCCCCCCAAGTCTTTAAGATGTTGTAATAGTTTCATTCCTTCTGAATTTTTTTTCAGGTCAACTGCAAAAAATTTACTAGTGAAAGAGTTTAGGTTAAATAGAAGGGAGCAGCTGTCATCACACACACACACACACACACACACACACACACACACACACACACACACACACACACTATTCACAAAGTGTTACGTTCAGGTGCACCATGACTAAAGCTAGTGGGGACGCAGCAGCCTGGGGTAAAAATCCAGAAATAACCTTTATCTTCACGTTTGAGTGTGTTTATAATTATCATAAAGTAAAATGCTTTAGGCCTCATTGACTAAACCCCAATCACAGTCTAAGCCATTAGCATATTTCCACAGGATTGCACTCAAGGTTTTCTAGGGACAGTGACTTTGTTATTCCAGGTAATACACTCTCTCCTACAGTTTAACAAATCCACATACAAAAAAGGAATAAAAACAAATGTATACTATCACCATACTCTCATCTGTCCGAAATTACACAATCACAAACACATTGAAAACAAAACCTAACATGATGAAAAAAATATGAATGACATTCATGATGTCAAGACTGTTTACCACATTCTCCAGTGATGTGAGAGGAACTGATGGTGGTGGTAAAGCATCTATAAGATAATTTGCCAATCGTTGAGGTGAATCTGAAGACCCTTGATGTCTATGGAAGCAGGAATCAGCCCACGGTTCTTATTACTACTGTGAGGAACAGGAGGGATGTTTGGGGACTAGAAATCAAGGACACACAAGAGCAGTCTTAATGAAGTCTTCCTGGCTGACACGCCACCTTATTCAATTATTGAGTGGATGGAGCAGCCGATCAGACTGATCTGGTTCATCACAACATCACTGGCAGGAAGAAAGATAAGAGAGTAAACTCAAGTGTATCAGTGCCAAAGTCACACTTTACATGATTCACTAACTTAAGTAACTTAAACACCTGTGTAAATTAGGATAATCAATAAAATAGACTCAAAAAGGAACAGTTTGCATCTTGTGTCACCTTTTTTGCTCAGTGATATATGTTTGATATGAGTAGCTTAATTTTCTTTTTGCCTGAAACATTAACTTATTAATTAATGTCTAGTACTCAAAAGACAACATCATATTCTATGGAATTAAATAATTCATTCGTAAACAGGTAGTAAATAGTGCAAATGTGAATAAATAATAACTCCTTTCGCAGGCAGTGACTGTTCCTGTGCCTCAGAGCAGAACACAATGTAAACAGGGTGCAGGTTTTTGTTCATGTGCTGGTTTGTTCAACACGTAACAGGGGAAAAGAGAAAGTACAAACTGTGAACTTAATAGTATTAGGAAAGTGTGTGTGTGTGTGTGTGTGTGTGTGTGTGTGTGTGTGTGTGTGTGTGTGTGTGTGTGTGTGTGTGTGCGTGCATGCGTGTGTGTGTGCGTGCGTGTGTGTCTGTGTCGTCATCATTAGAAATGTGGCGTCATGTAAGGCAACAAGTTGATATCTAGAGTTTTCTGAAATCTAGTGCATTATACAAACATTTCGATCTTCAATCAAGCCGAGACATTTCGACTCGTCCGTCAAATAATTTGCGCGATGCTGTGATGCAAAAGCCTATTAGTGATGAGATTGTGCAGACGTCACGTGTCCGGTTATCAGTTTGACATTGATGTAGGAATGGAGGACGAGCTTATCGCCGATGAATGTGGACACCTGAAGCTGTGTGACACAATTGGGTTTAGCTACAGAGATTGGATGAAAGGAAGGGGTATGAGAAACATCCGGTGAGGAGGTTGAGGTTACGGTTTCAGTGTGAACACGCCATCCATAAGTGCCTCTGGTCGCTGGATTTCATCCAGTACATTACACACAGTTGGGGAATTGGTTTAGATAATCTGAATAAGCCGTTGTGTGTGCTGCAGAGGTAAAGGAGTGCTTGTGTGTGATTTTTTTGAGAAGGGAGCAGATAAAGGAAGTGTGTCAGTAAACAGTAACTGTCACAGTGAACATTTTGTGGTGAACGCTGAGCAAACACTGCTAACCTCTTACATCCAAAGAGTCCATTGTTTTCTCTTTACTTTATATACTAAAAAAATATTGATTTAAAAACTCTTTTTAAAGTTGACTGTGCAAATGTTTTAGAGAAACACCCCTGATACCGTTATCAGAGTTAAATTAACTCAAACCATATCAAGCAACATAAAATTTAAGTGAAAGAATATCCAAGAATATCCCAACTGTAAACATGTACTGGATCATGTTATTGGCAGATCAAAAGTGGAGAGTCCACCATCCCATAATACTGTGGAATTGGTTGAGTAAGCGAGTGTGACAGCAGCAACTCTGGGCAGCTTTTGACTGTAAAGAGGCCTGAGGAGGAGGATTACTGCTGCTATCAATGTAGACGACACACACAACCCAAATCCAGACAGCGTTTCCATTCAGGGCCTGTTGTGTCTTTACTCTGGACTGTTCTGCACTAATACAACCAAAACATGTATACAGTGTGTGTGAAATGAATGCTCCGATGCTGCGGGACAGGTATGATAGTACAGCAATACATTTGAGTGTGCGATCTGCTCAGGTGCTGCCACAACAGGTGGTCTGCTGTTTGAGGAACAAGCGTAGACGATGACCGCTAAACTGGAGAGAGACAGAAATACAGCAGCTTTAGCACCTGAGAAATGTATGGTGTTAATACTTAGTGACGCCCATCGTTCAATGCTCCACACACATGGCTTCTTTTAAATAATATAGTACATTATTATCTTTTTAATGCATTTAAAGTCGTATTTGTTCCTGTTGACGCCACCCTGAAATTCCCTCAAAGAGCTGTTAACAGATTCCCTGTTTCAGCCCACATATATACTCTGAGCTGTCTCCTATTTCTCCTGACAAATGCGCAAGTACTGGGAAAGATGCCAAAGGGCGTTTGGAGAGAGATGTATAAAGCTCCTGCCTCACATACTAATAAGAATTCATTACTGTCTCATTCAACCTCGCACAAACACACACATACATCAACACATTCTCATTCTGTGCACAAGCATCTGGCAACAGACAAGCCCTTGTCCCTCATGCCTCAGTGCCTGCCAATTACAATAGGAGTAATCAATTCCACCACGGCCGAGTCCAGGGAAATCGACTTCAGTGACACCAACTACATGGCCAATGTCTCTGTACCTGACAGCCATTTACACACTAGCGGGGTGCCCACTGCTGCTCCCCCTACACAGCTGTCTCCCCAACAGGCAGCCCTTAATGCACTAGCTCACATATATCCACAGGTCAGCTCTGCAACACAGAACTATGAAGCACTAAACTATTAGATCAATACTGTATATAGTTATAGCAAGTTTTATATTATCTTGTGGTCACTCATCATTTTAATGACCAAGTTAAAAAAAACCACCTTTTTCTTTTTTTTTTTTTACAAAATGTTTTTTTTTTTCACACCAGCCAATGAAAGTTGCTTCAATTTCAAAAAGTTTTAATTTCACTTTTTTCACACCAGCCAATGAAAGTTGCTTCAATTTCAAAAAGTTTTAATTTCACTTTAAACTCATCAAGTCAAAAAAAATTTTTGAGTAAATTAATCTCTCCTCTAAAACTATTGAGACATTTTCAATTACAAGAAAATGAAAATATGATTAAAATGATGGTAAAAAATATATATGTTGTAAAGATTTGTCATTGTGTGAGGTAAGAATCTTAATTACTCTACTAGTCATGACTGAACAACGATTATTGATACCGGATTGAAATTACTGTAGCTCTAATTTTGACTGAAATCAAAATTAAAGACACCAATAACCAAAAAACAATGATCAATTACAAGCACTCACTAATTTAAAATTTACAGAGTTCTACTGAAGATCTGCTTCCTTTACAGGAAGAAGAAGGAGGCTTTTTCAGGGAGCCTCATTTTTTTCTCGTTGTGTCAGAACCTCCTGACTTTGCTTCCTGCAGTGAGTATTAACTTTTTGCCTGGAAACTTAACTTGGAAAAAAAAAATCTGTTTCCATTACATCAATTCATCTAGACAGGCAGGAATCAGAGAAGGCAGGTTTTTGAGTACTGGCTAATCCAAAAATAAAGGCAATGGCATCAACCCCTCAAACACCTTTATAGCTTTAAAATTTGATTTCAAACGTTGCACCATCTAACTTGGCTGAAACGCCTGCTTTTGAACAGAGAAACTACAGTGATTTGAACCATCCATTACCTGTGGTAGTAAATTCTGACAGTCTGGTCATTTGTCATTGCTAAATGGGACCCATGAATCACAACATAACTTGGCTGACTGCCGCCTGTTAGGTAAAAAAAAAACAACTGTGGGTGTGCAGGAGTTTGCAAATGAACCCAGAGAATCTCTCTGGGTTCATTTTCAACGACTGATGAAAATCTATCAAGTCATGTTCAACAGAGCAACACACAGAATACATCAACAGATCGTGCTATCCTTTGTCTGGTTCTGAGTTGAGCACCTGAAGATGCTCCTTGATACTCACCCTTGGCACCAATGCAGACATGTTTCAGGTCATTTTCATCCTCGTATTCACTTGAATATGACTGACTTCCATATTTCTACAGTGGTTTGCATATTGAGAAACTTTCCTTGGCTGACAAAAACAATACTTTTCTCACCACATATCTTCGTTAATTGTTCTTTTCCTTTTGCACCTCTTTTCTATACATGAAAAACTTGTAACTTGCAGCAGTCCCTTTACCACTGCCTGTGCTGTGGTGGACACAGACACAATGTATACAGTGACACACATTCATTTACACCTATCTGTGGAAGGCCTATATGGTTGTCTAATACTGTTGTAAGAAATCAACCTAGCTTACGCTTTAAAAAGAACAAAATGAACAGTTACTTTTTTTAACGTGACGACAGTGTGTTACAGAATTATATAAATATTTCTTTCAACAAAATGCAACAAGAATTAAAATTTTTAACTGTTAAAAGCCGTATCATGGAGAATTGAGTAACCGGTGTTTTTTGCTTCCTGGAAGTAAACAGGTACCAACACACCTCTGAGGTCGGTAAACACTCAGGGCCACTTGGTGCAAAAGTAATAACTTATGAGCCTTTCCAGTCATGAAACGATGGTAAATTTTATAGGGCTATGAAGGTCGGACGAATCAATTTCCCAATGTGGGACGACGCTGTGAGCTTTCGGCAGTGAAGCAGTTCATTTCTTTGTGGTGATAATTTCTCTGCTTTCATCTCCATCACCTCCTCCGCACATCCATTCCTCCTCCACCTTGTCTTTTATTTTCCCTGTCTTCCTGTCCAATGTTTGTCATGTTCTTCTCCACCCCTCTTCCTCCTCCAGTGTCTGCCTCTCTTCCTTCTCTCTAACAGTTTGCTTGATTTATGTCACGTTGTATATTCATCAAAGTTTTTTTCCTTATAGCCTCACAGCAGATATTGAACACCTACTATGGAAGCTTTGTGTGGCTTCGCGTGTAATATCTGCTCGTAATCCATTGTGTGTGTGTGTGTGTGTGTGTGTGTGTGTGTGTGTGTGTGTGTGTGCGCGTGTGTGTGTGCTAGTCCACTCACCTTTGGCCTCAGTATACTCTTCACAAATCCTTCTGATAGCTCTCAGACCCTCCTGCTCATTCCTCCCACCTGAAAGCAGAGACATTCATGAAATGATGGTCGGTCCTCAGAGGCCTTTAAAAGTAAAGCTGATTCTCATTTCCTTTGTTGTCTTATCTTGTAAAAACTTGGGCTTAAACAAAAAAAAAAAATTGCAAATTACTTTAAAAATATAAGTAATTATACAGTCAAACACGCATAAGTTATTAAAATTAAAATTAGTCTGATGGCTACAAGGCTTGATTGAAACAATCAGTCATAATATTTCTAACTTGCTGGCTTGGGTCACACATCTACAAGACAATTTTTCTCCCTGTAAAACCTACATGTTTATTAGCAGTACGACTGAATCAAATTAGGTATCTTTTTAATGACATGTATAGTGATATGAAAAAAAAAAGTATTCATATCAAGAAAGTCTCATTTTGGTAGATCAATTACCTTTGAACAAAACACCCTACTGTCCTACTTCTTCCATACTGACTTCAGCTCCTCATCAAACCTGCTCTTTTTTTTCAATTACAAGTAAAAGTTCATGTGATCTGTGTCACAGTCACACAATGAGTAGCACTGCTGCCTCACAGCAGAAAGGATCCTTTCATCTACAAGATGAATGTTTCTTATGGAGTTGCAGGTACTTAACCTCCTGTGAGATTATTAGCACTATAGTGTTGGTCTCCCACCCAACACTATAGTGAGCCACTCGATTCACATAATTCATAATTCTCCGTGTAAGGTTTTTCTGTTTAGGTGGTATATGGGTAGATCATGCAGATGTTTTTTGGCATTGAAATCCACACTAAAGCATTTTCAGATACCATAATACCAACAAGAGATTAGAGAGCAATGAGCCTGTGAAAGACGCACCGTCCGCTACCAGCCCCGACACTCCATGGGCCACACTGAACATTAGGAAGACTTCGCCTCAGGATTGGTTATATGAAGTCTTTTTAATGTCCAGGCCTACTGATGAGACATTTGCATATGCTGCTCATCTGGGTATCAAGTTGGACATTTCACGGTAGCAGTGGGTGTGTGAAAGGAGTTTCACAGCCTGGTGAAAGTTCCAGTCATTATGACTCTAGGACAGACGTTGTGAGGATGGCTGCATACAAATGAGAAGAAAATATTCAGGATAAACAATCTGAGAATCTGAAAAAGACAAATTTACTGCACCTCTATCATTCAGAGGGCAACGCAAAAACCACAAACAAACACAGAGACACTTATAGTTTCACTGGTACAAATCAGCTCCAACGTTCAGTCAACTAAGTGAATTGTTAATCAATGAAATATTGATTTACACAACATTAAAACATTAACTGCCTCCCATTTCTGCTGAATTGGAGCAAAACGACAGCCTAAACACACACGCACACACACACTATTGGCAGATTATCACGCAGGTCTTCTACAAGGGCACAGCATCATTTACCCTGATGCACTGTGGTTCAGGCGCAGCTGAAGGATGCAGCTCTTGTGGGTGAAGTGTCGGGGGGGAGGGGTCACGCAAACACACACAGAACAAGCGCAGATGATTTTCACACAACACAGACGCCATTGGAGCAACACTCTCTGGAAATATTACATATCAAATCTCAAATTAAAATAACCACTGATTAAAAATATGCCCTAAGGTGTCACTTTGTTGGGAAATGGTTTTGGGCAAGGAGCTAAAAAAATTAACCTAATTAATCCACTTGGATGTTCTTGCTGAAGATGACCTATTGGATAAAACGATTGTAACAAGAAAAAGTAAGTCCTCATGTTTGGAAAATTACACTACAATGAGTATATTAAACAGATGGATGTGCGGTGATCTGATTAGTTAGTCAAACCACACAAGGCACTATTGAACCTTCCTGTTTTTACTGTTTGTGCTTACATATCCAGCATTATCAAACTGAAAGACTCTGGGTTCCAACACAAATTAACTTAAGTTTTATCATTCGATCTTAGAGATACACAGAGACGCATTATTTTGCTGCATAATTTACTCAAAAGCACTTCAAGGGTAGATGTTTCCAGCTAACAGCCAACTCTATTTTAAGGCAGAGGATCAAACCATAAACTCACACAATGCTATCACTC
Organism: Antennarius maculatus; assembly: GCA_013358685.1. Lineage (NCBI taxonomy): Eukaryota > Metazoa > Chordata > Actinopteri > Lophiiformes > Antennariidae > Antennarius > Antennarius maculatus. The sequence goes on from CM023618.1 coordinate 10,914,220, forward strand.
CACCTGAAATATGTATCCACTTCACCATAAATATTCCTACTTCATGAATTATCTCAGCAGGTCTGGATATTTGAAATGGAGATTTACACAGAGGCCTGTGGGATCAGGTTTGACACACATACGACCAGAACTACAACAGAAGTTCTTCACGTATTGATTTGTTTGGTGTCATCATAGGACCAGTTTTAATGAGTTGCTGCAAGTATTTATCATTCAGCAGCTGCAAATTTTTATTTTTCTGTTTGATAGCACAAATTAAAGTAATTTAGGGACTGAGTACTTCATCATACATCTGGAAATCTATAACAACTCCATCTGATTTCCATGTTGCACTTTTTTATTGCAGTAATATAGCAAATGCAGAATATGTTTCACCTCAGCATCATAACCTTCAACCTAACTCACTACTTAACTACTAATTTTATTTATTGTTAAATTTAATGGGCATGGACAGTTAAAATTAGAAATGCGTTTATTCATTCATGCGTTTTCAACCGCTTCATCCGCTGTAGCGGGTCGTGGGGAGCTGGAGCCCATCCCAGCTGTCTTAGGATGTGAGCCGGGGGAAACTCCGGTGTGACGCCAGTGCACCACGGAGCCACACAGAGACAGACAACCATGCACGCACACAATCACAGACTTCGGGAAATTTGTAACTGCCGCTACCCACTGTGCCACCGTGGTTTGTCTGTGGTTTGTCGTGATGGCCTGATGACTGAGTGAAATGACACCAAATCCAATACGTGTGAATAAAAAATGAGAGTAATGTTAATTTAATTGGACCAGCAGAAATGACAGAGTCCTACAGGGGAATACTTTCTAAAAACCACTAGTAGAAATTTAGACAAAATGGAAAATACATTAAATTAGGAGGCAGCAATATTTAACAAGTCAGTTGTTTTATTTATTTTCTGAGCTTCGCTCGTCAACAGATCCCCCCCCTTCCCTGAACCATTCTAACATGAACTGTCAAAAGATTAAAATTAATCAATCTGATTAATTACCTGTATTGTGATTAAAATTAAATTACATTAAATGCACATATGCACATAAAGTGTAACAAACTTTTAAAAGTGTCTACACCCAGATAGATTTTGTGCAATGCATAAAATAATGTATAGGCATTATAAACATTGCATTTGCCAAAACCATAATTAGCATTTTATTAGACTGAAATCCCCTTAGAAACTGAGTGAGCTGATCTGCAGCACTTACATTTGAGCCTCTCTCCTTTTCTAATGCATAGATAATATGGCGACCACTAAGGATTCACAGCGTACTGGCTTTTGGCATATTTAATAGTGTAAACACACTTACACACTCAAACTGTCTGGGCTAGTCCAGAAGTGTGTAATTTGAGACATAGCATTTGACATCTACATCTTAGATAACATAGACATATGATGTGTATTTACATACAGTACAAAGTCAACAGACATCATGACCATTTAATTGTAATTGTAAGTATTTTTTTACTATAATCATTTAATTAATCAATTATTTTGGTAACTATAGCTATAAATTAAGTAAAAGTCTGTAATAAAGGCATAATAGAACAAAAAAGCAATAGAAGCACATTTAATTATAAGACATCAAATATTTGGATTTTTTAAAATTCTATTATGTTGTTAAGAATACCTAGAAAAGCAGACTATAATTTCTGGCATCTACATAGTTGTGTACTTATTTTGTGATCCATTTATGACCTAACATGTCTCTAAGGATCTTAACGGTATCTCGTGTAGATGTGTGACCACAGTCTAAAATTTGAAAGCTCATGCTGTGGAGCATGTCCACAGGATACCAATGCAGTATGAGTCACATGTGTGGCCACTGCAGACACCATCCTGGTCATTCTGCTAGTCAGTAAAGATTATTGAATGATGCCAATCAGTTTATCTGAGAGAAAAATTTGTTGTTTGGTTAAAAATTGGCTTAATAGATATTGACTTTTTGGGAACAAATTTTTTTTTTGTGAACAACAAAGCATAAACCATTTCCTTCTATTTATATTCAAATCATACATGTCCTGGAATTAAAGCAGAACTTGCTCAATGAAAAAAAACAACTAAATTTGCATTAAAAAACTGGATGGATGGGCGACACGGTGGTGCAGTGGTTAGAGCTGTCGCCTCACAACATGGCGGGTCCGGATTCCAGTCCTGCTCTGTGCGGAGTTCGCATGCTCTCCCCGTGTCTGCTTAGGTTCTCTCCGGGTTCTCCGGCTTCCTCCCACCTCCAAAAGCATGCGCTTCAGGTTGATTGGCCGGTCCCAAATTGCCCGTAGGAGTGAGTGTGTGTGTGCGTGTTTGTATGTGTCTCCGCGGTGCACTGGCGTCGTGGCCAGAGTGTCTCACGCCCTATGCCAGCTGGGATAGGCTCCAGCTCCCCGTGACCCGCCACAGCGGATACAGCGGTGGTACATGAAAATGAATGAATGAACTGGATTCATGACAGCTCTTTAGTCCATATGGATGTAAAAAGTCTTTACATTTTCAGGTGTAGCATAACACATATTCTCGAAATGCAAACTAACCCTTTTGATTTCATCCCAAGTCATAAGACAGATCAGTGAGGAGTCAAACGTTATCTGAACATGCTGGTGGCCATCTGGTGCTGTAAGGATCTCTGACAGCTACAGGATTTCAGCGGGCACACAGAGGAATCCATTAACATGAGGGCTCCATTGTTTACTATACTAATAAGTAAGAACTGTTGCCACTTTATCCAGTTGGACTGAAACTAAAACACATCAAATCTTTTGGAGTACAGCCATTCATGCATTTATTTTAATCGGTTGGAATTTGCACCACAGACCTCAATGGCAAGTGTTCAAAACAAGAAGTGATAACCTAAGTAAGGGAAGGAGCATCCTGCAGTTTAGGAAGTTATTTTGCAGTGATTAATTCATCTACAAAATTAGTCCCCTTTGGGGACTAAATTAAATGTATGTTAATTAAAAAAATAAACGGTCTTTTTCACAACTGATATCTCTTTTATTCTTCCTCTATTAATGCTGCTGTGAAAACAGACAAAACTAATCTCAGATCTGTTTGCCAGTGATTAAGGAATTCCTCTCATTATCTCAATGAGACAAGACTCATTTCTGTCAGCAGCTTCATATCTGCATAAGCACACATAAGATGGCTTTGTCAAGTTTCCAAAGCAGGAGATTCTGAAAATTTCAAAGTAACATAAGTTCAAAGAATTTGTGTCTGTGCATGTCTGACATAATCTACATAAGAGCTGCAACAGTATGAGATTTTCAAGGAAAGAAAACCATCTCAGAATATATGATGACAGTATGAATTTAGTAGTGGTAGTACTCTGCATATGTACAAAACACAAAACCAGTGAAGTTGACACTTTGTGTAAATCGTAAATAAAGACAGAATACAATGATTTGCAAATCCTTTTCAACTTATATTCAATTGAATATACTGCAAAGACGAGATATTTAATGAGCGAATTGAGAAAGTTTATTTTCTTTTGCAAATAATCCTCAACATCAGCGAAGCCAGTGGCGTTTCTGGGTGTTGTTGATAATAGGTTTTTGCTTTGCATTGTTGAGTTTTAACTTGCACTTGCAGATGTACTTTAGTTACTGACAGGGGTTTTCTGGTGCTCCTGAGCCCATGTGGTGATATCCTTTACACAGTGATGCCAGCTTGTGATGCAGTACCTTATCATTTTTGCCACTTGTGCCAGCTTTTTTGAAACACGCTGCAGACATCAAATTCCACGAGCTAATATTTGCAAAATATAACAAAGTTTACCAGTTTGAACAATAAGTATCTTTGCTGTGTATTCAATTGAATATAGGTTTGAACGGGATTTGCAAATCATTGTTTTTATTTACCATTTAAAAAATGTGCCAACTTCACTGGTTTTGTACACTGATCCATAAACCAGTAATGTACTACATACTATGTCATATTTAAAACATACACCCTTTTCTACATGCTGACTTTTTGTGATTCTGCAATTTAATGAGTTACAATTTAACAAAGTTTTTATGGAAGGCTTAATTTCTCCGTGTTCATCTCTCCCTTTAAATGTTTCATGATTGTTAAAGGTAGTGCAAAACTAAGACTTTCCTAGAAGTAAAACTATTGTTGATTTCATGCTTTTTCCAGTAAATTTATATGAAATGTAAGCCAGCCTGTCCTCATCCTTCTTGTGTTCCAGTGATGTGGTGCTTGATACCATACCTATGATAACATGCATCCCCAGTCTGGCCATGTGGCGGACTACCTCATAGCCAATTCCCTTGCCTCCTCCTGTCACTATGGCAACCCTGCCATCTTGTCTGGGCATCACTGACAGAGATGGAAGAGGATACACTGATATCAGAGAGAATATCTTTTGATAAAGTAGATGCTTCAAGGAAGGTCACGCTTTCCAAGACATGACACATTCTTCTATTTCGACAATACTCTTTGAAAATCATTTTATAAAGCTTTTTACATTCTTGTTGGCACTGAGTTACAAATATTTGCTTTCTCAAATAGTGCTGTGATGGACTCATTATGAGTGACTCATATAGCATCATTTACATGGATTTCAGGATTAAGAATGTCAGTTTCTGAAAAGGTCAGACATCATGACTTAAGCATGAAAAAAAAAAAAAAAGACTGCATAGAAATTGACTTTATTATGTGATACCTCAAACTACCTAAAGTAAAGTGATGCTGATTCCACTTCATGTAAGAGAGGTTACATGGGAAAGATTCACATGTTCATGACTTCTGATGCTGCTTGGATGAAGATGACTGTATTAATGAATGGTAAATAGCAACTCTGAAATGACATCAACCCACAATGAGATTGAGTGTGCAGAATCATCAGATTCCACAGAGGTTTAAGACAAAATCATGATTCTCCACATCAGTTTTTACTGGGCTGACTTGACTTGAACATTACCACGTTGCTCTGCGTTCAAATTCTCGTCGTCAGGTCTTCTTCAGAAAGTAGAGCCAAAATTTTTAATTCCATATCTGAGATTTTCTATGGCATGTAAGTCAAGTGATTGAAGAAATCTGAAAACATTTCTTGACGGACTTAGAGTCCCATTCCATACATGCTGATGATATGATGCTCTTCTAGAGACATCACTTTGGGACTTCCTGTCACGTGATGGGACGCCTCTTCACGTCGCTTGGCAAAATATTTAGACGCTTTACAAGACGCAGTTATAGCAGAAGCGCTACCACTAAGTCGTTCTGTTAAGTTCGGCATGTAGAAGACAAGAAACAGCATTTTATTGATCGTATTTTATCTGCTTTAGGTTAGCTAGCGTTAGCATTAGCTTTGCACTCCAGAGCCGGACGCACCCCCCGCTGACTGACCTGATAACCTGACCGGCCGCCCGCACAGCTGGCCCAACAACACCCGCAAACCCAGCAGGTACAGCCTGACGGCGGGTAGGAGACACAGCCGGAGAACAGCCAGCATAGCGACCCGGGCCAGCAGTGGAGGAAGCGGCGCACACAGGAGGAGACAGCCCGGGGAAGGTTCCGTCAGTGGGACGCGTTCCAATATGAAATCACCCAGCCTCGCTTTTCTTCCTTGTCGCAAGACGGATATTAGTTAAGACCTTAGATACTGTTTAGAAATTGTTCCCGTGAATTGAAATCATCCTTGTTTGCATATCTGAAACCAGAAAAAAAAATTCTTTAAATTAAAAAATATAAAGGTACCTAACTACACAATAATGGGGAATTCTGTATGTGTGTGTGTGTGTGTGTGTGTGTGTGTGTGTGTGTGTGTATATATATATATATATATATATATATATATACATACACAGAATTTGACTACAGTAACTGTTCTGACAACTCCCTCACCAATTGACCTTGAAAGGAAATTCGTTTCTAGCAGCTATACATTACTTATCTATAGAGGTGAAAGATGTATGATGGAGGGTACTTGTCGCTGCTGATTGGCTGCTTGGTGTGTCCTATGATCCTTCTCTGCAGATCTAGCATATTGCTCACGTCAGCACACTATCTTGTTAACTGCTGCCAGATCAGTCACACATGACAGAAGCATTAAAGACAATACGCATTAGTTTGATCCAGAGATTCTCAGGATACATGGCCTTTAAGAGCTAATTTCTAGAGCCTGTCCACCACTTTTCAGCTGGCCTGATAGCTGGATGTTTTGCTTTTTTCCTCTCTGAATACAGGATTAGATTGTTTTCATGCTGCCATAATAATTACTCCAATAACTGAGCTAAAAATGTGGCTTTTCTAATAATATCTGCCACATAATGCATGGAACTATGCTGCAACTTGTGTTTGTGGTGAAATATTTCAGGATCCAAATGCAATGACATTTAGTTTTAAGTACATGTTTAATATCTGATTTAGAAAATGATAAATACATACATCATCATTAACGTGTTGATTACAGATTCAGTAAAAGACATAAACTACTGACGCTGCCTGTCACACATGGCTTCCTATAAATACCAATGTCTCTTGGTGATACTGGACGTCTTGGACCACTTTACTGCAAAGAATTATCCTTAAAAATTGAAGTCCTTGTACTCAAAATGATTAAATAGTTGTATTTTTATTTTCTACATCCGAGCATTGTTGTTTTCTCCTCAGCTCCATGCTCTTTTTGAGAACAGCAATTTACTGTTGGCATATAAAAGAAAAAAGAAAAGAAAATGGACATCACTACAGTTCAACCTGAGTGACGATGTAGTAAACTGTGGTTATTACTAAATTTATATTTTAAAATGGTTTTATGGAGACATATTTCATGATATGACACTTATCTCACACAATATGAGGACTTTTACCCGCAACTTCACAGATGAAAAATTTTTTGAGGTATTTTCCATGAATTTATTCAACTGACATTTTATATCACATTAAGTATTATGATGGTTTTGGTAAATACAATGCAACCTCTCAAAAAGGGTTCATTTAAATAACATTCAAACGATCAAGTACATCAGAGAAAGGGGCAAAAAATGATCTGTGTTCCTTCCACTCATTAATGATCTGACTCTGAAAACACTTCAGATCTATTTGTGACTATATTCAAGGAACCCCATGATTAAATGCCAGTTTACATATATCCTGTATTAAAAATTAGCTCCACTTGCTATGTAAAAGGGTATATGTATATTGTTGTATCATAGAGTGACTTATAATAATCAATGGACCCAGGCCATTTTTCCACAGAGTGAGTATTTTCACCTTTTATGCTCTACATACATTTTGATGGTAACATCTTTTTTTTACTTAATTGTAATTACGATTGGGATTATAAATTGCGAGAAGTGTTTTTTCAGCAGCCGAAAGGGGAGCTTGTTAGAAGAGGAGCCTGACTCACGGTGACTGAACAGGCAAAGGACGACCAATTACATGAAATCCAATACAAATAACAACACCAGAACATGATTATTTGAACCGCTGAGACTTTAAGCCAAATTTAAGAGAGTTCTTCGACACAAATCTAATGAGACATCCTCCTACTGTCACAGATTGTGTTTGGCGAGTAGGGCAGAGCCAGCTGAATTGTCCCTGGCACTGAGAGTAGGCGAGCCAAAGTCATTCAGTTCAACTAAATTACAATCATCATGCTAAAGACAGGTCTGGTGCATTCAAGTCACTTCTTTTTTCACAATTTGGCAGGGAAATCATTAGTATTAGTCACTGTATTATCTGCTATCCAGTAGTTAAGATCAGGCTTTAACACTGACATGAAGTTAGCCCCACTTATTATAGTCAGCTAAGAAGGCAGTGAAATGTGAAGCAGCATATAAAGAGATTGTAAAATCACTTCTGCTCTGATGGAGGCTCAACTGTGGAGGCTCTGTGTGGCTGTGAATATGAATATGACCATATTGTCATTAATGTCTGTGTTTTGTGTGCACGTGTTAATGTTTTTTCAGCCACACCCTGAGAAATTGCAGGTCAGCTGGTCTGCTATTGTTTAAAGCAAATCAAATTCACATACGACTATTGGATGATTATTTGGGGTGATTGGACATCAGGAAGACGGTCCGTGCACACACACATAAGAAAACGTGCACAACACACACAAGACAGGACATGTTGAGGAAGTGGACCTGACAGGTGGGTGTGTGTGACGCAAATAACATGTGAACAGTCTCAAAAGAGCTCAAAGAAATGGGCACCTAGCCCGTGACAACCAGTGGCTGGCTGCAAAACGCGACATGTCTTATGTTATGAATCCAGGATGACAACAGCGTGTGTGTGCGTGCGTGCGTGTGTGTGTGTGCTGTCAGTTCAATTACAATCTTCATTTCATATTTCACATAGATTTATTCCCGGTGAGAAGAGAAGGTAGACAATATTTGATATTTTTAGCCAAAAAAATGCCACAAGCAGATTTCAAATGGGACAGCTTTGACATGCTGTTTCTTAACACATTTGTTTTTGTTGATGATCAACTGCCACCGAAGGCAGATGGCAGGTGAGTGTCATATTGTGAATAAAGGGGATTTTCCCAGGTTGTCATGGGTAATTTGGGGCTCTGGAGTGAAACAGCTTGTGGGAAATGATGTTGTCTTTTTCTCTCAGTTTGAGATTTTCACGGTAGCCGACCCCATCCGAGCATCAGACAATCAAGAATGGACTTAGAACTTATGGACTCGGGGGCTACACGGCATCTGGCCTTAATGACAACGCATGCATTTGGAAAAACAAGGTCAAAGGGGATGCCTTGCAACCTGATGAAAAAATCTATGTGAAATTGTGTATCTGATGTGAGTAAATAGTAGCAGGTGTGTTCACAGTATCTGCATTTGCTGGTATGTGTGAGGGAGATGGGGAAATGATTCAGGAAAGTATTTCCAATCAGCCTTTACATCTGTACATTTCTGACTTACAGTATGTGTGAAATTTGAGGTGACATGAGCTCCTTTCTCTCACTATGTTACACCTTTTTCCTCCTTCCTTCCAACCGTTATGCTTTGCTGAACTGAATCTCCTACTGGCTCCAGTTACATATTCACCACACAGTATCAAGTGGTATAGATTTTCTCATCTAACATAAGTGATGAGATGATCACTTCCAGTTCTTCCTCACAGGTAAGCAGAACTCTTTGTAGGCCAGTGGCTCTTCCTGTTACTTAAACCACTGTATCAGCTCATAGCAGCGAGGCTCTCCAAATTTCCCATTGAAGTTAGGGCTGATCCACAAAGAAACACTTAGGTTTTAAGGAAAAGAACAAACATGGAAACCCTGGAGCGATGTAATTCAGACGGAGAACCTACCCTGCCACAGATGGCCCTGTGTGCATTTGGAGCCGCGGGTGGGAAAGGCACCGGACTGTGATGTACAACAGAGTTTGGTAATTGCTGTGTCGCCGCAGCTGCAGCCACAACAGGCTTTCCATAGGGAGGCAAACCTAAGGACGGCTTGTAAACAGGAAAGTGAAACCTGAGATTTTTGAATGTGTATGCCGTGGGTAACTGAACACAATCTACAACATTATCATTCTTTCACATTTGGACAGTAACTCCTCTTTTTGACCTGCAGACAAGTGCTATAGAGTTACCCATGAGGTATAAATGAGGTATATGTTTAGTACCTCATTTACAAGCAAGTCAAGAGCAATGTGTCACAGCATTAACTGTGGATAAGTCCAACAACCAAATAAACAATTCCAAGCTAAACATGAGGCTCAACTATTATTTCCACATCTGTACGTCTGAGAGAAACTGGTGCATGAACTATAGCTGCCGGAAAGAATTATTTTTTTTTGTTTGCAAATGTTTCTGTAAATAATTCCATATTATGCATGGGAGTTGTGTGCTATTATGTCATTGTGTTGTGGAGAGAGAAATTAGTGTGTGTGAACATGCTCATGTTCTTCAAATGTTTCCCCCGACTGTCTGCAGGGAGTGGATTTCCATTAGAAGATGTAGAAAGAGGAGCAATGGGACGGATATTGGCTCGTACCAATTAAGTCTGTCATTAACTTATGTGCAACACACACAGACACACACACACACACACACACACACACACACACACACACACACACACACAGGGCTTAACACTTTTAATTGAACAGTGTGAGTCGGTGTGTTTTTCTGTCTGAAACTTGATGTGACCGAAACAGAACTGTGAAAAAACTCCACCATCTATGACTCTTCTGTCTCTCTCTGCTGTACGCCACCAGCCACACCCCAGTTTAACCCCAACAACAACCTCACCTCTGTTATGTACACGCACTACACTTTGGAAATGAAAATGAAAATTAAACCTGATCTGAAAATCGAACACCACCTCATTATTTTTGGTATGACAGTAAGAAAATTACAGCATTTATAAAAACAAGCTGCCCCTAATTTTTTCCTCCTGCACATAATTTTGTTCATCCTCGTTGATTATGACATGCATTGTGAATTTTTGGAGTTATTGACTGTGGTGATGTTTGCTCTGCCTCACAAACTGTATGATGGAAACCGGACGGCTTTGTTTGTGATGCTCAAATAAGTTCTCTTCAATAGCTAGCCACTCCTCTGCAAGTAGACACAGACACAGTGTGACATAAAATTGCTCGTAATAAGTTAATTCCATAATCTGGTTCATAAATTCTGAAAACAGACATTGTGGTTAAGGATTTCAAATGTATACGTTTGCTCTTTCAGTAACACAAACACAGCCCTTAACGTTCATGAAAAAATGGACATCTCTACAGTTTATCGCTCCAGAATCTACAACTCACATCTAAACAATCGTCACAAACATTTAAGCAGGGCCAGACCAGTGTTAGATTTTTGGGTGCAAAAATCTCTGTTGGCTAAATTTATATATGAATGTGACAGTTTTCAAACTAAATTCGTAAGAGCACTGTGTGTTTTCCCCCCCATCTCCTCTGCAATGATGGGAAAACTGGACCAGCATTGAGACAACCAAGGGACGATCAATGTTTATTCATCGCCGGGTTAATCAGTGAGGAAGTATATTCGCATGAAAGACTGTTAAAATGTCTCATTATAATTAATGTAGGTTAATGTTTTCCCATAGGAAACCTCTGCAAATGATGAATATATAATCAAACAGCCTGCCTCATATTTGTTTCCTGAGAAGCGACTGATACGGATATGAAGAAAACAGCAAACTGTGCCGCATCGCTCGAGATTCAAGTTCTGGTTTGCTTATATTTACCGGTATTGATCGAAGTCTTCATCCGGCCAGGGGGATGGCGGATGTGATTCATGACTAATGTGGAGTTTCCCTCCCAGTCTGCACTGAAATGCTAATAATCTAGGCTGTTTTGGCTGGAGGGAGTCCATTATACCGACGGTGTCTCTCCTTTGTCCATCAGGGGACACACACTGGGGGAGTGAAGACTCAGAAGAAGAAAGAGGAGAGGAAGAATGAGAGGAAGAGAAACTTGCATGAATAGTGTGTGGAACGTGCACGTGTGTGTGTGTGTGTTTGTGTATGTGTGTGTGTGTGTGTGTGGATGAAAGCTCGAACACAGCAGACACGTGTCACCTCAGTTCCAGTGCTGTCAAGCTAAACTGACATAAACAGCCCCAGGCGGCCCTATCAGAGATGGACTTTACATAACGACTGAGTCACTCACAATCTATTTTTATGGCTCTGAGGTGTGTGTGTGTGTGTGTGTGTGTGTGTGTGTGTGTGTGTGTGTGTGTGTGTGTGTGTGTGTGTGTGTGTGTGTGTGTCCCTTTGCTTCTGTCTCTCCTCTGAGCAAGAGAATAAAGCAGGGACATGTTTGTGAAGTCGGGTCGTCCTGATCAGGCTGCGCGACATTTAGGGACTCCTCAAGATTCCGGAGGAAGGAAAGGAAGGGAAAGAGGGAACAGACGGGAGAGCTGAGCGATAGATGGGCTGCAGCGCAACAGGAGGCAGCTCATGGTGACTGAGAAAAGGCAGAAAGCAGAACAAGTGTAAATTTAAGAGAGAAAAATCTGGGTGGTCAGCCTCAAAAATACATGAAAAGAACACAAGTTAGAACTCAGGGAGGATTTTCTCTATTTATTTGCCACTCATAAAAAAATGATCAGATATATTGTCTGAGTAAATGCAAACAATGTTGATTGTGATCCCTTAAATTTATTTATTGATGAATTGTGACCTAGCTATTGGCTGAGGACAGATACACAAAATAGTCCTATCAGTGCTCTCTTGTGGACAAACTGTGAAATGATAATTCTGTTTCTGTACAAATCTAAAACCAACTTATTTATTATTTGGAGTGAATCCCTCCATCCAGACAAACTGGACTATGTACATTTGTTGATGATCAAAAATGTTGAAAATCTTATTCTTTTTCTGCATATAAATTAGCATACAAAGTTATCAGGGGATGCATGTAAAGATTATAATAACAATATATAACAATACTTAGAGATTTTTTAATCATCTCATTTCATATTTAAGGATTTTATCAAAAAAAAAGAGCAGATGTTCAACATGAGGTACATGGTTCTTGCTACTTGGGTATATTACGACAAAAGGACACACCTTTGATTGTCCCGGTATGTTTTCAGTTCGGACGAAGGATCTGAAGTCATCGTAGAAAATAAAACATTACTCTTTACTGCGAACATTATTTTTTTGGCTCTGAAATCCAAAATTACCCATTTAACTATTCAGATCATGCAAAGCAGAAGTTTACTAAGAATCCCCTTGAACAGTGTTAAATATGAAACAGCTTTTGATTGTGATTATTATGTGTTATTTTGGTGTTGTTGGGTTTTATCTGGTGAAAAGCAGATCATCCCTGAGGGAAACACATTCTACTGACCCCAGAAACTATTTAAACATTATTTAACTATAGTTAAACACTATTTGAATATCATCTCACAGCTATAATATAGCAATTACCATTTAGCTCATTTAGGTCGCGTTTAAGTCCTTGCATCAGTGAGTGTCATTTCCTCCTGAAGTGTCCTTCTATAAGTGACTGTCTAGCTCCAGTGGTACTATCATGCAATACTCCCTGACCTCTGACCTTTAAGGAAGAGCAGCTGTCACCTTATTCTTATAGCAGTTATTCTACATGCTGCTCTTTTTAAGGGGGTCTGTATAAACACAATGAGGAGACGTTTTCATTAGAATGAATATGATATTTCAATCAATTCAGTCATTCCAAAAATTGCGAATTTGTTAAGGAGGAGATCTCGAACATTTGTATTTATATTAATCAATCATCAGGATGCCAAAATGCACTTGCAGCTGTTCAACATTTCAGGAACAAATACTGAAATTGAAAATAGGAGGAAATGTGAGTCATTCACAGAGACAGTCAACAATGGCTTTATTAAATGAGCTTCTTGTACAGTCACATTTATGCACACATGATGAGGAACCTCTGTGAATCTATCTATATATTTATGGAAATAGCATTGAATAGCACTGCAGACTTTATTAGCAGCTTTTCTGCTACCAGTTAGTTGTGGGAATAAATGAATGTAATGATAACACACATACACATGTATAAAGTGTGTGAAGATTCTAAGGCCAGAACAGGTTAAAAAAGAAACCCTCCACTGCATCAAGCTTCAATAATTTACTTTTATCTTTAAATATTTTATGACTTCAATCTCAACTGAGCTCAGATCTATCAAGGTCTATTAGCATTCAACATTCTGTAAGAGGTCTGTCAGTCCGTACCTGGCTGCCCACCATAACAGGTGTTAACACATTATGTATGTGAGATAAATTGTCTGTGTCACGAAAATGAAGCGATGCTAATGAAACTACATCTGTTCATTTTTACATTTTCCTTCAAAATGCATGATTAGAATTCTTCTTAAATGAGGTTTTTTTAGGTCACAGACACACAAACCATTACTTTACAATAGGCACACTGCAAAATTCTAATTATAAATAAGTTTAATGTAGCAAGACTTCTCAATAAAGCTGAACTGATGCTTGTGTGTAGATGTCAAAAGCTTGTGTGAGCACACGCACACACACACACACCTTTCTCCCTTGTTGAGTCCCCGCTGAGCTCTCCTTGCTCCATTTTTTTTTTATCTGTCATTTTGGAGCATGTCAGTGTTTAACCCCCATCCGTGCTAGCGTGCACCCAAACGCACCGCAGTGCAAAACGTACAAACACAGGTGCACAGTTGCTCAAACGACCTTAAAAGACACACACACACACACACACATAAACACACACACACACAGACAGACACGCACACACAGACAGTCCAGGGAATCAGTTTAAACAGACAACAACATTTGGAGAAGGTGGGATGTACCTCTTTTTTTACTCCACCTCACTCTCTCTCACTTTGCCATCACTGGTGCTGAACTGTCACTTACCATCATGTGTGTGTTTGTGTTTTCAGCGGTGACAGTGGCTAGTTACACATCTACTCATGGTTGACAGCAATCATTTTGTAGTCCAGTCAAAGAGGGAATCAGCCATCATACCAGACTCTCTTTTCTCTGCAGGAGAGTACACACAACACTTTAGGACGCTGCAGGGTTTCTTCCTCATGACTGCATCCAACATTTAGGCTGCTTATGGATTTTTAAATACAAGAGTGTGGAGGCAAAGGTTTAAAGTAAGAAGGTTTAAAATTTTTAAGCTTGAAGTTGCACTTTCTCGATGAATTGGATGAGATGCTTGGATGTTCAAATCCTCTAGGGAAAGTAGTGATGACATGTTCCATAAAAAAAAAAAAAGTTGTTAAACTGCAAGATGAGACGCAGGCAGTGATAATTGTTCAGCAATCACCAATTTGTTGTACGACCTATGGGACTGAGCCAGGTCGTCCTCATGTTTTATCAAAATGTGTAGCATACAATTACATCATGAAGAGGCACCCTAAAAATATGAATAAATTAATCTACAATAAAATACATTGGAAATTAATAGATTGGATTTTGGTTCGCAAATTCTTTGTTACATTCTGTTTCAACTCTCCTAAAATCCTTAAGACAACATGTCCTTGGTGTGTCCTTCACAATTCCTTCTTTAGAACGTGCAGTTTGTTCATTTTTCTTGATTTGGGGTTTCTGGAGATGAAAAGTAAAAGTGTATCAAGATGAAAAATGGCAATCACACCTCACATGTATAACAGCTTAATGGGCCATGTGACACCGTGTAGACACTGGGGCCCACCATGTCTGACATATTGAGAATTACTTAATTAATCGTGACCATAGATTCGGCGCGCGCATGTGTGTGCGTGTGTGGATGTGTGTGTCCGTCCATGTGTGTGTTTAACAATAAATTAAAAAAATCTTCCTAAGCCAAAATTAGACAGAGCATGTTGAACAATCTCGCTGATGTCAAGGGGAATATAGAGCGCTATGCGTAAATGTATTAGCGCAGTATTCATGGTAAGAAGTCCAAAAAAAGAAGATTAGGAATATAACGAACAGGAGCCAATAGAGATAATCCTGTTATCTGGTTGGGTGTAAAATGCCAATGTGGAAGCATCCTCAGAGACCGAGATGAACTGAACATGAACTAATGTTGCAGATATTAGGAAGGAAGAAAAAGATGGGGAGGGGAGGGGGGAAGGGGGGTGCGCAAAAAACAAAATTGGCAACCTGATGTAAACACTGTTGTTTTCGACCTTTAGGGACACCCACGCCGTTTACCGCAATGTCACCGCCGGTCCTCATTGTCCATTTGAGCCCCACATGCGCGCGACCACACCGTTCCGTTTGACACCGGTTCGATATTCTCTTGATGACATTGCATCACCTTTGGGAATTTACTGACAGTAACAGCGCCCGTGTCTGCAATACACAATTCATCATGATCGCTGTCAAGTTGAAAAGAAAGGTGTTTGTTCATTTGGGATTGGGGTGGACGCTGGACACGCACTCCGGCCATCACCTTCTCACCAGAGCGCATTTTAACATTACGCACGGCGGAAACACGCGTGTGCACACACACATATCCACAGATAAGCTAAAAACGCGAACATACAACAAGAACAAAAAGAGGACAAACTAAAGGCAGCTGACTTACGGGATGACCCTGGACTCCTCAGGCTCCTCCGTGCGCTCCATTGTGAAATCCCCCGATATTCCCGTTCAACGGAATCCTCAAATGCCGTGGTCGCAGTCCACGTCTCTGCAAATGTACCAAAGGATCACATAGAGGATGAGGAGTATGGCGAAGATGAAGAGAGCTACTAGGATGGCCTTGGTCACCGGAGAGATGAGCGACTGCATGTCAAGAGCAGAGCCGGGCAGAGCGGCGTGGGGCTCCGCGTCCGTCCGTCCTCAGTCTGCTATCTCTCTCCTCTCACCTCTCCTCTCCGCCGCTCTGGTAGCAACTGTTGAGGACGGTGCGCGGGGATTTGTCGTGCGCGAACACACACATTAAGAGCCTGACGCACACGCACTTCACGATGCGAATTTATCCCGGCGATCCAGGAGCGCAACGCGTGGGGGCTTCCCTTGTTAGAAGCAGCGCATGAGTGGGATGTCTGTCCCCAGATCCACTCTCTCCAGCTGCCTGTCGCACATCAGAGTGAAGTAATCACAGACGCAGTTCGTTCAAAGAAGGCTGCACTCCAAAAAACTGATGAAATTCAGCAGGTGGATGTTACAGATTTAGCCCAAAAAGAGACGTGAAATGAAGAATTCCTAAGTTGCGCTCCGAGGTGGTTATAGGCAAACAGGTTGATTAGTATTCCTCGCGGTGTGTGTGTGTGTGTGTGTGTGTGTGTGTGTGTGTGTGTGTGTGTGTGTGTGTGTGTGTGTGTGTGTGTGTGTGTGTGTGTGTGTGTGTGTGTGTGTGTGTGTGTGTGTGTGTGTGTGTGATGGTTCAGCGAGACTATCAGCTTTCAGCTTATCACGACTTTAGGCATCCCTTTTTCTGGAAAAGCTTTCAATCGAAGGACTGATAGGACCTCTATAATTTTAAACGATTATATCATTAAACCTGGCCCCTTTTATCCACGCTTTATTGCTGTTTTATTACTCTAGTAGGCTGTTTTGCTGGCTGCTTGTAGTGTTGCTTTAACATCTAAATTCATTTCAAATATTTATCCCTATTATACTGTCAAAATTCCGGGAATGTGGTCAAATGATGTTACGGGAAACTGTTTTTAAGTTCGATGCAGGAGTAAACTGTATACCCTACTGATGATAGCGATTTTTCTTTGTGAAAGGGCTGCTTGATTTCAAGTAAAGGTCCATAACGAATCTCACATGTCCACCATGTGAGATACAAAGATACCCACAAAATTAAGTCATCAACGTTGTTTTCCTCGTCTCATTGTGGCAAGGAACTGTGATACAGATAATTACATCCTGCATGAAGCATGAAGACATGGCAATACGAAAAAAAAATGAAGTACCATGTATCAGCACAACTATTGGTTTTAACCGTAAAACTCAGATGAGAATTAATGAGACTTATATTTTGGCAGTAAATATGTTGCGTTTGGACAGAATTAAGTTATGAACTTGAAAATATAAAGAAATAAGTGATTTCAAGTATCAAGACATTATTAAAATCCAGATGTACTTATTTATTTAGTATATTGAGGTATATTTATACATACATTGAGGTAGGTCATCAAACAAGAGAACCTGCTCGCCAATAATCAGTCAGAGCGCACTGACTCACAACTCTATGCTCGCCACTAGATGGCGACAAATAATTTTTTTTTGCCTTCTCAAAACGTGATGGTGCATTTGATTATTCCGCACACCATCATTACCCTGTAGTCTTGCATAACAATGACAGCTATACGGGCTTAAGACGCATAGCAGGTGAGAGAAAAACTGTACAAAGTTAATGGATATTATGTCATATATGCGTAACAGATGTCTGTTCTTATGTGACTCAGTAACAAGCAGGCTAGCTAGGTAACGTTAGCATATCTAGCAGTCATAACATTGTGGCCTATGGGGTAGAGTGGTCGAGGAAGCGCTAGCGCCAAAGCAAAGTAGCCCTGCTGACAAGTTTGATGAAATGTGCAAACGGAAGTAGGGTTTTGCTCGGTGTGAGTCGTTTGTTGCTGAAAATGTAATTTGAAAGCTTCTTGTGAGAAGACACGTCTAATTTTATGAAGATGCAGTGACAACTCAATAAACAGCTACATAGACCAATATTTGCTATAAGTTGCTAGCAGCTAGCTTGTCTAGCGCAAAATAGGCCGTAGTCGTTCCACAGCCAAAGATGTGCAATTAAAGTTGAACTTCCGTTACGGCCTTCAGAATAAAGTGTAGCAAAGCACTGGGTTTCAATGCATGCAGCGCTGCCTTATTGAGAGTCCTGATATAATATCAAAATTAACTTGAGAGCATTGGTGTTGGAAGTGAATAATCGTATGAGATTTTCGAGACGATGATGAAACTCTATGTGTACTTTGGAAAGATAATTCTGGTAGATGTTGTGAACGAGCTTTCATTTTGAAGGCAACTACGGATTTATTTCAAATTTTCTCCATCCGTTGTGAAAATGATGTGACTAGCGAGGCGAGCTAGTTGGCTAGCAAGAAAATTAACCCACTTAACCCGGGTGACACTGTGAGTGTGTTTACACATGGAAGAAGCGGTTCTGGTGAGAAATCGTGACAGCTACTTACTTTGGCGTGGCGCTGTCTCCAGGGTCAGTATACTGTATACACGATCACAACAGTGTCAAAACGTATATCAAAGGGCCCACAAGTGTTGCGTTAGCAAGTGTTACTGGTTTAATATGTAGTGGCTGCTGGTGATCTAAATAGCACCAGGTGTTGTTGAAGTGAAACCACAACTAACAACAATACATTTGTGATGCTGCAGTGAAATGTTTAATACTTGTTGGTTTTGTAACTACTTTGAATTCCGGAAATATATTTTTTGTCAATGTAGCGTGACATTCAGGCGTCTTTGAAAGAAATAAAAACAGTCTGTGCTAATGATTTCAGTAACAATAACTTTTGGATGTGCCAAAGTTAATTGGAACGAATTGACTTCATACTGCACGTTTAAAATTCTATGATTATAAAAATGGCGTATTGTGTCTGTAAAAAGTTGCAACTTCTGAAGTGTCGAAGTATTTCTGCCACTTTCTAGTGTGAAACGTTATTAACATACTGAAACAACATCACTGAACCAATTGTTTCAAAAATCGACTCTATATTAAGAAGAGATATTGTTTGGGCAGGAGATGTGGCACTAAGTAGGATCATACATCTTTTTTTGGATAGTATCAGATCATATTCTAAGACCTAGTACAGTTAGTGAGTGGTGAGCGTAACCATTTTTCATTTTGTTTACAATGTTTACAATGAACAAAGACAAATTTCATAGGGTTGGAGAAACTCATGTAATCAGACCACATTTGTTGTTGTTCTCATAGTTCAGTTCCAACATTGTCCTTGTGGTTTCAAATTGAAGTGACCTTTGACCATTAAAATAATAACTAACCACCAAAAAGCTTATAAAAACTCAGAAGTGTACACCTACTGTATCAGTTACGTATTCGTTGGTGGAACAGCAGCATTATTGCCATGAATATTCAGTGGAAATAGGCGTCAAACTTATGTTGTTCCCTCTCGTGATGTTGAAACTTAAGTGCATGTGTTGCCATTTCTCTGTTTCTTTCTCTTTACAGATTCAAGAACTACTCTATGTAAGATGAATACTGAGGACAAACTGGAGGGTATGCTGCTGAAGTGCAGCAGTGGAGGAATAGATGGAGGTGGCAGAGTCGGGCTGGTTAGTGGCGGTGGACTGGTAGTAATGACCCTGGGGGAACGTTCATTGGCAAACCATCCTCTGTTGGCTGAAGATGATAATGGTGAAGACCAAGATGAGGACTTGACTGGGAGCTCATTGGTCACGCATGATCTAGTCCCTCCAGAGCAGCTGATGATGCAAGAGGAGATGACAAAGAATGGTGGAGGAGGAGAAGAGGAGGGAGGAGGCGAGGTGGGAGTGCATTTCCCCCTAAAACTCACCAATAAGTTGCCATGCTTGCTTCATATGCCAGTGAGTTCTGAGTACTGATGATATTACGTGTGTGAATACTGCACAGTCTCCACGTTATCTGATCTGCATTCAGTAAAAAAGTCAGGAGCGCTTCCAGTAAGAATGGCATTAGCTAAAATAAACTTTGCTTTTTGTAGAAAGGAATAATGATTACAAATTCACCTGTGCTACTGCTTGTCAAAACAAGTGCAAGTTCTGCCTTTCTGGTTCTTGCTATTACTGTGTAATGATTACTGTACTTACTAATAACAAATTATTATTGTTATTATTGTTGTCATTATTATTATTATTCAGTTTTTTTTTCCCATCAAATGTTACATGTTACATTAGAGTTAAACAGACTTGTTCAGAGCAAATATGGTATGGCTGCCACATCTAATTTAACACTGCAGCAACACTTTTCTGAGCCAAGATCCACTTGTTAATAGTCAGCTAGGGGGTGTGAGCATGCAAGGCAGGCTCGCAAGGTCAGTATCACTCCTGGTCTTGACTTTGGATTTTGCATTGTCCTGCAGCAAAACCTGAGCAGAACTTTTCAGAATGTGTCATGTCATCAAAAGCACAAGCTGTTGCTTGGCAAGTATGTAAAACCCAAAACTGCTTTACATGTAAGAACACTCTGCATAGTAAAATCCTCATCAAGCCACTGCACAGTTAAACTGATAAGAGGTGAGGTCCTGACACTGCTAGTCCAAATATCAGTGTTGAAGTTTAAGTCTGTAATACAATGCAAATGGCAGCTGATGTGCTTGTTCACAGAGTTGTGCAGGTTTGGTAGTACAGTGTCTGAGATGTAGTGACTGCTGGTATCACATATTTGGCCACTAATACACTGAGAACATGACAAAGTCCTGAGTTGGTGTTAAGCGTTTCAGACTACAAAACAATAGCATCTTCCTTGTACTCAGTGTTGTTCTGGTTCTTTTGGTGTTTAAATTGCTTTTATTAAATGAGTAGTTTTTCCACAAACATCTGCAAGAGTTTAGTGTAGTTTGGGATCTGTTTTACACTTGTCATCAGACATTAAAATAGTCCCACACTGCTGACAATTTTTTTCTCCAACCTGCTCAATTAACTGTAGCGTTTCATTTGTTTTGGTGGTACTAGAGTCATTTTATGAGTCATCTTATGCTTAAGTCCAGCATTAGAATGATATTTGATACTGGCATGGGTGTATCCTTTGTTATTGCAGCTTGGGTGTCATTTCCATAGCTTTGGCAATTATTTCTGTCTGTAAGAAAATTATTTCCTTGACTGAAGTATAGCAGTATCATTTAAAATGTGTCAGATAAAAGCTCTGCAGATGCTGGTGGATGGTATTTCTCAGCAAAACTTAGGATTTCTGGGGTATAAAGATTATTTTCCTGTCCTGATAAGCTTTTGGATTGGTGGGTATATTGGGAGTCTTGAATAGGCTTTCACAACTGCTCTAACTTTTGCAGTTAAACATCAAGCAGGAAATGAAACTGTCTGAGCCACAGATCCAGATAAAGAAGGACAAAAAGGGAGCGAAGGACCTGATGGTGTGTCCCAAGAAGAAGAAAAGAAAGCAGCATTCACCAGCAAAGGTACGTAGTTAGTTATTCCTCAAAAATCAAGTGTTTTAATGACTGTTTATGTGTGAGAGATAACTGCAAGACATTTCCGCGGTATGTTTTACTTTCATTTTTGTAGATTTTGAGCATCAATGATGATGGATCATTGGGTATACAAAATCCCAAGTGTCACGTCTGTGTTCATTGCAATGCTGCCTTCAGAACCAACTACCATCTGCAGAGGCATGTCTTCATTCACACTGGTATGAATTACTCATACTATTTCACCATAATATCTTTTGCTTTGAAAGTGACTGATGGTCATTATTTACACACCGAGAGTTTTATGTATGTTATTCAAACTCTAGGCGAGAAACCATTTCAGTGCAGCCAGTGTGACATGCGCTTCATTCAGAAGTATCTCCTCCAGAGGCACGAGAAAATCCACACTGGTAAGTGGAGACTGAATAAGGTCAACATGCAAGAGTTTACTTGTCATTTTAGTCTCAAGGAAGTTACCGTTTTCCATTTTTACTTTTCTGTTTAGGTGAAAAGCCTTTTCGTTGTGATGAGTGTGGGATGAGGTTCATCCAGAAGTACCACATGGAGAGACACAAGAGGACTCATAGTGGAGAGAAGCCTTACCAGTGTGATTATTGTCACCAGGTAAGCTCTTTTGTTTTTTGGGGTTATGTATGTATGTATTTATTGGGGGATGAATTCATGTTTCTGGAGGCACCAAGACAATTGAACATAATGAAGAAGAGGCATTTCAAATCACACAAAATGAACAAATAGTCATATTAATGGTCTTTATGTGATGCAGATTGCTGGACATGAAATTAACTAATAGATGTCTGTGGCAATTTTGTACAAAAAAAGTCAATTTTTATAGATATCAATGTAAACTTTATAGAGGAGTATCATTGGAAGAACTGGAAAGAACGTAGTGTTAATTCTTTCTATTTCTTCACCAAAGGTGTGTCACAGAATTTGTTCTTTACTACTGGTAAAAGAAAATGATGTGTTTTGTCCTTTGTCCACAGTACTTCTCCAGAACAGACCGAGTTTTAAAGCACAGACGAATGTGTCATGAAAACAGAGAGAGAAAGACCAACAGGACAGCGGGCAAAGCTGGGCCTGTGCATGAAGCAGACTCTTTAGGCCCCCCCTTTCTCAATAAGGAGTGTTCATTACCTAAGAAAAAGAGGCAAAAGTTTTCAGACAAGAGTTCAGGCGCTTCCACTGCTGCCCAGACAGATGGATGTACTGCAGCTGTTGTAGAAGCAGAGGAAAAAGAAGAGCAGAGACAGAATAAAATGGAGGGTCTACCTCTATATGCTGTGTCGTCCAAAGTCAAACATGAGTATGTAATTGGAGACTATTCCATGGAACTCACTGAAGAAGCAGCTAGCCAACACCATGATGGAGACCTTTCGTCAGACGACACAACTCCACCCAAATTAGTCCTGAAGAAAATCCCCAAGAGGAATCTAAAACAGTCCAGTGAACAAACTCCTTCCTGCCTATCTACTTTGTCTTCCTTTGAGGAAAATACTAAAGTCACACAGTACACCTTTGAAATTGTGGACAAGCAAGGCCTTTTAGATGTAGAAAGCAACACTGAACTAGAATCAGTTGAAACTCTTCAAGGAGGACCAGCAAAACCAGCAGCCAACAGCACAAACTATGATGATGCCATGCAATTTCTCAAGAAGAAACGGTATCTTCAGGCTGCAATGACTAACAACAGTCGGGATTTCAGCTTGAACACGAACAACATTTCTTCTCAGCCCCCTGTTACACAAACAGTTGTGTCAACTGTCATCGATGAGACTGTCCCTGCGACCATTCTAGAGCCTCAGCCAATCAATGCAGAGATCAAGGTGACTCATGATAAGAATGTGTTGCCAGATGAGGTTCTGCAGACGCTGTTGGACCATTACTCTAACAAAACCAATGGGCAATCAGACATTTCCTTCAGTGTGGCTGACACAGAGGTGACGTCCAGCATATCTATCAATTCCTCTGATGTGTCGGACAGCAGCCCAGTGGAAGGCCTCGGTGCCCCCAGTGCCCAGGCTCCACCTGCTACTGAGAAGGTCAGTCTTTTGCAAGAATACTCCAAGTTTCTCCAACAAGCACTGGAGAGGACCAGCCAGAACGACAGCTACCTGACCAGCCAGAGCCTCAGCTTAATCTCCGAAAACCCACCCTTAGCTGGACAACCTCTGTTCTCCACGGAAAAACAGTTTCCGTCCCCCAGTAGGTTCAAATCAGGGATGAGCTCGCCGCTGAGGTCAACTTTAGAGAAACCTCACTTCGGATTACTGGTTGGGGACTCCCAGCACTCATTTTCATTTTCAGGAGATGAGACCACCCCTCCCTCTGAAGTGTCTCCAGCAGAGGAGGACTTCCTGGAGCAGGTCTCACCCTCCAAAAAGACAGACTCTCCACAAGGCATACTGCAGACTTTTCAAATAAGCTCCTTTGATCAGAACTTCAAATCTCATTTCCAGGCATCAAGATCTGGATCCTCCTCACAATTTACTGTTGCCAATGGACAATTAAGTGTTCGAGGACACAGCACAGACTTCTCAGAGTTCCCCTTGGTCAGAGTGACTGAGTCTAGGTCTCAGATCAATTCCTCTCCTGATGTTTCATCGAGTGAAACCTTTGGGTGAGGAGAGCAGGAGGTTAATTTCTTTTCAGAATTTTAGCAGCACTTTATCTCATGTCTCCTGTTTTGCCAAACAAGTCCCACTGCAGCGTGCTCAAAATACTTTATTATAAAACATATTAATGATTTGTTTTGTTAAGGGCAACCTTGTAAAATGGAAAATTGATAGGTAATAAAAACGTGTCCCTTTTAGAAAAAAGATTGTAAAAATGTAAGGGTATATGACTTGCTCCAGAATGTACATTGAGAGAAGAAGCGACCAAAGTCTAAAGCAAGAGATAAAATACTTTTTCCTACCGTTGCTGTAGAGTTTACCTTTAATGTTTTCTCAGTTTCTTGCACAACAAATTATCACTCTTAGTCACTCTTGCTGCTTAATGCAACATTTCCACTTATTAAACTATAGGCCTCTATTTATATGCCCTTTTGCTCTACCTCCCTTATAGTCCAGCTCTGTAACTCCTGTTAAATTTTTCTACGGAAATGACAATGAGATCATAATTAATTCTTCACTTTACCCTATGAGTCACTTTAGTGTCACTAGAAATTATGTTTCCAAATGACAAAGACAGACTGCAATGTATCTGACTGATATAAAAGTCCATTAGATGAAGCCAAAAAAGATGAAATTACAGTTCTCGTTCACACACTGTTTAAGATTGTGTGGATTAAGGTACTCTTTGGTACTGATTTGAATTTAGTGCAGGATGGGCTATGTAAGAAAGAGACTGGGAGTCAAAAAATAAGTCTCCCATCACCCCCAAACCCCTTAAAGAAATGATTGGGCATTAGATAGCTGCACACATGTAATGTTTGCAGGATACTTTTTTTTAATCCTTCAGATGTCCGATAGTTGCGTTGTAGTGAAATTACTTAAAAGGATTGTGCAAATTATTTGCACAATTTGCACATTTTCACTACAGGGAATGTACTTTCAAAGTTCAGTAATTAAAAGTTAACTTTCTGAGTGTGACCCATTAGTAAAACCTTGTCTGTTCAGATTTAGGGTCTTTGAAGCTATAGATTATTGTCTTTGCTTTTGTCGCATAATGTAGCTCTTACAGATGCAGTTTTATAGCACTTAAATTATTTTTCTTCTTAAAAGATGCACAGGTTAGAGGCATAACAACGGGCTTTGACCCATTCGTATTAATTGAAAGTAAGTTTTATTGAGGACGTATCATTAAAAGACAGGATTTGGGGAAATTAGGGGCTTTCCAGATTATTAGTTTTGCATCTGTGCCTTTTTTATATTCCACACTTTTCTTTATTCATTCCTTTTTGTGTGTGTCTAGCACTCTAATCCACTTGGACAATTGCAACAAATGTATAAGCAATAAAAATATTCAGTCTATAAACTGTTGAAACCTGCAAGCTATTTCATTTTACCCAACATCTTCAGCATATTGTTAAGAAACAGCCAAGTTTAATCCTCAAAGTTTTACCTGTTGTTTGAAGGAGATGTTATTTTTGTTGACTGCACTGTGGTTTGTGTACATGAGTGCTGAACTGTGTCTCTAACTTGTGTTTTTGATCGCTTGTATGCTAGCATGCAGTCCTGAGTCACATCTGTCCAGAACTTGTAGGCGAAAAGGTAGTTGATTGAGGTCTTTTCTGTGCTTCATCACAATGTTGATTGTTTTTCCTCGTGTACATGAATGTGTGATGTCTTATATGCTATTGTGTTACACACTGTTTCTGTATGCACCATCAAATCACTTTTGAAAATGATGTTAGGCTTCCTCTTGTTGTGATTCTACTGACTATCAGGGACAGAAAGCACCCGCATTAATCATCCGACACTTAATTTATCCTTGTTGATCATTCCCACAAGCATTTATAGAAAACTCTGCTGTAAATACATTGTATATTTTTATGTTCTGATAAGTACTGTTAGATTTTTGTGTCAATAGAGTGACAAGTCTTGTGCAAGAGACACTTTTTGTCAGTGTTAGGCATGTTAATTAGTTTTCCAGAATTTATTACATTCAAAGATAAATCTGTCCACTGACAAGATGTGACTTTTTATGTTCAATATATCTCACTACTGTTATCAGAGGACAGTGCATCCTAATTGACAATTGGTATATGTACAATTGCATACTCATTATGGGATTTACTGTTCACTGCTGCTGGTGAAGAACTGTTAATTTGGCTTTAAATCACCTAAAATCAATTTAGGGTTAGGGTTCGTCTGATTTAATTGGTGTCAATTAAAACATATGTTTGGAGTTTAAGTCCTCATTAAAGTTTATGGTTGAAGTATTTCAGTAGCGACACATTTCACAGTAAGCACTTATTGAAAGCACAGTGCAGATAAATATTTCTGCGATGGTAAACTGCATCCCATGAATAGCATCAGCAATCTTATATTTTTGTGTTTTTAATTCATTTTAATTATTGTTTGCAACCTGACCATAAGTGTCCTTGTATAAGCTAGAGAAAAAATATTTGTTTTATGTAAAAAAAAAAAAAAAATCTGAATTCTGAACTTTTTGATAAAAACTATTTTTGAAACATGACATTTACGGCACTGATATGTATAGTATATCATATGCAGTCACTATCGCTACCCTCACTTATCTCTGTACAAGTTGTTTGTGTCAAGATCTTTCAAATACAGGTGGGAATCTCTTTGAGTATGAACTTTGGATTTTTAATACTTTCAGTGAAACTGATGAAGCCCTACTGCTTCGCTGTAAGGTTTATTTCAAGTTAGACGGTAAGATTTATTTGCATGGTTTCTAACTTGTTGGGTCGAGTGAACTTCTTTTATGAATAATGTGGAGCTTTAATCGTAGCTGAATAATTTCAGTCAAGTAACCCATATGATTAGAATTTTGCAATATATTATGATTTGTAAACTATGATTGAATTGTTGTTTTGATTGTTGTGTCATGTCCTTATAAATAAAATAATTCACAGTATGTGACTTGAATTGTTTGGAGGGGTTTTTTTTTAATACGCAAGAATTGAGAATTGACCTTTTTTATGTTCCTGCTTTAGAGGTTATATCAGGTCATCTATATCTAAGGGCATCTTGAGGTTTTCATGATCATTTTTACACTAGGCCATAAACACAGCTGCAAATCCTCATGCAGCAGAAGGTGGAATGAGGTCAAATGAGGTGATTTTCTGTAGTGACAATCCAGGGTTTATACTGTATAATTGTAAACAGCCTTATATGGTTCAAGGCCTAATCTGTCCCAGATAAGGATCCAGTGTATTTCTCAGCCTTAATCATCAGTCAGTGCAGCTCCTGCAGGATCAACTAGTACAAGGCTTGCCAAAACTAACACAGAATCCCAGCGCAGAACAGCAACACACCCTGGAAGGTAACCAATAAGAGTATTTCGCTTCCACAGCTGAGGATCAGTTCCCTCTGGTCAGAAGAATCCACGAGGCATAATGGCTTAGTCAACTAATTTTACCAGTCACCTATTCCTCTTTCTTCAAGCATTGAATGAAGAGACTGTACAAGGTAGGCTCGACTAATTGTGTTTAATTCAGCTTCATGAACTGAACTGAGCTGAACTACTGAGTAATTTTTACAGGTGAAGTTTGAGGAATTTTTTTTGTCGAGCACTTTTAAAACACTTAATGTAAAGAATTAATTTTATTTTCTTGTAAGGAAAAACGCTTTTTTGGATCTTCAGAAGAAAATAAGAATACATATATTTATACAACTGCAAGTAAAGCAGTTGCCAAAAAGTTTATTTCTTACTTGATCTTCATTTTTATGAAGTATGGTTTCATATTTCCAACAGACGCGACGTCCGGACTAATTTAATGCGTAATAAATTAATGAACGTGTAAATTTTTTACACTTGAGTAAAACTGGTGCCAAACCTGCTGTGTTATTTATCGCCACAGCCCGGGGCGCTTACCGACTGATGTGGGTGGCAGGTTGTGACGTCACGGACACGCCCCGCTGCATCCGGGTGGCCTCGCGCTGCACCTGCTCTTAAACCGGATCGTCCTTTTGAAAACAAACTCAGCAGAGCAAACCTCTGCGGCCGGTTTTAATAGAACGGTCGTTCTTTTATGTTGTGTTTTCCTTCCTACCCATGATGCACTCTGCGTAAACAGGAACACCTGCAGACGCACAACTCATTGCACCTGCAGGTTGCCATGGAGAGCCCGCCAGCAGGATGTCATGTTCCCCCTGGGGGGCATGAGGCGGGGCTGCTGAAGAGGGGAGCCCCTGACGTCAGCACTACGTCACATGTTCGTGACCTGTTTCATGAAGATGCACAGGTAGGCTTTAATATGTCAGGTAATACACCCATTAACCTTTAATTTTTTTTCTACCTCCTTTTATTACTCTACTATCGCAATTTTTTTTAAAAATTTTTTTAGTTTGAATCAACCAAAACTGTACAGCACAGACCTCCATTGAGGAAGCTGAGTTTCACCATTGTTTAGCACCATGATCACTTTGACCCTTATAGTACTGATCATAAAAGTTCTTATGATCAGTACTATCATAAGATCCAAAACTACAGTGTGTAACCACTGTAGTTTTAATGATAATTGTTCAATTCAAAAATATTTAATAAATTACGATTTTCTTCAGGTAACAGTTGGAGTTATAGCAAACATCAATGCTGTGGCAGCTACAGTTGCAAGTCTGGGGCATTATTTGTTATCTCACATTTAAATATTTTCTCTGTGAGATAACATTCTGGATCACCAAATCCAGAGGTATTAAATCGACACTGAACTAAACTAAACTGGCAAAGGCAAAACCTCATTGGTGGAAGTAATGAACAGCCTTCTCTCAGACCTTTGTCCTCAGATCTTCTGTTTGTTGTGCGTTGTCATGAATTTTAGAGATGGTTTGATGTCTGAAAATGAAAACAAAATGACTTCTGGCATTTTTAAACAAACTGGTGCACTGGTGTGTTTTTGTTCGAGCAGGGCTTGCAGCAGTCCAACCAGCCGTGGTGGAAGATCAAGCTGTTTGTGTGGGAGCCGGTGCTCTTTGGAACCTGGGATGGAGTTTTCACCACATGCATGATCAATATCTTTGGTGTGGTGCTGTTTCTACGTACCGGCTTCCTGGTGGTTAGTGTACATACACAGGTTTCTCTGTCTGTTTCAGTCTAGTTTTCTCTTCTATATATTTCTTTTAGGAAACTTATTTAATTTAAACGTTGTGGTATTTAGCACCTACCCCATGTCTTCATGTGCTTCAATGCACAAGATCTATGTGGACAAATCTATTCACGGAGGAGACAAAATGATGAAGGTCAAAGATGTGAGTTATTTACATAGTAAAATCAGGATGATATCTCAGCGTGTTGATGTATGTAGGAAGTAACCGTTGTGCTAATGTTTGTTTTAGTGTTGAAATTTGTTCTTCTTTTTCTTCTTTTACATAGAAGAGTGTCTGACTTTTTTTTTTTTTTTAACTTTTACAATATCATTGTCTCCTGTTTTTCAAACAAATCAGCCAAGTAAGTGATGTCAAAGACATTTATTATAGTAAAAAGTGATAAGATAAAGAAGTTAAAAAATATTTAATATGAATAAACAATGAACTCACTTCTACACAGTGTGATATCTGTCATTATGTCTGGTGATGACACTTGGTTTTACAGGTCTCTGTGCAGCTTGAAGCCTTTGATTTTTATTTTTAGCTCCATCTGTCATTTTGCACATATCCTCCTGTCAGTTGATTCCAAACACTCTAATGTTCACGTGTCATCACAGGACACAGCTACAAAGACACTGTGATGGTAATTTCAATATCCATTTGGATTGAATTTGACACTTAAAACAAAGTTTGTCAGGTGGAAGACAGGATTTCCTCTCCAGAGTGAGATGTTTCCTTATTGCTTGTTGTGTCAAACTGATTATTTATGTTTTCCCCGGTTTATTGGATCAGATCTCACCAGAATCTTTTTCAAACACGTGCATCATTTTAACTAGTTGAAAACCACAAAAGATTTGAGAAAAAGAAATGTATAGCTTGGATACATAATAATCAAATTTTAATGTTAGAAGAGTCAGTTTGATCCAGACCTACAGAACAACCCTATAAGTGTGATACACCCTTAGTATTTCCTTTGTCTCTTTACACGCTTCAGGGGAACACGGGCGTGCTGCTTGGGATGCTGCTGGTCTCCTTGGTGGTGACGGTGGCTTTAGTGACAGTGATGTCAGGGATTGGAGTGAATGCACACTGTGGCGTTGGGAGCGGAGGAATCTACTCCATGATCTCCACCGTCCTGGGGGGAAGGGTGGGCGGAACCGTGGGCCTCCTTTATGTGTTCGGACAGGTGAATAGAAAATCTGGAATTTCACTTAGACTTCAGTGACATCTTTGAACGCTTGAAGTGCTTTGTTCGCAGTACATTTGAAAAGATGGATACAGATCCACTCACTTCCTGTGCATTCTCCTCTTTACAGTGTGTAGCTGGAGCCATGTACATCACAGGTTTCTCTGAGTCGGTGGCGGAGGTGCTGGGGCTACAGTCCCAGTGGGCGATGCGCAGCATGTCGGCGACTGTGCTTCTGGCGTTGGCTGGAATCAACCTGGCAGGTGTCAAGTGGATTGTACGACTCCAACTGCTACTGCTCGCCATTCTGATGGTCTCCACCCTGGACTTTGTGGTTGGAACCTTCACGCACCTTGACCCAAGTAGGCCTGGGGACAAAGGGTGAAATTAAAACACTCAAATCAAAATTGATTTCAGCCCAATGTTTCTCTTCAGAACTTAGTAGTAAACTTAGTAAACAGATGCGTATATAATCCTGTTATACTGAGCTGATATCACAGAGGCCATCAGTGCTGGTTGTCGACCATAAGCCAGGGAGTCTGAGGCTTCTGTACATTTTATTGCTGCCCAATGCCAGGACTGGCAACAAAGCAGTAAGTCAGTGAGTACGGTTTCTCAGCTGTTCTTAGGACCACACCGCTTTGGACAGAGATGTTAGGTGTTCTCTCCACTGGCTTTTCTGCCGCTATAATCTTCATGGAGTACATTCCTCCCTCTGTCGTTACGCCATTGAGTTTTGTGTTGTGTAAGTCAAACACTCAAACATCCATGTGTGTGTAGTATCGTCACAGGCTGTCTTGGATTTCATGTTCATGTTGGTCTGGTAGTCTTAGAGTCATGGATATAACACAACTAAACTGGGGCGTTGGCTTTCTGCTGTTGTTTCCACACTAACCTGAGTGTTACCCTCTCAGTGTTATACACTCCAGGGCTTGCCTCAGTTTGTGCTCTTTACACTTTAGTCTCTCTCTGTAGTTCTCTCATCATGTTTTGCTGACAGAGCATCAGTTAACAGTGCATCAGTTTACTTACCATAATGTCTACCAAAAATATAAACCTTGTATTCAACATAATTGTGTTTTTAATATAACTCAGGGGTGCTCCTGTTGTTTCAATTATGCCCATGTATAGGATGTGTTGAATTTAGGTCCAAGGAGGACATGACCTGTCTATTTTGGCCACTAGGTGCTGCTGTAGTCTCACCTAACAGCTAGTTTTTGTCTTTAAATGTCATTTTTTCAAAAGTTCGTGTCTGTGGTCAAATTATCTGATATATATTTTATCAGTGCCAGTCATCTGTCTTTTTCTATAACCTGTTTTCTCTCTAATCGGGGGTTTATTTGTCCTCGGTGTGTGGTTGCTTTTGTCAGAGGCTTAAGTTGGTTTTTTCCCCCTCCTGTGGCTTTGTGTTTATTGAGATTTTTTTTTTCTTTTGTAGTGAGGAAATGTTGCCTTTTTTGAATAGATTGTCTCCTTTTGCTGTCCTTCGGGAAGTCCTTCCCCACATTTCCTGTTCTCACTGATTATCAACGTCCTGCCCAGTGAGGAGAGAAGGGTTCCAGAAATCAAGCTATTCTCTGTGAACAGGACATTAGAGGAACAGATATAACACAACTCTATGAATTAAAACCTAAACAGATCAAAAATAATCTATCTATCTATCTATCTATCTATCTATCTATCTATCTATCTATCTATCTATCTATCTATCTATCTATCTATCTATCTATCTATCTATCTATCTATCTATCTATCTATCTATTCATAGCGGTGCTAGTGAGACAGAAAGTATGAGATGAAAATTAAGTTTGAAGACTTCCCCTTGAACCAACAAGAATGTCAAGAACGTGTTTTTTACACCAAATGACGAGTCAAGTTGAATACTCATGGATTAGTTTATATTTTCTCTACAAGAAAATGGATGGAAGGGTGGAAGTTATTTGTTTGTGTGGTTTTTTGATATAAAGAAATTGGAAGCTTTGATTGTAGGCATTGTTTTAGTTCAGTAATGCTGCCGGGGTTCTGTCTCATCATGCAGAATGACTCAAATGCAGAACCTTTTGAGTGTGGCGCTCAAATGAAATACAGTCTGACGTGCCACCCGATTCCCCGCAGAACAGAACCCACTGATGTGTGCTGCGGGTCTGGGGTTTAGGGTGATGACCAAACTCACCCACATGTTCTGTAAAATGATTAACGGTGACTGTCAGGACTGAGATCGGAGGCCTGCTGCTGCTCGACTGCTCCACCATCTCCCCCTGTGATCCACATGATATACTTCTCAGTCATCCCAGTGGGACGTGCCCCGCCTTAAAGCTTTGCAGTCTGGCCTGTCCTTCATACCAGCAGTTTAAACTGGTTAGTGTGGGAGACTGAGAGGTCAATCAGATGGTGCAAGAGGCCTCATATGTAATCTGACTACACATTCCAACCTAGAGGAGAGGAATGCTTAGCTCCATGCTACCTGCATAGTTTCTCCTCTGATCAAAACACAACAAATATCTCACAGTAATTAGACAGACACCTCCTCCGTTACATTGATGGATGAGGCCGCTTTGCATCCAATTGTACAACAATACCATTGAACTTCAATTGAATGACCTGCCCAGCCAAACTATCAAGTGTCATGTAGTTCATGTTTTAATATTTGACCATGTTTTTTGAAAAAGCCCCAACTTGCTTTGTTAAAGTTAAATGAAATAAATCCTGGATCCGTTCCTTTTTCTGAATATCTGGAGTTCTTCCCTGCCACACGCCCAACCCCAACATCAAGGATAATGAAAATCTGCCAAGTAACTGACAAAATTTTGATGAATCTTCCATCTATAGTCCATTGTGCTTGTAAGTAACTGGAGCTTTTCAACATTCTATATATGGTACTCAGGCTTCAGATTGAAAGGAAAATGGTTCTGCTGGTAAGAACATTTATTTGGAGTTTTTTGTCCACAGCTGTTGAGATCAAATACTCTGCTCATATAACCGGACGATTAATTGTTTTCATAAATAGTTTTGGCTCATAAACATGTGAACGCCCTCCAATGAATGGAGTCAGACATGGCTGGATGTTGACGTGTAATGTTGTAATGTGGGTGGGGAGCCCGTGGTGCAGACATAGACACTGACTGGCCTGAGTCTGTTAGATTCAGATTGTTTGGACAGAGGGCGGTCTCACGGGGTCACAGCCTGAACAAGAGTTTGGGCTCCTAATCCAATATCATGTTCGCGTTCAGTGTCTCATTAAAATCCAGAACACGTGCGCTTGATTTTAATGTGTGTTCAACTATTTTTATTTTTGGGGTTTGTTTTAACCTTTAAAACATTATAATATTGGAATTCTCTCTCCCTTTCCCTCACCCTCTTTCTCTCTCTCTCTCTCTCTCTCTCTCTCTCTCTCTCTCTCTCTCTCTCTCTCTCTCTCTCTCTCTCTCTCTCTCTCTCTCTCTCTCTCATTCTTTCTCTAAAACTTGGAAGCTGCTGAGCTTCTGAAAAGGGTGGTGACTTCCTTTTGGATAAACATGTCATTAATCTGAGAGAACACATTCTTTCCCACCGCAAGATAACCAAAGGGGAAATGTCCGGTGCTGCAGCATCGGCAAGCCCTCCAGATTGTTTGGTTCATGGACCCCACCAAAACAGAACAATCTCTTCCTCTGGATGTTCAACAAATATAACCAATCTGTCGCTTGTCCTTACTTTGAACTGCTTATGTTTTTGAAGTACGTTTCCTATTGTTGTCATTTGCTTTGATTAAGCTGACATACAACAGACAATACTTTCAACATATGTGATGCTGTGACGCATTTTTTGGAATTCTGTCTTCTGGCTTTTGTATGAAGACGTAGGTAAATGCAGACCAGACCTTTCTTTTTAGTTGGAGGAAACAGAAATTTAAAGAATCCTATTTTGGCCATCTTTGTACGTTTATCAGTTATCAACATTTTCCAAGCATGTAGGAGACCTGTACTGTAAGTCTGACTGATTCCATGCATTATTTTTCAAACCTCTATGCAGTTGTGTGGTTTGAGCACCTGGTGTCTGGCTCTGTAGGCCATTCCTTGGAAAATCCCTCAGTGCAGACAAGATCTGTTTACATTTCATGGCATTCTCAACTTCTCCAGGAGGTGTAGTGCAAAAGCTCACCAATAATTATCTAGGGCCAAATTCAATTACCAAAATACGAATAAAGAGCATGAAAACATTGTATTAATGGACTCTTCAACCACTGATGTTGTTGTAATAAATTCGTTCTAGCTGCACATTTCATTATAGCTGCAAGTTTCATTTAAACTTTATTACAGATGAGACTTGACTAAACTGCAAAGTTTGATGAATTTCTCATTTAAAGTAGTTTTTTTTATTCACGAAACAAATCTGAAAAAAGAAAATTTTATGAAACAAAATGGATCCAGTCTATCATTTTAGTCAAGATGCATGAATACATTTAATTAATCAAAACTTGCCCTTAAATGAATGTTGCACCAGATATGCTGAAGCATGTTTATGTTACCATTAACGGATGTTGTGTGTTATGAGCGCAGACTAATTATTATAAAATCACATGTCACAGTCTGAAGAAAAAACTTTATGATTAAATTCCTGTTGATAATATAAACTGTAGGTGTAGATCATGTTGTATTACATGGGCGTAACACATGGTTATCAGATGTATTTAATCAGTAGGACATGACGTAAAATAAACGGAATTTGATAAGAAAAATGTTCTTCAGTCAGGCATCATTGCGGTTCAATCAGACACACGTGAGTGAGGTAAAGATAATTGTTTGTGGATTCCATACACTGGTAGAGATGGCGACTGATGACTCTGCTGAGACAGAGTAGGTGGATTAAATGAAGAACGTTGTGAAACTGCAAAGATTGGCAACAGTTGGGGGGGGGGGGTAATTGGAGTATGATCGCTCATCAAGACTTTGTGTAACAATGAAGTGTGAAGTGTCACTATGGTAGTGGATAGATGTGATGAGCTGATGAGAACAGCTGATAGCTCAATCAACTACCCGAGACAATGAATGCAGGAAATTTGATACTGAGATTGCGTGAGACATGTGAATGACAGGATGACATGACAAATAACCTGCAGGCATAAGCATGTTCACTTTCAAAAGAGTTTCATTTGACACATTTAGACTGTTGAGGGTTTCTTACTGACCTGCTGCTAATCCGGTCATGAGGTTCAGAGCTGATGTGTGACCTGTGCTGTTTGTCTCCTGTTTCAGAGCACGGGTTCATCGGTTATTCAGAGGGGCTGCTCAGCAGTAACATGTTGCCAGATTACAGCCCAGGAGAAAACTTCTTCACAGTCTTTGGAGTCTTCTTCCCTGCTGCTACAGGTGTGATGGTCAGCATTTCAAAAATGATGAATGAATGAAACATTTAGTCTTTAAACGCACTCTCTCTTTTCACTTAGTAACAGGTATAAAAAATTAATTTGTATCAGACAATTTGTCAAGTCCATTTTTGTGTTTGTGTAATATTTTTTTTGGTGTGTGTGTGTGTGTGTGTGTGTGTGTGTGTGTGTGTGTGTGTGTGTGTGTGTGTGTGTGTGTGTGTGTGTGTGTGTGTGTGTGTGTGTGTGTGTGTGATTGTGTTTGCACAAGCGCAGGAGTTATGGCGGGCTTCAACATGAGTTCAGACCTTAAGCGACCTGAACACAACATCCCTGTGGGAACACTGGCAGCTGTCTCCAGCTCGTATGATGGCACCTCAACACACTCACACACACACAGGGTGACAATTAATCAATCAGCTTTTATTTATAATGCGCTTAATTGCATTAAAAGACATTTTGAAGCACTTTTACAGGCAGAGAAACCTAAGGGAACAAGATCTCAACTACAGTTTAAGATTACAAAGTAGCTCTCCATAAAAGTTCTTAAGTAGACCTGCTGACAGAAACTGTACATGATAAGGAATTATCAAAACAACAGAAAATAAAAATGACTCTTTTATATTCAGCTTCTCCTGGTGATGTTTTTAAACATCATCCACTTGCCTTTTCCCCTTTATGAATCATTCAAAAAGCTTTTCAGAGGTTTTGATATTAGATCTCAAAAGTGAAACTTTTTCCACCGTTGCTGCAGAGAATAAATAAAAACACTCTCACACTTGACCCTCTATAAATGAGAAGCTGCCAGGACACAAGTCTGCTGAGAAAGCTACAGCTGTTCAAGCTGCATAAAGGTTCTGTTTTTGACCCGCAGGTGGTTCCTGTATCTGGTCTTTGTCTTCCTCCTCGGGGGCATCTGCACCAGAGAAGCTTTGCGCTACGACTACTTGATAGCAGAAAAGGTAAACTCTTTCCTCTGTTTCCATCCTACAATGTTTACAGAGGCCAGATAAGGGGATTCCCTGATGGCTCAGGTCTGTTAACGTGGTGAGATAACTGTAAGTTCTTACTGCTTGTACACATTTAAACACAAAACAGGTAACTTGTGCAATAGCTGTGTACTTAAAAATAATTTTCAATCTATATATTTAATAAAATGTACCAAAGAACAGATGGAGAGCTTAAAGGATTTGATTTTCAGTTAAGATTTGGCCATCAGTGCTTCAACATCACAAAACGTAATTGTCTGGCCTCAGTTTATGGATTGATTTCAACAACTGATCAAAACATCTAAAATGCACAGTAGATAAAAGAACAGTCAAAGATTAAAATGTCATCTCACTGCCATGAGGGTGGTCTGTTGAGCACCTGACCTTTTACACAGATCAGACTGAAACAGTTCCACATACTAGATATGTATGGAAATCTGAAATTGAATGGACTGAGTCAGAGATAGAATATATTTCAGGTTAGATTGAACCATATGCAGAAACACAAAGACTTTTCATGGCTTCATAATGTGCTATCATAGCATGATTGAAAGAAAGATCTGGCTGTGATCAATAAGACATCAATAAGATGTCTGATGCAGCGCCACTCTGTGTCTTTTTAAGTTGTCTTCAGTCGTCTGGACAAATCTGGCATTAAGGGTTAATTGACTGGACAGTTGTTGTGGATCAGTTAGTTCAGAATTAAATTGGTTTTCAGTCTATTATTAATTCAATAACCCATTAAATTTATTCACATGTTAAATATTTATTTTGTTTTTGTGTGTAAAATGTTCAAATTCCTTGACTTCTCAGTCAGTGGATAATTCTTCTGTGTTTTCATAAGGGGCTGGCTGCAGCGGAACTGCAGTGGGTGTAGTTGTTGTGAGCTCGACCCCACCCCATCCTCTTCCACCTTCTGTTTGTTTTCCCTCTTCCTCCAGGTCTCCTTGGTCGGTTTCCTCTTTCTACTGGGGCTCTACATCTCCTCCCTTGCATCCTGCATGGGTGGCTTGTATGGTGCACCCAGGATCCTCCAGTGCATCGCACAAGAGAGGGTCATCCCCGCTCTGGCATTCTTAGGAAGAGGGGTGGGTGGATGATGAATGGATGCATGGGTAGTATAATGGAACAAAGTCAACAGGTTCTAGCCATGCTGCTATAAAAGCAGACATTTGTATATATGTGTTTATACACCGGATCCAATCCCAGTTTATGGTTCATTCATTTAATTTCATGTCCCTATACAAATTATAATTTTATGGGCAGGCCTTGATGGAAAAACAGCAATACCTATACAAAACAAACAAATTGTAATCATAAAACTAATTGATGTGTATGTGAGTAAATTCTTATTGCAAGTATTTAATTTATTTTTTAGACATTCGACTTAGTCATCCCATATTGATCCCAAGCTGGGAAATTTACTTACAGCAGTAAAATAAAAATACACATACAGAAAACAAAATATAAAGACAAGAAATGTAAATATAAACACAATAAAACATTAATTTAAGTTTGCATTGAAATCTATTGTTTAAAGTTTACATTTTCTGTGCCTCATAGCTACTCATTGGCAACATCAGTAATCATGAATTACTGTAATCAAAGATACAAAAACCACACCACATCAACCTGGACTCAGAAATGAAAAGGAATACATTTATACAAAAATTAATTTTTTTATGGCTTT
This sequence comes from Antennarius maculatus, assembly GCA_013358685.1. Lineage (NCBI taxonomy): Eukaryota > Metazoa > Chordata > Actinopteri > Lophiiformes > Antennariidae > Antennarius > Antennarius maculatus. The sequence continues at coordinate 10,952,674 of CM023618.1, forward strand.
ATAAAATCTATCTAACACGTGCATATTGCCTACATGTATGGATGGGGGTGTGGTGGGTGGGTTGAACAGGAAGATGTGACGGGACCGTCTAGCTGTAGACGGCAGACTCCACTCCATACAAGTGGCTGAAGTGACAGTATTACACCAGTGAGTTACAGCTCACTGGAGCTACAAAGCTCTGCGCTGATACAAACAGGCTCACACCATGAACATCCTGATCCTGTTCACCTCCACTTTCCCTGCTTGTGCAGCAGTGTCTGACATCGCTCATCGCACTGGAATGAGGCCCTAGACATCTTGGCCCAAATCAAAGCTTCAGAACAAACGCAGGAAGGGTTGACGGGCTGGGCCTTGCTCCCTCTGCTGCGTCCTGGAGGCCTGCCAGTGACACAGCAATGCTTCTTAAGCTACAGGGTAGACCCTGTCAAGTTAAAACAAGCTAGCTAACAAACACCATATTCAACAATTCTTTCATTTTGAGAGAGGAATTTTGCTTTTGTGTCACTCATATGTTGACGATCAGATTCAGTTCTAGAATGACTGGGGATAAAACTTCCTCTGAACTCATTTGCATACATTTTTTTCAGATCTGAAGATGTTTAACATATTTAGGTAAATACAGTCTACCCAAATATTAAATGAAATAGCTTAACTACTAAATTTGTACTGTATTAATTCCATTCCTAAGCATCATTCAATCCAAATCATCCAAAACAGTTTAAAAGCAGTTTATGATTTGATTTACTCAGATTTATCTACTCCCCGTAAGTAGTTGTTTTCACCTAGAATCCATTAGAAGCACTTTTATTTGGACAAAAGTTCAAGTTGGAAATCTGCAGAAGTATAATGAGGAATGGGGCAACAGGTTATGTGTTTTTATGTGGCATGTCTCACCTGTGAAACCCATATACTATCATAACAGAACCTTTAATTTGTCACCAACAAGTCTATTTTCGTATTTAACAATGCATTTTACTAGTTAATCAAATTTTTAGGTCAAAGAATCAAGCATTTCACCTTTAGTTCAGTTAAAAAAAATCACCACCACCTGTTTGGTGAATCATGACTTAATGATGTGTAACAGTCTCTCCCTCTCTAACAGAAAGGCCCCAACAAGACTCCAGTGGCAGCTATCTGTCTGACCAGCCTGTTGACTATGGTCTTCATTTTCATTGGTCAGGTCAATGTTCTGGCCCCCATCGTCAGCATCAACTTCATCCTCACCTACAGCTTCATCGACTACGCCTACTTTAGTGTGGCCATGGCTTTACAGCTACAGAATAAAGAGAAGAGCGACCACCTTAAATCAGCCAAAATAAACCACCGTAGATCAACCAAACAAGGCTCTGGGTCTCTAATCAAAACCGACCTTCCAAACTATGGGAGCGGTGGCGAGACTTTACAAAGTAAAGGTACTCTGACAGAGTTCACCAAGGACATGGACCAGATCTTTCCTCCTCCATCAGATGATGATGCTGGGTGCAAGAAGCCCTCCTTCATGCTGGAGCTTAGCAATGGATGCAAAGGCAGGAGGGCCAGTGTGACCATGAAGCAGAAGCTTATGGACAGCTATGGATTTGATCTGAACAGCAACAGGTTCACTGATGAGAAAACAGAGGATTTTTGTTCTGCTCCATCACTCCAGGAAACTGAGATGCCGTCTGAAGTTAGGGTGCTCAACCTTGCAGACACGCCACAAGTTAAATGCCGTTCAAAAATATATCATGCTGAGCATGAAAGATCAGTTGAGCCTCACAGTCACAACACAGGTGGTCTGTTTTAACCATCTAATTCAGTAATTACCTGTCAGACCTAGATCAGAGTGGGGGTTCTAAAGACCAGATGTTGTGTTGTAGTAACCTGACCCCTCTAATTAAATCTTTCAGGTGCTGGAATAAAACCCGATCACCAGAGCTTTGAAATCAAACCCATTCAGGATCGATTCTACTCCAAATTCTGCAACCACTGGGTTGCTCTTATTGCGGTACATCACAGATTTTAGGATACATATTTTTTTGTTTGTCAAATTGTAAATTTATTCAACAGTATATTGTTGGTTTATTTAACTATGTTACGTCTTATTTCCTGTCAGGCCTTGAGCTCCATATTGATTATGTTTGTTATCCAGTGGATTTATGCCTTAGCAAACATACTCGCCACTTTCCTGCTCTACCTCTACATCGGGAAAACAAGTCCTGGACTACCTACAGGTGACTTCCATCATTTCATTTCCTGTTTAGGAACACATAGCTTGGCTCCATGGTGATGTTCGTGTTTGTTGAAGTAGCTATAAAATAATATCACAATAAAAATTAAAAATATTTTTCTGATAATTTGACAAAAAAAACTGAAAAAACATTCTTGAGGTCTGCTCTCCACAGACCTCAAGTAATATAAATTAAATTGTGACTGTGATGAAAATATTTAATCACACTCATTCAATTCATTTGGCTGCTGCTGATAGGAGACTTCTTTATAACTAAAGTGAAATTTTTGTATTGTTTATTGTATGCATGGTTAACACATATATGCATGTAACTGTATAAAGTTGTGAGTTAAAGACAATTTCCCTTTAGGGGATTATTAAAGTGGACTTTCTTCTTCTTCTTTCTGGGTTTGATTCATATATAGAAGTCCTCCGTAACTGCAGAATAATGTCTTGCATAATGTGATACAGGATTCCTGCAATTTTTTTATTGGATAGTTTACATATTTCTATGAAAAAAGTCCTGGAGAGCTATCAAAATCAGCAACAAACACGCAGTCGTTTCTAGTTTTTTAATGTCCTGTTTTCAAATGTCTAATGAACCACTACCCTTACTCAATGTGATTTGTCTACCTCATTTGCTGTAATAAATCCCTCCTAGGAACATGAATGAGCATTTGCTATAAGCCTAACAGTACTTACATTGCATAGACATCTATATGCTTTATCATACCACACCACAAATCAATTAATAATTACACAATAAAGTTTAAAGTCCTCCTAATGTGCTGTTTTTAGATTTGAGCAGCCCCTGCTTGTTCGTTACGCGCTCTGGTAATTCACTGTGGCACATTGCTGCTAATTTCATTTGTGGTCTTATAACTGGGAACACTGGCAGCTGTTGTGGCTTTGGATTTCGAGAAAATCTAGGCAGGACACCAAACATCTGTGCATCAAACTCACTGCATAAAAACTAACTCACATTCCTGAGCACAAGCTTTGCAAGTGCACTTGTCACACAGGTGGTCAGTATGATCCTTTCTTGTGTCAGAATTTTCTACACAAACTTCCAATTCTGACACAATATAAAGGATCTCTGTGGTAAATTTGAAATAAATGCTGCTGTAAACTTGTTTTTCATGACTACTATTAAAAGCATATATTGATACAAGTGTTTTTGATCTATTTACAGGTATTGCAGCTCGATTCAGCTTTTTCACGTGGCTCAGATCAACATTGTACAGCATATACAGGTATTGTTTACGGTTCTGATGAAATCTGGCCAACAATATAAGAATGAGTGATAGACTTATATAAACATTCATCAAAGAAATGTTTGCTAAATAAAAATATTTCCCGAAAACCAAAATTACACATTCAGAGAATGTGAGCTGGGATATATTATCTTTAAATATTTTCTAATCTAAACCCATTTTTCCAATCTGTTCCCCTTTTTAAGGAGGAAAGGATCTCCTCGGGATGAAATGGTTGTTACTCCCTCTCTGTTAGGAGTCGGGCTGAAAACCAAGCAGCTGACAGAGGAAAATGCAGACTTTGCCACTCGTCACCGCCACCATCATTCCTCATTCATTGCGGCCAACGAAATGGTTCAACCACCACTCAAATGACAGACTTAGACAATGCCCCAGTTATATTATAGCTGTTGGACTTTGCCTGTATTTTATGCCTTGAACTGTGCCTCATGTTGCCCTATAGGCAAAATATTTTACATAAATTGAATTGCTCAGATGGTTTTGTGTGGTGTTGGGGTGGGGAGGGTCTGAATTTCCTCTAATATTGCACATAGTCTGTTTTTGTGTGAGAATAATACAATGAGACAGATGAGTTGTTGTTGTTTTTTTGAGCAAACTGAATTCAACTAATGTAGTTAACTCTATCTTAAAACAGTACAGTGTAGCCATCTTCTTTACCTGAATTTGTGCTATATTTGTAACTGTCTACTGTGTAAAGTCAGATTTTTGTACTGTGTGTTCACTTCTGTGAAGTCCAACGAATGTTGTCCTAATCTGACTGAAATATAAAGTGTTTATGTTACAGATAAAGTTGGACTATATTAGCTCATTACTGCCTCGATGCAGCTCATTGAAAATGTTTCCCAGGTTCACTAGTTTGCTTTAACAGCCATATTTAGAGGTTATTGTTTTTGCAATAAGGTGAGCGCAAATGATACTTGGAAAAACATGTTCTTGGCTTTTCATGTATTTAACAGAAGCAAACAAAACCCACATCTTTGTTTAAAAAATGTTTAATTAGAAATGGTGAATTACATGAATATATAATTTTAATTATATATTAATGTATATCTACTCTCCGTTATATACAAACAAAATATGTGATTTTAGACATTTATTCTTTAAAATTAGAATCTGTAAAACATGATATTTGAGTGAATGGGGCCCAACAACACTGAAAACCACTTTTTGCTATCGTCGCTCCAATTAACACGTGAAATTACAGGTATCCTGTCTCCATATCGATTTGTGAGGTATTTCACGTCTCCTTGTAATTCCACGTGTCGTAATTTAAAAATCAGTTCAATGTTGATATCAAACCCCCTTTTTTTTCAAGCATCATCTGAAATCAATAGATTTTTGTAGCTGTGTTGCCATGTTTGATCCAGAGCAGAAAACATCGAGGAAGTCTCAAAATTTAACATTTCTATTCCCCTAATTTCGGCACATCCGACAACACCTGAAGGCAGCAAAAGAATTCACTGACCTGAATCAAGTTGTGGTCGCGCGCGCGCGTGCGTCTGCGTGCGTGCGGGATGTGGAGGAGGAGGAGCTCGCGCTCCTCCGCTGTAATAACAAACTTTTGCCTCCACTCCGTTATCAACCGTCCGTCCCCCGCCAGCAGACCTTCTCCGGACCTGAACCAGGATTTATTTAATTCATCAGCGCCCCTCCGAGCTGGAGCGCTCCTCCCATGGTGTCCTCGGGAGACTCCCCTGCTTCTACTCGACTTCACGGAAACTATCGACGACCGTTTCGGGGTCTTGGAAATCATGGAAACGTGGTTTTTGAATCACGCCTTCGGTTTGTCTCTGTCGGTCCTCCTATTGGGTCTACCGGGGCCCCTCGGGGCAGGGACCCCCACTATCAACAGGACGGATTCGGTAACGGCGGGAATTTATTTTTCAACCTCAGGACATGAAGTCAACGAGTTGGGAAACAAGGAAAGCTCAACTTCACACTCCAGCGAGCGTTTATCACCATCACAGAGAGACATCCTGCTCACACACACCGCTGGAACCGAGGCCTTCAGAGGCAAGTCAGCTCTTTCCACCATGCAATGAAATAATAACATAGTCAAGCCTTTGGACATCTGCTTTAACTATTTCCAAATTGACCTAAGATGAATTTTACAGTAAATATCATCACGTAATAATCAACTCTTAATTATGTTATCATAAACTGGAATTTCTGCTTACTATGAATGAAAATGTGAACTGAAATTAAATTTCCTATTTCATGTCAAAATGAATGAATCTAATATGCATCCTGCAAAACAAAGTCCCATGAAACAAGTGCATTGTTCTGTTTGTTATGTGAGCTCAATCTTGCAGAGTACAGAGTTAAAACTATCAAATCCTTTCATTACTTATTTAACCAATTATTTTTTTCACCATTGATGGATTGTCATTGCATGATCCATAAATTATCACAAATCATCAAAGTTTTAAAGCACAACTTATTTACACTGATTTATTGATTGAAAAGGAGGAAATTTTTGTATAATCTAAAAAGCTGTTAATTATCTTTGACAACCTTAATCAGCAATTATTCTTACAAATTCATCTTAATTGTCAATCAGTTTATTATTTTGCTTCTGCTTCACCAAAAAAGTGTTTTAAACTGGATACAATACATGTTTACATGTATGGTTCTGATATGGAGGCTCAGTTTCCCTGTGGGAACCCCCACAGGGATCAATAAAGTGTGTTTTATTTATTTTCATTTTTATTTATTTATTAATTTACCAGAATTAGATCCATTAACATATCTTTTTGAAACCACAAGATGTTTCCACCGTGTAATTCCCATCTATCTCTTACCAGTGGTCGTCTATAAAGTTCTAAATGCCTACATTTGTGTTTGTCGCCACAAAAACAATTGTTTACCTGCTCATACACGTGTCAGTGTGGTACATGGTCTGTTTTTGAGCATCTAATCACACGTGTGTGACAATCATTATGCACGTAGTGAGAAACTGGCATTAGATTGTGATGCTTTAAGTTGCTGCTCCAACAAAAGAGCCTGCAGTACAACTATTTTTCTAATTCAGTGCACGGAGCTGAGGGAAACCACCATCCCATATAGCTTTTCACTTCACAGCTCCAGAGTTTTGAAAGGAATAACCTAATTTCAAGCCCAAGTACCCTCGGCGTAAGGCCCAGAGTGAAACCATCACACTAAAGCAAGGAAATCAAACCATTTGATGTAGAATCCACACTCCTGTCAACACCTGCACAGTTTCATACGGGCTCAGAGCAGTTAAAAAGAAAAGGGCTTTATAGATACCTACGTCTTTTTATCATTTCAGAGAGCCCAAAGGTGTGTAGTTATGGATTGGAATCTTCAAAGCGAGGGGTTTTGTACAGGGATGTTGTGTTAGAGGCAAAACATAATTCTTATCCTGGACCCCAGTCAAAGGAAAGAAAGAAATTTAACTTCTCACAGTGTAGTGAAGAATTTTGAGTTGATTGTTAGTAACAAGATGTGATGCGCAATCATAATGCAAAAACAGACACATATTGTGTCGTCCCTGGTCCATTTTGCTATGACCCTTTTATGACTCGTGCTATTTTTTGCCAGTTGCTCGCAATGCATTGCATCATATAGCATACTAATATACCACTGTAAAATAATTATGTAATAATATTATAAAAGGTTAAAAAAAAATCTGTGGCAAAAAGAGATTGTCATCAGTTTGATTTTTTTAAGTTGTGTCAGATATGTGTTTCTTTAGTCATGCTTGACATGGTCAGACTGGGAGCTGCCCTGTATGATTCTACTGTGACAATGGGATAACCTGGAAGGCAAAGAGTAATTATGGTCAGGTAAAAATGATTCACTTCCCTCACTAGGCTTTCACGCAGATTCACTGTTCCTCGTCTGCACCGATTTCCGATCCAGTCATCTGGAAACAAACCTTCAAACTCAATAGTCACCCTTTGGCAACTGAGTAAAATTGACAGCAACAAATTAATGTCTGATCATCAGCAATAAAGCCCAGCCGAAACATTCACAACACTGCTACACTGTCATCCATGCTGATTAAAACGCTAGATATATTGCTGCTGCCTAACTTCATACTTGGTTTTACAAAGCAGCGCAAATGAAAATATGAATAAGACAAGGTGGTAACTGCTGAGAGCTGAGAGATAAACAGCAGAGAACATGGGGGTGTCCACCTTCTGTTGCCAACACCATGCTCTGGTCAGAGTTTTGTGCCCCAGACAGGATCCAGATACAGAAAACGAAATAATGCCTGAGGCACATGAAGAGGAAGTGAGATAGAAAAGAAACGGAGTGATCCAGTTCTGTAGCTGACCTCTCCCCTCCCCTCTGGACTCATGGAGACCTGACACATTACAGGCTGTCAGACAGCACATGATCAGGTCAGAAAAAACCTTCAAGTCAAAGATAGTCCTCACCCTGACTTTGTTCCCAGCTGTCATTCATGCATTTCTCTCACATGCATTTGATATTCAAAGGCATTGCTTCAGCATTTGGAATTCTCTCTATTTCACTTGAAGTTGCACTCATCAATATTTATATATGAACAAATGAGAATGTGCAACATGAAAAGGGTTCCTCTTAGTGATGAATGCAGACTTCATTCTCACCAGACGCTGCAGTGCACTTGAGCATCATTCAAATCATTTTGGATTTAGTTGAGCCATGGTCTATATAAGGAAAGTTGGGGATTTGATCCTCTGCAATCTGCATGAGTTATATTTAACTCTTATCCAAATTCCAGCAAGACATACAGTATGTGTCATAAGAATGGTGGCCTTTAGGGTTCTCGTTATGTTAAAGAAAGACAAACTCATCATGGCTCACCCCTTGTAGACTGAACTACCCTAAAATGTAGTGGTTTTATTTCTCTCTCCCACCAAGTGTCATGAAAATCTGTCAAGTAGTAAGTATGGAATAGTATATAGTGTAGTATGTAAGATTGTTAAAAAATGAGAAGACCCCACACTGTTAAAGGGAGTGACAGAAAATGGTGGATGATTCTATAATCGCAACAAAATCTGTTGCTTTATTCTGTGGCACACACCCAGTCTTTCCACCGAGTTTCATGCTGATCCATGAAGTGATTTACCTGTAATTTTCATTAAAAGCCTTACCTTACAGTGTTCAGACAATTTCATTGTTTTACTCTGTCCTTTCATCTAGATCCCCTTTTAAGGGTAACAGAGTTTTCTTAGCTGCTGCTTCAAAACCCTTTGACCAAGTTTCACAAAGAACTGTAGGAACTTTTGTGTAATCCTCTGGGATTAATAAATTATCCACCTACCTACCAACCAACTGACCTACCTACCTGTCCATCCTGCTAATGGGCAAACACATTTACTTCATGGCAAAGATGAGTACTGTATTCACCATTTAGAGAGTGGGAGTAAAATTTTATTTGATCCCGACGTGTACAATTTACAATAGAGTTGTACTCCAGGGGCCAATGTAATTGTAACTTCTCTAGTTTTGTTTTGGTTCTTGTTTACCTTCACTGGCAGCTGTCAAAGACACGTTAACAGATGCTTTACCTCAGTAATGTTTTGGTCTTTTTTATGACTTAACAATAATTTGGAGCATGGCTAAATAAAAACTCTCCATAGACTCTTAACTTGAAAACACACCCAAATCTATGGTGAGAGTTTTCAGTGAGCCGTGTGCTCACTCAGCTTTAGGAAGGAAGTAGCTGATTCCCAACAGAGACAGTCATCGCCACATTTAGGACTTTGTTCCTTTGTTAGAGTAGACGAGACCGGCTGCCAATTGTTCTCCACCCAAAATCATTGCCTCTGTTGCAGGCTTTTGACAGCATCTTCCTCCTTTCTGCACAATGTCCCCCTTGGCCAGGCTCCACCTTTCGAGCGTCCTCTAATGGCCAGAGCTGGAAGTGAACTACATCATTTGAAATTGAAAGCTGGAGAGGAAAATAAACGAAAAGGACCAAGACATTTGCTCAGCAAAGGTTCTTGATAATTTATGAGGCAGGTTTAAAAGCCCTTGTCTTTTGACTTATACCTAATGGTTTTGTGTTTGGAAACTCCATGATCAATTAATAAAACCAATGGAATAACACCGTTCTTGGCCTTACGCATTTCAGTAGAGAGAATAATTGATGCTAAAAAAGAGACTGATTTGCTTTATTCAAGTTGAACAACTGCTGTAAAGCATAAATGATGCTTCTAATAGTATCAGGCGTTTATTTGGTATTATCCTTTAAGGAACCTCCCAGCTGAATCAATAGAATATGTAAAAAAGAAAGATTGTGATTATAAAAATCTGAATCATGAATATGAATCACCAAACTAAAGAATTGAAGCATCATGAGGTTTTCAGTGTGTTAATACCAAACCTGGTAACTTTTTCTTTTCTTTTTCCACAGACACTGAGCAGACACAAAGCTTCACAGAAACAAGTACCAGGTCACCAGTGGCCCTGAGTCTGTTAACTGAGACTCTCACCTCCACCCTGGTTGGAGCCACTATAGAGGCCGGCATCAGCAGAGGCACCAGCAGCAGCATCACTACCACTAGCAGCAGCAGCAATAGCCCCACCAGCAGCACCAGCAGAGCCAGCACCATCATCAGTGGCAGCAGCAGCACCACTACTACCACCAGTAGCAGCGGCACCAGCACCACCCGCACCAGCAGTAGCAGCAGCAGGTCCAGCACCACCCGTACCAGTAGTAGCACCAGCAGCCTTAGCACCAGCAGTGGCAACAGCAGCAGGTCCAGCACCACCGTTGCCAGCACTAGCAGCAGCGACAGCAGCAGCAGTGACAGTAGCATCACCACCCGCACCAGCAGCTCCAGCACCAGCAGCTCCAGCAGCGGCAACATTAGCAGGTCCAGCACCACCGCTGTCAGCAGCAGCACCAGTAGCAGCAGTAACGGTAGCATCACCACCCGCACCAGCAGTAGCACCAGCAGCTCTAGCAGCGGCAACATTAGCAGGTCCAGCACCACCGCTACCAGCAGCAGCAACAGCAGCAGCAGTAACGGTAGCATCACGACCCGCACCAGCGGTAGCATCAGCAGCTCCCGCAGCAGCAGTACAGACCAGAGAAGGATTGTTAACACAGATACGGTTTCACACACTTCCTCCAGTGTCCCCCTGGAGCCTAACTCCTGGATGTTGAATGAGGAGGCCATAATGCCCCAAGACAGCCCAGACACCACCCTTCGACATGGAGATGCCTCATCCTCCATGCCTGACATGTCCGTCCACACTGACAGCACCCACACCTCCACCGCCATCAGTCGAGCAGGGGAGAGGACCCTGCTGTCTGTCACCTCCTCCTCTTCCTCCAGTAACAGCACCTCCTCTGCCTTTACAAAGAACCCCAGCTCCCATCAGTACACATGGGGTATTTCTGCTAGCACTGTTGAGACAGAGGACTACACCCCATCCACAAGAACTGACAGCAGTGACACAACTGATCACCACATGACCCACTCCATGAAGGGGTTCTTCTCAGAGTCTGGAACACCAGAGTGGTCCAGAGGATTCCCAGGTTTAAATGAGCAAACTAATGTCACTCGGCATCAAGCTATCTCCACATCAGAGGAGACCTCCAAGCTGACACCACCTCTCAGGGTGACAGAGCTCAGCACAGATCTCTCTCAAGTGTCTGTTTCCTCCACAACTCCCATCACCTCATCTGCAGAAGGTTCTACTAGCATCTCAGGGACAAACCAGGAGATGAGCTCGAGTCTTCAGACGTCTACTGAATCCTCAGCTGGAGGCAACAGCAGCACCTCAAGCCGCCTGAAGGGGGCTCCAGTGCAGACTACTGAGCAAAGTGTGGGTTTAGGTGTGACCACAGGACTTCCTACAGTAAGCAGTGGTACACCTGAATGGACTGAGTCTCTAACAGACACCCCAGTACCGCTTACCAATGTCCTCCTCACCACTATACCCATCACTGTCACAGAAAGGTACCTTCAATTGATCCTGATACTTTTTACTTCATTAATAATTAATGTTGGGATATTATGTGAAATGTAAGTAAATGACCAAATACTTAATGTTCAAACTGATCAACTGTTGTTCCAAAACCACTAAGTACATTTCAGGATTAATGATGCCTTCATAAATGTTCATGTTATTCGTGCTATGGCACCAACACACCCCATACCATCACAACTGTTGCTTAAAATCTAGATGATGTTTTTCTTCTGTAGCCTGGAGGACACGTGGCCTTGATTTCCAAAAACTAAAAAACTTTTTCACATACAAGGCGCACTGGGTTATAAGACGCACAGTCGATTTTTGAAAAAATTAAAGGCTTTCAGGTGCGCATTATAGTGCGAAAAATACTTTATTTGAAATGAAATTACCATTAGTAATACTTAAAATAAGAAAGTTGTTCTCAATGCCTGTTGGATTTCTTGCTACTCTTGATTAATTTATTTTCACTTCACCAGACAGCACATAACGGAAGAAAACACCTTTAAAGCTGCTGTCACCTCCACCAACACAGTCGCCACCTCTGCCACCTCCCCCCTACCTGAAACCTCATCCTCCCAGTTCATCATCATGATCAGCAGCTCCTCTCCAGGATCATCCACCGAGGCCACAACCGTGTTCAGCACAGGCTCCCCCTCCATCTCCACCCAGGCCGTTCAGACCAGTGCTATGCCTCCTGCTCATAACACACTGTCCAGCCAAACCCAGGAGCCCACAGCTGGGATGGCTATCCCTACAAACCCTACCAGACTGCAGACAGAAACCAACACAGTCACCCAGGCAGTCCCATCAATTTATAGCCAGACGTTCACCCCCACCTACCCTCAGAGCCCCCCGGCCAGGAGCACAGAGGCTCCACAGACCACCGGCAAACAGATGGAAAGAGGAACTACGACACTGGAGACGACAAAGTCACCCGTTGACATCACATCAACCAGTGCGCCGCTTCTTCCAAGTTAGTAATTTAAACTCTTCCCTCATTTGAAGAGGTTTTGTGTGACATTGTTTTCATAGGGAGAATGTGTTTTATCGCCCTCCTATAGGCTGTAGCTGTTATTGTCTCTGCTATTTAATACCACTATTTAATTTATATAACCAACTATAAATGTATGCATGCATCAAATAATTCTTGAGAGTTTAGTCTGACAAAAATGAACCAAACAACTGGTGTTACAGCAGAAACAAAATTCTGGTTTTGTTGCCAGTAGAATTGTGAACACAAATTCTGAAAATCATTTTTCAATACAAATTTTCAACAGAAAACAATGTTACAGTCCAAAATAATCCCATATCTAACATCTAGGTTTTGCATAATAAGTAAAGCTTCAGAAGCTTCAAGTTTCAGATGATGGGTTTGAGGTTAGCAGTAGTCCTTAACAAGTTTCTTTCCCAGAATTATTAAAAAAGCATCCTGAAATTGGTGAAACCAGTGTAATGATAAAGACATGGTTCTAATCAATGGTTCTAACTATCAGGCTCCCATTTATTATTTTTTTCTCATTTAACTTCAGGAAACCCCTGTGTGTCCAATCCTTGCATGAATGGAGGGATGTGTGTGAGCAGCAGAGGACATCAGTTCACCTGCCACTGCCAGCAGGCCTGGACAGGCCCGACATGTAACCACGGTGGGTTTCTCCTGACTGTTTGAATAATATTCAGATTTATGGAGTCATTGAAGGCCTTTTAAATATAATGTCATCGTCCCCATCCAGATGTGGATGAGTGTGAGAAAGACCCCTGCCCCATCGGCTCTAGGTGTGTCAACACTGCAGGCTCCTTCAGCTGTGAATGTCCACTCGGCTTCAACCTGGAGGACGGGCGCACCTGCACCACAGGTCAAATCCATTTAATTCATAACAACCATTTCTGTTGTTAAAGAGCTTTTCATGATTGTAATCTTCTTCCCTCTACAGCCAAGACGTTTCTGGGAACGTTTAGTGTGAACAGACAGCCACATGACCCTGTTGTCTTCAAAAGCACAATGGTGCATGAGATCCAGAGAGAAATCATTCACCTGGTGAGCGGCAGTCTCCCTCAGTGCATCCTCACATTTCTGAGAAAAGCTCCATTAGGCTCATGTCTGTTGTGTCTCATGTACACCGTTCTCTTGTCCACATCTCAGCTCAATGCTTCACTGTCAGTCCTCCGAGGTTATAGCCGGTCGTTGCTGAGCAAGAAGTGAGTTCTTTCTTCAAACAAATTATTGTATTTCTACATGTTATCTTGTGATTTTTCTTACAATTTTGATATTAGACAAGAGGAGGAGTCCCTATGATTACACAGTTTAAAAAAAACACCATGTGGAGGCTGAAAGAGGCAGCATGAACATCTTCCTAGCATTGACGTCTCCATGGACCTCTGATATCTCTCCACAGAGAGGAGGACGGGGTTCACATCTCAGCTGTCAATATGTTTTCCATCTCCACTAATGTGTCGAGCACTGAGGTTTACAACAGCATCCAGATGTCTCTCAGCAACTGCAGCTCGTCGTTGGCCCACTGCTGGATGGTCCTGCAGCATAAGATCACCTATCGCAGTAAATGGAACAGCAAACATTAAAAACGCTGAATGGCTTCATCTTAATTTACTGCTCCTGTTTCCTGAATTTAATAGTTGTCACCTTTTCAGATGATGCAGCAGTAAAAATGTATGATCCACCAGAGGGAGCACTTTGGCCATAAATCTAAAAAATATAACCAGCATCCCCTTGAATCTTTCCATGTTGCATTTAAGTCAATCTAAAACGGTCACACAACCCAAATGTTCTGTATGACAACTAAACTCACCAGTGAGTCCAACAGCAGTAGGACAAGAGGGCTGTGGGTTCATGTGTATGGAATTTATTTATTGGACCACTCACTTTGTCCATGTTGTGATCAGATTTCTGTTGTCGCAGTTCTGACTAATTGTGTGTGTTGTATTTCAGTGGAAAGTTTGTGTGTGGCTCAGAAGACTCAGTGTGATGCAGAGCGCTCCACCTGCACAGATAACAGTGGCACCGCCCGCTGCCAGTGTCTTCCAGGATACTACAAGCACGACCCTGATGACCTGTCCTGTTTAGGTAGGAGTATGTGTGAGCGTTTGTGGGTATGAACCCACATGGACACAAAAGCGGCTGGTTCACAGCTCTATCCAAATATCGATTGTATTTATTTTTATTGATTAACTGTCATAATGATGAAAAGAGAAGCTGGAAACACAATTTTATATCAACCTATTAGAACTGATTACACTGCTCCACATTTTTTTTTTAACTGTGAATGAAATCCTTGCATCAAAGTAACGTCATAAAGATGTTGCACATCTGGTTAGAAATCAAAATCAGGTTGTTGTCAAGTTCCCACATGGGCTGGACATCGATCTCTAATACTGGGCAGGCATTGAATCTCAGACATCTATCAAAAAACAATATTAGTTGTCAAATTCCAACATTTAAGAAAGGTATTTAAATTTGGTGAGTTTATATTTTGGATTTTGAAAATTGTCATACTATAAATTGTCAGTGTGTCATTTTCTGATCAAAGCATCTTGTTTTAGAATGTGGGGACGGCTTCAAACTAGAAAACGGCACGTGCATACCGTAAGTTCAACTTAATTTTTTTCCCTGAAACAAAAACACTATTATTAGTAGTACTGTAGATTTTAACCACATTCACACTGATGATTCTGTGTCTACTCCACAGGTGCATGTTTGGATTTGGAGGATTCAACTGTGGAAACTGTAAGTAGCCCTATAAACAATTAACATACAAAATAGAGCATTTCACTCTTAGATATTTTCTGTGACTTTTAAGTGTCATGCTGTTGTTTCACACTGCAGTTTACAAGCTGATTGCGGTTGTGGTGTCACCTGCAGGCGGCGGTCTGCTCCTCATCCTCATCATTGCTCTCATTGTCACTTGTTGCAAGTAAGACTGTTTTTTGAAACATATCAACTTTTCAAGTTATATAAAAAACATGAAGGTTCACTTCACTCAAAGTACCAAACATTGACCCAATTTAAATGTATGATTGCCAAGGAAAGACAAGAATGATATCAACAAGATCATTTTCAAGAGTGGAGACGTGCAGATGTCACCTTACGCAGACTTCCCCAAAAGTAACCGTATCTCCATGGAGTGGGGCAGAGAGACCATAGAGATGCAAGAGAACGGCAGCACCAAGAACCTCTTGCAGATGACCGACATTTACTACTCTGTAAGGACACGAGAATTAATTTTGTTTCCTACATAGAAAGTTTTATTTAAATAAAGGTGATACATGTTTGTCTCCTTCCATGTGCTTTCCCTCAGCCTGCTTTACGTAACGCAGACCTGGAGAGAAACGGCTTGTATGCATTCCCTGGCTTGCCGGGGTCTCGCCACTCATGTATCTACCCCGCTCAGTGGAATCCATCCTTCATCAGCGATGACTCACGAAGAAGAGACTATTTCTAACTGCCCCACCTTGAACACCTGCTCACACAGACATGCAAACACATACACTGAAACCTTCCATCTCATATAACGACAACTGTGATGTCATGATGGCTGCCTGTCATAGTCGGAATGCTAAACTGTGAGCCTTTTTGGAGGCCTATGGAAATGAGTGTGCGTGAGTGGGTTTGTGTGTGCCTATCATGAAAGTGCATGTTTTTGCAAGTAAAATGTTTTCTGAGGGTTTTCTTATGTGACCATTTCAGCATTTTTGCATGCTGTAACCCATTCACCTCACATTTCTGGTGTCGCTCTAAAGACTTATTTAAATTTACTTCCCAATCGGATGACAAACACATACGCAAAATGGGTTTGAGGTGGTTTACCTTTGACAGAGAGCGTCATATCTTCCACCTGCAGACTGCCACTGATGCTGCTCCTGCCCGGTGATGCAGATTTGTACTTGTGCTTTAAATCTGCAGCACATAATGCACAATGATAAATGAAAGCCAAAATGATGTTCACTGTGTTCATTCACAGAAATGAATGTGAATTATTAACCTGAAAAAAGTTTGGGAAAAAAACAAATTTGAGTTTAATGATTTTTTTTTTTTTTAAACAGCAATATTTATAGTGTGTGTGATGTGAAAAAAATAAAACATTCCAGCAATCCAGCATCCAGAAAAGATGGGATGCTGGGTGAAAAAATCATACAATTTTTTGCAAATACTGTGTTAAAACAGTTTATTTGAGAATGGTAGAATTGAGTAATATTTTAAGTAATTCTGTTCCACAAAATGAAAAAAAAAACAACTTATCAGTATTGATTCTAAACTGTTTCTTTTGAGGACGCACCTTCAACCTATTGATGATATTCTGTCATCAACCAGTGAATGTGGTAACCTGTGGCCCCTGTCCAAACATTTATTAAGCATGCTTGTGGCATTATTTTCTAAACAAACACATATTTATAATATTCTATACAATATACCGGACACATAATGTACCGATTTCAATCGAGTACGTAGCAAAACAGATTTACAAATTGTGACATTTGTGTTTTATACAGCATTTTTTTTCTGGGGGAATTTATTTTATGTGATTGAAATGTGTGTCACTGCTGAGATTTGATTTTTTTAACACCAGCATTTAGTGTAAAAATGAGTAACAAACCACTGAAGGATGCACAGTTTATTCAAAAGTAACTGACAAGCATCTCTGAAATATGATGCCAGTGTTTATTTATGAATCTGTCGTGTGTGTGTGTGTGTGTGTGTGTGTGTGTGTGTGTGTGTGTGTGTGTGTGTGTGTGTGTGTGTGTGTGTGTGTGTGTGTGTGTGTCTACAGAATACTGCCAGAATAATCGTAACTGTCAAAGAATGTTTGAATGTAGAGATGTATCATATTTACTTTTGCTAATTCTGACGTAGAGTATCTATTTTCTTTCTTTGTGTGTATATGATCTGTTAATTCTGGCGTTTTAGTCAGACGTAGTTATTTAAATAAAACATTTGCACAGCAGTTTTTCTCTTGTCTCCATACTGCCAACACATTTCAAAGTTTTCCATCTGAAACAGTAAAACTTTTATGTCAAAATTTTAATTCATTTTGCATTCAAATAATTCAAATATCAATGGAAAAATTGGAATTGGAAGGAATTAAAATGCAAAAGGCCCTTATGATAAAAGTACACTGCCTGGCCAAAAAAGACGTCACCGTTTGGGTTTCAATCAGCAAACTGCAGTATGATCAGGGGTTGCTTCGGTTGGTCAAGTCTAGACTCAGCAAGATTATTCAGCAAAAAAATTAAGTCAAAATTTATCGGACTCCAGGGAGCGTGAGGAATCATTTTTGACACATCAATTGGCCCCCACAGTCCTGAGCTTAACCCCATTCTTAGTCTATGGGATGTGCTGGAGAAGACCTTGCAGAGTGGTTTGACTCCTATCATCAATACAAGAACTCGGCCAAAAATTAATGCAATTCTGGACAGAAATAAATGCTGACCCATTGTACGACGCTGTCGAAACAATGCCGCGGCAAATGCGCACCGCCATCAAAGCTACAGGCAGTCCTTTGAAATATTAGGGTGTGTGACTCTTTTTTTTTGGCCGGGCAGTGTATTTCCAATGGCAAAATGTTTTAATGTGTCCGAGCGTGATCATTCTTGACCTTGAAATGCTTTTCATTTAAATTTACTTAAGTTAGTTGTGGAATAGCTATTGTTTCACTGGCTGACAATATTTGTTTACCTATTTGACCCTAAGTAGACATGAATGAGTGGAATTTGGGTTTTATTTTTGAAATTCTGACTCGATACTAACAGTTTAATCAGTCATTGTGAATCAGCTGTATGACATCTAGAAATGAGAATGTGCAACTGAACCACATTATTGACTGACTGATGTAATCCTTATTTCGTGTATGTTAGACGTTAGTTTAAAGTAACATCACATTTTTTAAAAGGTCTCAATGAGCACAGCTGCCTCCATCATCTGCAAGTGGAAGAAGTTTGGAACAACCAAGAATCTTCTCAGAGCTGGCCGCCCGGCCAAACAATGGGGATAGAAGGGAGGTGTTATCCAGGAAATCAATCAACAACTCATGACAGAGTCAGACTCATGATAGAGTGACCAGATGGAGGGGGGTACAGAAACCTGTTCTAGAGCTCTCTGGACCTCAGACTAGGAAGAAGGTTCAGGTTCCAACAGGACAACCTGAAACAGCCAACACAGGAGTGTTTTTGGGTCACGTCTGTGATGTCCTTGAGTGTCCCGGCCAGAGTCCAGACTGGACCCAATTTAACATCTTTGGAGAGATTTGAAAATGGCTCTGCAATACCTCATCCCATCCAACCTGATGGAGCTTGAAAGGTCCTGCAAATGCAGGACCTTCCTTTTTCTGTAAAGAGGAATGGCAGAAAAAATAGGTGTGGTAAGAGGGTGGCATCATACTCAAAAAGACTTGAGACTATAATTGCTGCCAAAAGTGCTTCAAAAAAGTATTGAATAAAGGCTGTGAATATTTATGTACTTTCAGTTTTTGTTTTAATGCACTGGCAAAAATTTGTCATTCTGGGCTACTGTGTTCTCTGACAAAACCTTTTTTTACAATAAGACTGCAACATAACAAAAAGAGGAAAAAGTGAAGCATTGTGAATACTTTCCCTTTTATTGTAAATAAATCCCTGCAAGACAATGATATTCTTTATACATTTTCCCTCCTCTGTGGATGCATTTTTGTTTGCATGTACTCTGGTCCATTTAAGTTATTTCCCTGTACAGAAACTACCCTTGTGCCCCATACACCACCACATTTGTGTACATTGATGAGTTCAAGCTGTATTATTTCAGGGCTCTGTTACCCTGGAAATGTTTATGTAGGAGGAAACACAGATATGACACAAGATATAAACTACATAGGATTTCTCACCCATGCTTATTTATTGACACATATTTCCTGAGGAACTAACACGGAATCAAATCTATTTAATATTGAATGAAAGAATTCTTTATTCCACGTACGTTAAAAAAAGATTTATTCAGAACACCAGTACTCTCAGTAGGTTGTCTTCAAATTATTATCTGATCCTTTACTTGTATTAAAGCTTTGAGGGGAATATCAGTGAACAGGAATGGATTCAGTGCTTTAAAGCTTATACATTGAGGCATATTATATTCATCTGGAAGAGGAGGCTGTCCTACTAATCAACAGTCCTCTCGTCTTCCTCAACCTCACAGCAAACATGTTGAAAAAGAATGAAGAAATGTACTTTAATCATCCCCTGGGGGAAATTATTTCTTCTGTTTGTTCTTCTTTGTATGTTGCCCAATCCTCTCATGATGCAACATTTGTGAGCTCAGTCAGCCTTTGAAAATGCTGCTAAGATTTCTCATGTGGTGTTCAGTTATTTAGCTTGTCTGTTTGCCTCAAACTTAATAGAAGGATGCTAAAGAATTGAAGTATTTGTGGAGTCATGGATGTTGGGGTTGTGTTCTGTTTGAATACAGCCAGACTGTCCCATCAGAGGGAAGTTTTGATCTGGGTAAAGAGGAACATCAGATCTGGTATCTGCAGTACACAGACATCTACATATAATATTCTGGGATGCAGTAATCAGAACATATTTATATTCCTTTTCATTCAAAATGATACTCTATATCAGAAGATTTTGTAAATTCAGAAAAATGTTGTTAGTGTTTTAGAATCAGAAAATAAACATTGATCAAAAGATGTCAAGTGAAAACATGGCACAAGTGTAGCAGTATCCATTTCTGTGTGATTTCGAAGTGAAGTTTTATTTGCATATTTTAATTTGCATGTGATGCAAATATGCCAAATTTGGTAGATTGGAAAGGGTTAGAGTAAATCACAGGTTTTATGACGGAAATGATCATAAAGGAAGCAGACATCGAGATGGAAAGAACACTCAAAATAAAGATGGATGAAGAGGGAACTTCTGCACCTCTCCCAGCCACATGATGCTGAATCATACACTTCTCAGAGAGAAATCCTTAATCTTTCATTGAGATTCAGGATTACATCTTCATCACAACGGTCTTCACTGGAGACACGACAATGGATTTAATAACTTTTGGCTTGGTTAATGTACCCTTTACTACTGTCAACATCTTGGTTAATATATTTTTCATCTTTTGCATGGCGTGTCCTCTTCATGGACGACAGATCAAACAGCCTCTGAAGCTTCTCCTGGGCACACTGATTTGTTGCACGATAATTTACTTGATGTCATTTCTGATGCACTTCCTCTTTATTTTCACTCATTACTCAAAATACATGCTTGTCTCATATCTATCATTTGTCTACACTTTGTACACCAGCATGAGTTCCTCTGTTTGGTTGAACTTCTTTTTTTTTACCCAAATTGTGCCTGCTAAGAGAGCTGGCTTCATCTGGATCAAGAAGAATATCAAAGCCATCATTTACTGCATTTGGTTTTTTGATAAATTATTCGGGTTGTTTGATGTTGGTATTGTGTTGATAGATTTTTATGCTTCCAGAAATTTCATTTTAGGTACCATTAGTTACAATTTCACAATGTATGATAACACAATATATTTTCAAATACTGTCATCCCTGGGAAAAAGCGCTGACATTGCCTTTGGCTTTGTGAAAGCCAATTTAATTATTTGTCTGTGTGTTATGGTGACATCCAGCAGTTCTACTGTATTCTACCTTTGCAAACACATGCATCGTATGGTTGCAACTGGACGGCCCTTCACCTGCTCAAGGTTCAGAAGTCAGGTGAGAGTGACCATCACTGGCATCCTGCAGGGACTCCTCTATATGCTGGTTGCTGTATGGAGCATGAGGAGGTATTTTTCTGAGAACGTTTTAATGTCTGGTTATACATTCATTCATATCACTGTGATCAACTTATATATGGTGGGCACGACATTCAACCTGGGAGCTGGTCAGAGTGTGTTCAGGCAGAGAGCAGCAGACATCTGGCTCAGAGCAGCTCAGCTGTTGAAAGGACCAACAGAACAAGTCTGAACAAGCAGGATGATAATGGAGCGGTGACTGTAATAGATTTACATAAATAGAAGTGCTCTGAGTATTGAAATATTTAGGAGCTAAAAAAAAAATTGATTTCATATTTTTAATTTAAAAATGTTTTTTTTTGTTTTTCTTCAAATCAGCCCAATTTATATCCATGCCTTTTCTACAAAACCAAACCTTCTAAATGTATTTGTTAGTAGTGCTTTTTATGTTATGTGTCAAAAATGTACTCATGTGATCTTCTTCTGTTTAGTAAAGCAGTGTATTACATGTTTTTGCTAACATTATTAAGAACCTTTCCAGTTTTATTCAAAGATTACTACCCTTTGCCTTCTAAAATTACTGCAAGGTTCCCAGAACCTTTGTCATAAAGCTTTCTACTACAAAAGTTTCATTTTGAAAATTCTTTTTAAATGAAATTTTCTCACAGTTTATCTGTAAAATGCGAAACCAGATTGTAAGTGAAGTAATTGTCTGTGAGTCTTATGAGTTTCTTGGGAATGATGATAAAATGGAATGAAACAAGAGTAGGTAGGAGAAATATTCAATTGCTGAGTGACAACAGCTGCAGATTAGATTGAGCCTAATAATGTTTGTGACCAATATCATTAGATAGACACTCACATCTAACGCCATATTTTTTCAATTTTTTCACAATTGTGAATTCTTAATTAGGTGATAATGAAATGTATAATATAATTACAAAATATTCTCATTGGGTACAAAAAATCCAGTTGTTAAAATGTGAACATTTTTTCTTGAAATTATGACAAAGCATTCATGTAATTATCATTTCATATTGTGCAATTATGGGGTATTTTCCATACCTTCATAAGATAATGTTGCTTTGAATATGAGATAATTACGTGACAAGAGCCTTTAAATTCTTATTAAATAGATGCTAGAATAAATAGTCCGAGAAAGAGAAGTAATAAGTCATTATTACTAATTAATAAGTTGACTTATTAATAATGACGTACAACAATTTACTAATAAGTCGTTATATAAAAATTAATAGGTCTTTATTACTTATAACAACTTACTAATATGCCGTTAATAAGTTGACTCAGTAATAAGTCATTATAATGACTCAACAACATATTAAAAAGTCATTATTATTAATAAGTCGTTACAACGACTTATAACAACTTATAACACTAAGTCATTATAATAACAACTTACAACAATAAGTCATTATAATGACTCAACAACATATTAAAAACTCGTTATCAAGAATAAATCGTTATTAATACCTCGTTGTAAGTCGTTATTAATAAGCCTACTTATTAATAAGTCGTTGTAAGTTGTTATTAGTTTTTATTGATAAATCGACTTATTTACAAGTCTTTATAATGTTAAAGTAATAAATTGTTAAATTTTTTGAATGTTGTGCACTTCTCATCAGTATATCGTGCACACACGATTGAGGAACCTGCGATCAAGATTGCGATCTATTTATCTTATTATTTACGGTAATTTAAACGTTTATGAACCCTCCCCATACTAATATAAAACCACCTTCTATCTGTATTACCTTTTCCCACACTTTGAATAGACTGTTTAAATCAGTTTGTGTCTCACCTAAGTCCGAGACTCACGGAACGAGCGCACTTCTGGATGCCGTTAGCCAATAGAATGCGCGTACTGTATCACGTGACTGCCAACCAAAATCCGCGATGAGGCGGAGTCGCAATCGTTGATGCGCGATCGCGCGAGGGCGCACTGTATTCGTTGATTCTAAAAATTTCCGATGTTGTGGGGACTCAGTGAACGCCTCACGCGTCTGGTCCAGCCCCCCTCCGTCAGACTCAATCCCGTCCGCTCAACAGTTGAGGAGCGGAGGGGAGAAGGAGGTGCAACGTCAGCGGGAAGGAGAACGGAGTCAGTCCGGGAAAAAAATAACTGTTAGCTTGGAATGACACTTACTCTGATTTTCTGGACGGAAAACGAAATTATAAACTGTAGCGAAAGAAAAACAGACAAATTAAGCTCTTGATCTCTTTGGAATGAATGATGGAGAGTCAACTCTTCACCTCCTGCTCAGGTGAGTCATTTTCAAAAGGAAAAAAAAACGAGAAAAAGTCTTAACGGAGTGTTGACGGTAACGCCCGTTACCGATGACGGTCTCGCTAACGCTAGCTTGAGCTCTTGTTAACGCTGCACACAGTGATGTCATGTTGCTGTTGTTTTTAACTGATCTGTAATGAACCAATAACGGTTTGTGAGCTGCTGTTTCCGGAGTCCTACATGTGTTATTGTTGTTGTTTTGGTTGTTTATCAGATCACTTCCACCCATTTCCCTCGTAGCTATGTTTTAATGGATAAATTGATTGGTTTATTGATTGATTGATTGTGTTGGAGACGTAACGTAGGTTGACGAGCAGCGCCTCTAGTCAGGGAAACATTTCGCTGGTGCGTTCAATGCCTCAAATTTTTGCTGGGAAATAGGAGAGTCAGAACAACAGAACCAACATGACTCAACCCTCACCAAGCTTTTAACACCCCCACGAGAATTTTTTTTGAAATGACAATACCCACACCAATCAAGCTAAGTAATTAGTCAAAAAGGCAACTTTAAAAAAGTTGTATACTCTGACTGTTTTTATTGCTTTGACAAAAAAAATTAAAATAATAAGCAGAAAAAACAGTCAGCTATGAAGTCAAAAACAGCATCTTCTTACATTGAGATTAAACCAGATGATGAAACTGATAATCCTGTGTTCTTCTCCATCAGGTGAATTAGTTTTAGCTGTCTAGAACAGAGGCTCAGAACATGTCATGGCTCCAGCCCTGACCAAAATCCTGAAAGATGGGCACGGAATCCACCTATCCTCACGTCCTGCTGCTGTCAGATTGGACTCAGCCATGCGCAGCAGTGAGCTGGAGCCTCAGATGACACCCACACACGTTGATAACGTCCAGACGATGTGGCAGAACCTTCCTTTATTCCCCTCTCTGGACTCCTGTCTTCCCATGATCCCCTTGGACACGCCTGCTAACCCAGTGCTATCCCAGTGTCTGCTGGAGTCTGCCAACCAATGCGAGACAGATCTCCTCTCCGGCCCTCCTCCCCTCCTAATCCTCCCCTCCCCTAGTGAGGTCCTCAAAGATTCCCATCAGGTGGCCTCGGTCTTCCCAGGTGTATCAGACATGTTGTTAGTCCATCAGCACAATGGCCAAGAGGCTTGTCTGCTGCATGCATGCAAACCTGCTCCCGATAATGGCCCAGATGGTGGTCACATGCGTCACTTCCATTCTGTCTTTGCCACATCTCCACCTTTATATTCCCATGGGGACAAAAATCACCAGTTTTGCACACCCCCACCTTTACTGACACAGGAGAAAGTGTCTGTAAGGGGCCTTCCATCTCTCTCCTCAATGCAGCCTTGCAGGGAGAGCGTGAACTCTGACCATCTGCCGTCCAGAGTTATCTTGGAGGAGACTGTGAAGGAGCATCTCTCCAGGCAGGCAGGACTCCAGAACCGGGCTCGGGGGCTGCAAAGGCGACTGCAAGCCCTGATAGGAGAGCACGCTGTGCTGCACTGCACCCAGCAGCTGGAGGGGCTGAAAAAGCTTTGTGGACCTGGAGGTGGTTCTCTTGACAGTTTGGATTCCATACTCCCTCTGCAAGGGGACTGTGAACCCCCCTCTGTCTGGCTGGGGGAGTCCACGGCCTTGTCTTCCCTCGCAGAGGTCGGAGAGTTCAGCGTCTCCAGCCAGGAGGTGCTGAGAGGCCTTCAGGAGGCTTTGGACTCTGATGCTACAGTCAGCAGCAGCTCGGATGAGGAGCAAGAGGAGGGGGTGACATATGGCAATATCAAGACTTCACCCGCGTGAGTATCCAACAAGACTCCCGTCCTGGTTGAGGATAAGATTGGTTTAGGATAAAAAAAGTTAACACTCTTGAAATCACTTGGGAAAACATTTAAGATAAGCCTTCAGCCAAATGTGAAGTCTGTGTATGATAGATAAAAATAATACAATAAATAAATGAAAAACATTCAGTGTTATAATAATTACCATATAAATTCACACAAAATAAAATGGAACATGTGGCAGAAAAAAAAGAACCTTCCATGGTGTGTCATTTTTATATTCCTTCATGTCTTGTGCTGTTTTCATGCAAATGATGAAAATTATTGCTGTAAAGAATACGATTGGCTAAACAAAATGATATGAGACATTTTACGGTAAATATATATGATATGATCTGTACTGTGAAATATCGTACAGGCCTGGAATATATTTTTGTTGTATTTTTCAGAAGTGATGCAAACCTATTGAATGATCTGTTAGTAACAGATTTATGGTTATACAGTAAATCATTTACTTGTTTACAAGACATTTCTCTTTTCCTGGGATGCATTCATCATTAAAAAAAAACATAATTTCCACTCATAGATCTTGGAAGAGTTGCTCTCTATTTTCTCCCCTTTCTTTTTTTTTTTTTTTTGAACTAAATTATAAGACCAGCTTCCTTCTGTCTGGAGTTGTGGGCTGCCTTGGATTTGAGGTCTGCTTCTCATTTTGTACTTGAGTGCGTACGCAGATGTCACAGATGGTTATTGCAGCTGACAAAACAAGCTCCAGAGAAGAGACTGCAGAAATTCCAGGGACCGTGTCTTTCTCTCCGTGCAGTGTCGCACAGTTAGCAGCTAATGTTGAAGAAAACTGTCTCACAAACTGGATCGCGGTCTTGCTGCCAAGCTGCTTGTTGTGCTTTGCTGGGATTTGGTTGCCAGAAGCCAGCTGTGGATCATGCCGGCCCGACTGGCTTGGTTTTAATTCAGACTAGTGGGGAGTGCACAGAGGAGAACTCTCGCTTCAGGCTCCTTCTCAGCAGATCACAGAGAAGAGGACAGATAGAATGGATAGAACAAGTGTATTTATTCAGGTGTGTGCGTGTGTGTGTGTGTGTGTGTGTGTGTGTGCGTGTGTGTGTGAGTAGAAATAGGACATTAAATCCCCACGCATCTTCATAGGCCTGGGATGACACAAAAAAATCCTGACCTTATTTCAAGAGGATGGATTGTGTTTGGATGTTTTGGGGAGTCAGCTGTCTGCAGCGTACAGAGTATTTGACTTGGCCTTTAGAAGAGTTTACATTGTGGTTGACTTGAGTGTGACTTTTGTCCTCCCGGCTGAGGGGAGTGTGATGACATTTTGAAATACATGTACACACGTATTTTCATTCCGCGCTTTTCACCCATTCAAAGACGACCAGTTCACATTACTGGCAGGCCAGGAAATAAACGGGAGACGTTCTAGCAGCCAGCTGTGACATTATAAACAGAGCACTATAACTGTTACGTCATCAAAACGGTGCACATCACACACAAAAACATTACTTTGACGCATGTTTGCTGCTTTGCGTAATGTATTTGCTTTGGTTGATATTTAAATAACATCATGTTGAAATGTTAATGGGAAACATTACAGTATGAAAGCGAGGGATGGCTGAGATTGAGCTATAATCTGTGACAGAAAACAAATTCTTTTCTGTGGAAAAAAATACAATGTGTTCTTATTTTTTAAGATTGTTTTTCAAGCTAGCAGTTGAGATAAAGAGACCAAAATTAATAGAGAAATAGACCCAAATAGGGCCTGGAGCTGTAGTCAAACTGTAGACCTGTGATTTTTGAGGTTTCAGAGAACAAACAGCGAGGGTAATGATTCTGTCTTTATTTTGAGAACTTCATCCCTGCTGTCAATCAGACGTCTTCCCCCCTGACTAAAGAACTTCTCCTGATCACTTAGTGTCTCACTTGATTTGAAATGAAACTGCTGTGAAGAAGCTGTACAACATTACAGCTGTAACTAGATTATTTGCACCATATCTGTATTTATAAATGAGACTCTGAGATGAGATGTGTATACTAGGACAATATCGTAGGAATCTCCTAACAGGTTTCTATGGGATTTTGTGAAGTGGTGTGGAACGGTGGATTGATTTTTTTGGGTGGGTTCAGGACATTTCTCTTTCTTTAACACTGAAGTAAAGCATCTCATGATGTCTGATGTCTTATGCTATTTTTTGTCAAACAAGAGAACGTCTCAGTTACATGTAACACCCAGTGGAACGGGGGAGATGAGATCTTGTGGGGGGGGTATCTGGAGTAAGCTCCAGGAACCTTTAAGCAGCCCTGCCAGTATGCGCTCTCCTAGTCCCCTTTGTGCCGTGACCTTTTCAATTCATTGTTTTTTTGTGTGTGTCTACTTCACACCCAGTGAAAAAGATTTCTTCACTGGGATTTAATTCTTGAACTCCTGTTTCCTGTGATTCTCAGGTCCAGGAAATAAACCGGAGCCATTTAGAATACTGAGGTATGTTTTATTGGTACTGAGGCGGGGAATGGCGAAGGGTGTTTTATGTGTATTGTAGTGCGTATCGGTCACCCAGGAAGTGTCAGCGTGTGTTTAGTATGAACTTGAACAATGATCTGAGGTTGTCTGTGACCCCCCCCTGGAGAGTTTTTATGGCAGCTTCCTCCTTGAAGAAGACATCCCCTCGCTGGAGGAGGTGTAGGTCATTTCCTCCCTTGAGAAAACATAAAATGTTCAGCCTTTAACGTCTAACTATGAACATGTGACAAGACAATTATTGAGCTGTCCCAACAGACCTGCAGACCCTCTTCCATCCAGCTGTGGCTCATTTTCTGTTTTGTGGGGGTGCATAATTTTAAATCTACAGTATGGGAGTATCCATAAAGGGCTCCGTGTTGGAAGGTTTCACTGTGGGTCACACCCAACAGCCCCACTGCCTCTGAAAGAGCCAAGAAACACTGTTCAAGGAGAATCTGTAACCCTAGAACTACATGCTGGGGCTGGCCTTTTATTCAGTGTGGATTCAGCAAAGCAAACACCTAAAAAAAATATACATAATTATGTAGTTTGGGAAGTTACACCGTAACAGCTATGAAAGCAGCCTTTCCTCTCACGTCCTCTCTTTCTTATTCTCCCACTGCTTTGGGAAATATTCCAGGAATTTTCTCATTTTACAGATGGAAAGAGCTGCAGGGTGGCCAGGTCTGCTCATTGTCTCTGGGAGAAAGAGATGAGAGGGAAGGAGGGTCGGTTCCTTAGCAAACACGCCAGCTCAGGCTTAGAAGTTAGTTTTTATCCAATCATACGCCTTGTTTTCCTTTTGTTGTCATCAGGTAAACAAACTACACTACATGTTGTGTGTTATTCATATACTGATAACATAAAAAGAAAGTCGTAACGTCAGAAGGGTTTTGTCATACATTCTGTAGCTGCTTGTTGAGGCCTAACCTTTCTGTGTCCTACATCAGTGTGTGAGGTAGGGGAGTCCTCCCCTGGTCCAACCAAGGTCTAAGAGCACTGCCATGGCAACCGCCGAAAGTAGCCAACCACACACACAAACACACACAAACACACACACACACACACACACACACACACACACACACACACACACACACACACACACACACACACACACACACACACACACACACACACACTCACCTACTCACACTCTATCTCTCATAGATTTAACACTTAACTGAACAGGCCAGTGCCATGGAAACATACTCCAGACACACAACACAAATCAACAGTGTTTTATTCTTTGGCCTACATAAGCTTTTGTAACCCTCCCTCAGGCTGTCGGGCTCCTTAACAATGTACACATGGCAACACGTCTGTGTAAATGAGGTCATATGATGAGCGCCTCAGTACAAATGTATGAACTGAGAAGCGATTTGGTAAGGTCTGTTGGTTCTGTCTCTCTTTGTCCCCCTCCCATTCTTGTTACTGATCTCTCTGGTGACACACTTGGATAGAAATGATTCTGATATGCTTGTTTTATACTTTAAGTGTCCAAATAGGATTTAATGACTGCAGTAAGCATCTTTACATTTTAATACATTCATGAGCAAAATTCCAAAGTATTGCTCCTTTAAGATGGCTGGAGGCATGCAATTCTTTTTGTCAGAAATGAAATAGTGCTTTCTCCCTGCCGCTCTCTACGGGTCTAACTGTCCTCTGCCGTCCGTCACCCTGCTCCTCCTGCGAACAACAGCAGCTGTGAGAGGCAGTGGCTGGAGGAGAGAGCGGAGCTGGGCAGTCGCTGGAGCTGGCTGCAGCTACGACTGTCTGAGCTGGAGGGGAGGATACAACAAATTGTTGAGCTCCACAAGCATATCCGCTCCATCAAGGTAAGGCTGAAGTCCTCTGTAGCCACATCAGTGATTAGCAGGTGTTAGAGCTGTTAGCCAGAGAGTCATTTATCAGGGTCCTGAAACCAGAGGAGAGAAAAGGGTCTGTTAGCTTCTGCTGACGAGTCAGGCTTCAGCTGCACAATCAGTGGGTTACATTTTATAGCAGCCACATTTTAAAACTGCAACCAACTTTCATGAAAAGTTTCATGAGTATGGTGGGTGGTGGGATACATACATCATTAAATTGCTGTTATATTGATATAAAAAAAATCAATCAAAAATGAGCTTTAATTTTGATGATCAAAATCAGAAACAGCACCTGTGTGGGTGTTTGTGTGTGTGTGTGTGTGTGTGTGTGTGTGTGTGTGTGTGCGCCTAAGGGTGGCGTGATACTTGCAGACTCCCAGCCCCTGACAGACTACCGGGTACAGCCGTCCCTGCTGAGAGAGATGGGGGGGTTGTCCTGTAGGGCTTTGGATTCAGACCCTGAACCCTACAGCCCCAATCGGCTCCTGCACAATATAGAGAGACAGGTAGGGGGTGGGGGTGGGGGCTAGTGCAAAGGCCTACTGTCACACAGCTCCATACACTAACCCAGTCAGTGTGTTGGTCTGGTGTGTTCGTTGCAGAGTGCTCAGCTCAGTCAGCTCGTCAACAGTTTGATGCCTCCTCTCAGCCTCTCGCTGCTCTCCAAACAGCCACACACGCTAGCCTTCACAAGGTAGAGAAGATACACACACACACACACCTACTTTATTTCATATATCAGAACTATTTTGTATTGCTGCTCGTTGATTGGCAGCAGAAAAATAATAGGTCATAAATAGATTTACTGTATTTTAATAGATTACCTTTGATTACAATAACAGGAAAAATAGATCCAATTTGAAGCAGATCAGAAGAACTCATATTGATTAAAGTTTGCATGATGTTCCTTTCAGGCCTTAAGTCTAAGCAGGTATCAGACTTAAAAACATGCATCCTGACTGTATCATAACCGGGTGAAACAGACGAGTAAGTCCCCGCCATCTGGACCAACTTGAATCATCCCTTTATGTCTTTCTTCATGATTCCTTTTTTAATTGTCCCATCTGGCCATGAAGATAAAAGCCATGTACTAAAAACTAACAAAAAAACAAAAAAAAAAACGGACAATCTGCGTGTTTGGCTGTGTTAGAAGAGGTTGAAAGAAGTTGAGACCAATGAGACTTTTGATAAGTTGGTTTCCTTTGTTGTCCACCTCCGTAGAACACAACTACATACTGTATAGTGTAGTTCCATAAAAAACAAATGAACCGACAGGCATCAATTACATTGTGTGAACAACGCCAGAGACCAGATCTTATAAAGTAGTAATTGTTCCCCGATGCAGTCATTTATTTTGTCACATTAAAAGCCTTCATTTATTCTGTAGTGTGGGGGAGTTAGTGTGAGTCATTTCCCTGAGTTCATCTAATCTCTGTTCTGCAGTGGTCAGAGTTTGGGTAATACTGTTGTGTTTGATAGCTGCAGGAGAAGGAGATTGGGTACCAGGAAGCTCAAAGCAGACGCGTGTGCCCGGACCCGACCTCTGGCCGTCTACCACAAGCCCAAGTTGTTCACCGTCAGCGCCTTCAGACCCAACAGACATCAGGTGAGGCTCCCTGTCTGTCCATCTGCCCACACATACACAGCACAAGTACATTCTGTATGACATTTACCTGTAAATACTGTAACAGGAATGGAAAGTAGCAGCGCAGATGTTCCTGTAATTAGAGTAAGTGGAGGGTTTATAGTAAATATACAGTAGTTCCCCTTTAAACAATAGGAGTCTGTCTCTGAGAATGTAATGAGTTCTTGGTGCAATTTCCTGTTTCATCTTTAGTATGTCTGTTAATAAGAGTCATTATCAAATAAATAGACCTACATATTTATTATAATTGTGCTCTATGATGTGGAGAAATTCAATTTCCTCTCTTTAAAACGTAGCCCAGTGTCCATCATGGGAGGATAGATGCTAAAAATCAGCAGGGGGGTTTGCGTTTGTTTTCCTCTCTCTGTTCTTGTGACAGAACAGTAAAGACAACAAGACACTGCGACTGATTTCAGATTTGCTGCCACCATTGACTTCAGTCACATTTCATCACTTAAAAATCTGAATTTTACAATCATTTTGAGTTTCATTATAATTTTGTAAAATCTTTTGAAAAACTGTTAATGTGTACACTAAAACATTTTTTATTAATTTGTAAATGGTTTTGTGTCAGATGCGGCTGCCGTTAGTCAGTCATCAGTGGGTTAATTCCAAGCCACTCAAATAAATCGTCAAATTAAACAGGAATTAAGGTTCAGAGCAGGATGCCTGCTTTTAATTAAACATTTGTGTTTCTTGGATCAGTTTCAAACAAATAAGGCAGCTATTAAAGATAAACCCTCACTTAACAAATCCTATCTTAAGTATACATATACTGAATATCTATTTGGCTCAGTGGTGTGTTTGTCAGCGTGAGCAGCAATGTGATCAAAATGAACCTTCAATGCAGTAAGTTTTAGTCTAAAATTAAAGCATCAACAATCTGACCCAGCATTGAGTTAAATTCCTTTGGGTGATGCTGATGTAACTCAGATGATCGAGGAGCATTTTGAATCAGTGCAGCATAACTTAATGGAAATCAAACATTTTTTATATATATTAATAATAACACACAACATCATTTGTGAATGCTCCAGGTGAAATAGAAAGCCCTTGTGAAACGTAATGAATAATCATTACACACATTCTCAAACCTTTATGACTCACATGTTGAAAGAAGCCCGGCTAATACTCTAGTGAAAGAAATCCTACTGATGGTTTAACGCTGTATGAAAAATAACTTTATCTTTTGTCGTGTCTCCTTTGCGCTCCAGGATTTGGAGACATCAACGTCCAACCTGTCCTCTTCCCTCTTGACATCATCCTGCTCAGGTCGCTCCTCGGGTGATCCTGTCATTCTGGGCTCGGATCCTGACTGCAGTTCCGGTAGCCCCTCGACATCTAGGACCTCCAGTCCCAAACCTCAACCTGTCTGGGGTCATTCATTAGGTAAGGGAAACATTAATACAGCTACGTGACACGTGAGAGTCTGAACACTAATATATCATTTTTTATATTAGAGGCTTTTTGGATGCATTTTTTACATGTTCTTTATTCTGTGGTGCAACATTAAACCATGTTGGTTCATTAATCCGTTGATCGTGGGTGTAGCTTGTAGAAGTGGTGGGTGGGATCAGGAGCATGCACACAAGGGATGGAGAGTTGGTGTTTGGCTTGGAAGGACCGCCTCTGAATCTTACTGTCCACCCCAAAATCTCATTAACCTGAAGTGTGATTGGGTGTTGGCCAGTATTTTCATTACTTCTTAGAATATCCAAGTTTTGGAGGAATAATTATTTACAATAAGGATAATAACAATTTTTTCATGCTGATGATTAAAATGCATGAGAGAAATCAATGGTATCCTGCTGTGTGTGTGTGTGTGTGCATGCGTGTGTGCTGCCTGTCACATCGTGCTTGCATTTAAAGATCTGCTGAGTAATGAATCAAAGAAAAAAAGATTCATAGAATGCTAAATCTCTCTAAACGGTGTTATTTTTGGACACATACAGACATTCCTCTTTGCCACCACCAAACAAGGGTCCCGGCCAGAGAAGAATGGCACCAAAGGCCGCTCTTCATTAATGTCCAACCATGTGGTTCAGCCCAACGCAACAGATGCAGTTCCGCCCCAGCGCAGCAACAGAACAGTAAGACACAATTATGATCTGGTTCTCTTCTCGACTCTGCTGGACTTCACTATGTTTTATTAAGTGTTACTTATCGTAGCACAGACAGAGAGTTAGAGCTCCTGAGTAATTATAATGACCTCGTTTAAACACGTCTCTCCTTTGAAAATGAAATAATGTGGCGTTTCACCAAAACCAGTTTTCATCTTTTTGCATTACACTGAAGCCTCTGAGTGTCTCTTCGTTTACACAAATCAGCTCTGCCTGCAGGGCTTTAGTGGCCCTTGTTCACATGATTGCCCACAATGCAGAATGATGATAGACACCAATCTGTGTGATATGTTGGTTTGTCCAGGGTGAAAGTGTTTAGTGAACACTGTGTTCAATACATATCTGTGATAACAGACCAGAGGTAATGCGACAGATGTGTTGAGAGGAATAAAGAAGAAAAAATGCAATGAAGGCAGACTGGGCTTAATGGAGATGTCATTCGCTATATTCATTAAATCCCTTATCATCATAGATGATGTCATTAATCAGAAAAAGGCAGCCTGTCAAGGAAATAGAGCTATCTTTGGAAACAAACCTCTTATCACAGCTGATTGTAGCTGAAATAGAACCATATTGTCCACATAAGCATTTGATGGAAATGTGGACAAAAGACCTCTAATGAGGTCAGTTAATGTTTGGAAATGGAAGCCTGTGAGAATAAATATCAGAAGCACTGCAACAAAAATGGAATACTGCATTATTGATGTAAAACATTGGAACTACATTTAGTACAGTGGATTTGATTGCAGCAGTGAATGACTGCTGATCCCCATTATGACAACCTTGAACGAACCTGACAGTGTGACACACAGTTAGTAAGATCACAAAAGGTGAGAAGCAGCTGACTTTCAAAAATAATAGAGGTAATGGTTGAGGATAAAATCTCCAAGGATCCAAAGGGTGAGCTGGGAAACCAGGAAATATGCAGTAATGTATTAACTTACATGAATGGTTTTGTTTGTTTGGTCTGTGTGTGTGTGTGTGTGTGTGTGTGTGTGTGTGTGTGTGTGTGTGTGTGTGTGTGTGTGTGTGTGTGTGTGTGTGTGTGTGTGTGTGTGTGTGTGTGTGTGTGTGTGTGTGTGTGTGTGTGTGTGTCATTATAGGTCACAAATACAAGCAGCATGGAAGGTTTAGTCAACACAGCAGAGCCAGTCAAAGGAAACCAAAGAGAAGACCCCTCCACAGGCTGACAGAAGGTGTGTGTGTGTGTGTGTGTGTGTGTGTGTGTGTGTATGCAAGTGTGTGCTCGCGCTTTAACACATGTTTACTGTAAAACTGTGATTCAGTGACTACTGGGAAGATGCTTGATTCCAAGCAGTTGAACTGGTAAATGTTCCTCCCAATACTAATTATAGGGGGATTGTGTGTGTGTGTGTGTTTTTGTGTCCAGATAAGGGAGATGATGTATTCCAGCCCGGTGACATAGAGGACAGCTCAGATGAAGTGTTAATGCAGAGCGACACAGACATTACACACAAGCAAGCTTCACAGGTAACACACCCTTATTACACACTACCTGAGAGAACACTGGTTTGTCACCTACAGCATCAGAGGCTCAAGACTCAAACCCATTTATCTTGCACCAAATGATAAATATCACATAAGACAATTTTAAAGGCTCATCTGAATTTGCACGTGAGTTAAATGAGTAAAACCTGGTCTGCCTGCAGAAGACAGATGATCCACGATGACCTTGAATGTGTGATCTCTCCAGATCCTCGCTGCGAGCTGTCGTGTTGTTTGTTGCTCAACTTGGGTTATGTCCTTTTAGGGATTTGTTCGCAAACGCAAAGGAGTGAATGTGTGTAATATCAACAGCGTTGTCATTCCCTTGTCAGTGGCTAAAGTGGAGAAGCTGCAATACAAAGACATCCTGACGCCCAGGTATGGAAATAAAACTACCTCTGAAGAAGTACCGTAGAAGTTCCAGGTCCTGGGTTTGTTCATTATGTTGTCTGTGATTAATTTTCAGGATGTTAAATTTACATACAGTATGATAAAATCTGACTCTTCTGCAATCAAACACACTTCATTTACTTAAAAATTATGTGAAAAGTCATAACCGACAAACTGCATGCTTTACGCCATTACTGTATTTCCTTGCAGTTGGAGGGTGGTTGACACCTCACCTGTGGTCCTTAAGGACACAGAGAACGTGGAGCACTGTGAGGAGGGCCAGGTACAGGGGGAGGTTTTATGTCTTGGACATGAATATTCATTTATTGTGACCATAAAAAATCATTTTTATTTGTCTGTGTGTGTGTGTGTTTCAGATGGAAGATCTCACTGATGAAATCTTCGAAAGAAGGCACTTGGTCTTTGAGCTGAGAGAGAAATTGCGCTCAGAATCCTGGGGAAAGACAAAATGCTGGAGGCGTCGTAAAAGGTGGAAACACACAAACATGCACACATTGCATTTGAACAGCGTTGCATCACGAGTATGTAAATCAGCTTGACTGGGGGAAATGTATTTCTAAACATAAACGTCAGGCAGCGCTTGTCGTATTAAATGTTTTTCAAACACATCAGATTCATTTGAGCTCAATAAAGCCTAAACTTATAGCTAGTGACTGCAGCATAATTATCACTGTTTGGATTTGTTAAATGTATGTAAATCCAGCTTGTGTGAGAATTAATTAATGTTTTTTTAATCTTTCTTTTTTTTTAAATTTCAGGTATGGCAGCAGGTTGTCAGCCAGTGGAGGTGGGATGTGCACATCTGGAGAGGAGAGCGCCATGGAGACTTGTGCTCGGCTTGATATTGATGAGCAGCAAAGCTCAAAGGAGTGGCTGGTGAGATCAAAAGCATCGCAGCAAAACAGACTGAATATCGGAGTATTGAGTCATAAATGTGTGTGTGGTGATTTATTACTACTGATCCTTTTCCTCCAAGAATACAGTATATTTAAGGTTTCACATTGATGCTAACTGGTATGACATTAATTTTGTACCAAAGAAAATAACATCCCTGCTGGATCACCACTGGAAGAATTGTTCACATTTTTTTGTATTTGAAGTCACTGTAGAGAGGAATTTAATAAGGATATACTTATCAAAAAATATTTTTCACTGCAACCACTGAAGGATATTATCATTGCCCTCAAAAGATGAGGCCAAACGATTTCTTCTTTAAAGGTGGGAGCCATGTAGAGGGCAAACATGTACTGCAGACTAGCTAGTGCTCGTTCCCAGCCATATTTTGTGAGCTGTGACGCTGAAAAGGACCCTTCAAAGACTATAGAGACACTTGTCTCCATTCTGCTCCATTTGCATGATTGCTTTACCGCTTCTCTTTGATTGCAGAAGGAACGAGTTGCCACTAAACCAGTCGGTCCTCATCAACCTCTTTGACAAAAGTGTCATTTGCAGTACTTCACTGTTTTGCCCTTTATGCCCTCCAACACACAGATGAAGCCTTATTTCAACACAGCATTGTTTAAAAAGGCCTCAGAGCCACGCACAGCTTTTAGAGTGGCATTATAAGTAGACTGAAATGTAAATGTCACAATTTAACACGTGATGCATATTCTTTATTTATAAGTATATGTGAAGATTGTTGCATAATGGATTTATTGATAAATGTATTTTTCCATGTACTTGCCCCTCAGTTACATGATACATCCTCTGTCTTCCTGCAGCCTCAGATACCCTGGAAGCTACGATTGTTTCCTTTAAACGATGCTGATGATGAGGAAGAGGCCCTTCTCTCTAATTACCCAGAGTTCCCATCAGAGTTTATCCATGCCGTCACCAAATCCAAGAACCCAAACTACCGTCTCTTTCCTCCTGGGTCCTGCGGTGCTACACTGTCATCTGGTGGACAAGAGAAGAGCAGAAGCATTGATGGCAGCTGAGAGAGCGGTGCCTTACTTTTTACCTGGGCAATGAGGGCGATTAGGTAAAAAGAAAAAAAATACATACGTACAGGTCTTGGGGGAGGAGGGTGAGTTTACGAGAATATTGACAACATAAAAACCTTCTTAGATTTCCATCAAATATATAAAAGAAACTTGGAAGATATTGTGTGGGATGGAGTACATAGAAATAAGGAAATATTAGCAATATCCATTTAGTTTCCAATTTAAAGTTTACTCTCTCAAATATTCAGAAGGAAGGAGGAAGAGAGCAGGCATATGGACAGAGGTGTGCGTGTGAAGACTAAAAATCTCTTTGCTGCAGCCTGATGTAACTTTGTGTAATTCAGCAATTACTCGGAATCCCTCTCTGACTCCTTAATCGTTTTTCCCTCATCGCCACGTCACAGAATGTTGTTGCTTTGTAGTTTTTGTCATGATCAACAAAATCTTAATTTGGTGAGGTTCAGAAAATTATTTTGTATAAAATGAAATAATAGATTGGGTTCACACAGTATGTGGATCTCAAGCATACACGGAAACTCCGTTTTTCAGAGTATTTTTTAGATGGTACTTAAATTGTTCTATTTTTATTGAATTCTTACTCATTATTACTCATTATCTCTCCTCTAGATTTTTTCACATCTGAGATGGAGATGAGAAGAAGTGCCCTGGGAACCTTCATTAGGTTCATTTTCACATTCCTCAACTCAAGAGATTTGATGTCATTTGTTTCATCATTTAAAACTGAGAGATTTATTTATTGATTATTGTCACGTTTTCAAAATAGTCTGAACTGACTGCTGCATGTTCTGCACAAAATGTATTGTATGCAATGAAATATGGACCAGCACAGCTCCACTGTAGTCTCAGGATTGTACACTATTTTTAGATGTCACTTATTTATTGCCAGCCATCTTTAAAAAAAAATATGTATAGAAAGACGTTAGTATAAAACATATTTATGTATTTCTGTGATTTACATGTGATTTTTCATGATTCTTTTTGTATTGGACTGTTGTGAAGAATATTAAATATCAACAGTACAAACAGACTTCAGTGGTGGCTGTTGTTCAGGCTGATGGAATTCCTCTCATGTTGACTGATTCAAACTGGAACAGGATACTGTAACTGGTACAATGATTTTATTACTTAAAGGATAAATGAGAGGTGTTGTCAGTGGTTTGGATGATTTGCATTTATAGAGGTCATCATTTTTTCAGCCATAGTCCCATGTGACTATTGTACCTTGATCCTATATTATATTATCCTTCACAGCTACCAGGGAGCCTAATGGACAGATGGTAGTCAAGATCATCCCCCTCATCTCCCCACGTGTGTGTGTCAGTAGCTTTGTACCAAATAGGACAGATAATTATAGTCATTTACATCTAATCAAATCACAGACATTAACTGTTCCATGTGGGTATGGGAAAATAGGATTTCCCATTTCTATTGGTTCACGTTATATTCTTCTTTGAACCACATACTGTCTGGTGACATTTAATATAGTCATAGCAGAAACAAATTTACTATGAATAATAGATTCTTCTCCATCTATAGAGATGAAACTGCCGTGAACCTAATCTCCCAATTCTTTCCAGTGATTTATTTAGCGGGTGGGTAAAGTGGGTTTCTAGTGGCCACATGGGGCCCTGCTCTTCAGAGCCGGTTTCAGTTAACGTTTAAATCAAATTCCTCACAAAAGTGTGTATCTGGTACGAATGCAGTACCTGAATATGAATATCATTTTTCATGTTGGCAGATCTAGATTTATTTTACATTTGATATAACCTCAGCTTTCAGAAGCATGAAGTCATTAATGTGTAACCTCCATATCATTGACAGTGCCATGTCTTTATCCTTATGCATTACTGTACTGTGACCCAGTCCATGTCGCTTCTTCCAAACAACACATACTTTAGTTTTGCAGATACACTTAATGATCCAATTTCACATCTGATTACTCAGGAGTCATGAGTTCTCAATACTGGGGTATTTTTTATTTTTATTTCGACTGAATACTTTTCATGAAATTTGTACAATATACAAAAAAAACCTCTTAAAATTTGTTTCAAATTACTTCCTTGGCCAGGATCCACCCCTGAAAAAGAATTTCATCAAAATAAATGAACAATTGTTTGTAGGCCAACAGCAAAAGAAACACGCAACACGTCATCCATACACTGAAGTTCACTTTCCCACATGTTCCTCTTGGAGGTAGACGTTAAACTGCATGACAGGCACTTACAGCACAAGCTGTTAACACTTCAGCAGCATTATTACTGCATAAACGAGAATGATAGCAAAACAACAAGTTCGTAAAGTTTTTCATACGATTGGCTTACATTCAAACATCTATATACATGCGCTCTGCATGTGGCACAGAAACGATGACATTTGGTAACACATTTTCATTTTCTAAAATGTGCAATCCCTTTCCAGCCCCAGGTGGCTTCAGAATAGCACCCCCTGATAAAAGAATCTTTTATATCTGTGTGCATGAGGCTTTTTCTGAAGTCACCAGACGGAAGGCATTAAAGCAAGGAAAAACATCCCTGGGACAAATCACTGGGCCTTCTTATCTGCAGAGAGTCCATTCTGACACTGGGCTTCCAGTTTGAGACGAGTCTGACTGAAGTGGCGGATGAGTGCACCTGGGACTAGAGCCACGCAGGCGATGGCCAGCAGCTGCAGCAGCCGCTTCCATGAGAACAAGTCATCTAGAGACGACACTTCGGACAGCAAGACACCCGTCTGGACACAGATGAAGTTGTACGGCAGGAGGCCTGCAAGAGCACATGAAGGAAAAGGTAGCTGCAGCAACAAGTGTTTACAGTATTGTTGTTGGTATACTGGCTTGAACTGGTCTATTGTTCAAATTGAAAATTATTTAAAAATAACAAAACAAACCTTAAATCCTTAAATGATTGCTACAAAGAGGCGGGTGTACATTAGATGACGTGTGTGCTCACCGATGAAGACTGAGCAGAAGAAGAAGGTGATAGGGATGTTGACTATTGGGGCAGACATGTTCAGAAACCAGTTGGGAGTCATGGGAAAGAATCTCAGGAAGAGAAGAAAGAAGAACAGACAGTCCTTGTTCTCCTCAACCTGTACGATAATGGTGAGATGAGTTACATTCATTATCAATCAATCAACCAATCACTTTACTGCAATGGAGTTCATGTGCTCAAAGTGCACATGATCAATCCAAACCCTAAGACCTAACAGATTCTTACCCATAATCCTTTGGGTCTCTCTTTAAGACACATGTTTGAACTTTGGGGACATGCAAGATTGTAATGTATTCAATATGTTAACACCTCATAGAACAAATAATCAGTGCTTTAAAAGTCTGTATGTTGTCAAATATAATTTCATGCTAGCGTAATATCAATTTTACCCCAATATTGATAATGGCAGGTACTAGATTCAACACTGATTGGCACGTACTTACTTTTCTCTGTAATGTGTAAACTTTGTCTGGAAACAAGTTAATGATGAAGTTCTTTCCAAAGGCCTGGGACAGGAGGAAACACATGGTGGAGCCCACAGTGGTGAGCACACAGGCAAGCAGCAGTCCTTGAAAAGGACCAAATATAGCTCCCGCTAGAATGTTCTGCAAAATAAGAGGTAGAAAAGTTCTGGGTTATGCTTTTCATTAATATATTTGAGCAATAACCTCACACAGATTTACTATATCTGTTATTTTGACAGGAGAGAAATACTCTGATCTAACAGGAGTTTCAAGTTGGAGGAGCTCAGTGACAAAATCTGGTTGGTGGGTGAAGCCTCAGATCTAATAGTACACTGAACTATGCCGATTAAATTACTGCAAGTAAGGAAGAAGAAAAATATCACACAAAGGCAAGTCTGACATTCCTTTGTTGTTTGAACCAGCTGAATATTTTATGCTCTGCGGTACATCTAAAAAGAAGAGACCCAAGCAATAAGAGATGTGCAGGTCATATGAAAGCC
Organism: Antennarius maculatus; assembly: GCA_013358685.1. NCBI lineage: Eukaryota > Metazoa > Chordata > Actinopteri > Lophiiformes > Antennariidae > Antennarius > Antennarius maculatus. The sequence goes on from CM023618.1 coordinate 10,993,855, forward strand.
TTTCACACGTACTGGGTCTGACTGTCTGACAAGTTGTTTTAATCACTTTAACACATCAAACATTAAAAAAAAAAAAAAGATGTTCCTGCCCAATCATTCAGTGTCAGCAGCATCAGCAAAGAAAACATGCAAAACTATTTTTACTCCACCAAGAATGAGGATCCAGGAATGGCAAAGGACTGCTTGTAGAGATAGGCGCTGCAGAACAGCAGCAGCACATAGCCGGTGTGTTCCCTCTTGTAAAACTGCAAAAGCTCAGCGAGTTCCCTCAACTCCTCCAGATCTGAAGGAAACTTCAACCTGCGGGAACATCCGCACGGAATAAACACACAGAATAAACAAACGGAATAAACACACGGTATCCACACGTCACCCACAGTGTAACGCACCAGGTAGAAAGTCAAGTTAAAATAAATCGTGATCCATTCAATTGATTTACAGATATTCCATTCATTGTATTTATTGAATACGTCTTGAACTGACACCATAAAGACAGTGAAGTAGAAGCTTAATGAATGAATTAAAGCTGCCATCAGTCACCTGCGGGCTTCATCCGAGATGTCAGGCGGCGGCTCGGACCCAACATGACCGCTGTCAGACGGACGAGGACGGGATCGTGGTCCCGCTGGAAGGTACAGCGACAGCGAATAAAGGTATAAGCTGGCTACAGCAATAACAGAGACTAGTCCCACCAGGGAGCGCATATTATTTACCCTGTCAACAACACACCAACCCTTTACCCCTCAGCTTACGATGAGGACAACGGGGAACACAACTTCTTCGTTATATTTTAAAGATAGCCAGCTTCCTTTGTTTTGCATTACTGCCCCCTCTGGACTAAACGGGTAAGGCAGCATTACAGTCACAGGCGGCGCCGCAACTGTTTTCGATCCACCCTGGAAAACTTCACATCTCATTTAAATCCTCATATCTCTGTCAGATTATTATTTAAATTTATTCTAACGCACTATCGCAAATTAATAAATATTTATCAAAAAATTCAGGCGCGAAGTTAAGGCCTTACAATCCAGGCTTGCTTTCAATTCGCATAGTTACAGATATGTAAAACTTAGATAAGGATGAATTCAATTTTTTGTCAGCATGGCTTTCTGCTGAGCAATTAAGTGTTCCCTCCTTGCAACTTGCAAATACGGCTAGAAGAGAATGCAGACATTGAAATAATAAAAAAATAAAATTAAATAGCAATTTATTCGTTTAAATATGGCTTATGCATCGTGTTAGTTATTGCCATTTTTATTTGAACGGTTGAACTTTACCTACTGTGGACCAAAATAAGTGCTTCATAAATCACCAAGGTGATATGGATTAGAAGATATGCACTTTCACGTTGCAAAGCCATAGCTCTACTTGCACTGCACCCCTCAATAATAATAATGCAAGTCAAAAGCAGTCTGTAAATTATAAAAAAAATGACCAATAAAAATGAAGATAGTGTTATGTAAAAGTACCTCAATTTCAGATTGATTAAGTGTAAAATGTCAAATGTAACATCAAATTAATTCAGCAGAACTATTCCAGGAGGGGGCGATGATCAACAGTACAAAACTCAAAACGACGGTAAACGCCAGCGAAGGAGTGTGACGTGTTGTTTGGACTCTGTTCGGAAAAAAAAAACTCTGCGTGTATGGAGGGTGTGTGGAACAGGAAGTGTGTGAAAGGTGTTGTGGTGTTGGCAGCAGGAGTGAAATTACAAAGTTCATTTTCAGCACCAGAAAGTCGTGTGAAGTGTCCGGTCCACAGCCTCCATGGCGCAGTTCGGTGTCCTGGGATCCGTGGGTGTGATCACTCTCCAGAACCCCCCCGTTAATGCTCTGAGGTGAGTGACACAACTTTATGTGTGTTTATGTCTTCTGTTTGAAATAAATACAATATGAGAAGACATGATACAGTGGATATATGTGGAAGGTCATTTATGTGCGCACTTAATGTGCACAGGCGCTCAGAAAGGTTGCAAAGAAGTTAATTTTGTGCATAAAGAGGAATGAATTAGTTTTCTCAGTAGATAAGATTGTTGCTTCACAAAGTTGGGACACATTAAATGTAACTAAAGGAATGTAACTAAAGGAATGTAACTAAAGGAATGTAACTAAAGGAATGTAACTAAAGGAATGTAACTAAAGGAATGTAACTCCAAGTAGCACAAACTCTACTGCAGCTATATATCGATACGTTATTATACTTGGACGACATTGACGGGGGTCAGTGTGTTCCATAATAAAGCCTGATGGTAATTTTAATAGCATTTTATTGATAAATCTTATGTATATTTCTTCTACTGTATGATTTCAATGCAGGATTTTAATGTGTAATGAAAGTAGAAACGCTCTGATGACTCTGAACAATGAGTAGCTGCAGTGGAGGAGGGTTAGGGTTAATGGTTAAATGCTTTGCTCAAGAATACGAGTTTTTAAGTTGTTTTTCATTGGTATTTATTCTGCCTGAATGCCACAACAACCAAACTTAACACAAACACATGTTTGTATGCAAGTCTGTCTTTTAATATTTTAATTTAGTTTTCTTTCTATTATTATTATTATTTTTTTAGACAACTGCAGCAGCGAGTCTGCTGTCATCTTGAGTCACGCTAATTAAATAGAAATATCAAATATTTCTATTTAATTAGCCTGAAATAATGTGTAATTCTCCTGCAGCGCCCCCGTGAGGCAGGGCATTGTGGACGCCCTGAACAGAGCTCTCAATGAACCAAAGGTGAAGTCTGTGGTCATCTTCGGCCAGAATGGAGTATTCTGTGGAGGTATGGGCATTTTATTTTCTATTTAATCTAACCACAGAGTAATGACAAAACTCTGCATCAGTCGTTTTATCAACGTTTCAACACAAGAAACTAAAGAAATCCATCACGCTATTTGTATTTCACACATAAAATAATAGGTTTCATTATATACTTACTTTTAAGAAGTTTTTTCTTTTTGGTGCTAAAAATGTGAGAACTAAGTTTACTATTTTAGGTACACGTGAAACCACATGCTGTTTCTGGATTCTGTTGGAACCCCTGTTAACATAATTAGTGTTATATTTTTACAACAGGGGCAGATATTAAGGAGTTTGGAACAAAGATGTCTGGGCCTCCACTGGTTCCCATCATCCAAATGATTGAGGCTTCACACAAGCCGGTGGTGGCAGCCATCGAGGGGAGTGCGTTTGGCGGAGGCCTCGAAGTGGCACTGGGCTGTCATTATCGAATAGCACACTCTAAAGTTAGTTCATGATTACATCTCTCTCTGTTTGTCTCTCTAATGTTAGTGTTGAGCTGCATACAGACTGGCTGGTCATTAAATGTATGAATTAAAATAATTAGAGGTGGAACTGGTTCTAACAAAAGCTCATGCTCAGAAAAACATACAAAGTATTACAGTATTTTCCATGCTTTTAGGCGCACTGGACTATAAGGCGCACTGTCAGTGAATGGCCTATTCCAAAAAAAAAAGTCATATATAAGGTCCACGGGATTATAAGGTGCACCTTCAATGAACGGCCCTTTTAAAAACAAACAAACAAACAAACAAAAATCTTTTTGATATATAAGGCGCACTGTCGGTTTTTGAGAAAATTAAAGGCTTTTAAGTGCACCTTATAGTGCGGAAATTACTGTAATTTAAGTAGAGCATTCTTTGTGAAGCCCAATGCTGTTCTGTTCTCTCATGTCATCAAATGTCTTGCTTGTGTCCTTTCAGGCCAGACTGGGGCTCCCAGAGGTGACTCTAGGGCTGCTGCCCGCTGCAGCTGGAACTCAACGTCTGCCGAGGCTCATTGGCATCCCAGCTGCCTTAAATCTCATCACCACAGGTAGCAAAGACGGGATAAGCTCACCTGAACATTATAGGGTAGAAGTTTTAATTGTCTTTTAAGAGCCAAAGCAGCTGCAGGAAAGTATTGATAAATACGTAGAAGTCACTGTAGAGGCTGGTCTGGTTTTCTAGTGGTCTGCTTCTTAATGCACATCTGTTTTGCGTGTAAGCACAATGTGATAAGCCGAAAGGAAAAGAAGAATCTGATTATATTATATTATATTATATTATATTATATTATATTATATTATATTATACTGTATTATATTATACTGTAGTTCTAATTAGTTCACAGTTAAAACCGTATTTCAGGTGATGTCCAGCAGAGGTCAGTATCACTTTATTTTGAACTGATATTCAACAGCAGAATCTGACAAACTGTTTTGCAATTTATTTTTCTTTTCTTTGAGGGATATTTTGCATTTATTTGATGTCAGATTCAAACAGGAGAATTTGTTGTTTGACTGTCTCAGCCTAAATAACACATGTCAATCATACAGATCTTTGATTCGCCTTGTGTCTACCACAGGCCGCCATGTGACCGCTGCTGAGGCCCTGCAACTTGGACTAGTAGATCAGGTCATTGATCACAACATTATCGTTTCAGCGATGAGGTTTTCGCAGAGAGTTGCAGGTGAGTCACAAGGAAGGAGATAGCACAATGTTGCCACTGCCATGAAATCAACCCACATCTCCTTGGTGTGAAAATCTTTCTCGTGGAAGGAGGAGAAATTCCTCTCAGAACAGCTATTTTGGGCAAGTCCGACATCAAGAAGTGTCGAGGTGCAGGTTGAGAAAGCAAAGAAAGCTGCCAGATCTCTCCTCCACTGAAGTCATGAATGTTTCATGTCTCTGTCAGATGTGCTCTGATGTCTTCACTGCTTTTGCTGTATAATTCAGAAGGGCGAAAAGGGACAAACTTTCCTAGAATATTAATAATGGCCAGTCATTTAAGAGGAAAAGAATTCCCCTAATGTGGGAATCTAACTCATTTAGCCATTGAATGGAGAACATAAAGGTGCCTCGTTTCTGCGGATAACAGGGAATGATTTCTCAATCTGTGTAAGGAGTAACCCATTCAGGTTTGCTACAAGTCTATAATGCTGATGGACACCACTATGAAGCTCAACTGAAAAACTCAACAGTTTAATTATTCTACTGTTGTATTAGTAAGGAAGATTCTTTATGACAGCAATGAAGTTGTTAGCATTTTAAAACTCCTGTAGCCTGAGAAGTGCTCAAGATTAGAATGTTGATGTAAACCTTAGCCTTGTCTGAGCAAACAAAATCAAAGGGTAAAAACCATTATTTGCACTTCCTACATGTTTCTTTAAACCTGTGGATTGGTAGGAGTTCAAAAACCAGCTGAATTTATATGCATTTTATTATTATTTTGAGGAATACACAACCACCAGCTGATTATCTTACTTTAGCATAAAGTCTAATGTGAAAGGGAAGCTGTTTGTCTGGCTCTGCTCAAAGATGAATTCACCAAGCAGCATCTCTAAAGCAAAATAATTAACACATTAGGTCCTTTTTTAAATTAAATCAGTTCATGAAACAAAGAAAAGAAATCTGTTCAAAGTGTAAAAACAAGAGGCTGTAGCTTTGTGAGATGCAAAGTATTAAAAATGTTCAAGGCCTTAACATTTTAAGTATACATGTGAGCAGAGTATCAGACTTCGCATCCAAGTCTCAGAAACAGAGTGAAATCTGCTGATAATATTTCTCCAAATGCCCAGAGATTACTTGAAGATTTAAAAAATGTTTTAGCTTTTCTGGCACTGTGAACTAAAACACACACTGCCCACTCCAGTCTGGTTTTGTTGCTGTAGCTCACACAGCAGTAACACCTCTTTTCTAAGACATTTAGAAGGAAAACTGCTAATTTGTTAAAACTACACTGTTAGCAGTCTCATTACATACGTGCTTCATGTAAAGTTCAACAATCCAGAGATGATAGCAGTCTCATGCTTTTGACTGATGCTTTATTTTCTGCACTTCACTGCCAAGAAGACTTTGAGTGGGTGAGAAACTGAGTGTTGTTAGTAAAGCTGAGGCTTAGAGTGAGTCAGACAGAGAAGCCAACGGCATACAAGATGGGAGATCGGAGGAGATTGGATTGAAATCTGTGGAGATTTTCACCGGTTCTCTTGTCTTGATTAGCAGGGTTGTTGAATGAAGATGCTGCACACATGTCTAAATTAGACACTGAGATGCACGGTTGATGAGTCAGCTAGCAAAGAATAGATTTAGTCTGTCACATCTGTAGTTGCATACATGAAACACTACAAGGGTTCAAAGCTGGGGATCTGTATTCGGACAAAAATCAGCATATGCACTTGAAATTATGCACTTGTGCACATGCACATTGCACATGCTGGTGACGTGATTAACTTTTTTACCCCAGTGGTTCAAACATCTGCCTGCTACATCTGTCAGGACAGCCAGGCTTTCCACACGATGCACAGCAAATCCAGCTACACAGATCAACCATTTACAGATTAACCGCTGCAATAAAGCCCCGCTGATGCACACCGGAATCACATGGCACTGCCTCACGTCAACCCAACACTGTACTGAATGTACATTCAAGTGACCTGAAATGACATTCATTTTTGGGTTGGAATATAGTCATCCAAATTTAAATGTATCAGACAAAATGTAATTGCTGGACTGAGAGGAGATATTAAATCAGATGCTTCAGATACTTCTGTCCCTTTAAGCCTGCCCATGGTGACCCAGTTACTGGCCCAGACTTGAAACTGAGTGTTAATCAGTGGAGCTGCGAAGGATTCGGACTACTGTCTGGTGTAATGGTGTCAAAAGATGTAGAAATGAAAATTAAGGTGCTTTCAACAAGGGTGTAGCAGAGTGGCCTTCTCCTTCACTCTCATTGTTCACAGCTTGATCTCGTGTCGTGATAACATTTCTGGACTCTGATATTAAATCTTCTCTTATAGTTTCACTCTTAATATTATCCCCAAAGTGGGAAATTAGACAATCGTTTTTCCAAAATGCTCTATTCAGTTTGGTGTTTTTAAGGGGCGGTGTAATAGTGCATTTCAGAGCCCCTCCGGTTATCATGGAAATGGTTTGTTAGAGGCTTCAGATACATCCAGTGATTGACTACCCAATTACACCCAGACTGAGTGTTAGCCAACAAATTGGAGAAAGTGGACAGGAAGAAGTGGCACTTATGGAAGCTAGGAAGCACATTTCAATTAAGAAAGCTAAATTTAGCATTCGAATTTAATTTAAACTTTCAACTGGAGGAAAATGTCAGACAGAAGCAAGCTGAAGTCGTTCCTCTGGGCTAACTTTTCCTGTTCCTCTTTCAGGCCAGCCTCTGGACTCCCGTCGCATAAGCACTTATCCGTGTCCATGTCCATCGGATTTGGATGCTGTGTTTGAGGAGGTGATGCGGAATCTGCGTCGGAGTGCCCGTGGAGCCGTAGCACCATTCAAATGTGTTGAAGCGGTTCGGGCAGCTGCCACCATGCCTTACGCTGAGGGCATGGAGGTAGAGAGCAAGCTGATGGCCACGCTCATGAACTCAGAACAGGCCCGTGCCATGCAGTACTGCTTCTTTGCTCAGAGAGCTGCTGCCAAGTGGAGCATGCCCAGTGGAGCTCGCTGGGCCACGAGCAAGCCTCTTCCTGTACGCAGGGTTGCTGTCATCGGTAGGAGATTTGGTCTTTTAATTTTTATTCGTGAGTCTTCAGTAAACACGAGCATTGTGATTAATCACATTATCTGTGTGGAATCTCCAAATCAATGCTGTTTGTGGAAACGGCCCTTTAATAGATGAACTTCCTTCTCAGCAGGGAGGATTGGAAGGAACTCGACAAGCAGCTTGTGCATTAAAACAGCAAGTTTTGGAATTTTTTAAACTTCCAAACTGAAAGGAACAATTTAAATCCAAGCATTGGGTTTATTTCATCACTTTGTTTGATCTGACATGTCTGATATTTGTTTTAATGGAGAATTCTTTCTGTAGTCACGATTGTTTTTGCCCTCTCAGGACTTGGCACCATGGGGAGAGGAATAGCAGTGGCCCTGGCTCAGACAGGGTTACCTGTGGTTGCCATGGAGACCCAGGAGAAGCAGATGATAGACGCAAAGCAGGCGATATCTGGAATGTTGGAGCGAGGGGCAAAGAGACGTGGAGTGGCTCCTCGTCTTGATGGGATCAGTTACAGCAAAGACATCCAGGCTGTGGCTGACGTTGACTTGGTCATCGAGGCTGTGTTTGAGGACATGTCCCTGAAGGAAAAGGTCTTCCAGCAGCTGTCTGCCATCTGCAGGCCAGGCGCCCTTCTGTGCACCAACACTTCTTCGCTAGACGTGGACCACCTGGCCTCTCAAACCCGCAACCCGGAGCTGGTGGTCGGGATGCACTTCTTTTCCCCGGCTCACGTCATGAAGCTGCTGGAGGTGGTGTACGGGCCGCGCTCCTCTCCTCAAGCCGTGGCCACCGCGATGCAGTTGGGAAAGAAAATGGGCAAAGTCAACGTGGCTGTGGGCAACTGTCCTGGCTTTGTGGGGAACCGCATGCTGAAGCCGTACACGGAACAAGCGTTCTTCATGTTGGAGGAAGGAGCCACGCCTGAGTTAGTGGATCGAGCGTTAGAAGAGTTCGGTTTTGCCATGGGTCTGTTCAGGATGTCTGACCTGGCTGGGCTTGACGTGGGCTGGAAAGTAAGGAAGGAGGAAAGGCTGGCAAAGCGCGGGTCCGAAGCTGCACAGGCCCTGAGAGTCCGAGGAGGCTGCAGGTACAGCCCGCTGGGAGACCTGCTCTGTGAGCAGGGGCGCTTCGGTGAAAAAACAGGCCGGGGGTGGTATCAGTACGACAAACCTGGCGGTCGGGTTGCCAGATCCGACCCCTGGGTGCACAGCTTTCTGGAGGATTATCGGGTCCAGCACGGTCTGGTGGCGCGACCCATCGACCAGCAGGAGGTGTTGGAGCGCTGCCTCTACGCTCTGATCAATGAGGGCTTCCGCATCCTTGAGGACAGGATCGCTGCAAAACCCGAAGACATTGATATCATCTACGTTTTCGGCTACAGTTGGCCCAGACACCGTGGGGGTCCTATGTTCTACGCCAGCATGGTTGGGCTGCCCAAGGTCCTGGAAAGGCTTGAGTACTACTATCAGGCTCACCCTGATATACCCCACCTGCAGCCCTGCAACCTCCTCAGGAGGCTGGTGGCCAGCGGCAGCCCACCGGTCCACAAGTGGAGTGAAGTCATCCAGAAACTCCAAAGCCATCTTTAAGTATGTTTAAAAAATGCTTTAGTCTCTGTGTTGGCTTTCAAATCCTACACCGACATAAAAATGTGAAAATAGAAATGAACTGTACTTCCTGTGTGAGAGATCTCTGTGTTAATAAAATCAACTAGGAAAAGCTTGAAGATGTTTTGCCTCTTATCCAAGAGGCTCCTTCAGTTCAGAGATCCTCCCTGACCTGGATGATCGTACATCTACACAGACTGATTCTGTGAGCCTTTTCTTACACTGTGATTATGAATGATGTGGTTGGGCTCTGTTGGACTGTATGTAGTAATCATTGCTGATTGAGCCAATATTGAGGTGCAAGTATAGTACATACAATTATACCTCTATTCATTGATTTTCTACAACAATAGGCTGAATCCTCCTACCCAGCTGACACTGGGTAAGAGGCAGGCTACAAACAACCGCTAAAAACCAGGTAAATGAATGAATAGATCAATAAGTCTTGTCTTGATGAGGCTGATACAGTTTTTGCTGATGCTGTACAAAAGGTGTTAATTAAACTTGCAAAATATTGATTTGATCTTATTTAATTTTGTTATACCTGTTGTATCAGAATAAAACGATTAAATTTGATAAAAACACTACACTGGCATTGAAATGCATTGTTGCATTAAAAAAGCTTTAATAAAATTATCTGAATACCTTGCAGTGATTTTTGTGAAAACAACCAACAGAATATGTGTTTCTTTGTGTGTGTGTGTGTGTGTGTGTGTGTGTGTGTGTGTGTGTGTGTGTGTGTGTGTGTGTGTGTGTGTGTGTGTGTGTGTGTGTGTAATGATTACTAACGAGTGGAAAAATAATTTCTACGGGGACTAACAAAGGGATCTTCAATCTTAATCTTTAATAATCTGCTGTTCACTCCTTAGAATTCATAACAGTCTTGGTTGTTTGTACATTTTTATATACATATCTGTGGGACATTCCGGTGCAGTTTTGTACCGTAATATGTAATAAAGATCAAATCCACAATTATGAATCATTACCTACTCATCACATCCTCATGCATCGATCTATGTCTGTAAACTGCGTTTATTCCAGGGTTGTTTTTTATTCTAAGCCTCATGGGTATTTAATCTAAACGTCTCGTCTAGAGTCGGATCAGAACTCCTACCGGGAGTCACGTCTCTGCTTTCTGCTGACCAGCTGAGACAGACGCACGACGCTAAACTGCTTTTGTATAAATCAATGGCTCGGTCCCAAAGAAATCTCGCCCCCATCAGTGAGCAGATGTTGGGGTCGCCACCTAGCGGATAAAGGCTCCTTCGTGAGCAGCTGGATTATACAATCTGATTCTCCATTTTGTCTACTACAGTATCTCTGATCCTTTGATTGGTTGGTGGTACATTTATACACCAGCGAACAGTCTTGATTTAGAAATCCATGTGACTAACACACATATCACATCCCTTCAGAGAATTCCTTCTGTTTTCTGAATATTTTTGTGACTTATTAAAGTGAACCATTCCAGATTAAAAACCCGCTGTCTTGAAGTTTGTTTAGCTCGATGGAAGCCTGGGTGTGTTTTAAGCGCGTAAAGCAGCTGTCTTTGTTTTCCTGGACTCCTCCCGTTCTGTGGTGAAGTTCAGATGCGCGCCGTTGTTCCGTACGCGCGTCACCGACGCGCAGAAAGGGGCTTCCGAGACGGGAGGATGGAGAGATGTGTGGATCACGACCGTGGGAGACGTTCAATGTGACACTATCCTCAGCCTCATTCACGTTCCTCCACTTTTAAGGGATAAGTTTCGAGCTTTTGCGTCAGGGGTAACCCAGCTGTTCTGGAATCAGAGATCCGGCATCGCCTCATTTTTTCCCCCCTGCGTTCGTCTTCCAGCTGAAAAGCTTCAAGGGTTCGTGAAGCGTAAAACCTCGGCTCGGTCGCTCACGTTTACGTTGTAGTTCTCTCAGACGCAACCTGCGTGTGTTTGGATCCGGGAAATGTTGGCATGGCCGCCTCTGGAGCACAGAAGTGTCCGAAGAGCAAGAAGTTGGACCAGGCGCAGGCTCTGGCCAAGAGCTGCGCGGGGAGACCAGACTTCCTGCCGTGTGATGGACTCTCCATCTGCGCCACGCACAGCCACGGGAAGTGCTTCAAACTGCACTGGTGCTGCCACTTGGGCTGGTGTCACTGTAAGTTTCCTTTGCATGGATCAGTACCAGAAAGCTTGAGCTCACTGTCTCTATGATGGAAACATGCTGTGAATGGAGACGCGTCGTCTGCTGATATCATTGCGTTATTAATAAGAGACTCACCCGTTATTAATAATTGTTAATAATTGATAATTATTAATAATTAGATATAATAAATGTAATGATATTTTTATTATGAGACACTATAGGGAACAAATGCCCGTAACAACAGCTTTTCAGACCATCTCAGATGCATTTTTTTTTTCTGGAGCGTGGAGTCTTGTTGGTATTCATCGCATTAATATCCAGGTTAGAGTCATAGTCACGTTTGTTCTTGAGTTACACCTTCAAACATCAAATAGAACCTAGTCTGAACCAGAAAGGCTGCAACAACCCAGAACAGCTGCTTCAGAGTCTGCGTCATTCAAAAGGATTAGAGTTTATTTCATTTATTTATACGTACCTTTATTGAGACATGGAAATTTGCAGGGATTTCATTCGTACAACTTATACAGCCTTATTTGACAATGATGAACAAGTTTTCCTTTCCTACAAATGATCATATTTAAGATTATAAGTTTTAAAATAAAATACATGCATTAAACTTAACGATAAAGTTACAACTAAATATACTTCACTAAATACCTGCACTGCAGAAACAAGCAGGCGACGGCCTGTTTCCAGTTTTCAGACAAACACAATCGTTGCGTGATTTCTTTGTGAACATGACATCACGATATCCTGCGATGCGCATGCGCACATGGCGATGTTGGAGCTGAAACAATGGAGGGCACATTATTATTATTATTATTATTGTTATTATTATTATTGTAAATGCATTTCAGGATATGAATTCCTTGTCTTTCAAATGGTTTCAACATAAACATGGCAACATACAGTACGTGTACTTAATGTGAAATCATTTTTAAAAAATTCACAGACAAAAATTCGACGACATTCAGATTTATTTACTGTAATTAAATGCCCCTTCAGCGTTCCTTATCCTCAAGCTGTGGAGACATCGTAAAGATGAGTCATCGCTTGCATTTCAGCTTTCAATGATAAGGCTTCAGAAATGGTCTCAAACTTTTTCCTCACCGTCAAAAAAAAATCACTTAAAAAAACAAAGCTAGCAAAGAAATTCTCCTGTTTTTAAGTAATTCTCTGTTTTCTTAGAACATATTTACACACATCATTTCTTCATTGTGATGAACATGACCAGTGTTGTTTATTTATAAGTCAATCACACATCCTCAATGCAAGCCCAATTAAAATTGAAACTAGTCCCCGTCAGATGCAGTATTTATTCCTGTTTGAGTAATGTTTGCTTCAGATGACAGTGCCCAGCTCTTTTAGTAAATAATTTATCCTTTGTCATAAAATATTTATTTGTGACACAAAGATTTATATCTGCTGCTGTAGAAAGTATTTCTGCAGATGGTATCAGGAGGGACTGAGAAGTTTTATTACCATGTTTTTTCTTGTGATCTTCTCATGTTATTGTCAGTTAGTAACATGTACAACATCTTTAAAGCAGGGACTATATAATGTGAACTGAATTCAGTGATACCACCACAATATCAATCAAGGTCAATCTCATTCATATTTCCTACTAGGAACCCGAGTGAAAGCAGCACACAAACACAGATATTTTCCTTTTCACTTTTAAGAGTGTCAAGTGACATTTTCACCTCCACTGTACCTCAGACACTTCCTCTCCATTTGAACCTTCCTCAGCCTGACACCTTGTCACCAGCACACAATCACAATAGTGTTGCTTGGCCTTGACAGGATGTCCGTCTCTTTGTGCTGCCCTAATTTATCCCATCACTGGCTGCCCTGAAAATCCTCAGATCAGTGTAAAACACAATCAGCCAGCCATTCTGCACCAGGAAGTCGGGGCTTATAGTGTGCAACTCCACAAGTCAAATGTAATCTTTGCTGTGTAATCATTGGATTTAGATGCCTGCCTCCATCCGGATTGAGCCAGGAGATTTCAAATATCTGATGTGGCAGAAAAATTCAGAATTCTTTCCAGTGTTTATTATGTCATATCTAGGATTATCCTGTCTCAGGGATATATAGTGTTGCATCCTTTCTGAACATTATGGCACTCTCTTCCTTTAAAATGTTCATCACTATAACTGAAAATATGTTGAACAATGGAGGTTTTAGCCATTCAGTACAGGCATTTTATGGTACAGAAGAAAGAGCCAGCTAAATCCTATTAGGATGTTTCACCTTCACATCTCTTTCTACCATTATGGTCTGGTTTCCTTTGCAGAACAGCCATGCACCACAGTGAGAATAAACCAGTTTAAAATGCTGAGTCGGGAAAATCCACAGCTCCCAGTGAGAAAAGTATGCAAGTTTGTGCATGCACCACCCCCTGCCCACATCCTCCATTCCGATGACAAGACGACATATTAAAGCAGGAGTTAAATGCTGTAAAATTGGTACACTCTTATCTGGTCACATTTTTATTTGGAACGTGCCCATAACTGCCGCCCGGAGTGCAAAATTGTTCTGAAGCTGATAATTGTGCATTCACCATAGGGAGTGTTGCAAGCATGCCTTTTTAATTATAACTTTAATAGGTTTCTGGGCAAATAAATCCCAAATCTCAAAGTGCAGGAAGACATAGCTCAGCATTTAAACTGTCAAACACAAATTGTTTCTATTATCTCACCTGTTAACCAGTATGAGGTGATTAGCTCTGACTCACTTCCTGTCTTCACCTCAGAAAACAGAACATCCCAAGGTTGTTTCCTCCCGGTTTCTGCTCTCAGACAATACCAATCATCTTTGGAGACTTCAGCAAGAAAATTATCTCGTTGCTTTGATGACCTTCCAGAATTTCTACATGATTGTAGCTTTGGTAATCCTTTGGCTGAGAAAACGGGAAAGCTGAAATTGGATGTAAGATGGAGGCAGTGTTCTCAGCTGGTGACATCAGTCCAAGCCTGTCATTAGTGGTAATTAACCATGTTTAGTGTCGCTGTCAATGATGCCACGTGTGATGAGAGCTTTTGCTCACAGCAACACTGGAACCACCTGGACTGAATGTTTCTCTCTCTCTTTATTCTCTGCCAACTGATTACAATTACCAGGTAGAGCAATGAAGACTCTATTAGAGTTCTGATTGTGCTCCATTATCTCCTCATACGAGATCCAGACCTTGAACAGATGGGAGGAAGTTGCATCGTACTGTCAAATGTTTCCATCTCATCTATCACACTGCCTACCTGGAATGTTCAACTATGTCCTGAAGTAAAACAGAGGCTTACTGGGCAAAGCTCTATTCTGTTGATTGATTTAATTCAAAACGTACTGCAGTGCTGCATCAGAAAAAGCTTCAGTAAATATTAAAGGATAACCACATTGTCAGCAGAGGCCTGAGGGGGGGGGGCACTGTTTTTGACTGACTATTCTCATTTGGAATTGAAATACTTCGACCACTGTGACACAAGTGACAGAGCAGCAACAAATTAATTGATGACTTTCTGTAAAGCTTTAAAGACAAATGAGCTCCTTTGTCATTTGTCAGAGATCTTGTAGTAACGTCTGTTTATTTGAGCATCTTCTCAATCTCCATAATTCAGCACTCCCAGGGGAAACCCCCGCAAGATGAATTAGGAAAAAGCAAAGTATACATAATACATATTGTATATGTACACATACACATTCATACATTGCATAAATTGCAAATTGCATATACATAAACATGCATTGACAAATAAATACACGCACAACATTAGCAGCAACATAAGCATGGAATGATGCACAGATCATGTCAGTGAATAAGGAAGTCTGAAATATTTTGGTAGCATTCAGTCACGGATGCTTTTTCCATGCCTGATATAATTCAGTGCCACATTCCCTGTTAGTGTTACAATCCCTCATGACAGCTCAGCAAAAAAACACTTCCGAACACTGTAATCCCACTCGCCTGTCTCTGGGTTCTGATGTTGTGAATGATGACTTTCTGTCACACTGGTTTACCGTAGAATGTCGTTAATGTTAAAGTAACACGATTTTCTAGCCGTGACATGAATGCATGTCCAAATACCTGGTTAAATGATACTGAAGGTCAATGGAGCGTTGGTAAGCAGCTGTGACAGTTCGTTTATACGACGCCCCTCAACTGGATTAAAAGGCAGAACATGATGCCCTCGTACCTTGAGAGTTATGGATTAGTTGTGTTAATCGCAGGTGGAATATTTCACTGTGTTTAAACAGAGAAATTGCTCCTGATTTTTTAAAAAGTAAAATCATTCCAGTAATCTAGGAGTGTGGACTTTCCATCTTTTACTCTGTAAACCAGTACTGACAGGATGAATGATTAAAGTGACCCATTTAAAAATATTTTTCATCGGAGTACTGCATTAAATAAATATGCTCTCCGTTAAGGCCCTCAGGAAACATAATGTTGTGTAGGCACTAGTCAGAGGGTTCGGTATTTTTCACTATGGTGACAGACTAAACAGTGGAGCTCAACATGGCCATTAAACTGGAACAGCCCTCTCTCTGCAGGCACGGGACAGGAAACAGGAAATCACATCATGTGATGCTGCTCAGAACATCCCCCTTCCCTGATATCTGAAACTTTTATTTTCGTCTCTGAGGCCCCTTTGTTGGACAGATGTGAACTGGATACCAGTGGACGTGTGAGCAGACTGTATCCACAGGCGAGAGGCTGCAGCTGCTGCTGCTGCTGATAAATGATAACTATCTGCTAAAGTAATTGCTTTTGCTCACCTGGCTTCGCCAACATGCTGCTTAGAACAGGTGTGTCGCTTTTACAGTAGATCTGTTCAGCCAGGACACAAATGCTGCTGGTTTCGTCAACATAAAAAAAAAATCTGGGATGGGGGGTTGTTGATGACTCACTCTCTGCTGAGGCCTAAATATAATCCAACATTAAAATGATATAATCCTTTCCTCATTCGCTTTGACAAATTTGTTGATGATAAACCTGAATCTCTAAGTATTTTCTTCTCATGCTGCCTGACAGTGGAGCTGTAGTTGGTCTGTGTGATGTTGAAGCTCACTGAAGGACTATACGACACATCTATGGGGACTGAGCAGTCGTTGACCTTCCACATTCACCTTTAGAGAGTAGATACAGTGTTCAAGATGGAGTCAGGGAGCAGAGAGAGTAGGGAGCATGTCTTTAATGTACTCCTCTACTTCTTCCTATAGAATGCTATCTGGCTAGGTTGTGGTAAAGGAGAACTAGTTCTCAACTGACTTAACTGGTTAAATAAAGGTGAAACTAAATTAAAATTAAAATGTGTTGTTACCCAGGGTTTAGTTGTCTGTTTTTCTTCTGTTTTGTGAATAACGCTTAATTTCCCCCATTAATTTATTTTAGATTAGAGTGCGCCCTCACGTGATATCGTACGCGCATTCTATTGGTTGACGGCATGCGGAAGTGCGCTCGGTTTCGTGTGTCTCGGACTTACTTGAGACACAAAAGTGCTTTAAACAGTCCATAAGAGTGTGGGAAAAGGTAATACAGATAGAAGGTGGTTTAATATCAGTATGGGGAGGGACATAAACGTTTAAATTACCGTATATAATAAGATAAATATCCGAAGCTGTTTAAATCAATCCACTTGACTCTAAGAAAGTTTTCTGAAAACGTTTTTCCTCTCATCCAAGAGGCTTCGTCAGTTCAGAAGACCAAAGAGGAGGTTTATGGATGTAGTGAAAGAGGACATGAAGGTAGTTGGTATGAAAGAAAAAGATGCAGAAGACAGGGTTAGATGGAGGCAACTGATTCGCTGTGGCGACCCTGAAGGGAAAAGCCAAAGAAGATTTTATTTTAGATTATAAAATTATTGTAAAAATCAGTCAAATTGTTGCACTTGTTTGTATCTGATGAAAATAATTATTCTAATGTTCCCACTTCATAGATATTTTTTCTCTTAGGATGCCTTTATTTTTATTGCTACCAGCAAAGATCCTTCGTTATCTCTAAAAGCGAGCAGAGTCACCCCGCTGCTTTGTAAGTGCAGAGATCCTAAATCCTTGATTAAAATGTTGAAATCAAGAACGGTTATTTGCCCTTTTGACAACCTCATTAGCATTCCTTCTTCCTCCAGAATGCTGTTCATCTGTCCTCAGTGAACCTGTTGCTTTTGCCGACACTTGCTGATAACACCATGAGAGGTTTCCAGCTTAGAGGCATGTTTTTAAGTATGGAAATGCCGGTCTTATGTTTCCACTGCAGCGGACTTGTCTCATGATTCTATCGGTGTAAAATTGTGGGTGTGCAGAGAATCTCCTATTTCTGATTCTGAAACACAGACTCAAAACTCTTATGTCTGCAGATGATGCTTCATTTGAACCAATCTTCCTTACACTGTCGCAGGGCTGCAAATCTCTTTTGACATGCGTGTCCAGTTATCTGTAAAAAAAATGCACTGCATAAAAAGAAAAACAGGGAATTTAGGATACATCAACAGCAACTGTTTTTGTGTCTTCCTAACTATAATAAAGAATATGTGATATTCTACATTTGGACTACAATTGTAAAACTAACAATGACTTGAGCCTACGTTGGACAAACAAATTGTCTTCTGTGCAGCCAGGCTTCATTTTGGGCTTCATTCAATTCATCTGAGACACAGACTTTTATTTCTCTCTAAAATCAATTAAACATATTCTTTTACATGTGATCCTTCATTACCACAAACATGGCCACTCATTAAATCCCACATTTAAATTCTCAGCCCACTACATGTACTAATCCATGGAAAACCAACTCCAATAAATGCACCGTTTCCTTCAAACTGCAATGCCCTGCTGTTTTAGAAAATGATTCAGCTTTTTTTTGTGTGACCTACTTTTAGTTATTAAGATGTTTAGTTAAAACCAGTGGATGTCTGGTTTAGTCCCACAGGCAGCGTGAGTGTCTCAAACAGTTCTGAGAGACGAACCAACACATTGTTGGTTTTGATCCTTTTCTAGGATTTGAATTTGTTTATTTTGAACAAATGAAAATTTGGCAAAGCGTCATTCTTTTGAAGAACAACTGTCATCATACCCTAAAATTAAAATGTACCGTATATGGAGAATGGAGAATTGAGTTAGTTTTCTTTTGGAACGTTTCTGCCCTTTGTTGTGTATAGAAATACAAACTCCCAGATGATAGTACTTTATAGGTAACAACTGAATATTACTAACACTGAGATGTTCAAACTCTGTCAACTCTATTTGCACTTTGTGAGCTGTCTGAACAATAACGTGTCCTGTTGAAATGCATAAACTATTTCATACAAACCTTTATTTTGACAGGAATTTAAAATGCTCATGCATCATTACTCCTTGCATCATGCTGCATGCATTTATTCCCCCCCCCCAAAAAAAACATCTGAAACATGTAGTACAAATAAAAAAAGTCATCAACATGTAGCCGCAAGAGGGCAAATGTAGCCGCAAGAGGGCACAAGCCAGTGACTTATTGTGCCGGTCTCAAGCCCGGATATATACAGAGGGTTGTGTCAGGAAGGGCATCCGACGTAAAACTTTGCCAAATCAAACTTGCAAATCAAATCTATGACTTCCATACCGGATCAGTCGAGGCCCGGGTTAACGACCGCCATCGGTGCTGTTGACCTACAGGGTGCTGGTGGAAATTGGACTACTGTTAGTCGAAGAAGGAGAGGAGGAAAGTGTGTTTGTAAGAAGAGAGAGAAGAGGAACGCCAAGAGTATAGGACTGGAGAAGAAGAAGATCAACACCTTTAGCTGCAAAGAAACCATTTGTCTGTTTGCTGCTCATTTATTCAAATGTTATCATTGTTGTCCTGAAATAAACAGCTCCCCTGCTTCCTTGTTGTTTTTCACAGGCCACTTCTGCCCTTTCCAGTACAAGGGGTGTTGATGTGTCAGCAGTCACCGAGCTGTCTGTGTTCCTGTATTTATACTTTGAGTAATTCAGTGTGACGTTGGGTTGTGTATCTTCATTTTTAACTTTGCGCCTCAAGTTTACTGCTTTGTGTTTTGTCACCACAGCCTCAAGAAACATACCACATCAAAATCAAGGGGCGGACTAGTGTTTTCAATACCTGATTCTGTGATAATTAATGATTATTTTCTTACATAATGTTGACCATTTCTTATTTTGTGTAATACGTCAGGAAAAAGTGAAGTTCAAATATTGAATTTTAATGTGATAAACAGTTATATTTATCGTCTGCATGTCTGGAAAGGTAAAAACTGCAAATATTTTGATTATTTAATTTTCACAATAGTTTCTAATGAACTGTTGATTTGACCCACGAAAACAGACTAAATATTACTGAGCTGACAGATGACAAGTCCTCTTCTGAAGCTTTTTATAATCTGGTGTAAACTAATTTTGCATTCTGAGTTCCCTCCACATAGCTGCTGAAGACGGCCATGTTTATATAGCATTAGCTCCGGGTGTTTATCCTCCTTTATTGCTCATGGTTTATCAAAACTCCAGATGGATGAATGCTTTAGATGTTATATGTTAGATCACCAAGTCACCAACGAGGGTTTTAGCTCTTTGTTGCAGCTATTCTGGCTGAATGCGCTCATCTCAGGCTGAACATGGGCCATTGGGTTCCTCTCATTAAATATAGGATTGCTAATATTCTCTCTTTTGTCTGTATTGACATTATCTCCTGTGTTTTGTGTCAATACAGCTGGAGACAAGGCCTCTTTAACTTCTTTTCATGGGTGGATGATTTGTTTTCTTCCTTTACTAAAGCGCTTGTCGGGTGAATTTAGCTTTTCTTATGGAACGTGAACATTAAGCCGATTAACCTCAACTTTACGGTCTCATCTCAATAAAAACATCTTTGTCCATTCAGAGATGCAAAACAGTCTCTACATCAGTTTGAAGCAGTTTGATGTTTTCATTGTAATGAAGGCATAGATTTGGATTGAACGGCTACCCCAGCCGGTGAAACAAAAGACACGGCTGGAGTGAGAGAAGTGATGCGTAGGCCTGTCATCTTCTGTAGTTTGTGTCTCTCGGGGGAGTCGGTTAAACACACATCTGAGCCACACTTATTCAGGCAGCCCAGCTCAGAGTTGGAGGCAGTGGGCTGCAAACAATGAGTAACATTTGGGTGCAGTCATTTTGCACAACAACCACTAGTGTAGGCATTTTCCAAAATGGGAGGCATCACTCACATGGAATCGCACAAATGCAACCACTTTCCGGAACAAACTCAGGGTCTTTATCTAATCAAAGATTTATGTCATCCCTGGTACGTTATCCTTGTTAGTCAGCATCACATCATGATTTCTGACATGCATTTCATGGTGTGGCCTTTATCCTAGTTGTTGTTTCCTTTTTTTAAATTAAGTCTTGCATCAGTTCCTAAAGGTCAAAACTGATTGCTTCACTGGCTTTCATGTCCTTAAATCTAAAGTGTGACACACTGCTGCTGCAGAACCACCTCAGATGGTGGCTTGGCAGATATTTTTGCCTGTGGCTGCATGAAATGCTTTGTGATGTGAAAATTGCTGCAGCCTCTAAGGAAGGACAGATGATAGGTTACCACAGATGCATTATTCACTCTCTCTAGCAAAATAGAGTCCACTGGAAAGGCTGACAAAAATGTGTTTATCCAACGTTAATAATGTTCTGCTAGCTTCATGAACAAAGGGAAGCGGCAGTGACTTCTATGGAAAAAGGTTCATATTGATGGTGATTATAGTACATGTGGTTAAAAAGACATGTAGAAGGTCAAAAAAGGTTTGTGTAGAACTATTATAATGTCCTTGACATTCACCCTTTCTTGTCGAGGACTGTCGCCCCAATATTGACTAAGTCTATAAAGAACCATGAACTCCTACTTCAGTTCTGATTCCATCCTCCAAAAAGTCAAACTTAAATTGTTACCTTCATCCTCAAAAACCTCTGACAAACTTCCAGCCCATGGTTGATATCCTTACTGTCAAATCTGCTAGAAGGCGTCATCGCCTTCTAGCTCAAAGCCCACCTCATCTCTGACTGACTGTTTGAACAGACTGTTTGAGCTCTTCTGTAAGTCACCCACCAGCTCCTCCTCTCAGGCTCTGCTCTATAACTGTGCCTAATGTTTGGTGCTGCCCAGGCAGCACACCGAGGGTTAATCGTAGCTCTGTCATTGGAAGCAGCTGCCGGCAGCAGGAGAAGCTGATGCTTGTGACAGCAGTGAGGACCAAACAATAAAGATGCTGAAACTAAAACTAATGAGCCTAAGGATGCTACGTTAGATTTGAGGGGAATGGCAGCGATGGGTGATATTTCTCCTTGGATTTGTCACAATGCCTACACATAGTCACATCCAAATTGTCATTTCATCTGTTGTCAATGTAAATATATTGTTCACAACAGCTTTAGAATGAAAAAAAAAAAAGATTTGGGATTCTCCCTAGCGTGCTACTTCCACATGCTGTAATGTCAAAACAATGTAAATTGATTTTCGATGTCTTTCTTTTTTCCCTTCAGGTAAGTATGTGTACCAACCCATGACCAACGTGTGCCAGCTGCCCAGCACAGCAGTGCCCCCTGCTGGTGCGGAGTACAGCAACACCATTGACCTTTCCCTCTCTCTGGCTGAACGCTTCCTTAAACTCGCCCCCTGCTTCCAGTCCCCACCTCACCTGGAGTCCCCAAAGTACTGCGTCATCGCTGATCTGTTCGTGGACGACTACATTGTAAAACGCATTAATGGAAAGATGTGCTACGTGCAGCGACCCCCGCCTCCCTTACCAGAACCGCCTCATGCTCCTACCCCTCCAGCCCATGCCGTCTTTACACCCCAGACGCCGCCAAATCCCACTCAAGCTATCAAGCCCACTCTGCCGACCCAACAACCACCTGCACCACCACTTGCGCAACCAGTTCAGCAGACATGCAATGAACAGAAACATCCCATCTTGGTGGATAAGGTAAAAGGTCCCAAAATGGACCACTGCTCCTCTCCGTCCAGCTCTGAGGACTCTGGCATCAACGCTTTAGGTCTGCACTACCTGGAGTCCTGTGAGGAGGAGACCGAGGAGGAGGATGACGAGTTGAGCACAGATGGGAACTCCAGCCCGAGCAGCCTCTGGGATCAGGATGACTGTTCACTGCTGTCCCCATCCAAGTCCATGATGGAAATCATTGAGAAAATTGAAACAACTGTATAACTGATGGACATGAACACACCTGCACCGGAGCGGATCCACAAGACAGCATCATATTACTTTGAATAGCACCTGAGGTTTTCTTCTACATGGACCAAGAGGATACAAGCCCACCTCTTGCACTACAGCAGAGCTTTGCCATGTTGTTTGGGTTTGAATGTGTTTCCCTACAGACGACCAAGGACTGTGCACTCAAACACAGCCACTCCTTCATCCACAACCCCTGCATGGAGTGAATTTCTAGGACTTATGAATTATACAGGAAAAATTACAAGCACAGGAATATCAAGCACATGCACATTGGACCAAATGGACCAGTTACCTCTACATGGTTGTTAATCAGTGACAAATACAAAAGGAATATATAGTCGGTGGACCACATGGAAGACATGTTGTCTTCTCATAAGTCCTATATTAGTGGAGCAGAAGTCAGTCTGAATAAATGAGGCCTATGCTGGTCGATGTGATGATGATATTGAGATGTTTGGTAATTCTGAGTGTTCTTCAGTCAGGAATCAAACATCCATCCTTTCATTTGGATTCAGAGCTGAGGTGGCAGATAAGCCTGTCATTTCCTGTTCTTGGTCAGTAGCTTCACCTACGCATTTTAATTCAGCATAATAAGTACAAGGCCAGCTACCTCTCCTGGGCCTAAAGCACATCAGCCTTTTACCCCTTAATTACCCAGCTCCAAGCTACAGGGACAGGCCTGCTTTTATCACATTAGTAGCACAGTTTGTCTGTGTTAGTGTGTTAGTGTTCAGTGACACCAACACGAGCAGCAGGCAGATAGGTGGGAAGGACAGTGTACGACAATCAACAGTCACACAGAAACACATTCATATTCTGTACCTGCCAATGAGAACCAACGATGTGCTCGCAGCTTCATAACCATATATCAGATATTGATATGTTCTGACTTGTCGAGCTGAAGTGAACTATGACACTGTTCAAGGTTACATGCTATATTGAGCAAAACACAACTTTTATTGACCTTTGTTAGCGGCGGAGAAATTAAATTGCATGGATGCGTCTGTCAAAGACTTAAAGCGACAGAATCATATTATGGCAGCAGAAACTAGTGAAATGAAATACTTATAGTGGAGAGGGAATATACAGGACCTAATATATATACACTTATAGTAGAGCAGCATTGTTATGTGCTTTGTGGGCTTTACAGTGAAATGTCTTATGATGCCAGTTGAAAGGGGATTGAAGTAAAGCTGCACAGCTGGATACACCTGGCAGTAGATTTTTTTGATAGCAGAAACTTGTTACTTAAAGGAGATTACAGTACGGGATAGGTTGCTGAATCAGTGTTGTGATATTGTGATGGACATGATGTTATAATAAATAAACTCAAATATAATGTTAATGAGACAGACCCTTATTAGTCAGTTAGGACAATGACAAAGGGCTGGGGTTTTTTTGCTTTTTATGTTTAAGGAGTTATTTCCTGGAAATCATCGACAAAATTTTCCCTGAAATGTTCACAACTATGTATTGTCCCAATACTACCCTACCATAGATGTAAAAATAAACTGCATGATTGCATATATTTGTAGAAACCCCTCATTTCAAAATCAACACATTATAAGTGTTCAAACCCTGTATCTGTTATTCAAATAAATTATTTTTTATTCGGGGACAATTCTTGGTATAACACTGAACACAGTCCCTCTGAATATGGTTTTAAACATGTCTTTTGTTCAAACTATTGTTACTTTATTTTCATATAAATAAATCTTAATGAAACGTATTTTTAATTTTAAGTAGGTTTGTCTTTTGTAATCAGTTTTAAGTAAGTGGGCATTATCTGAAAAAAGTAAACTAAAAACCAGACTGTAGGAGTTTAGTTTCACTAATACATGATTCAGAACAAAAAGGTAGATCGCAGGATGCATATCATTTGACTGAAAAACAAAAAATAAAGATTAGAATTACAGTTTGCTTTGTGGTCAATAAAATATAATAAAATAATACCAAAGCACACTGCATTTAAAAAATCTCTGTTATTATTTCTCAAAAGCAGTTCTAATTGGATGACAGCCAAAGAGCTATCTTAGTATATCTGTGAGCTGAAGTCCATTTAGTAAAGACTTTTTATCTATTGTTTTTGCTCATAGAAAAGCACAAATCTAACTAACCCGCTTCTCTTCGACACAAAACTTCCTGACTCACAGATGACTCATGCCTTTCAGACAAACTGACTCACTTCATGTGTTTACCTCCTCTGAAATGTCTGGAGGAATAATCTTTGTGTTTTACATGTTCCCTCCTCTTAACTTTTATTTTCTGGCACAGAGAGAAATAACATTAAAGAGACACATGAAAAGAACAACTAGAACTGGAAACTGACTGAAACTTAATTTCATACTGGACAGATTTAAATCTAAGATATATTCTTTAGAATCAGGCTCCTCCTACTCTGACCCCCATAAGGAATAAAGGATTGCAGATCCTTGTCCTGCCTTGCAAATATCTTTCCCAGTTTACTCAAGCCAAGATTGATTTCTCAATGCGTTGTGTCTATTGATTATTTTGCTAGCGTGTAGACAAAACCAGGAAGTGCTAATCGTTTTATGTAAATGTACATCCATTGTACTGCTTTTTCATAAAGAGAAGTATGCAATTGACTGTGTAGATGATAATGCAGAGTGGGACTAGAGAAAGAGAGAGGAAGAGAGTGACAATAAGAATGGAAAGGAGAGACAAGAGAAGAACAGACGAGAGGAAGGAAAAATGAAGAGGATGATAAAGAAGAAAAAGTAGAAGATAAGAAGAAAAGTGGAAGTGCATGAAGACATTGCAGCGACAGGCAGAGGAGCACAATTAAAAGGATGATGATGCAAGCACATGTAAAACCTTTGGACAGACTGTGTGTGTGTCTGCAGGAACACACACTGCTGTGTAATTCAACATTCAGATTTTTTTTTTTGCAAAAGCTGCCAACAGATTTTATGAAGAGATGCTGTTACTTATAATCCCTCACAGCAAAGTCATTCAGCTGGCAGGCACCTTGAGTAGTGCAACGCTCACAAGCACAGATGCACACACACATCAAAAAAGCCCTTGTTCAAGGACTGTTTCACAAGCGGGGTAACACCAAACACAGAACGAGTGACACACACTGCAGAGACATCAGCTCCACTCTTCCCTCCTCTTGATGTGCTTTCAAACACACCACCTGACTAAGGAAGTTTCCTTTTAATTTCACATAATTGCATTTTGCCTCCAGAGGCCAGTAATTTGAACGGATCAAGTAAAAGACAAATACTCAGAGGGGATCTCAAGAGATTACTCTAGAACATGAGTACCTGAATCAGAAGATCAGCTGCAAGAGCCATTAACCAAATACGGACCACTTTGTCCAAATGGAGATGGGATGGATGCTGACAGTTTAGATTATAACAAATTTAAAATGTTTACCTTCTGTTGTTGTGAGTACATCTCTGCAATATTGTAGTGAGTCTGACTTGAGGATGAAACACCTGCCTCAGGCAACAATCTGATGGTGTTAGTATTATTTTAAAAAATTAGCTTTCGCACACTTTGAAAACCAGTGACCAATCTTGAATTAGAGAAAAGGTCTCAATGAAGGTGATGTAAAAGTTTCAAATGAAGAAAGAATTATTACACTAGACCAAACCATTGGAGATAGCTGTGGACACTTACAATTGATTGTATTACTATTTGTGGTTACACCATCACTTTTTAGGACACAATAAAGATGCCTTGAGGACAAACAACTCTTCAACTCTTGTTCACTTCACAACTGCACTCAACCATCATAAGCCAAGTTAAATACATTTGGATCTCTAGTTTTGAATACAGACTTCTTCAACATTTATAAAACAAATAATTTCCATATGCATTATATAAAAAATATAGCTTAAAAACAAACTGGGACTGACTCAGACAGAATACACAGCATCTCAAACCCAAACAGAGTGCAGTCGGACTGTTTTCTGCCTTCAAGGCTACTTAAAGGGAAGAAACAGAAAGAGTTAAAGTGAAGATTTTTTTTCCTATATCACATAATTTGACTGTGGACACAATAATTCCAGCATGATACAGGGAATACACACTATATCACACTATATATGGAGCTTCTTCATGTGGCGCTTGTATAATCTGAAACATTCAGAGCCAGAATTCACCACCAGTGCTGTATTTTCCAAAAGCCTGTTTGTGTGTCCAATTTACTGAATAATGTCCCTGTGATTGGCCTGATGTAGGCAGCTTGCAGGTAACAGAGGAACCTGCCAACAGGCTGCTGATAAACAATCAGACATGCGCCTTTGCCTTGGTCGAGCTCTACAGGCTTCTGATAAGCTCCATAGTGTCACCTGGAGTGCAGCTCTGCACTCTCTGCCTGTAAAATATTCATTACTTTTTCCCGTCACTGTCGGCTCTCGTCAGATTTGGAGCACTTTGCTTTTAGACAGAGGGAGTGTCTTTCTGCAGAACCCAGACAGCAGCACCGAGCTTTGACATGGACAGACAGAGTTGTTTGAAAGTGCTCTCTTCATGTTGCTTAAGGCACTACGTGATCCGCTCCTCGCTGCTTCTTAGGAAAGGCTCGCACATTTTATTTTTGTGATGACAGAATAGCTCTATGTGGTGAACCTCCATGTGATAAGTTCGCTCTGTTGATGCAGAGTTGTCTTCTATGATGAAAGAGCTGGATTGACGATCACCTTCGGACATAAATTTTGCATCACCAACCTCAAGGTTGAAATATTGGATGTTCCATTTCTCATGAATGTGACTTTTTATTTCACACTTATATAATACTCCCCTGTTGAAACAAAGTTCCCGTTTGCTTACTTTTCTGAAGCTTTCATTTTTTAAAATTGTGATTATTAAAGCAAGTCAGTTCAGTATTTGTTTAATGACCTCTTGAAACCTCAGATTCACCTTCACATCAGAGAAGTTAAAATGACTGCCTTCTTTATACTCTTGTCCAGCTTCTTAAATCTTTTCTCCTGTTGCTCTTATACTTGTTACACGTTTTCACTACAGGATAAAATACTGACTGTCATCTGAGATTATTTTGTGCTATTGTTTTATGTATCTCATCTGTATATATAAATATTTTTAGACTCTGTTATTCTGAAAGAAGTGATGCACTTTAGATGGATTTAATTTAATTTTTTTTTTTTAATTTTATATACTGATTATAATCCCTGTAGGGAAATTAGTAGCACACTCTAGTTAGTTCAAATCAAATCATGCATATAAATATATATGTGTGTACAGGCCCTGAACACAAACATGGGGCCTGTACGCATGCAGAGGAGGT
Organism: Antennarius maculatus; assembly: GCA_013358685.1. NCBI lineage: Eukaryota > Metazoa > Chordata > Actinopteri > Lophiiformes > Antennariidae > Antennarius > Antennarius maculatus. The sequence goes on from CM023618.1 coordinate 11,021,571, forward strand.
AGAGTGGCGGGCAGCTCCTTTATTGGTGCGCCCCAAATGAGCAGCTTGTAAAGGGGATGGCGCCTTGCTCAAGGGCGCCCTGGCAGTGCTCCGGAGGTGAGCTGACGCCTCCCACTGTCAGCTCAACTCTGGGAGATCTTTTTTTGGGTGGGAGCGGGAATCAAACCGCCGATCTTTGAAACATTGAGACGACCTGCCCTACCGCGCGCTCTACCACTGAGCCACTGCTGCCCCTTAAAAAATAGCTTTAGACTCTCATTTTATGAAAAAAGTACCTGTGGTGAGACTGTCACTGATTCTAAGGACGGCAGAGCTAAATCCACTTGAGGATTTCATCAAACCAGGTGGCCTGAGCATTGAGGGCTTATACTTCACTTCAATCACTCACATTTTGAGGTCACACAAACTGCAGCTACCCACACACACCCAAAACCTTTACTTTCGTGAACTGAATGAAACATTACAAATGACACACAAATTATGTCATGTAACACCTCAGCCTGCATTGGCTGATTGGCGGCTCAGTCTACATGATTGAAGCCACACCGGTACTGTTCGACAACACTTTTGACAGATGTAGCTCTCATCACTGAGACTGTTTCATAAAGCTGCCACTAAAAAAATGCAGTTACTCTCTATTTAATACTTTCTAAAGGGTTTCCTAAAATAGAGGTGGAGATATAGGCCAGTGCTGGACCTAGATTGCTTCTAGCAGATATGACTGAAAAAATATGGGACATAATCTCTCTAAATCTAAATGCCTGCTGCCTGTCAAGCGTAAAAAACATTGGTTTCAGGGGAATTACTGCATTAGGAGAGCTCAGCCTTTATGGCACCCCAGGATAAGCTTTGGGGTCCATTAATAAATGCAGAGACTTTGGAAAATGTCGCCACAAGGACTTCCTCAGGAAAAGTAATAGTGAGTTTTAGAAACTTCCTCAGGCTCTTTATATTTATGCAGTGAGATATTGTCCAACCACAAATATCACATGAGAACCATTCAATTATTTTTAATAAGCTCTGCTACTATTAGCCTTTACTTCTAATGGCGTCACACAGTCTTTCTCTGGCACACAGGTTGTCCAAACTTTCTTTGATATTACATAACTTCATTCTTTCAGTGAACTAACCACCACATACAGTAGGTGGCTGCTGCTTCGTTTGGCACAAAGATGAGAAACAAGGACAAACAGCTTGAAAATGTCAAAAACTGACATTTCACAGGGGTTATGTGCATGCTAAGCATCGCTTAGCTAATCAGTAGCTACTGCCATACATTCAGCATACAGACATGTTAAGTAATTGATGTGGTCCTGGTATACTTCAATCACGATGACTCAAAGGCTTTTTCTTTTCTCTGGGTGGCAGAAGTGAAGGTAAACACCCACACCAACCTCTGAGTTCTATGTGCAGCAAATAGAAGTAAAGTGAGAGTGTGGGAGGAAAATAAAGGTTTCTAGTTTTTTAGCCTTGATTCTTTCACACAGCAACAGGACATGTCAATAAAGACCTAAATAGCTGCATTTTTCATCTAAAATCAAAATACAAAATATAAATACACAAAATATCGTATCGATGCTGTTAATGAAAAACATAATGGAAAAAAATGGGCAAATTAATTTTAAAGTGTCAAATGCGGTGGCGGGCCGTGCATTTCACACCTAGGCCTTCAGTGATGTTCTCCTTAGTCAAACGTGAATAAATACAACCCATAATACTATAAACTGCTCCCTACACTGCCACCTACTGTATGTAGCGTTCAGGACTGAGGTGTTTATAACGTCTCTCAAATGGGACAAAAACAGCCCCCAGTGAGTCAGCCCCACTCCTTTAATTGTCGCTCGCACAGAAGAACCCCGCATGTCACAACAAAACCGACTGAAATGACCATCATTTATGACACCACCGCTAGAGAAACGAAATACAGACATACAATAACACACTACTAGATGTTGCATCACCTCTATCATGTATAAAACGGGCTATTTTCCAGTAGGGAAACAAGTCTTTTTGTGTATTTCCACTACAATCACACAGCTGCGCAAGTGAGCCACATTTTTTACACACATTGCAGAAGAGCAAGAATTTTTTTTTTTGTATATTTGTCACTTTATTTCTTTACAATTGATTTGATATAAATGAAATTGAATTTCAAGAACACTAAATATGAAAACTTATATAAATGAAATGCTTGTACTCACCGAAAAAGCTGTTCAAAAGCCTTATTTAAACATAAAATCCATTCTCCTTTCTTTCCTCAAAAACACTGTTAGTTAGAACAGGTTAGCTAGTTCAGATTAGCTAGAACAGGTTAGCTCCTTCAGGGATCATACCCTCCTCTAACTAGAGCGTCTCTTCAAATGTGCGTCTACATAGCGTCTGCATAGTGCCGCCTTCTCAGAGTGAGTATCCAATCACTATCCAATCACTATCGCATCTGTCTATTAACTATATGTTCCCATTCACTCACAGTGCAGGGAGACCTGCATTCGAGATTCTGAAGGCCCTGGGCAGATTTCATTCAACCAGGCAATACAAGCTAGCTGAATTCTGATTGGATTAAACTTCTCTAACCTAAAATAGAACACTGACCCAGTGTTGGCCTATGTCATATTATATCCCAATGTATAATTATATATTTATACACATATTTGAATGTATTTATTTAAAGAAAATGCATTAAAATATAATTAACTTTTAACATAAATATCATGATTTCTGGTTATGTTACAACCATTTGACTCAAACGGCTGTATAAAATAAATTACATTAAATTATGCCAGTTACTTTTGGGCATATTTTAAATTTATTATATTGGTTTCATGCTTTGATTCACCTATATTGTGTGTTTTCAGACTGCCGGAGCAAGCTGGAGAACCCAGAGAGAACCTACTATGACACAAGGAGAAGATATAAAGTCTGTTCAGAAGTGCCAGCGGTCAAAAATCCTTGACCGGTGGCAAAATCTATCAAATAAACCAGATGAAAACATTCCACATTCAAGAGCAGTCAGCAATCAGTTTCCTCAGTGTAGATAAGTAAAATCTTCTAACAGTGAGACGCTTCCAAACCAGGAGAACAACACATCCACAATGGAAAATGGCAAAGAATAATTTGTGTTTGCAAAGTTTTGGCAATATCTGTGTGTCAAAAAAGAGAAGGGGATGCGTCCAACAGACACGTCTGATTAAGCAATGTGTGAATGGACTTGCAGGCTGGACCAGATGAGGACCAGCAGATGGTTTTCACATCCTTAAGTTGGTGTGCTATGCTTTGCTGCAGCCCCTCGAAAACCTCCTCAACTGACAACACAGCTTGGCCCCCTGCGCCGCTGTCGTCGCCTCCGCTAACACCATTAGCATGTAAATGACAGCTGAGCTTCTCAGCCCGCGGGTGCTTATAGACTGCACCAGACCACCAGCTTCTCGGAGCATTAATATAATTTTCTTTGTTGTTCTGGGATTATGTGGAGAAGTGTGTTGGGGAGAGGTTGAGTTGACTCGATTATTGATATGAATATCAAAGGTTGTTGTGTTGTAGAAATTCACACCACTTTTGATGGATAAAAAGGCTACACAGAAGGAGGAGCTGCTCCCTCCAAGACAAAATCTAATATTTAATATTTACAACAGCACACCTCGCAGCAGACCAGGAAAAATGAGACATCAGGGATGTATGTCATGGAGAGAAAAACAGCAAAAATAGAGTTTCTATTGAGTTTCTGCTTGTTGCTCTCTGTTTTATTTCTCTTATTCAAGGACATGACATGTAAATGCTTATAAATGCTTATAAATACAGAGTTCTGACTGAATCTACTGGATTTAGTGACTGTATCTTTGGATGTTTGGATGAAGGTTTACTGTTCAGAATTAATGTTCTGTTTTAAATTTTTATAGAAAACATACAAACAAAAGCCATATTAAATCCTCCTTTTCTTGATATACCCTTATAAAATGAAATGTACAAACAGCTCAAGACGACTACATCCAGTCTAATTGTGCTTCAAGAAATGCATAAATATTTCCAAATATGGAGAACAGATGACAGAAGGGACTGATACTAGATTAATGTGCACCAAACTTCTGTCCAAAGGCAAAAAATCTGTTTACCAGCAACTTTGAAGGTCAAAATTTAAACACAGTAAATCTACTTTGATTTATGTGAAAATATAAAGACATATATAATTGATAAATCACCATCATTTTTGTGTAGATTCATATTCATGTAATTTGAAGTGGAGCCACCCTTTGAAGTTCCTTTTAAACTTTTTAGAATTTGCAGGCGCTACTGTGAATCCATATTATTTCTTGCTAATCTTTCGACTAACATCAACCTTGCCTCTCTAATTGTTTCCACTTTTGTATCACGACATTCAGTATATATAATAGGAAGGTCAGTGAGTTGGTTTGGGCTGTAAACATGCAAATACAAGTGCTCACCTGCAAACGGCAGCACGTTGTTCAGCTTTATTTATTATTTATTCCTTCACCTTTGACATAACTGTTTTTTCACTTCTCCTTTTTCTGGTTCTGTTTCATATCTTTTCTCATAATTGTTGTGCAGCACATTAAGTGGTTTGTGCACAGATACAATAAATCTGATAAACTGTCAAGCTTGATTTTTTAGCCAAAGGCTTAAATTGGTCTTAACTAAATAAAAGGCACGGAGCTGCTGATGCACGTCCAGATACAAGTAGCAGGCAGACAGAACCGTCCTATTCTGCACCAAACCACCAGTAACCAAAGTAACACACAAACACACAAAAGCATTTAAAGCTGGGAGTATTACTAGGCTGCATTAGCTTGATTATTTAAAAGACATTTTTATATCATCTCTGGAAAAATCTATTCTTTGGACTGCCAGTAAAGAGTTCAATGGACCATTTGAAATTGACAGAAAAATATATTGCTATTTGATCCTTTTTTGCATCAATTAAAGACCTGCTGATGCTATTCATTGTTTTACACACTTGATATTCTGTATGACATGGACATTAATGTGACACTGAATAATAGGAGAGACACACTAATTCCACTTTTTTTTTTACCTGGCAGAACTACTTTAATTCTTGCAGATATTGACATCCTGCATGCATTTCATGACCTGCAAACATGAAAAAGTAAAGGTTAAATACAATCAACTGGTCAGTAGTAAGACTGTCATGGAGTTCACATTTAGATCTGCTTGGTGAGAACGTTTAGCAGCTGCTGCTCCAGCAGGTTTACAGTTTGTTCTACTTGCCATCATTGCATATGCAAAAAATGTGTCCATATGGCTGACATTGTTCATCCTTCATGTTTGAAAACACAAAATAACATGAGACACTGTCACAAACTGAGGCTAGGCTGTCACAGACCAATGTCCAAGACTGGCATCAGTTCATCTTAAAAGTTTGCTTCACCTGGAAGAACCTTCACCACATCGTCCATTTCTGAGACTTTCAGGGTAGCTTTAGCAGACTGAGATGTTTGAAACACCTCTTCCCTGCAAAAAATATATGAACCCATGAGAATAAAATGAAGGTCAGTGGATTTAAGAAGCTGCAAGATACAGTAACACAAGTTTTGCTCAATGACTGCCTCTGTCCTTCACTGTTCTAAGCTCTCTGTGGCTGCACTGAATTATTTAAGAGACAGCAGTCATCTCTGAATAATCAGAAGAAACGGACTCTCCTCTGCATCCCACGAGCCCCAGAAGAGGAAAACGGGTAGCTGGGGCACTGCTGCTGGAAATAACATTGAGAAATTTTTGTCCAGTTGCTGCTTTAGCGTATAGTTTCTGGTTCAGCGACTGCTATGGCAAACAAATCTGGTGATAGCACCTGAGTAAAGTCAGGGTTTCCCAGCAGATGTGCTAATGCCAGGCAGGAACAAAGACCCCTTATCTTGGATTGGTGCCGGATCACAGTTGAAGAGGAAAGCTGTGTGTCTAAAGAGCATTTCAGAGCAGTGAGCACCGCCAAGCCCAAACAAAAGGGGCTCAGTTCTCCTCCAAACCTCTGATGCCTCTTGGTTTGCTGTCAGTGCTTCCGCTGTCACACAGACCCATCTCTTCTCAGACAGACACATCTCCTCTGTGGAAAGTGACGTCCCACTTTATTCACCCACAGGGATGATCAATCAACCCTGAGCAGAGTGACGGATGTTCACTCAATCCTCTCATTCCTGCTACCGGTACCTCCCAAGTTCAAAGTTTCATTTCTCTGCATTTTCCTGTGGAGAATTCCGCAGTCTATTATTCAGTTTACTCACGAGGAAATAGTACAATACATATACTGTTTTATCACCTTAAGTGCTATACTTATTGCACTGAAGGTGCAGTAAGTATAGCCTGGCTGTCAAATCTATTCTTTTGTTTCCCCCCTCTCCTCTGTGTACATTCATGACATGCAGGATATTTCCCCTCCATACAGCGATGTTACATGCCAATGGAGTTTGGATTAAAAGGTGCTAATAAATTCATTTTTTAATCCCAGAAGTTTCAATTAAATTAAACTATGCTCTCTCCTCTTTGCCAGGTAAAGACTCACTCTGGGGGGAGGTGGAATTAGTAGACAGCCTAGTCAGTTAGCACACTGCCTTTCAAAATCAGAGATTCTGCAGAAGAAGTTGTTGTCCAAAAGGTTGTACAAATGAAGTTCTACGTTCCACTTTATAACCTCCAAGGCTTAAACCAGAACCCTCCCGGTACAAGAACTACACGATGGTCCTTATTTATCACATCACATCTGAATCGGTCTGTCATGGTTGAAGAACTCTTGCCATCAGTGTCTCTGTTGCACGTTCTGCTCTCTGTGACAAGGCGGACAAGCACAGAAATTACTTGAATTAATATGAGGTAATTAGATTTTAATTGAAACTATGGACACAAACTTACAACACTGCTTCCGCATGCATAGACACACACATACACACACACACACACACAAAGACACACACACATGGACACATAGTGTTGGCAGCAGGTTCTGACTAAAGCCAAGAGATGTCTGCTGCCTGCCTCAGGCCTGCTGTTCATTCTTCTCATGCCAGATAATTGTCACCCATCATCTCCAGTTTGATTGGATCCATTCTGTCAAACCACCCATCTGTATTTCTACCTTTGTTCATCGTCTCAGGCTGCATTCACTAGTATGTGGATCTGTAATGTCAAGCAGCACATATTGACTCGGGATCACTTTGTCTGAGAAAAGAGTCACCAAATGAAGACAAACAACGAAGGCAGCAAGTTTCCGCATCCTTCTGCTTCCTCTTCCTCACACAACCTGACAAACAGCTGCACTTTGAGGATACTTGTTAGACAAAAAAAACCCTCCTCTTATTTTTATGCCCATTTTGATTGAAACCAAAGTACTGTGTTCAGTTGTCTGAACTGAGGTTTGGAGATTGCTCCAAATTATATGATTTTACAATCACAAATATAATTCCATTCCCTGGGGACAACTGAGTGGCTGTTGTTTCCTCTGAGATGTTGTGCTCACTTCATTTGGTGGAGGCCTTCATGTTCATTGGAGACAACTGACACATGGGAACATTGTTAGCGGCTGTCTCATTTTTTTATTGAAAAGCAACCAGAATTTGGAAGCCATGCAGAAGTGTTAAATGTGTTATCAATGGAACGATTCACAGTTAGAAGAAACAGTAGGTGAATGCGTCATCCTCCTAAAGCAGCAGAAGAAAAGAAGATAAGGAGCAAATTTTTTTCATCTTACCAACATTTCAGAGCATATTTGAGGAGATTAGAAATTATATGACACTAAATGTCTGAAAACCGGATTCTGAGACCAGACAATGTATCCCACAATGCATCCTGTAACACAATACCCTTCATTCTCAATCACAAGACAGGACTGGATACTCAGAGAGGAACATTTCATCCTCTCAGCGAGACTTCGCTCATCAATAGTTTTGTCAGCACGATGAAATTTGATGCAAGTGTTCCCCAAGTTTATTCTCGCACTCCATTACCCACTTTAATTTCCCTTCCACTCCCTTGTCTTTGGCTGGATATCCCTTTGATTTATTCTCCATTCTTCTCCACCATGGATCATTACAGATATTGTACCCCCAAACCCTCCTCCCTCAGCATCCCTCTAATGTATGCGTGTGTGTGTGTGTGTGTGTGTGTGTGTGTGTGTGTGTGTGTGTGTGTGTGTGTGTGTACTCATGTACTGTAGTGCAGCGGTCCCCAACCTTTTTTGTGCCATGGACCGGTTTAACCATACCCTAACCCCTAACCGTAAATCTACCCTCACCCGAACCCTAACCCATAACTTTAACCCTAACCCTAACATCTAACCCTAACCCCTGACCCTAACCCTAAACCTTACCATAAACCTACCCCTAACCCTAAACCTAACCCTAACCCTAACTTTAATCCTAACCATAACCCTGAACTTAATCCTAACCGTAGGGTTTTTCATTTGCACACACACACAGGGTTAGGGTTGGGGTTGGCGTTAGGGGTTAAGTTTAGGGTTAGTGTTAGGGGTTAGGGTTAGGGTTTAGGGGGTTAGGATTAGTAGTTAGGGGTTAGGGTTAGGGTTAGGGAATGGTTAGGTTTAGGGTTATGGGTTAGGGTTAGGATTAGGGTTAGATGTTAGGGTTAGGGATGGGTTAGGGTCGGGTTAGGGTTATGGTTAAGAATAGGGGTTAGCAATTAGCATGAGTGTAGAGTTAGGGTTAAGGTTAGGGTTTAGGGTTAGTGTTAGAGGTAAGGGTTACGGTTAGGGTTATGGGCTAGGATTAGGTTCAGGGTTAGAGTTAGGGTTAGGATTAGGTTTGGGGGGGGTAGCGTTAGGTATAGGTTTTAGGTTACGGTTAAGATTAGGGTTTCAGGTTAAGGTTAGGATTAGGGTCAGGGTTAGGATTATTTTTATTGTTAGGGTTAGGATTAAGTTTGGGATTAGGAATAGGGTTGGAATTAGGTTAGGGATAGGGTTAGGATTAGGTTTATGGTTAGTGTTAGGTTTTGAATTAGGGGTAGGTTTAGGGTTAGGGTTAGAATTACGGTTATGGTAAGGTTTAGGGATAAGGTTAAGTTTAGGATAAGGGTTAGGGTTTTGGTTAGGTTTATGGTTAGGGTTATGATTAGGTTTAGGTTAGGATTAGGATTAGGATTAGGTTTAGGTTTAGGATTAGGTTTAGGGTTAGGGTTAGGATTAGGTTTAGGGTTAGTGTTAACTGGCTTGTGGCAGCCAAGCGTTCATCACAACGTTGCTTTTTGATTGGGGGATCGTGAGTCGGGTTTACCATCATCAAACAGGTTAATTTTATAGGTTAATTTATGATGTGTTGTTGAAATACAATCGTCATCTTGCTGTGAAAAAATGTTTAAGCTCTTCCTCAGGTCCAGCTGACTTTATAAACACATGGACCATTAGGATTTCATTCCAAGCAGAATCGAAACATACTGGTCTCTATCGTGTGTAAACAATTACATCACATATAATAAACAAAATACTCCAAATTCTGTCACCAGTCATTCAATGTTACTTTCTCCAAACACTTTAAAAACTAATACTTACAGCTATATTACAGCCTTGCCCTGATTCCCTACATGTCTAAACATGTAGAGGACTGTCTACAGCCTGCATGCTGGCATCGCTCTAATTCCTCTTTTAGAGAGCTGTAAATTGGTGTTCCATTGTAGCTGTAGTGTCAGGACAGGAGTTCCATCTCTTGCTGCAGGGGATCCAGGAGTAAAGGCAACATTCACAGGTGATGGGAGATGTCCTTGGGCAGGATGACACTTCGATTTGTCGCTGAAACATTGCACGCTGTCAAGTTGTGGGTGACTAGAGTTCACTTGTCCAACAGGTTGTCTTCTTTTTCAAAATGATAACTTTGAAAGTTTCAGCACATACCCTTGGTTTCTTTTGTACTTTGTTCAGATGCTGCCGTACCTCCTGGAGGGAACAGCAGTGCAGTTTTATTCTCTCCATTCATACTTTGAAAATCAAGGCTTTTTCTGATTAGAAAGACAGGTTTCTGAGTGATGACTGAGTCCATGAATGATATTGGCTGATTAGCTGATTTTAGGTGATTTGGCTCCAGTCATATAAAACTGAATTCACATGGTGCACCTTTCACTGTACAGTAATTGGTGATGCACAAAAGTCACACCCTCATGTTTATCCATCTGATCCCTTCCCCGACCATAACGCCTTCATTACATCAGTAACAGTACAAACACGTCACTGACACTTTGGGGTGAACGAAGAAGGAAAGCGTGGCAGAACAGAAGAATGTAGATGACTTGGCATCAGAACAAACGGCACAGAGGAACAGCAGGTCCCACATGCCCCAGCCACCTCAGCTGGCTTTGTTCCTGCGTCTTCTTTGCAACAATTCAAAAGCAGCTTGCACAAATTAGACCCATGGGAAGAGAGAACAGACCAACGTGCAGCAAACAACTGTCTCTCAGACAGGTTTCTGCCGAAGAGCGGGAGGAAGGGGGCACTGTACATGCAATGTGCTCAAGTAGAGGAATTGGTCACAAGGGACCAGCTGAGATCAGCACAGCTCCATCTCAGTAATATATTCTCCTAGCATTGAACTGCAGAACACACTGTACTGTATGCATGCACATCCTCTTTGCTTACATCTGGAACGATGGCACGCCTTAGTGACATGAGTAATATGGAGGACAGTAAGTCGTCAGATGAGGAATTGATGCTCCAAATGTCACGGCTCACTGTCTATGATGGGAGGTGACCAAAAGAGGAAAGGAAGAAAGACACAAAAACCTATCTCAACATGCATTGAGCTTAGCAGCTTCAGAAATTCCTTGCAGATTGCAGGTGTTGTTTATGTGATGGTATTAAGAACACAGCAGTGCAGGCAGGAGGAGTTATCAGGTGTCAATGCAGAGGTGACATATGTGGAGCCAATCAGGGAAACAGAACAAATCTTTGAGCTGTTAAATTCAACCTTGTGATATTCATCATGGATCAACTGAACTTCAGTACTTCACAAGTCCATCACAAGTGTGTGTGTGTGTGTGCGTGTGTGTGTGTGTATGTGTGTGTGTGTGTATGTGCATGTGTGTGAGTGTACAATGTAGCGCTTCAGCATGTTTCTGCACAAACTGGATTCTCCACAGGTATTAGTTACGCATTTTATTCTAATCAACGAGGCCAAATACATGAGTAATAATGTCTCATACTACTTACCTGGGAATACATGAATCATCATTATTAGAGAAAAAAAAGACTTTTGAATGGAATTAAAGGGATTTTAATCAACTGAGTAGAAAAGCTTTTTAATGTTCAATTTATATTGCTATGAACTTATTTTGCTTTGTGACAGATGCAAGATTCCAAAAGAAGGTGACAGGAACATGTCATGTCTGTTCTCTCCTTTCATCACCAGGGTCCAGGATGTCACACAGTTTATAATGGCAGCCAATTACAGAGGCTTTTTATCTAGGAGGCAGACTGTCAGCTTTTGTTGCTGGAGGCATTCAGGCAGACCTGCCTGGGGTAAGACTGATACACACAAAAGCACTTTCTCCCTCCCTGCATGTCCATCTCTATGTGATAAACCTGCCTTCAGAGTCACTGGGTAAACTGTGTAGGAATAATCATCTCTCAGAGGTGAAGGAGGTGAAAGCTTAGCACTAAATAAGAGGCAGAGGCTCATTGGAGAGCCAGGTCTACATTAAGATCCTAACTTAAGTCTTTGTGTTTGTTAGTCGTCCTGTTACTACCCTAGGGAGCTTCCACAGTACTGTAGCTGCCCCCCCTCTGGGATTTGAAAGACTAACACATGCAGTATTTTAGCAATGACAAAGCCCTCAGCTCACACAAATGTCCACAATGCATGCATAGATGTGTACAGAGCACATATAAGCAACCAGAGACAAATAGTTGCTGCCCAGGAGGAGATATATTTAGAATCTTGCATAATATGCTTTTAACACAACACAAGATTGAATTAATTTTTAATGCCATGCCAAAGGAAGGGTGGGAGAGGAAAAATTGAATAAAGTTGAGTATTTAATCTGAGCTGTTGCTGAGAGAAGAATCAAAGCAGCCCGTAAGCATCAGATATGGCACAAAGGATAGGCACCGATGCAGCATCTATGGATGAATGGGTCTGCAAGGGGGAGAGGCCAAGTGAGGGAGTCAGGGGGAGATATGTAAGGCAAAAGGGTGAGGAGGAGGGGGCTTGCATGAATGAATGAGCAAGAATAACTACCAGCCATATCAACACTGTGCTGGGTAATTTGGGGGAAACAAAGTTGTGCACAGCACCCGTCTCTCTGTCAGGCGCTGCAAGTCTACTCACTGTTTGGCTATCAGGAACATGTCTCAGAATAAATATGAGGAGAAATCTGAATCTGATAAAACATTTCCTGCTGTTTTTTTCCAGTACTTTTACTGTAGAAAACACTGTGGACAGTATAGAGAAACCTGCTCCAAATAATGGTGGTGGTCACCTTCACTGTGTTATAAAAAAAAAAAAAAGTATGGAGATACTGCACACGACGATTTTTGTGGAATACACTAAAGGGCAGTGGTGCAGTTGATGTCTCGGCTGGGAAAGGGTTTCTTGTGCATCTTGCAAAATAATTAGTATTGGATTTATTGCTTTGAGGCTCTTAAGTTTATATTTAGTTGTTTTCAGTCCTGAGAGTGTTTGTAAGCCCCCGTTTCATTTAAAACACACACCATATTCAGAGAAGATAAGCCCAAGGCACCCAGTGATTTGATTAAACTACTAATATGATGCAGGAGTTCAGTCTCAGTCATTTGTTTTTCAAGTACAAAATCATTTTCAGTGTAGAACTACCCCCCAGTAGAGGGTAACTATTGTCTGGTCATGAAGAAGACACATTTAGTATTTTGATGAATACAAAAGCAGGGCAGTCTATAATGGGATTGGATCAAAAACTATAGAGACAACACTTCATGAAACAGCTTTTGACTGATCCTGTTGTGTTTCTGAACAACAGTGGATGTCATGGTGCAGAAGAATAAACAGCGTCAGGTTTGGTGCAGTCCACCCAGCCTCACCTCTGGCTGTAAACACTGGCTCTGTTATGAAGAATCTAAAGAACTGCTTTGAATGTTTAAAAAAAAAAAATAAATTACAGTTCATTAGAGTGCACTTTCTGAATTTTCAGAGCCAATTAAAAGTGGAGACTGTGAACCTCCGCCAAGGTTGAGCCTCCACTCCAAAGGGACCCTTCCTGTTTATATGCAACACCTGTGCTTTGATAGATTTAGCGTGAAATTGTACACATAATGTTTCGATCCATCCATAACAGCATAGAGAAAACAACCCAGAAGTGTCAGCATTTCCAGTTCCATAGGGCAGATTCTTCCCAAAAATGTATTAATGTGATCCCATCCCGGATGCTTATCTCTCACAAAGGTTAAATCCTAACCTGCTGTCATTGCTGGAGTCACATTGCTTCCCTCAGAGTTCTGTCAGTGGTAAATAAATCCATCAAATATTTTTTGTAACACACAAAACCTTAAAGTCATTTAACCTCCTTTATGGAGGCAATAAAGCAAATATTACCAAACATTTTGCCAGTCAAAATGTGTTTATTTGTCATGATGGTGTCTCGATGAGTTATGTGAGAAAGAAAGGTTATGAGCACAGAGGAGCACTTCACCGTGTCAGTTTTTCATACAGCTAGAGATTGATGTTGCAGACAGGCTCCATGGTATGCATGAGGTGGCAAAGAGGATTGGATCCTTTTTTTTTGTTGAAGTCAGATGTTAAAATGTATAAATCAGCAAGTACCTTATAGCAGATCAATACAAAGATGACTCAGCCAGAACAAGTGGTCTCATCTAGACACAGATTAGTGTCTGCCATAAAGGAAATTGAGCACAGCTCTGCTCAAGACATAGCACACACTATATTCATAAAGCACCTCTCTGTGTTAGTGTCCCTGATGTATTCACAGCTATTAAACTATTTCTCACTCTCACCTGTTTCTGTCGTACCTGTGAAAAAAATCCCTCTCAAAACTGAAACAAATTTAAACATACCTGAGAAGAACTATGTCTCAGGAGAGTCTGTCAGGTCTGGTCATCAGGAGCGGCAAAAATAAACACGCAAGCAGTGATGTGGGATTTTCCTCATCCATATGCCAAAATATGTGTGCATAATACTCCCCCGCAAACCTGGGAGAAAATACCTAGTTCAGTCCCATTGCTGAGATGAATGTGTATGCATAGTGATATACCTCAATGCTCTGTTTGAGAAAGGATTTAAATTGAAAAACGATTTGGCCTCAAGGGCAAAGCTTTGCTCCATATCAGCAGAGTGGAGTCACATCCTGAGTTGAGTGGGATGGTGGTCTTTTCACAGTAACTATGATAATGAAATCCTGGTCTCTATGACACTGAGTAATGAGGAAGAGTCGGAAACGTGGTATTTAATAGATCTTGAAATCACGGCATATTCAGCAGCTTTACACCAATTTTGGAACCCCGTAGTTTGCAATTTTAAAACTCCTCAAAACTTCATAATCTGCAGAGCAGAGCATCATTGTGTTATCAGGTGTTGAATTAAACTGCATTTCATTTAATTTCATGATATGGTTCTGTTCAGGGTCTTCCCTGTCTTTCCAGGCCAGCTTGGAATGCCAGGAGAGGAAGAGTGCACCTTCCTGCCCTTCCTTTAGCTTTTAAAGGGAGTGGAACCTTCATTCAGATGAGAACAAACATCAGTGGCAACAACAGACACTGGATGCAACATTAGGAGGAGGAGCAGGATGGTTAACCAAATGACTTGTAAGGTAACTGGAGAGTTCGTCAGGTGGATGCATGGAAGGCGATCGTCAGCTGAACTCTGTGAGATGGTTCAGGGAGTTTCTGCTATCAGTTGATGGACTGGGCTTGACCTCCATGAGGCAAACACACTCCTGAGCTAACGCAATTCCATCATTGTAAAAACGTCAAGAATATCACCAGCCTCATCCTATAAACCTTAATGTAAACGTGTTTCTGGCATTATTCTAAATTACCAGTAAGCATTTAAAAAATACAAAATAACTAAATCTAATGTGTACTGTTTAATTGCTACTATTGGTGTACATTTCATTAATATGAAAGGCTAGATTTCAATCTTTAGTTTATGAAAAAAATGAATCAAAAGATGAATTCAATAAAGCACTCAAGAAAATAGTTGTCTCTTCAAAGGCAGCCACCGTTGTATCATTAATCTTTAATACCACAGCTCCGCTTTATTTACTTCAGCTGCTCTCCGTCTACAACTGCTGGCTGTAAGAGAACACATCACATCCTGGATAGAACATGGATTCACACAGTGGTGTGGGCTACATCAGCTCAGACAACATGATTGGCACATAGCACTGGTTTAATTACATACTGAATGTAATAGCATATGTGTCATGACCAAAACAGACTGTGACGTTGTGGGTAAGTTCGTAACAGATTTTTCTTCTGGAATTAAGTATACATGAAGCAAACGCCTGCCTTCAAAACCAGCTGACCTGGCCAGTCGCACTGGGAGCTGTACTGTCTTCACTGTGTGACTCACTACATGGTTTTCCTCTCATCCGTCCTGCCGTCTTCACAAGTATCAGGCTTGAGAGCGAGAGAGCGGGACGACAGAAGAAATACCAGAAAGGCTGTTCAGCATGTCCAAACGTCTGTCTAAAAATATCGACCAGTGTCCATAATATTCATGCGAGGCAGCTTTCCTCGTCCCTCTGAGCTTTGAGTCCTGGCGATAGCTAGAAATGACAGATGGCTGATCAGAAACAGCGATTTATTTTCTTGCATACGTTTACTGTATATGGAATCCTTGAGGGCCAGAAGATTAAAAACAATCAGGACTGTCGAGCAGCAGACATGCAGGTTAATTGTTCCTTACTTCACCCATATGCTCCCCAAAGAAAAGCAAGACTGAGTCAGACTGCATCATTTATGGATTGATGAAAAAATAAACAGGTCAAATGGGGTGCCACACATTCAATGGCAGCCATTCAGATGAGTCAGACAACTCCTCTTACTTCACTCCATCAGATAGTAAAGCTGATTTAACTGTAAGCTTATGATGACTTGTATGCTCGGTTGGACAGTAAGGAGGGAGAGACTGATCTATACAGGCTGGCAAGACAGAGAGACAGAGATGGGAAGGACGTGCAGCAGGTTAGGGTGATTAAGGATAGGGATGGAAGTCTATTGACAGGTGCCAGCAGTGTGATGGGAAGATGGAAAGAGTACTTTGAAGAGTTGATGAACGTGGAAAATGAGAGAGAACAAAGACTAGAAGAGGTGACTGTTGTGGACCAGGATGTAGCAAAGATTAGCCAGGATGAAGTGAGGAGAGCGCTGAAGAGGATGAAGAGTGGAAAGGCAGTCGGTCCTGATGATATACCTGTAGAGGTTTGGAAGTGTCTAGGAGAGGTGGCAGTAGAGTTTCTGACTGGGTTGTTCAACAGGATCTTAGATAGTGAGAAGATGCCTGAGGAGTGGAGGAGAAGTGTGCTGGTGCCCATTTTTAAGAACAAGGGAGATGTGCAGAGTTGTGGCAACTACAGAGGAATAAAGCTGATGAGCCATACAATGAAGTTATGGGAAAGAGTAGTGGAAGCTAGACTAAGGGCAGAAGTGAGCATTTGTGAGCAGCAGTATGGTTTCATGCCAAAAAAGAGTACTACAGATGCAGTATTTGCTTTGAGGATGTTGATAGAGAAGTACAGAGAAGGCCAGACGGAGCTGCATTGTGTTTTGTAGATCTGGAGAAAGCTTATGACAGGGTGCCCAGAGAGGAACTGTGGTATTGTATGAGGAAGTCTGGAGTGTCAGAGAAGTATGTTAGAACGGTGCAGGACATGTATGAGGACTGTAAGACAGCGGTGAGGTGTGCTGTAGGTGTGACAGAGGAGTTCAAGGTGGAGGTGGGACTGCATCAGGGATCAGCTCTGAGCCCCTTCTTGTTCGCTATGGTGATGGACAGGCTGACAGACGAGGTTAGACAGGAATCTCCATGGACTATGATGTTTGCAGATGACATTGTGATCTGCAGTGAGAGTAGGGACGAGGTGGAGGAGAAGTTAGAGAGGTGGAGGTTTGTCCTGGAAAGGAGAGGGATGAAGGTTAGCCGCAGTAAGACAGAGTGCATGTGTGTGAATGAGAGGGACCCAAGTGGAAGAGTGAGGTTACAGGGAGAAGAGATCAAGAAGGTGGAAGATTTTAAGTACTTAGGGTCAACAGTCCAGAGCAATGGAGAGTGTGGAAAAGAGGTGAAGAAACGTGTACAGGCAGGATGGAACGGGTGGAGGAAAGTGTCAGGTGTGATGTGTGATAGAAGAGTTTCAGCTAAAATGAAAGGAAAGGTGTACAAAACTGTGGTGAGACCAGCGATGTTGTTCGGTCTAGAGACAGTGTCACTGAGGAAAAGGCAGGAGGCTGAGCTGGAGGTAGCAGAGATGAAGATGCTGAGGTTCTCTTTGGGAGTGACCAGGAAGGATAGGATCAGGAATGAGTACATCAGAGGGACAGCACATGTTAGAGGTTTTGGAGATAAAGTCAGAGAGGCCAGACTGAGATGGTTTGGACATGTCCAGAGGAGAGATAGTGAATATATTGGTAGAAGGATGCTGAATTTTGAACTACCAGGCAGGAGGCCTAGAGGAAGACCAAAGAGGAGGTTTATGGATGTAGTGAAAGAGGACATGAAGGTAGTTGGTGTGAGAGAAGAGGATGCAGAAGACAGGGTTAGATGGAGGACACTGATTCGCTGTGGCGACCCCTGAAGGGAAAAGCCGAAAGGAAAAGAAGAAGATCATTAACAGCTTTTATCCAGTAGAGAATTATAGTCTTCACTTATCTTTCATTTTTTTTTAGGATCTTTTGGTCTGAGACAGCTTGTTGAAATAATTAGCATTTCATTCAACACTGAATGTGTGCACCAAATGAAGGATAATCTCTCTCTTTCAATCAAGGTCCTCAGAGAAATAGAAACGGAACACCTTATTCCATGGCAACTTGTCAAACGCCATCTGTGGATGAAGATTAACCAAACGCTGCAGATCTACTCAGTGGACCATTTGCATTTGTTTACATGCCTGATTTAATTTGCTCAAAATGTATTTGAGTCAAAACCATGCAAACAGTTTTGTAACTGAAGTGTGTTGTATTTGTATTGTTCTTACACTGAAGAGCACTATTACATTAAACCATACAGACCAGAGCTGGAGGACGTTCTGAATGCAAACATCTGCTATTTTTTATTGTGTGACATTGGAAAGTGGTCAATTGGTTCTGATGATGGATGGATTTTGGGGTGCAGAAGTCGTAAGTGTTTTGATTTAAATCATAGTATAGTCGTGGATTGTGGATTACTATTTACATTTACGTCACCATCTCATACTAGGGCCTATTTTAACATTTTACCAGTATGATGTAAAAAAAAATGACATGCCAGTCACAGTAGAATATATTTTAGTCATTAGGTCCAAACACTATGTGCAGCTGGATGTGAACCCGGATCATAGTCTGGATCAGGGAGACTAAAGTATAGAAGTGAAGGGAGGGTGGGTGTGTTGTATTGAGTACATTAACAGAGAAATGATTACACATGGATTTAAATTGATTTCAGTAAAACATGTTTCCAAATTTTGAAAACTTTTGAAGAATGGTTTTATCCAATAATCATTATACTGTAAATGCTCACTACAACATATTCATTCCTAAAATGTTCTGCCAACCTCCTCTTGTTCTCTCTTCTCAACATTATCATAGAGCATCAAACATGTTCGTGTACCGACTCGGGGGGCATGTCTTCATGCTGACTTAGCTGATAGCAGAAATAAATTCAGAGGTCCGTCAGTGAAAGAGGTAGGAGTGATCTTTCTTCCTCCACAGTTTCACGCTGAGGCACTAAACTAATCTCTGTCACAGGAGGAACAAAGAGCAAGACTTACCAGACAGGAAACATGCAGTTATAAGAGCCTACAGGACTCTACAGGAGTATACAGGAGCATGCAGGAGCAGATCGCTACCATGGTGGAGCTTTCTATCGGACTGTTATTCTGCTTCACTGCTTATAGCTAGGGCTATCAGTGTTAACGTGCTAACACTCCAGATTAATATGGACCCTTAATGCATTAGCTTTTGATATTAAGGTAATTTCCTTTTCTAATTTCTCCAATTACCTCTGTTAGTGCCGGTGCAGACTTTCAGTGGGGGACATTTTTAAAACAAGCAGCAAACACAAATAAATTGATGACACAACGAACCCCAGAGTATTGAACAACGAAATTACTTTTGGATAAAATCAAAGCAGATGCATAAACTGCTGACATGAGCATGCAAAGAACATGAAAGAGTTAATCCCTGTGTGAGAGAGAACGAGAGAGAGAGAGAGAGATTGAATGTGGGTTAATGTTTTTATGACATGTCAGAAACATTTATGCGTAGCCATTTGAATTCGTTGCTGGTTGTTGACATTTCACTTGTGTACTGCAGATAACCTTGACCCATGTAGCATCGCTGCCCTGCATGAGGCAGAAAACCAATAACTGGTTGGGGGTGATGATGACATCCCCCCTTCTCTGTGCGAGAAGTCACAGTGGAGAGCCCAGAGGTGTGTGAGCTGCCATCCAGGGCTCATCTGGCCCACGACAAGCCCAGTGGGGTGGGGGGTCTTGATGGCTGTCACCAGCAGAGCAGATCTCCTGCTTCCAGCTGTGTTTTCCACTTGGCCAAGGCCAGTTAATGAGGACATTAACAGATCAGTGTCTTCTGCCTGACACAAGCTTAGCCTCCAGCACAACCGAGTCGACCTTTCTCACCTGCTCACAAGACGAAAGACCACAAGCTTCAGACAATATAGTCACAGGAGGAGGGAGCACATTGATATTGCTTATTATCTTCAGAATGTGAATAACTTCAGATATGAAAAAGCAAAGGGGATTTGATTATAAGTGGCACAATTAGATAAAAAAATATGAGGGATATAATGTTAGATTATACTTCTGAATATTTGATAGCACTACAACAGCAGATTGATCATGAAAATGAGCTTCATTTTAAATATTTGTTCAAATTTTGATTTGTATAGTATAGTCAAAAAAAAACATTGGTTTAAAAGGTAGTAAAAAAAACCCAGATAATCCACATTTCCACTGGATATTCTCAAGGTGCTGATGAGGTTCATGTGATATTATATACATGCATTTTCTATACATATTATGGAAAATCTCTGCCACCTCAACTGAATGTGTCTGAGAGGTGTACTAAATCTGAATAAGCTGATTCTAACAAAACGACGATCAGCAGATATTTATCATGCTTACTTCAAAGATGGGATTGATTGCAAAAAACATGTACAACATCAACCTAAATTTTAGTATCCCACCAAAAATATCACAGTTTTGCTTAAAAGCTGCTCGTCGTTCAACAATCGTTCTCATAGCTGCACAATCTTACCCCCCCCAAAAATGTAGACGAGTTTGCAATAGAACACATTCCTCTTTCAAAATCCACCAGTAAACTCAGAATCTTCTTAAAATAAGTATATTTTTATCTGGATCTAACCCAAACGGCTATATGTTCTTTCTTGATACTTTCTCCCATACCCTATTACACTGTGTCAACAAATTACATAAAACAATGAAAACAACACATTTTGCACATTTAACAAATCACGCCAGGTGTTAATGTGTTCTTCCTCAAATGTGTTTATTACCATTCTCCACTTGACCATCAGATGCAACCCAACCTTCCCAACTTCTTCACCTGATTACATTCTACACCCTCCACATGTTTAACAAGGCCATTCCAGAGGAGGTGCTACCAGCTGGATTTTGCTTTTGTGCTTACACTTTAATCTTCAATCTCTGAAATCTCCCGGCCTTGACAATCATAATAAACATAAAAATTCTAAATATGAACGTCAGCATTCACACCAAGAATGTTAGTATTGAGAAATTTGCAACTGCTTGTGTGAGTAGCTCACTAAAGCTCACAATTGGTCTTGCATTGTGTTCGATTAGCCTTGTGGAGTCCTAGTATGTGGAATGATGGCAAAAGGAGAATGTGCTTGAGTAGGCAGGTGTGTTGACACAAAGACAGGTAAGTAGGCCCTTCAGTCTTTTCATTTAGGCTGAAAGAAATAACTGGAACTGCAATACAGGTCTGTTACAGCCACAGATACCAGACTTTCTTCTTTTTGACAGACCATTTAATCTTCTCATTACCTCTCAAATAAATTGCCAACCTGATGTCTCATTTCTTAAGATGCTGACATTTACTAATTAGTACTTAACATAGAGCTGATGGTAACATCATTGAAGTATTGACTAGAATCTGCTAAGGGAAAAGTCAAAAGGTTAACAAAGCCATTGTACTTCTTGCAAGATTAGACATAAAAATCTACTTTTCACTGCGACCTGTCTGATAGTTGGTGAGACATTTCTGTCTAAACCATAGTGGAGAGTCAACCAGAACTGCCAAGTCTAAAACCACCACAACACTTAGAAATTAACAGAAGTACTAGCCTGTAACAAAGGTTTTATTAAATGAGCTCAAAGAAAAAATTATTCCTGCAGAAAAGTCGGATGCACAGGCAGGGTCTCATCACAAGTGACCAAACTGAACTGTGTGCACTTTAACATGGACATGACACAAAATGTAACAGATAACAGACATCCTGGAGCCCACAGTGTGGGGTAGAACACAGTGACCATGTCAAGGTTTCTTGAAAAATGCATTCAGATGCAAAATCCACCTGATTTGTTAAATGATTACAAACGGTAAAAAAAATAATGTGGTAATACAAATGACTAAATTTGATGATAATAACAATAATAATAACAATAATAATAATCTATACTTTATTTATCCCTCTTGGGGAAATTCTTTTTACACTCACACTCCTACATGTACATATACATGTGTTAATTACACACATGGGTTACAGGTTACAGGCCCCTGAACACAGCACACACTAGGGGCCTGTAGGCATGCAATTAGTAAGCAGAGACAGGACATACAGAGGTACAAGGGAGGTGGAGTGATGTGATTGTGATGTGATCTGATTGCCGTAACAGTCAGACTTGAACATCTAATAAAACAGTTCTTTAATTTAATTAAGTGCAGTTGCATTTTCAATATGACGTCTCAATGATGGCCAAATGTGTTTGTGTATGCATGCCTCCCTTCACACACCAGCTGCATAGAAAGCAGCAGCTAGCTGTCACACTGTTAGACCCCCGTCTTCACAAAGCTTTAAAGCTGATGCGTGTTGTTGCTGCCTTTAGAAGCCTCTGAACTTCAAGGGGGTGCAAACCAGGCGGAAAAAATATCTGCGATTGCTGTGTATGCACTACTGAACATTTGTTTGACAGTACAAAGTTGCAACAGACGAGATCTGAGCAACAGTAGAGCCATCTGTTTTATTTTTCATCCTGCAAAGACAGTAAACCTCTCAGCGTGAATTTGTTTGTAAGAAATGAAATAACCGTTTCAGAGCAAAAACTGGCAGAAACCAGAAATCATCCACTGCACTCTCTTCCACAAAAATAATTTTCCTGCACTGGGGAGACCCAAAAGCAGATTAGCATTGTTTACTCTTTTGCACTAATGCATCAACGTAATTATTGCCACAATGATGGAAGAGCAGTGTCCATAGGCTGGAACCAATTTTAATTTCCAATTGTCATCGCTAAAACAGAGTCATTCTATCATTTTGAAAGCCATATGTGGGCCATTAGTATTCACAATGAGGTGCACTACATCTTTTCACACAGGGAGCAAATTAACTT
Source organism: Antennarius maculatus (assembly GCA_013358685.1). Lineage (NCBI taxonomy): Eukaryota > Metazoa > Chordata > Actinopteri > Lophiiformes > Antennariidae > Antennarius > Antennarius maculatus. The sequence goes on from CM023618.1 coordinate 11,044,332, forward strand.
CAAGCGCTGCGAGTGTAGCACTGTTGTGTAACGCTGGACTACAAGGGTGGATGCTGTTTTTCTGCAGTTGAAAATACAGAGTGGGCTGGAAGCATTTTATATTGTCTTAGGTATTATGCATCTATCCATACTTTTGGAATGAGAGGCAAATCACATTTAGTATATTACACCCAATTCTGTCCAGTGCCACTGTTCCAACTTCCAGGCAGCACTGACATCATCTACATGCTGGAAACATGTTTGAGAAGAACCTCAGAAGATGACAGTTTTAATGTCCCCACATAATTTGGATGGGTGGAACTGAGACAAAGCTGTCAAAATCTTTATTTTCCTCAGAAAAATCAGCTCGTCTGATGTCAAGTAGGAGAGTTTTATTTTTCAGAGTGAGTTTTGTCAGAGCAGAAGCTGTTAGAGACTGCACAAGACCCCTGCCTCCTACTTTCACAGGATGCCTGTCTAAATTGAGATTAGTCATGCTGTTACTGAATGCATACATTCAACAGCTTCTTGTGAGCAGTGTGATGAACCTTGGATGAATGTGTGTGCAAGAGACACAGACACAGTATGAAATGCACAGAAACATGCAGAGCGAGTCCACGTTAATGACAGTGAGGTCTATTACTTTATTTTGGTACCCGTAACAGCTACCCCATTTTGTATGCAAACTCCAGCAGAGTGGGTTTTTTTTTTTTCTCCTCTTCTTTCAGGGAAGGTGTTTAAGAACCTGTGAAATCTATGGAGTGAGCAAAAATGCTCACATATTGTTAAAGTACTTAAATCTGCCTAATTGGCTGTAGTTGAGAGCAAAAGCAAAAACTGTATACAGTATTATCATATTCGTGCTTCTTTACAGCATTTTTGTTAATGACCAATTCATTTCACCAGACAACAGTCAGTTCACTCATGGAGTGTGAATAACACTAAAATTGATTGCCTTTGTTGGGGAAATCAGTGTTTGCTGCCCTAATAATGGAGGTAGTGAATCTTTTTAAGTGGCAAATGTAAGGCTTTAACAGATGTTCCATATTACTTTCAATGAATGTGTAGTGGGTTTAACTCTGCGTTGTGTAATTTTTAGAGTTTGTTGAAAATGAAGACACCTCCTTTCGGCAACGACTTTAATTAATGGCGGGCAGGGTTCAAACATGGCTTCAACAGTAGCATTTATGCTAGTGCACATCTCCGTGTAATAATGTCCATCAACGAATTAACGAGTTGTTCTTACTGGGGTCGGCAAGGGTCCATGGCAGTGTAGATGACGAGCGGGGCTTGTTTCAACTTCCAGCACGCCAGAAACATCCACGTGTTGACTGTCCAAAGCACCGTCATTCAGGTGCTCTTCCATCCGCTGCACGTGCGTGTCTCTCGCACCCACGGAGAACTTCTTCGAACACCAGAAACCTAACGTTTATGTGGAAGTGCGAATTTCTGCATTTCAAAATAAAAGTACAAACTTCCCTCACAGCAAACCTCAAAATAGCGGCTGTCCCTTTTTCATCATACAGCGCAACAACATACTACAGCTACACATGACAAGAAAGGAAATATAAATGCTGCAAGGGATTTCAAATTACATTTAACTATAAGATGAATGAGTGAATGAATGAATGAATATCTGATGTATTGTGTGAGGGCAGAATGAACTGTTTTCATGTCAAGCACAGGATTAGTAAAGGGTTGAAATCTGAGCTATGGAAAATGTGCTTACATATGAGAGTAAATATATATATAAAAAAACCCTCAAAATTCTTTCTCAAGCTGATTTAATCAAAAACTGAGATACCTTAAGTAGTTGGAATTTTTTTTCCACACCTTAATGATAAATGTAATACCATTGCAACAGCATTCCCTGTGAGCCTGCCCCTGTTCACAAAGGTGAACAGATATATGAACGCACTACTACTTGTTGGAATGACACTGAGTCCCTTGCCAGATGAAGCAGCTGTCACATTTGTCTGCATTACATGCAAAGTAATGTTGTTTCCTCACATGGTGAAAGCCTTGTGACAACCTGGAGGAAAGAGCGACAGGAAGAACAACTGTGCAGAGAAAATATATTTCTCGAGAATTGGAATGGGGCTGGCGTTTCATCTGTAAAATCTGGACAACCGTTATTTTTCTCTCTTCATTGAAAACACTACAAGCCGAAAATGGGATTTCAAAAGTGTTCCGTCATTTCTTTTGGTTTACAGTCCGCAGCCTTGTTTTTGTTTTCATCAGCATCATTTCCAGCAGGCAACCTGTTATCTGCCCGTCAAACAACAACGACAGATTCAGTGACCAGATGGTGATCTTCGTGAAGCTTTTGCCAAATATAGTGACAAATATTTCCTCCAGGAGTTGGTGGGGACCAAAATTGAGCAAAAAGAAGAGTGAATAATCAACTTAAACTCATCATGTGTGATGAATGAAAATGTTGCTCATTATAGTGAGGACAGGCAACCATCCTGGCAACATATTGATTTTATGTCTTCGCATTATGTTGTGTTTATAACTTGTGCTGTCCAGATTTGCTGAAATATCCATTAATGCTAATTATGGTTTCTAAAATAAATAAGGGGTGTGTTTTCAAAATCCATTATGATCATAAGGAAATAATTCTCTAGAACCTCAAATTTCTTACTGATTGCCAAAAATTGATGAATGTCAAATATAATTGTCTCTGTGGCTGCTGTGACCACCATTGGTTCCAATCCCAACCCCAATGTGGAGAAAAGTTTATCTGTTGCTCTGTCTCTGTGAGCAGATAGTGATTTGGACCAATGCCTTCAGATTGACTGCTTACTTCTCATTTGTGACATGTCCATCCCACCAGCAGCTGCCAATTGGGAATAAATGTGTTGGTTACCGGTGGCACTGATCTCTGAATCAACGTGCTTGAGTCTGGAACTCAGAGGTGCAAAGAACACAAAGAGAAGTACACTGTTATTCCTATTAGCATTAGTAAAATACAATCAAAAAACATTACACATGCATTAGAGAGAGTTTTTAACAGTGATGAAGGTGTTAATGAAGTCATTCCCTTCAGTTTCAACTTTTGCCCTTTAAGTTGGAAAAGGTGTGAAGACGATGTTGACGCTGTATCGCTGGCTATAAGTGGAATACTAATTGCCTGGAAACCAGGTAACAAATTTAATCAATGTCAGTACTCACTTACTCACTCACTCACACACACACACACACACACACACACACACACACACACACACACACACACACACACACACACACACACACACACACACACACACACACACACACACACACACACACACTAATTAGTGAATGTGTACTCATTGATGGATGCCACTGAGGTAAGTAAATCTACAGGCCTTCAGTTTCCAGCTGTCCTAAACTGTGTGGGAGGTTTTCTTTGTTAACCCTCATCAAAATGCTGAATACAGCGGGTGGCCTCATTACTCGGCCACTCAGAGGGTCTATTAGGATTTTCTTTTTTTCATATTTTGATGAATAATTTACAGATGTTTGGGCCACCCCATCTCTTCACTCTGGATGATAATTGCAGACAGCTTTTTGTTTTTATCAAGAGCTTCATTACCTAAAGAAGCCAAACTGCTTCAGTGTCAGTCCTGAATCCTGAGAAACTACAATGTGTTCCTCTTCAGTGAATGCTGATATGCTACTAAATTAATCCTAATTTAATATTTTACTTACTGGAAAATCATTTCATTTAATTTCATGTTGAGAGTTAGATGTGAGAATCACTAATGTCCACATATTAAATATGAAGATACAACAAGCAGCTGAACTCAGACAGAAGAAACAGACACTTTACAGTGAAGATACAACTCCACGATGCTTCTGCGCCTGTCCGTGGCACACACAAAGTAGCAAATAGTCATATTTATATTATGGTTTTTATGCACAGGAGAAACTGAGAAAAAATAGATGCTTTACATATTCGACAATTTCTGTAAGAATGTTGATAATATAGAATGTTAATAATAGAAATGTGTTAATATTTCATTGATGAAACTCAGAACTATAGAGTGCATGGACAGCAATACCTTTTCATTAGTAACTTTGTCAACATGATGTGAAGTACACACAGAGTGCATATCACTGTGAAAACCCATCGCGCACTGGAGCTGAAGAGAACAAATCATCTAAAGGGACATATAAACAAAGTTACTCCAAATAAGAATAACTTCTAGCTTAAAATGTCTTAGGACACACCTGAGGTAAAATATGTATCCAAACCTTTCTGTTTAAGCTAAGTTTTCCTAGGCATTCTCACTGAGGAGGAGTGTTTAAGAACATTTGAAAGTACCTCAAAGCTGCATAATAAGGTCTGGGCCTAGTGGGGTGCTTTTTAATTACTTCTTCATGGCCAGAGTCCTGAAAAAAGCATTTTACCTCAGTCTCAAACTTCTACACAGAGGCAGTAAAGGTCAAACACTTAATGAAATTCAAACATCAAAACCAAGGAGCCCCTTCAGGTACACGTCTTAATAAGCAAACAGTTCCAATTTGAAACAGGAAGAATTCAGAAAGGGGATGAATATGAATATCTAAATAATAGTGACATGTGTAATTCCCTGCAGCACTTACAAATCACTGAAGCAGGGTGCTACAGCATCCTCATGAGCCTGATAGTGTTGCTAAATGTCATGGTAACAACCTTCCCAAACAGGGTGCAATGGCTCATTCCTGACTTTCAACAATAAACTGCACACATGAACAAGAGCCCTTTGAAAATCCTGCCGCCATTGAGCACACTTGAAAGGAAGGCTCTTTTCATTTAGTGGTCAACAGAAGATGATTTGCATTCTGGGGGTTTAATTGTGCCGTGTGATGTTCAACAGGCTAAGCTGCTGTGAAGAGTGTTTTCCTCTCATCTGCATCAGTGATTGACGGCAGCTGATTTCTTTCCTTGAACTTTCAGTGCGATAGAGTTTTTAGAGCGCTCGGGGTTGTTGTGATGGTGGGGATGGAGGTGGAAGTGGAAGTGGGGAGATGGGCAGACAGGAAGCAGAGTGGGTGCGCACAATATTCATGGATAATTAGACAATCAACAGTCTTTTGAAATGGCTTGGTTATAGTTCTCTATGATTAATTCTGTAATCTTTAGATACCACTCCACTGGCACAACACTGTGTTTGCTGTTTAAATAGCGTATGAATGAACGCATCACATAAAGCTTAAACTCAGTCTCACCCACAAAACCCTCCATATTATTATTATTATTATTATTATTATTATTATTATTATTATTATTATTATTATTATTATTATTATTATTATTATTAATAATAATAATAATAATAATAATAATAATAATAATAATAATAATAATAATAATAATAATAATAATAATAATAGTGTTGTTATTAGTATTATTAGTATTAGAATAATTATTATAGATGTAAACACTTTTTTATAGAGAAAACAATTTTATAAATCTAGAAATCCTCATGCTTGGCATTGGCTGGGTAACCTTCTCAGTCTAACCTATTTTTTTAACAATATATTTTACTTTTCAGGTTGACATTTTAATGTAGAAGCAATTTTATATATGCAGCTAATATTTCTGACAAAACTACAGAAACACCTGTGCCTTAGACGAGAAGCTGCGCTAATGAATATTTCATACTGGGATTAACAATGAATGAAATGTACATGCAATACCAAATGTCATCTGACTCCGCAATTATTTTGCAGCTTACAATTTAGATGTTGTCAACCTCATTTACATCCACAGCAGGCAGATGTAGCTGAGGAAATACAAGCGGCCAACGCTAAAATGACGACAATAAGGCTCCACACATAAAGACATAATTACAGTCTTTGTTATATTTACGGCTTGTTGCTGTCTTTTCTGCCAAACAGTTTTGTCATCAAAATAGAAAATCATTTGTTTCTCAAGAGCAGGAATTATGATACAGCTTTGCATTATGTGTTTTATATGTTTTATATAACATAAACATTTGAGGAAGGTTTAGGTGACTGATAGTATATTAGATTTGTGTTATTGTTAACAAGGTCTAATTCACAGTGACATCTTTAGGACCAACTGCATTAGTAAGCATTTAACATAAAATAGGAATGGTTATTTGTTCTATGTCATCTTATCCATTTGTGGTGGTTCATCTCTCTCAGTAGTTACACAATAAATACAAAATGCAGCAGGCTGGCAGAAACTCAACACATTTTATACTTTCAGTATAAGCATCAGCTGTCAGGCAGGTTGTTTTTCTATGTGCCATGGTTGCAGACAAGTATCAAGTTTAAAGTATAAATCCAGATTGAAACTTAAGTCAGAGGCAGTGTCTGTTGTTGTAGTTTATTTAAAGATAAATCAGAGCACAGTGGGATTTTATGCATGTGACTGCATTGTGTCAACAAAGCCATTTTACTCGTTTTGGGGTGTCACCGTTTGACATGATCGTGCATTCCAAATGAAATAGAATAAGATCGAGGATGCCTTTGAGATTCATTTTCATTTAAGAGTAATTCTGCCTACAGGTGTTTGGTTGACACTGTTTAGTTATGGAAGGACTTGCAGTAGAATGAAACAATCAGTTGGCACAGCAAGACAAGGCTAATTCAATCAACCTTCACTTTCCTCATACATACAGGAGATGGGAGGTGATTGTTAAGAGAGTGAATAGATCCTGTCTGATGACAAATAAACAGAGTCAGCCGCATCACAATTCCAGCAGCTATTGCCATAAATTAAAAAATGAAATAGATTACTTTGATGCATGTTTAGACACGTTTTCAAGGACTACATCATTCCAGGTGCTGGTGAGATTTAATTAAATATAACCTACATAAATTCTTTCCTTTTATGGAAAAAGCAATGCATCTGAGCAGTGCAAAGCGTAATAGCTAACTGTGAGACTGCATGGCGATGCATCCTCCCATGTGAGTCAGCCACATCATCTTTACTGCATTCAGTCATTGAATAATGCATTCTAGGTAGCTGCATGCATTAGCAGCATGTGCACAAGCTTCTGTAGCATATTGTTTCCTCGCAGCCAAACTGCAGGTCCCTTCTGCATGCATTAACCCATTAGTGCCTGTGTGTAGAAAAATCTACATCACAATAAATCTACTGTAATTTCCGTATCATTGGTATAAAATAAAAAATGTCCACGTATACTAGTGCCTAACAGTTCAGTGCATGTTCTGAACAAGTATGAAACGCGTATAGTCGGTGTACACCACACACCAGCTCATTGCATCAAAGATTGCGGAGGCAAGTGCACGCACGTCCAAGCGGTGAGTATATTATTGAATAATACTAGTGTCTAAAGAATTTATTTGAATGATTTTTGTTCCTGAGAAACTCATTAGATGTTTATTTTTATATTTATGGTGAAATTTGAATGAATATTTCCAATAATAAGTTTTAGGAATGAATAGAAACTCGAATGTAGAAATTTCTACACTCAGGGCCTACAGGGAATGATTTGTAAATGAACGCTCTTTCTTCAAAAACTATACGAGAGTGAATGGATTTGCAAAAATTGATGAAAAAAGTTTTTAAAGATTATATTGAATTCAGAATGAAGATTTTGTAATAGCTAAACAATTATCAATAATCTTCATTTATATGTAATTATCGTGTAAGTTACGAGTTGTGAAATGTGATATCTATACTATTACATATGCGATTTTTGCATTTTCTTTTTGTGTATAGTAATATTTTTGGTAATAGCCTACTTGGATACAAGATAGCTTTAAAATTTGATGAAAATATAAGTATATATTTTTTTATGGGCAAAACAAATAACGAGGCAGTCGATAGTGTTCCTAATATTGGTCTAGGAGGGAATATTGTAATCTCTTTGATAACAAAAGCAGAGCTTCCAGCAAACAATGGCCATACTGTATTTTTTGATAATTATTTTACAAGCATTACTCTTATGGAAGAAATGAAAAATCGTGGCTATTATGCGTCTGGAACCTGTAGAGACAACAGAACTGACAAGTGCCCCATATCTCAGAAGAACTTTTTGAAGAACGAACCACGAGGTGCTGCACAAAGCAGAATGTGTGGCAATATAATGTTGATGAAGTGGAAGGATAACAAAGAAGTTACTCTCGTCTCTAACTTTGACTCAACAGAGATGAAATCCACTAGACGCTATGACAGAAAGGAAAAAAAATATGTGAATGTTCCTCAACCAGCATGTTTCCAGCTATACAATGCTCACATGGGATATGTGGATATTATGGATCAGTCTGTTAGCACATATAGGATAAGGATGCGACAACGAAAGTGGTGGTGGCCAATCTTTTCATATCTTCTCTCAGTGACCGTAAATAATGCATACCAGCTACTGAAGAAAAAAGGAACAGTTATGACACAGTATGAGTTCATTGAGGCTCTCACCATTCATTACTGTAAGTCATTCGGTCAACCAAGCCGCCAAGGTCGAAAAGTTACTTCAAAACTGACTGATATTGCAAGATACGATGGTATGAATCACTTCATTGTATCCTGTGATCAAGCCAGATCTTGCAGGCAATGTAAAGGCAGAGCATCATTTAGGTGCAAGAAGTGTGATGTAGGCTTACATCCTAAATGCTTTGAAGCGTACCATTTGAATGTCTAATGGAGTCTGGTTGCTATATCGTTCAAATTAGTTTACCTGAAACTGTGTTATTTGTGTTACCAAAGGAATTATTTTTGTATTACTACAAAGGATCTATAGTAATAATTTTATTTTTATTATGTTTACACCTCTGAAAAAGCTCATATATAAAGGAAAAACATTTTGATAAACAAAGATTTACATTATCACTGTTTTATGAAGTAAAATAAATATATTTTGTAAATTGGATATTTTCATACCCAGAATGCCTGAGTGTAGATTTTTCTACATGCCGATAATTTCCTTTCTATTCAAGAGAATGAAATTATTTTTTATATTAATGAATATTGATCCATTAGGAGGGTTTTTACCAAGTTTCATTAAATTAGCATAGTTTTTACACTTTTGGCCATAATGGGTTAATACATCAGGAACAGTAGAAGAGCTACAGTATCCCAAAATGTTGGGCATGAATAGCCCACTTGCATGAAGTAAACACAGCCTTACAAAGACTTGTGTTTTTAGAAGATTTTTTTAACACAGTGTACTGCTCCCTCAGTGATATGGTAGTTACAGAGATGTGCCGACATGAGAGTTGAAACACTGAGGCAGAACCAGCTGATAAGCACCTTGACTCTCTTTCTATTTTGACGCCAAAGACAACAGCAGCACGCTCGATTTATTTATTTATTTTTAAATTGTATCATTTGCTGAATTCTGTGGAAACATAACTCATATGACAAACCTTACCATGAGGTTACATGACCTCTGAGGAATCCCCCAAACTCTTTTCATTTGACAATAACTCTATACTGTCAATCATTTTCAAAAGGATCAAGGAGCTGTGATTTGACAATGTGAGATGGAGAAACTCTTAAAGCTTCAATAGATAAGCATTTCAGAGCTCAGAGGTTTTGCAGCTTCGTCAGAGATTTTGAGATGAGGTATACAGTCATTTTTCATCTTGTACACTTTCTGCAGTGGGTCAAGGTGAAATTGATTGTAAATCATCTCCTGTCATGTAAAACCTGAAAAAGAAATTCAAAGAATCATACATATAAATAATCATAGAATGAAGGATATAAGAACGCCAATACCAGTCTTTCCAGAGCTATACGAAAAACAGCTGAAGAGTATGATATTATAATGAAGCATATTATTGCTATCATATTGGAGACTTGCTGCCAGAGGAGAATGAAATCAGGCAAGAAGAAAAACAGGGTTCAGTGGAAGCGGTCTATCTCCCCTATCATTTGGGATGATATCTGAAACAAGACCTTATAACCACAGCCAAACACTCTGAAGACCATCTACCCACTAATAAACTGACTTTTCAATTAGAACCTACCTGACGGTACAACGATAACACAAAACCAATTACATGCTGTGCTGCAGATAACTTGTAATCCACTTAATAGGTCTGATTTGACTTCTTTTTTCTTCTCCCCTTCCACCACAGTCGCCTGGAGGTTTTTTTTTTTTTTTATCCAGAGCTGGGTATCACTTTGAAATGTCAGTGTTGGAGGAAGATCTGAGATAACAGGCGTCCAAATTCCTGGAGGTGCTGATAGTGTTTTCATGCCTGTGTGGGCAAATTGATGACAGCTCAGCTTTGGTTTGGGGGGAGGCAGGGTTGATGAACAAAGCTTAGGTTTCATCGATGGCTTCAGGTTAGCACCATTAGAGTGGATTCTGGTTCAGCACCGCATCTTCAATGAAGCCCTGAGCTCATTATGACTTGGTTACACTGTTGCTAATATTGTTCAACAACAACAACAACAACAGCAACAACACTCTTTCTACTTTTTCCATAATTTCAATAAGACAAGCACATGAAAAAATGGTTTTAAGATTTTTTTTATGACCAAAGCTTGAGAGGCCAAAAATGTTCTGTTCACACTCCATTGGGACAAATAAGGCTACAAATATTGACTTGAATTGTAGGTGATTATGACAAGACTGACTTATTAACATTCTAAGACTCATTGATTGTCTAACTGTTCGCTGCACTGTTTTATCTTTGTTTCAATGTAAAGCACTTTGTTACATTTGTAATAGATTTCAGGATATCAGATGCAATGTTCCAGAATGTTATATATTTAATGGAATTAAAATGACACTTGATGAATTCCAATGCATGTACTTGATCGTCATTAATGCACTTCATTTGAGCTGACATGGCGCGCTGCAGAAAGAGAGATGGTGAGGTGCAGATCTGGGAAATGAGCCTTCCTGGAAGCAGCAGAGCTGAATAAGTAGACTGAGTGAGTGCAGCTATTAACCTGGAGCTGTTATAGCTTTGACAAATAACAGAGACCTGCCTCCAATCTTACTGCAGAGTCAAAGCAACATGCCTCTGCTTTAATTTAGAAACAAGACAGCAACATTTAGTGGCCTTGTTTAAATGCATTCAAGCTATGTTATTTGGAAATCTATCTGTATGTCTGTCTGTTTGTCTATTTATAATCCACCTACCTCTTTCTTTCTCTCTGTCTCACATTTATATACTGTAACCTTATGCAATTGTTTCCGGTTTTGTGTACAGTAAAAAGGAAAATTTATACTCAGAATTTGCATCAGATGATCCTTCAGTTAAATCTTTCGTTGCATCTCACTATGTGTTCTCCCTTTCTAGAAAAGCAAGCAAAAAACATTTTATTTAGACTGACTTATGCAAATAGGTGGCAGAAAAAAGATGCATTCATCAAATATGGCAATTTGCTTAATGGACTGAGACAAAGCCATTGGCGGTCTTTATTTAGATGCAGATGACTTCCTCTATACTGGCTTCCTCTGTCACGCATAGAACTGCCTGTCAGGGAAAGAAGAAGAAGAAAGCTCCCTCCTGCTTCTATACACTGACAGTCAATCACTGTCACTGTCTGTCTGCATGAGAGACTGACTCCACTCGAGCTCAACTGTCTTTGGCTCACACTATTTCCCTGTCTCTCTATAAATTCTTCATTAATGCATAAAAAAGAGAACAAATCATCTATCAGTTGGGCTGCTTCATGTTCATGAAGGCACAGAATGTCACACAGTCATAGTTGTCATGATGTGGAATAAAAATATGTAGCCTCTTTGTGGAACAGGTAAAGGACTGCATGTTTCCTATTAAAATGCTGCAGCATATCACTCAAAAACAGAGCAGCCGTAAAGTCAGCCTGGTGAAATTGAAAGATTAAATAGTGTTTGTAATGCTTTCAGTTTGACAGTCATATATTTACACACCATGACTCTCAACAAATATGCCAGCAAAAAAATTAAGCTGTTATGTATTCAATTACTGTATTGCTTACAGGATAAATTTTAGGCCTGGAAGAGCTGATAAGGATGCAGCCGGTGTACTGAAAGCGCTTTCTCACTGCTAAAAACTCTTGTCGGAGTTTCTGCATGCAAAAGTGTTTAAGAGTGTGGTTGGGAGGGGAGGGGGTGGATCTATGTAGAGGCAGCAGTGCCTCTTGGAAAACAATATCAGTCTCTACTCTTACATATTATCTGTCTCATCACATTGCTTTATAGTTTGATGCACCGGTAATCTTTTGTAAACACTGTTTTTGCAAATGTCAATGACAATTGTGATGTTTTCTCTATTGAAAGTGTTTCATTTCATTGGTGCCACGAATAAAATGACACACACTGGCTTAAACTTTGGCATCATAAATACAGACAAGAACTTTTCGTGTTTTTGTGGTTTGTATGCTGGCATCGTCACTTTTCGTTAACATTCTATACGACGCTGCAGTTACCATTTGGTCCACTTATAATGACAGAATTAACACTCTTCTTAATTTAGATAAATTTCATTGTTTTACTGTGGCAGTTTTCCTATCTACCTTTTTTTCCACCATAGAAAGAATGTGCAAATGAATGGATAATGATAACAATCATGGGTTGCAGCACTACAGCCATCCCATTAGTTTGATTGTAAATGACTCTAAAGACAAAGAGCCAAGTGATGACAAGGAAACAAAGCAGCAGACCAGCTGGGATTTCTACGTTTATTGCTACATGACTCCACTACAGTCCATTGGGCCTGTGTTTTGAAGACGTTAGTGAAAAGCCTCTTCCAAAAATAAACACCACTAATAGAGTTCTTTAATGAGGCTTAAAGATGAGTTCTCTGCTTAAGATGCCCTAATGGAGATTAATCTCCAGTGCCGCCGTTGCTTCAAATCCACTGTATTTTTCATCCTTGAGGAGAGATTAACAACAATCCTGCAGGGACGACGATGAGTAGTTTCCTCAAGTTTACATGGAATCTAAAGGTCTGCTGGGAAACGGAGGAACTAATCTGTGAAAACCTCTCACACCAGTATGGTAACCAAGTTCAGGCAAAGACATTTAATGGCTGTCAAGCAAATGCGTGTGTGTGTGTGTGTGTGTGTGTGTGTGTGTGTGTGTGGGTGTGTGTGGGTGTGTGTGTGTGTGTGTGTGTGTGTGTGTGTGTGTGTGTGTGTGTGTGTGTGTGTGTGTGTGTGTTATAGAGAGAGAGAGAGAGAGAGAGAGAGAGAGAGAGAGAGAGAGAGAGAGAGAGAGAGAGAGAGAGAGAGAGAGAGAGAGAGAGAGAGAGAGAGAGTACATATAGTATGCCTTGAGACATGATTTAATCTACAAAAGAATCCTGAATGAGTAGGATGATAATTAAATAAGAGAAATGAGGACAATTTGTTCCTTAGTTTTCTTGCTGATTTGTCAAAAAGAGAATTTCAGAAGGAATGATTACTCTGATTACTCCTCACTGCATCCATCCATCTTCTAGTAGACGGGACAATTGAAATGTTCCTGTCAATAGAATATCCTATGGTTATCCTATCTAATCCTCCTTGCAGGTCACAGGTGTTGCTGAATCCTTTCCCAGCTGGCTACAGGTGAAAGGCGGGGTACAACTAATTGCAGGGCCACATGAAAGACAAACAACCACACACATACATTCATACTTAGGAACAATCTGGATTGATCAATTCAGCTAAGCTGCATGTTTGTGTAGGTAGGAGGAAGCTGGAGAACATGGAGAGAACTCACGCAGACACATGAAGAACATACAAACTCAACACAGAAAGCACGCCTCACTCCTCCTCAAGAGCTGGACAATCACAAAACATATTAATGTGAAGCGTTTACATCCGTTCTTTATGCTTCTTGTTCAGCATCACAGATTTCACTATGATAGTGGGATGCTGTTTAAAATCCACCAGCCATCTTCTCCCACTCCCCCAGGATGGAACAATCACATTTCATTTTGCAGTAGTATGATTGTTCAGTGTTGAGTCCACTGCAAACTGACAGCAGCGTTCACTGCTGTTGGTTTTCGATGACTCAGAGGCCAATATTTGATTTTGGCACATGGAAAAAAGTGTCAAATCAATGTTTCTCCTCGTTCCACATAATAGAACAATTGCAGTCTCCTCCTCGTGTCTCTCTGATGAAAAGTATAACAAAAACACAGACTTGCATATTACACACTGTATGAATATTATTTCTGTGGGCAAGCACTGTGTCAGGACCTTCTCACAGCCCTCATGATGGAGGGGAGGTGATTGTAGCTCCCATCTGCCTGCATAATAAGCACCGAGTGGGACAAAGGGTTACTAATAGAAACATGTCACATGGTACATCATACAGCAAATCGGGAGCAAAATAAACTGCACTGTCCAAGCAATTTCTTTTTGAGTGTCTCATTTTATGATTTTCCTTCTCACTCACTGTCACATTGCAAAATTACTCTAATTGTTCAGCTTGTTTTTCTGGGGGGGTTTTTTGTGAGGGAGGAGGCTGTGTGGAGCTGAACTGCCATTTGAAGTGCAGCAGTTCATTGAAATTCATGTGGGAAGAGCAGGCAAAAGTGGTCTGATTTCTTCAGAGTGCTATTTCAATGTTGAATAAAATGTTACAGTTTGAGGAAAGCTTGTCTGAGGTGTCAGCAGAGCTCTGAGTGAGAGCAGGTTTCACCACAAACTACAGAATACAGACAAAATGACTTATTGTGTTAATATATTGTCTTAAATACTTGATTCTATGCAGCACTTTAATGTTGACCACAATATATCGCACATTGTCCTCCCTCTTGTTCTCACAAACAAAATCACACACAACCATCGCCATGGCAGCACAGATGTTATGGTAACAATAGAATAACACTGCAGAATGATGGCATGGCTGTGTCTTATTTAGCTGTTCCAAAAACTAATTTTCACATATTTTCTTGTTCATGTGTTGCTGTGTTGCCAAGTGACTATAAATAACTTAACATTACAGGATAAATCTTCGTTGATGACACTCAAGTGTTTTATTATTGTACTTCTGGTGCTAAACAGATAAAATTATGTTCAATCAAGATGACAGATACTTTTCTCATTTGAGCTTGTAGATCACCCTCAGATTGTCCTGACATTAACACCTCTCATGCAGACTGTTATTGTCTGGAGCTTTCAATAGCTGTTCTAAAAACACAGTGACATACTTCCATATCATCTTGCTGATGTCTTTTTAAGTGTTATGTTCTTTCATTCTCCTGTAATGTATGCCATCCACCTCCCAATCACTACTTACCTTTTGTGGAATCATCAGTTTTGACACGGCAACCACTAGATTCCGATACCTGTGTCTTGACTCCAGTAACAGATTCATCTTTCTGCAGCTCGATCGTGAGTTCCCTGAAGAGTGACTTTCTGACTAATTATCACAAATCATCTTCTACAATTAACCATTATTTTTACTTTCATGTCTCTGATTGAAGAGAGCGTTTTTTTCTCTAGATAGACTGAAGAGCTACAAAATGCAAAAAACAAGCTGAGCAGCTTTAAATTGAAAAAAAAAAACCCAACACATCAGTGAATAATTGTTTTTGGGGTTTTTTTTTAGAAATAATCAAGAGACCAATTAATTTTTCAGTTCAAATCTGCTATCTAATTGTCAGAGTCATTGTCATACCAAATTACTTAAATTTGTTAATACACGGTTATAATTGTACAGCAGCAATAGATTAGATTCTCAGATATTACAGCTCATGCAGGTACAATCATCAAATGTTCCAGGTGGTTCAAACACATCCAAAACAAAATGTGACAAAATGGAATTATCCACCCCAGGGTTATAATCTTTGATCCATCAGTAGGTGTTTTGTTCTTACGTGCTGTACTTGTGAGGTAAAGTTTATCTCAGGTGACAACATGCTGCTTAAAATATGTTGACAAAACACTTCATGAAGGCTACCTGGTAGATTTTAAAATTAGTCGAGACAGGTGTTACTATGAATTCACAACTATCTGCAGTGCTTAAACAGTTTAATGATTTGACATTTCACACTCTTAGCACTGGTTTGCAGTAGCCAGACGATGAAGACAGATATTTGCTCATATTGCTAAACTCATTCTAATTAAAAACCATGTAAATCCTCAAGACAAGTAATACCTACCTATAGTAATTACACACATGAAGCTTTCTGCTATTCATGGCTGTTGCCCTGTTGAATAAATGTAAGACGTCAGTGTTTGCATATGTGCTTAATTATGCTTCAAAGAAAACTGGAGACACTGACCACCACCTGTATAAAATAGTTTTCCCAGACCACTGACATCAACTATTATTATTGATTATTATATTTTAATATTATGGTTACTAGTTAGATATTTGATTTTTTTAATGCATACCAATTTTCTTTTCTTTTTGAGTCGAGATTAAGCTAAAAATAATACAAAACAATGCTCTTTAAACTGCTATCTGACTGCTATCAATGGTTTTGGAAGGCTATTGTAATAATTGCAAGTCACAGTATCGTCAGCAAAACCATTGAGTAATCCGGTAGCTATAGGTGTAAAAGGTTATGAATTAAGAATGCCCATTTGTTCAAGGATACCCCACAGTTGCTATAAAGTTTTGAAATATAACACAGCTCCATTATAAGGTATGTTAAATATGACGAACTAACAAATCTCACTAACAGAAACAGAGGCGATCACGTGACCTCCGGGTCTCGTTGACCGGTGTAATGAAGGTAACAAACTTCTTCTGATTGTCAGTGAACACAACACGTTGTGGCGTCCTCCAATCAGATGACAGATCCCACCACCAAAACCGGATGGCGTCGTTGCCTAGTAACATGGATTCCAAACAGTTGCGAGCTGAATTTGAGTTTGATTACGTGACGTATAAGCAACTGTGCATACTATCAATTCAGGTGGCTAGTTCAACTTTGTATTAACCTACTTTAACGTCATTTGGCCTGTGGGTTTTTTTAATATATATATATGTTTTATCTTTAATATATTTTTGTACTTTTATTTCTTCGTTTCTTTTTATGTAGGCCCTCTGTTTTTCAAATGGCAGGCAAAAAGAAAGAAGCAAGTCTTCAGGTTAGAAGAGCGCAGAAGTGATGAAGCAGCCTGTGTGAAGCATGAATCTAATTTGTGGTTGTTTCTCGTCTAGGTGTGTGTCACCAACCAGGATCAGTGGGAGGAGATGCTGGCCACCAAGGGTTTAACAGGTAGGACACTTCCTTCTAGTCTAAGTCAACGTTCTCCGTTTGTTATTCAGCTGCTATTGACCGGGACGGCTCTGTGGATCAGCGGCTGTTGTTAATGTGATTTATTGTGTGCTAGCGCCTCCCTGTGGTCAGTGGGAGAACTACACAGTCACACTTCATGATCCTCCATGCATCCTTTGTGCCTGATTCCCACTCAGACCACGCACAGTGTCTCTCTTCTTCTAGTTGTAGATGTGTACCAGCAGTGGTGTGGTCCCTGTCGAGCTGTGGTCAGTCTCCTGCGAAAAATAAAGAATGAACTGGGTGATGACTTATTGCATTTAGCAACAGTAAGGAATCTGACAGTGAAATGATTCAATTTTGAATTGAAACCAGAATCAAAAGAGGAGCAACGTCAAAGCTAAGTGTGTGTGTGTGTGTGTGTGTGTGTGTGTGTGTGTGTGTGTGTGTGTGTGTGTGTGTGTGTGTGTGTGTGTGTGTGTGTGTGTGTGCGTGTGTGTGTGTGTGTGTGTGTGTGTGTGTGTGTGTGTGTGTGTGTGTGTGTGTACAGGCTGAGGCAGACAGCATCGATACTCTGGAGAAATATCGAGGGAAATGTGAGCCCACCTTCCTTTTCTATGGAGTAAGTCTGTTTGTATGTTGTGTGTTTAAGACTGTTGTTCCTAGAAAAAAAAAACATAAATTCTTATCTAAGATTATACTTATAAATTTCTAAGTACAGTATTGTAAATCTTTTGGATCTTAAAGGTTTTAGCTGTTCCATCAGAATATTCTTCACGTTTGAATACATTTAAGTATGTTTTTTGAAAGTTAATAAATCTGTTGTTCTACTTGTGTCTGAGATTGTCATGTTTGTCTTCTCATTGTTATATAAAAACAAATGTTTATATTTATGAATGTTAGGAATGTTAATACTTAGAGGGCACTCCTTTACGTATAGATTTGTATCAGTGTAAAGAAATGAAAATAAATGAATCAGCATAAGAATAAAGCTTCTCCGCTGAATATTATTGAAGTATTAATGAATTCTAAGCTGAGAGCTTTCTTATATGTTATGTGCTGCTGAAAGTGTTTTTGCATCATTTGCTTCTTGCTTCCCTTAGGCCCCTGCATTCTGTCTATCTCTATGTCACTCCTTGTTAATTGTGTATTTGTTGTTGGTGCATTTGTGCTGAATGAACAGGGTGGGGAGCTGGTGGCGGTGCTGCGAGGGGCCAACGCTCCCCTCCTTCAGAGGATGATTGTGGAAGAACTGGCCAATGAGAAGATGGTCCTGGAGCAAGGTGGTGAACGCAAAACGGTGAGCCATAAGACACACACACACAATCACACAGAAGTTACATAATACACACATTCGTTCAAACGTACTAGAACTGAAACAATAATCCTTTTTCATTATTTTCACTTGTCCTACTAGGGAATAAACTGGTGTTTTGGTACAACATTAATAATGCCTCTGTTGTATTCATGTTTCCCAGAGAACCATAAGGATTTGACAGCAGTACTACAGCAGGACGCTGAAGCTGCAGCAGCTAAAACTCTTAAGACATTCATTTTATATGCATCTTCAATTGTTGTGAAAGGCTTTTATTTGACGATATTGATCAGTTGTTTAACAGAAAATTCATCAGCTACTAGCCTGTTATTAAATTGTGTATTTCTTTTTTTATCAAGTTTTTAACTTTCAGGACATGAAACAGAAGAAAACAAACTAGAAACACAAGTTAAACCTGCAGTATAAAAGTACTGTACTGCAAATGAAGAAAAGGGGTAAAATAGGCTGACACTGTCTAGATACCGTCAACAAGCGTCTGTGATATCAAAAATCAACATAAGTAAAAAAAATTCAATTAAATTAGTAAAGTTTTTCTTAAAACAAACTCAGCAGCACTCATTCAGTAATCTGTAAAATGGAGGTATTCAATGATGGATTCATTCTTGTCCATTTGATTAATTTTTGATTAGATTGCTTTCGTTAGTAATTCATAAAATTTATACTGATTGTACTAAAATAATAGTTTTCATCATAACTTAATCATACAAGGGTGTGTGAATGTGTTAAATGTTACCATATTTAATCTGTATCTTTCAGGTTAAAGACGAGGGTCTGGTGGATGAAGAAAAGAATGGCAGTGAGGAGATGACTCAGCATGAAACAAATGAAGAAACAATAATTGGTACTGATAAAACAGTCTGTCCACATAAGTGGACATTTGTTTTTTCCATTGGCATTGATGCTGACAATGTTTCTGCTGTAATTACAAATCTTGTTTCCCAGTGCCATCTTGATTGGGTGTACATTCCTTATCTGCTTTAATGATCAACTCTCACTCTGCTCTCCTCTCCTGCAGTTCCTGCCAGTAAATCCTACACAGTTGCCATCATAAAGCCAGATGCTGTTGCCCACGGCAAGGCAAATGAGATCATTATGAAGGTACACAGACATTACCGCTATTCACCTTCTGTGGAGACAAGATTGTCTGAAGCCTTCCTACTGACATTAGCTCATTATCTGACATTGCACCCCTGGCTAGATTCAAGATGCCGGGTTTGAAATCTTGGCCCACGAGGAGCGCACACTGACTGACACCGAGGCTCGGGATTTTTACCAGCACAAAGCAGCAGAGGTATGAGGTGAAGATATATCACACTGACTTACACCATGTGTGTGTCTCATCCCAGAGATGTGTGTATTAGACAGACCACTGATCAGATTAGTGTGTTTGTGACATTAAATTCTGAGTCAGGATCCTGACGGGAGAGCTCTGCCAACCAGTGCAAAATCAGTTCAATTAGTTTGCAAGACATCACACGTCCATCTGGATCTCTGCACAGAGCTGAAAATAGATCTGTGGTGTCAGCAGATTTTTGTGCTTATTGTGCTAATTGTGATGTGAATGATCAGAGATTAAGCAGTACACAACATGTGAGGAAATGTGGCAGTTAAGACAACAATGGTGATGAAAATGTACATTTTGTTTCGTTTTTAGAAGCTGTACAAATTTTCATCTCTCATCCGCTCTTACTGAGTTGTTTTCATTGTAAATGAAACACAGATTGTTCATTTCTGCTGTTTATTGGACTGACGTGTGTGTGTGTGTGTGTGTGTGTGTGTGTGTGTGTGTGTGTGTGTGTGTGTGTGTGTGTGTGTGTGTGTGTGTGTGTGTGTGTGTGTGTGTGTGTGTGTGTCTTTGTGTGCTTGATGGTGGCTTGTAGGTTTGCTTTGAGGACTTGGTGCATTTCATGTCCAGTGGTCCATCCCATATTCTAGTGCTCTCTCAGGTTGAGGGCACAGCCAACGTTGTACCAGCGTGGCGTGAGTTCATTGGCCCAGCAGACATGGAGGAAGCAAAGAGAGAAAAGCCAGAAAGGTTCATTACTGGATTCAAAAACATCGACAAAGGCTTTAAAACTGTCAGCTGCAGTTTGATGAAGTTGTCTTCACTACGAAAAATATGTTTACAGCACAGACTCTTATTCGCGCTCTGCTGGTTACACCAGTGTGAAACAATCTCAAGTTCAAGTCTGGAAAAAAAAAAAGCGAATGAGCAGCACATTATAGCCAGCTCCATCCGACACACCCAAACAATATGCTCCTCTCTAGCTGAGCACCAGCCGAGCAACCATCTGCTTCCCTCTCCTTTCTCCCCCACCCCTGGCTTCCTGCAGCTTACGGGCACAATACGGCACGCAGACGCTGTTCAATGCCATTCACGGTAGTGAGAACATCGACCAGGCCAGCAGGGAACTCGCCTTCTTCTTCCCCAACTTCAGGAGCGACTCGGGAGCAGAGCAGGATGGGGAGGAAGAGCGTGTGGAGAGGACTCTGGCCCTCATCCGGCCCGACGCTGCCAGAGAGAACAGAGGTAGGGCTGTGCCAGAATCCACAAGCACACACTGACACAACCACAGACACACACAAACACAGGTCATACTGACATCACGGGGCTGCGTCTTGACTCCATAAATAAAGGTTAACTTCTAGTATTTTTGCAACTGATCATTACAAAAAAAACCACATTATCACATTTTCATCCTAGAATGTGGCAACTGTCTGGAGTAAGTTTGCCTCAAACAAATGCAGGCTAATTAAAGGAAATATAGAAAAAAAATGATAATGTACTGTTTTTATTCAGACTGCTGATGAGAGGTAGCAAATAAATTGTGGGGTCAATTTGAAGAACGCCGTTTTGGTGGTATTATTGTATCGCGTTATACTGACGAGTGTTTCTATTATTTTTTCCACCTCATTTATCTTAATGAGGAAAGGCTACATTTCAGAAATACCTCTCTGTATGATGTTAGTACAGATCAACAACCTGTATCCTTTGAAATGATCATCCACTTCAATATATGCAAAAATTATTGAAGGTTTATTGTACTGAGGCTGCATTAGCTTTGTATAACAATTAAGTGTGTTGTGTGTCATCTGCTGTTCTGTAGAAGAGATCCTGGCTCAGATCCACAAGTCAGGCTTCACAGTGGCTCTCCAAAGAGAGGTGACGCTGTCGGAGGAGCAGGTCAGACAGTTTTACTTCCAGCATGTTGAACAAGACTACTTCCCTGCTCTACTCCAGAACGTGACCAGGTGACTGACACAGTGTTCTGAAGAATCTTTAGAGCAGTACGTTACTGCAGAGCTTCATGTATGTAAAATATACATATTTACAGTGGGCCAGTGCTAGCTTTGGCTCTCGCTAGAAGAGGAGCTGTCCATCACTGGAAGAACATCCTAGGTCCCTCTGATGTTGATAAAGCCAGAGAGGAGAGTCCTGAATGGTGAGTGACGGGTGAGTCTATTCCTTATCACAAGTAAATGAGTCCAGAAAGAGAAAGAGGGGCTTACTGTAAGAAGGTGAAGAGTAATATTAGAACAAATTATTTGCACCATGTTTACTGCAGTTCTTTAGGATTATCATGATCCAATCTGAAGACGTGTCTAACAGAAAACTGAGCCAAGAGCAAGAAACAGTACAATAAATTTGATTTCTACTTCTCAAAACGAGTCATTGAAGCCACTGAATCCAGCAAACACCAGTAGTTAGATATAGATGGTAACTCTAATCATGCTCACTCAGCCTAAGGGCCCGGTTTGCTACAGAGAACGAACCCGTAACCCAGCTGCATGGCAGCGCCAGTCATGAGGAGGCAGAACGAGAGATCAACTTCTTCTTCCCTAAACAGAAAACTCTGGCAGTGATCAAACCTGATGCTATGGAGGAACACACAGGTGCTTTATGATCATTATTACCATATAAATCGTAATTCATATGTATTTGAGTGGATTATTAGAGATAATCATGTCATCCTCATACGTCTTCAATCAAAACAGAGAAAATTTTAGAGGAGATCCAAGGCAGCGGTTTCTCTGTGACGCAGCTTAAGGAGATGGTGCTGTCGAAGGAGATGGCTGAGGAGTTCTACAAAGAGCACAGAGAGAAGCCTTTCTTCAACCCGCTGGTGGAATTCATGTGTCGGTTAGTCTATCCCTGGACACAGCCTAAGAGGAAAGGCAAAACAAGAACAGCAAACCTGCCCTAATTCTTGATGCCGCTGCAAATTTTTTTAACAGCACTTCTAACAGTAATCCTAGCAGCTCAGAATCAAGACAGCCTCAGGCGAGAGCCTGGGAAGGCCGTCTCGGTTTCGTTCTTTGTTCCACCACACATCTCGGGTTTTAGAGTTGTCTTCCGCCCCGATTAGTCTCTTCACTCGATTGTTACGCAACTACTTGGACACAATGGGGTGAGATGTAGGTCCCTGTCAGTATACTTCAACATCAGGTGAAGCTTTGGTTTTAGTTTTTATTCGAATTGTTCAAAAATGTTTCACATTTATTCTTACGTAAGTTAACATATTATCTCTTTATGGAATTCAAGAACTAGGTGAAGAACAAGTGATTGCATTGCTATGCAGTGAACAAAATTTAAGAGCTACATTAAACCACAGCACCTGAAAAACTTGCACACCTACACATTTCAAATCCAGCACAATGGTAGCCTAGACGTCTAGACATCCTTTTTTTTTAAATTCATAAAATCATAGTAGAGTGAAGCTGCAATCAAAGGCTGCTTGTGTAACCAAAGAAATATGTCCCTCTGATGCTAAAATGTCCTTTATTTCACACAAAAAAAAAAAAATTATTTGTGCTTCAGTGGGCCCTGCATGATGCTCATCCTGACCAAGGAAAATGCAGTGGAGGAGTGGAGGACCATGATGGGCCCCACAGACCCTGATCAAGCTAAAATGACGTCCCCAAACTCTCTAAGGGCCCGCTTTGCCTCGAACATCCTCCACAATGCCGTCCACGGCTCCTCAAGTGAGCAACATGCAGACGAGAAGATTCGGTTCGTCTTTGGCGACATCTCATCACACGTAGAGCTCAGTGGTGATGGAGAGACAGATAAAACCATTTTAGGTAATTATGTGTGTCAGTGTGTAGCAGGTTCTTTGGTCTGTTGTAGATCTGGATTCATTCAAATAATTCTTTTTGCTGCTTTTTCTTTGCATACTAGAAATTGCTGTGTATTTCTTTGAATATATTTTGTATTGTCTAAAATGATAAACATTGGAAACCTGAGCTTGATGTTCTTTCAGCAAAAGAGGAAAATCGTTCTTCAGATGAAAACTCAGCAATGTCAAGATCTCCAGTTCATGAAGTTTCCAGTAACGATCTCCCACAAGAAGAAGGTATGAAAGAAGTGTTCCATCCACCAGGTTTTTATTTCTAAAGTAAGTGTCAAACTGGGTTAAAAAGGACAAGATCAGCAATTCAATACCATGGCAAAGACAAGTCTTGTGACACTGACGCAAAAAATGACGGCTGCATTTTGGATCTGGAGGACAACTGTAATTCAAATTGTGAATTACAAAGACCTTATTGGTAATAAGGTCTTTGACCCTATTTTGTTAAAGCATAATAAATTTATATGAAAAAAAACAACAACTTTAAGCAGCTTTAGAACAATCCAGAATCTCGATCTGTTACTCTTCATGTGTTTGAGCTGGTTTTCCTCTCTTCCTTTTCAGGCGACCCACATCAATTGGATCCAAGCAGTCCAGCAGCAGATCAGTGCACTGATTCCATCAACTGAATCAATCACTACACGTTGATTAGTTTATGTTCTCTGGTGTTGTAGGAATACTATGTAACATTACAAAGAAAATAACATCTGCCTTAAAATCAGATAAATAAAATAATGCTTTTACAAGAATAGTATTCACTATATGTAGGTGATGTTATTAGCAAGTTGCATATCTAGATATAATCACAAAAAAATACAAACGCAACACTTTTGTTTTTGCTCCAATTTTTTATGAGATGGAATATATTTTTGTTGAGTGTATATTAAATCTTGGATTGCCAGCATTCCATGCTGTAAAGACAAATTAGACTTGGGTGTGTTTCCTCGATATTAATAGGATAGCTTAAAAATTGAGGACAACTACCTCTGGCTAAATTAGCTGTTTAGGGGTTAAAAATTAGAATGAGATCCCACCGGTGGATCCCCTGGGAGTGGGGGGTTTATGATTTAGAGTCTTAAAAGAACAGCTAACGCTAAATCCCATAACAATAGGAATAAGATTACAGTTTATGAAGGATTATAGAACATTTATTCTTGCAAAAAACATTTATGTGAATTACGATATTATTTTACATCTACAAAAATAACACGTATTTGTTATTGAATTAAAATCAGTCATGATGGTCTGAAAACTAACGACTGAAGCTTGTTCCAATAAGCAAGAGTGAAAGTGATTTTAATAGCACTGGTCAGGTTTTCAAGCCATTTGTCGAAATAGTTTTCGATGTTCCTTTTGTCCAACATGCTGTGGTGCTGACCAGAACCGCTTTCAGGCGGTATCGTCCCATTCATTTGCAGCCTCCTGTAAGATGAGTTCGTCCATGTCGTCATTCTCAGTAAAAGATCTCTGGAACATCTCCTTAATGCTCCTCTGGTTAGGGTCCTGAACAAATACAAGAATCGTGTAACATCGTCTCCAGACATATTTTCATGTAAATATGTTCAGTGTACATATGTAGTATTTAAAACGAAGAAAATTATTACACATGCAGATGGAGACTTTACCTTCGAGTGGAAACTGGCATTCACTGCATTGTCAGAGAGGTTGGACTCAGACAGACCCACTTGCCCCAAAATGTTCATTTTCTCCTGGATCATTGGCCTGGATTATTACAAAGATGAAAGTTATTAGAGTAGATACAATTAAGAGCACTGTCTATATCTCACAACCACATAAACTGAACACTCCACAGATTCAGTTTTTGGCTCACAGGCAGAAAAATATTGAAAGACAGATAATGCAAATGCAGTTTAGTCATTGGATCATAATACCACTGGCTGAAACATACCACAAATGATCATCAGCAGATCCCTTAGCTACCAGGTAGTGAATGTTCACATTGCTGGTTTGTCCAATACGGTGAACCCTATCTTCAGCCTGAATGAGTACCTACACAAAAAAATAACATGGCAAAAAAGGAGTGTAAGGTTTTTTGTTTTTTTCTTCAAATTATAAAACGCTTACTGCCTTCTTTCATCAGCAGTGACCTCGAAGGCCTCGTTCAAACCAACTCTGGTGCTGCAGTAATGAGCACAGGTTTGTGTGGCGGTGTGGAAGAACACTACTGGGACAATTTCACAGTTGGGTCAATAAACCCTGTCTGGATTACGCCTGGTCTCTTCTGGTGAGGTTTTCTCCACTGCTGCCGCTGCGACCTCCTGTCATGATGTTTGAGGCACCAAGCTAAATAATGGAAACTCTTACAAAAACAGCTTGAACGACGATACCAGCAAGTCTGACTGACTGGTCACCACAGCATGACGTTAGGTAGCACTTGTTTCAGCTTTTCGCTGCTGGACGACTCCGGTACAAATTGGAAACCTCCAGCACAGATGCAGTTTAAATACACTACCCACACTAATGTTTGAAACTCTAAAAGTTGATGATTTATTAACACGGTAGTCATTAACATTGAATCAAAATGTAAACAATAATTATGTATGATTCAGCCTTAAAGTTCTCGCTCTGAAATGAAAGCACTACTACGATTTGTCATGGAACTGAAGCTGTCATTGCTGCTACAAAGGTTTAGACTTGGAAGAATCATTTGTTACTTAGCTTATCTGAAAAATGTGTCAGCACCACGACGCGGTGGCGATGTGTCCAGGGTGTACCCTGCCTGCTACCTGTACTCAGCTGACCTGCCATAATCCACAAGGCAGAAAAGCGCCTTGAAGACGAGACGACTAAAATGATCTCGTCTTCAATGAAAATGGATGGAAAAATGCTTCACTTTTACTTCTACATTACAGATTTCTCTCTTTGTGCTACAATCAGTGCATCATTTTAGTCCCTGATTACAGAAACTGTAGACATGAAAATTGGTAATAAGGTCTCCAATCAAAGTCGAAGGGGAGCCCACATGGTGTCTGGATGAAATTTCCCAGGCAATAGTGAAAACATTCCCTTTGGCAAGGATACAGACTTTTACATACAATACTACTAAATAGGTCCAGACAGATGCTGCAGATGTGCAGTGTTGGTATTGGCCACTAGGGGAAAGATAACTAAAAAAATCCTAAAAGAATCTGTTTTATTGGGTTGGTTAGCATGCTCTCAAAACACCACCAGTTTATTTTACTAGCAGACCGAGTTAAATTTATTTCAACATAGATTTTCCAGGTGCCTGGCCACCTGAAGAAATAAACCCCTCATCACTTTATTTAAACTCTCATTGGTTATCTCCAGAGAAAAAAACACTGGATAAAAAGAGATTGGTTGCCTGGAATCAACCTTATGTCCAAAAAAGGAAAAAAAAAAAAAATCATGTTCCTGAAGTCGTCTAATGCAGCCTTAACGTCCTCAGCTTACCCCAGGGTTCCAGAAAAGCTCTGCGAAGATCACCAGGTCAGCAGAGTGTAAGGTGAGGCCCATATTAGCTGCTGTAATAGAAAGCACAGCCACACAGGTGTTTGTGGAGAACTGGAACTTCTCACACAGCTGCTGCCGTTCTGCTGATGGAGTGGCCCCATCGATACGGATGAAACTGACATTCTGTAGATGGAATTTAAGAAAGATTTATTTGCAATCTCACCAGATACTCACCTATAAGACTGACGTGTGGTATCTCTACATTTCACCAACCTTTTTGGCAAGTTCAGCAGTGATATGATCCAGGACCAGTTTATGATGGGCAAAAACTAGAAACTTCTCTCTTCCACCCTCCAGCATGTCTGTAATGTACTCCCTTTGAAAAACACAAAACACACCGGTCTGATAAAAGATTCTGGTTTATTTGACATTTTCATCTCTATAATCATCAAATTTAAGATGATTGGAAGCATTGATCCAGCACCATTAGAGGGCTCATACTTACATAATAGCTTGAAGCTTGGCTTCAGCTGTGTGGTTATAAAAGACGAGGAGGGCTTCCTTCTCTTCTTTTTTCTGATAAAGAGACAAGAAACGACAAAACAATAAGGACTGACATTCGACTCTGCTCCATGTCCAGATGAGACTGCCATTACTCTGAGGAGCAGTGTGATTATGAACAATCAAGCTCAGCGCTATGTGAGTACAAGAACTCTTACAGTAAAGCCTGCTGGAGTATTCTGGGTCAGTTCAAAGGAGCTTGTAAATGTTTGAGGCTCCGTAGGACTCCCTCATGTGAAGTAGACAAACTGATAAAGCTGACACCTTTTATCACCATGACTCAAGCTTTATATCCAACTATATATCATTTGTTTATAAGTGGAGGGATCTACAGAAATATTTAAAAATACTGTATATCACCATCATATTTTATTTGACATGAAATTACATTCAATATCTTTTTGATACATTTGACCCGCATTTTTGATTTTGACATACCACAAACACCACATACGACCATATATGGGTAATTTATGGTAATATTCCATATAACTTACATTGTGATGCCCTTTCGTCAACTGCTTAGCAGCAGCTGACAGAGCGGCTTTAATTCGGGAGTTGATACCATCTATGGTCACCATGACAACCTTCCGCTGTTTAGCAGGAAGCTGGGACAAGACGTCAGACTTGAGGCGCCGTAACATCAGAGACTCCTCCAGTAACAGCTTCAACTCCCCGAGATTAGATGAGCCAGAGTAGTCCCACCCCCAAGTGGTCTAGATACACAGAGTGGGACAGGAAACACTGGAGGAGGATGATCAGATGGATTAAAGACATATAAGATGTAAGGTATATTTGACAGGACCATCTCAAGAGCAAGAAGTAGGACTGTTAGAATGTTGAGGTTTCTTTAGTTATTCATGAGATTAGTTTTAATGGAAATTAATCCAAAAACAAGCCAGAGTGGGAAGCTCGCTTTCAGTCATAAAAATGAAACATCTGTCACAACTGCTGCACCTCCAGCTGGCCTGAGTCTCCATCAGGATGCAAGAACCGTATTATGCAAATTCTGAGGTGATAAAGGCAAAATTTTCAGACCACTCCAATTTTCAAAATGTGTCCCCCTAAACCAAAACCCACAGCTATGACCAAACTGAGGAAGTAATGGGCCTTTAAATCATGGCGTGTGTTCCCTTCTTCAACAAACTTAAATGAATGATGTCATGAAGTAGAAACAGTCAAGGGACGACATGAGAAAAAATAAATGTTTATATATCAGCGCACACTGGGTTTATAGCACACAAACATCATCCAGAATTACAATTCTCACAATTCTCATGAAACATTTTTTAAACAATTTCAATTTCATGAAATGCTTGGGGGGGGGGTTTTAAAGAAAAAAATTAACTCCCACAATATCACGTCGAATCTTCAGCACACAGGAAGTACGTATCAAGTGTTGTGAATATTTCTTGAGTTGCGTTCCAGAAATCGAATGATTCCACATAAATGCAGACATGCTGATCACTGCATCTCCACACATTACATACATGACCTAAAAACCTTAACTAGACTGAATTACAGCTCAATGACATTACACATACACACTACAAGACCAACCTGTTTGGCATCGCAGTAACGCATCCCAAAGTCATGGAAGCGAGGGAAGAGTGTGGGCCTGACAGCCAGAATTTGGGTGTAGAGCTCAGCAGGTCTGGACATGGCGGGGGTCCCAGACAGAAGAATCACTCTCTTTGCTGCCTGAAGATGGAAAAACAACTCTGATCACAGCACTGCTGGGGGAGTGTGGGTGACAGAGCAAGAAATGAAGTCTGACCACGAGCCAGATGTGACAAATTCAGCTGGATTGTGAATTTTTATAGCAGTTTTATCACAGTTTGTATTCCACGTGCAACACCGTCTAATCTGATATGTGATCTACAGGACTGTAAAGAAAGCACTTCCAGGTTTTCTTTGATCTGCTTCTGTGAATATTTCTGAGGCATCCCACTGAGCGCTAGGTAATGCTACTAACAAGTGAAAATATAATCTCTTTGATGTTAGGAAAAAAATATTCATTCAAATATAGCATTAAATGAAAGGGAGAAGAAGCACCTTCAGCAAAGGCAAGGCAGCTTTACACCGAGCAGTCTTCATATTCTTCAGAAAGTGAGACTCATCCTGCAAAATAACACAAAATAATACTAAACAATAGAGGCGTACAAAGAATTACTCAATAACAACTCAGGCTGTGACAGAGCCACCGGTAAAGAGCACACAGCTAACCATGATGAGGACATTGAAGGGGCTTGTTTGGAACTGCTTGTCTACTTTGCTCAGGAGGTCGTAGCTGATGATGTTGACCAAACCGGACTGCAGGTTGTCTTTGGCCTTCACCACCACGTTGATGCTGTCAGGACTCACGGAGGGGAGCCAGCGCCTGAAGGCCTGCAGGCGAAGAGATGCGCAGAGTGAACAACACACACAACACCTGAATAATTCTCAGATGGTATTTTTCACCACTGCAAAAATGCCAAGGTGTTGAAATTTGTCATGAATATGATAAAAAACAGCTGATAACAATTTTGAGGCTTACTACTGCTGGGTGTTTTCACTAGGGAACAACCAATCATGTGGTTTACAAAAAATATCCACAGTGGCCCAAATGTTTGGGACGACTCCCTTTCCAGCTCTCCATTCTGTCAACCTGGTTTAAATTCACTTGGTTACACCTCCCATATTTTGCAGAAGCTCAGGCCAAATTTATGAGGCTAGCGGTGCAGATAAGAGCAGAGCCAGACAGCGTGTCCTTTAACGGCGACAACATCCTGTGACTAAAGTCTCCTCTGTGATGCCAACTCCTGATTGGACGACTGCGTTTGATCCAAGATATCTATTTAGAGAACAGACTGCCTTGTCTTGTCCATCGACAGAAGGCAGGGTAAACGCTGCTGAAAATGTTCTGCTAATGCAGCCCGGTGATGCTCATACAAGTTAAGCAGAGAATAGATGTTAGAGAACATGAGGAAAAACAAAAAAACGGAGGGCACCAGAGGTAGACTGCAAAATTAGAAAGTATCGATATTGGACGGGAAGAAGGCGGACAAAGAGGCGCCGTCCTTTCAATGGTAGCCAAGTGTAGCGTTGTCATAGTAGCCTGGTGGTTTCAGTGTACACTGTATAACTACAGTGACTCATGGAAGCATTTGCTGCTTTTTCAACTTCTCTTTCTCACAAATTTCCTGTCTAGTATTTTACTGCGCAAATAAAAGACAAAAAACCCGAC
Source organism: Antennarius maculatus (assembly GCA_013358685.1). Lineage (NCBI taxonomy): Eukaryota > Metazoa > Chordata > Actinopteri > Lophiiformes > Antennariidae > Antennarius > Antennarius maculatus. The sequence goes on from CM023618.1 coordinate 11,075,065, forward strand.
AGGTGATCTAAAATGCTAAACAAAGGGGAGACACACAGTACACAGCTCAAGCATTAGTGTGTTGTGAATAGACCTTTAGGAAATGGGATCGTTTAGATACCAATACCAGCACTGGAATGACTCCCATACTACCTAGAATGCTGGATCAGATACACAAGTCCAGTCACAAATAGCATGGTTACTTCCAATCAGATCTCAGCATGAAGTGAGGCAACAGACATGACACTGTAGCAACCTGCATGACAACTGGAACAAGTGTTTAAGACAGAAATGTGTTTGAATTGGTTTCAGATGAATAGAGTGTGTTCATACACTCATACACAAAATCAAGGAGCACAGTATTTTTTTTTAAATATGTAAAAGAACCTCTTTAATATGATTAACAGTAACTGCAGTGTATTATCGTCTCCAGCATAAAATCACTCCTTCAAAATTCAAATTATTTTCTGCACCCATGAGACCAAAAAGGAAGTCAGACATTCATTACAACCATCTCCCTGAGAAGATAAAGTATCTAATGGACAAGTAGTCCTAGGAGAACAGCAGGACCGTTTGTCGAATGCAAAGAGCTTTAAGTAGAAACCATTACTTTATAAGTGGACAGAGCTGTTGTCAAAAAAAGAGCAGAAGGATACTGTTGAGAGGATTCCTGCTGACTTAATACAGACTGATGATGACACCATTAAATGGGAAGAAGGGATAATCTCTGGTTTCTACTAAGCAATGAGCCCTTTTTCCCCCAAAGCACTAATGAGCAACAGTGCTCTGTTGGATGTTTTTACCTCAGCCCAGGTGAACCGCACAGACGACGGAGCCACCACCAGTAAGGGCCACTCGTTCCTGTAGTACGCCGCTATACAGATGGCCTGCACAGTCTTTCCTAAGCCCATGTCATCAGCCAAGAGGAGGCGGCCTTGTTTAGATACTGCAAAACTACAGGGGAACATCAGTGATTCAACACTTGAAGGAAATACTGGAGTAAAAGGATGCAGCATAACAGCGAGTGGGAGCCACGCTGATTTGACCCTTTAAATCACAAACAAAGTATAATCAAAGCAGAGCTGCACATACACATATTGACTTATTATGATACACACATCACCAGTTCTGGCCTCCTAAAATTTGGTTATTGGCCACACCATGCAGAAAGAACAAATTTGGCTTTTCAAAAGCACCTACTTAACTCCCTCCCTCTGGAAGGGCATGAGGCTGCAGGTGAGCGAGCGGCTGACGCCGGAGAGGTCCGCCTCAGGGACGTGTGGTGACCTGGCGTCAGTCCCGTCAAACCTGGCAGAGAAAGCCTGGACTATCGCCCTGGGCAGAGGCTCCACCTCCACTGCTGCTATCCCCCCGAGGAGATCCACTGGGTGTGGAACACAGCACGGTCAGACAAGATGGCAAATAGAACAGAGACATACTGGGGAACAAAGGGGAACCAGATAAATAAAGAAAACATCACTCACTGAGCCTCTTGTAATCCACAAGTGAAAAGGTCCACTTTCTTGTTTTTATATCTACAACACGCACGCACACACACACACACACACACACACACACACACACACACACACACACACACACACACACACACACACACACACACACACACACACACACACACACACACACAAATCCTTTGTCAGATCATAAAATGCACCATTAAATAAAATGAGAGCTCCACCGTTTGACTTTTACCATAGTTCTTTGTTGGCATCTGCTTGAACGCTGCAATGACATCACCATGGTAACCAATGTCGACCTCAAACTTTGTCTGAGACACCAGAATGCACTGGCCCTGCAGGGTGGCTCCAGGTTTCTGCCAGCCGTTACACAGCTTTAGCAGGGCCCCCAGAGCCGCGCTGCCAGAGGCTCGGCTGGTCGCTGCTGCAATGTCCAGCGCCTCCATTCCCTCCAGAGGCTTCAGGCACACAGAGGGAATAGAAACGGCCTCCTCCACTGCAACACAGAGTAAAGACAGGAGTGAATGGGCAGTGGCCAGAAGATGCCTTTAATTTAGGCTCCTACTGGGGGAAAGGAATAGTGTGTGTGTGTTCACAGATAATGATAACATTCATACTTAGCTGTTTGTAGTCCTCCAGCTTGAAGTTCCACATCTTTGTAGCTGGATCTATGGCAAAAAGGGATATTATACAATTATTAAGAGAAACATTAAACTTTAAGATAAACATGCAAAACCAGACACAAATTATTCTCCTTTAGAACACTGGTTAGTATGAAGGATTTGTTTATCTTGATCATAAAGGGACATCATTTGTTAGCAGACTGTAAACAGAACCAAGCCGAAATTAGTGGCTCGATGGAACTTTGGTCAGAATAGACCCTTTTAATATTTGGTGTTTTTCCAGTGCTTTTTTTTTTACATCCACGCAGAACTTTTACAAGTAAATTTAACTTTTACAGTCAAATCACTGAACAACAGAATGCACTGGCGGACACTCACCATAGTTCTTTGAGGGGATGGATTTGAAAACTGCAATCAGTCCTGCATGGTAGCTCACTTCCACTTTGAAGCGGTCCTCTGTGTGAGATACACATCTTCCCCTTACGGAGATGGCCGGCTTTTTTGCAGGTACAGCATTCAGAGTTGATGACTTTGAGGGGAGCTGTGCTGCAGGACTTTGGGAAGGATTATTAGTTTGCTTATAGAACGATCTAGCTGCACCATCAGAGCAGCTGGAGGTGAGATTAAATTTGGGATGAGCCGGAGTTGCACCAAAGCTTCCTCCACTGGACGAGACAGGTTGACTCCTGCTCTGAGGAAGAGGCTTGATGATTTGTACCTGAAAGGAAATACACAGAGATAATTGGTTGCATGATCTATTCTTCCTCCAAACAAGAGAGGAGTGAACTTCCAGGCACACATCTGACCTGTCTGGCAGAAGCAGGCGGGTTGATTTGGTTTCCAGTGCTTAGTGACTCTTTTATGAAGGTTTCTCTATGATGAACAAGAGCAGCAGGACCTGAGTTCGAGTTGTGTTTGGGGGGGTGAACCCGCACTGAGGTCCCGCTGGTGTCTGCTGGGGCCCGATGGTTCTCACTGACAGTCTGTCCGAGTCTCTGGGCTCTCCTCTCCAAAGCCTTCCTTCTGTTTTCCTCGATCCTCCGTTGTTGCTTCACAGTCAGCTGATCCGACATGATGATGTTATCAGCAGCTGCCGTCAGCGCGTTACGGACGAGCCGATGAATCTAGGATAAATAACACCGCTGGAACAGAAGCGATCCGCTCAGCATGATGTCATGAACGTGGGCTGCAGAATGCTAACAGTTCAAGCTAACGCAGCGCTGATGGCGGCGACGGGAATAAAACGGGAACATTAACGTCAAATTACTGTTAAACATGTCAGCGGTTAAACGCGACTAATGTGCGACATAACGACGAGAACTATTGTAAAAAATTATACGAATGGAACCTGTGAAGCTAGTAGTTCCTGGTTCGGGTTATACCGCTCAGGAAGTGACGTAGGAAAACAAAACGGCACGTGGCGCAGTAATGTCACTGTAATATAAGTGATAAGGAAGGAATGTCCTCTTACAGTAAAGTGGTTATGGGTTGCGCATGCGTGGTGAACAGAGTGGGTCCGTGGTTCAAGCTCCGTGTTATTTTAAAGACGTGTTCTTGTTAACATGATTAAGTAAAATCCAATTAATAAATTTGTAAGATTTGAGTAAATTTTGTTATTCAGGATCTGGATATAGGAATAAAAGCTTCTTTAACATTGAGAGATAGCACAGTTTGGGTTTTATTTATTTACAGAGAGCATGAATAATAAAAATGAGAATAAACCTCCTCCACAAACCTTTCCAAGTGTTACGTCCTTTGGTGAGGTTTGTGCTCTTTAAACACTCTTGTACTGTACTGGATTTGGGTCAAATCATTTGACACCACAAGATGAGATCCATGACACTACTATCACACAAAGCTATACTGGAATATCTGAAAGAATGCCTTATTAGGAGTGTGGTGTTTTGTGTCTCAAAGTCCAAGCTTTGAATGGCCATGTTGATGAGTTAAGACTAAAGTGAATATCGTACTTTGGCTTTCAGGGTGACTTTGGTAGTTTTATGTTTGAGTACTACACATTTCCTAAGTTTTACTGCAGCAGTGTGATGCTAAATGTATTGAAAGTTAAGTTTCTATTATTGTTCAGATGCACTGAGTGATGGTTAAGCGCCTGCAAAATCTAATCTTTGAATTTCACACCTCTACTCAAGGAAATTGAGGTAATTCAGTGGGTACTCTGTGAGCTCCCTGTAATAGTCAAGCATTACTGCTCTACCATTAAAGAAAACACACTAAAACTAAGATGTAATTCCTGTAGCTGTAGACCATACAAAGCAGGAGGAAACCAGGACTCTTTGTCTTTTCCTGATTTAAAAAAATTGTCAGGTACAAACAGTGAAGAGGAACATCTTTCAGAGATATTTTATTCAGTTCTTTTGTCATCTCACTAAAAAAATTAGTCTTTAGTAACTGTTAGTTGCCGCTGTTTTTTGCATTACATAAGAAATGTATTAACTGTTGTTAGTGTATAGCATTTTCATCCACACTGTCTTACAGGACTTGTTATCTCATCTGTATCTCAGGTATTCCAACCTTTAGCATAAGAAGCTCCTGAGTGTAAGTGCCCATCAGGTCTGTAGTTTGGACTCTATGTTTGTTTGTCAAGCCAAAGATGGATTTTATGCATGGACGATAAAAATGAAATAAAGGATGGCAAAATTTACCAAGTGCATTTACTGCACTCTACCTTACAGTGCATTTTTGCAGATACTGCAAAAATAAAAACTCCCACGCTTCTGGAAAATGTGGCAGCAGAACAACACCCTAACTTGCCTTGTCTCTAACTGATTGATGGGAACATATGTCACTGTTACGGCAAAAAAGTTAATTTTTCAAAGAGTGCAGACATTGCATTTTCCCCCTCCACTATATAGCTGGATAAATTCATGTGACGGCTGTATTTAGTCAGTAGCTAATGTGTTCAGTTACTTGCTAATGAAAAAGTTACAGGTTGCCACAAATAGAACATGATATGCTGTTGTTAGTCTGACCACCGTCAAATCACGTCAAAATAGCTGCTTGTTAAAAACAAATTTTATATCATCACTCAAGGGTACAATAATGTTAACTGGTGCTTATGGATTGGTGCATAATGTGTACTTACTCTGTGCTGCTAGTTTTACTCAGATATGAATGGTAATTTTCCGTTGTTTTTTCCATTGGGTAAGATAAAATGATCAGTTGTCTTGGTTTGCTTATTTTCAGCAGCTATGTAATCACACACAAGGCTATCTGACACCTGAGACGCGTAAAGAGCAATCACTGGCAATTACTGTCCAGAATAGAAAGCCAGCAGGCATCAGAGCTACAATTTGATGTGTCAACAAAAGAACAGAAACAGGTTTCAGCTGGCTGAGTCATTTCAGGCTCAGTCATGTTCATTTCAGTTATTCAATCAAAGCAAAGCTGTCCTGACCAACCACCAGACTGTCTTCTCTGGCCAGCTTCACTTCAATTGTTTTCAACTTTATTATTTATCAGGATCCTGAAAACTAGTCATCATTCATCAGCAGCGAAAGCATGTCTACACATGTACAGTACTATATATTGTCTCAATGTACTTGTATTTACAGTTATGTTGAATACTCCTTTGTACTTACCACTATTTCATATGTTCAAATGCTCTACTTTTTATTTTACAAGTGAATTTGCTTGACCATGCATTAGTAGCACATATATGCTTATATTATATTATATTATATTATATTATATTATATTATATTATATTATATTATATTATATTATAGTATAGTATAGTATATACCAATTAGTGTATTTTTGTTCAAAGAAACTTTTGAATGCCAAGCTTTTATTTGGGGTATTTATACATCACAGTTTTGCGACTTGTAGTCCTGAAAATAAATTATCTTCTAAAACAAAGAATAAACTTGTTAGATATTTTTTCGATTTTCGTGGTATCCCTTGATTATCTTTTTTGACTTGGTCTGAAAAAAACTATCAATTTGATTAAGATAATTTCAGTTTGTGAAATTGGGTTGGGTTTTTTTTTTTTTTTTTTTTTTTGAGTGTTTCTGCCCTGAGACCAAATTACCTTATTGATTAACCAATTGCTGCATCCCTGCTCCTTTTTTAGGTCAACATATTTATAGTTCTTCCACCGCCGGATTTGAATTGTGTTTCAATTTCATATTACAAGTTTAATGAAAATGCAATATCAGCTTATTTGATATTTGTTTTGCGCAAAATTGCATTTAAGCTGTTTTAATAGTTGTTTATTTAATTTTTGTGAGGGTTTTTTTTATCTGCTTGCATGCTGGAAGGCAGGGGGTAAAACAATATCCCATTTAAAGTCATGCGTCCTAAGTTGATGGAGTTTGTGCTGAACCTTTCCCCGCATCTGTAGTCCTGACTTGCTGCTTGCATCACCGTGCGGCGGTGACGTGTGGCGTCTGGGAGCTGTCCCAGGAATCATGGTGATGAAGCTGCAGCACCAGTTCAGCAGCCAATGATCACAGGAGAATCCGGGGATACGGATGCTTTCACTCATTGCAGGACAGTCCGATAATCGCTTTGGATTTTAACGGACGGGTTTTAAACCCATCGGACATGGAGATTCGGTGATTTTGGGATGTAAGCTTCAAACATAGTTGTTTGCGACCTGCAGTCTGGCTGGGGATCAAAGAAAAATCCTGAACCTGAGTCGTATTTAAATCGGGGTTTGCTCGCCAGGTAAGACGGATTCCGCCTGCCTAACATGGAAACGCCATCGATTGACTTGATTCGCTTTGAGAGCGTTACAAGACGTCGAGCATAATCGGGGCTTTTGTTTGTTTATAATGACCCTTTTAATGTTGTTGGAATATTCGAGTTTGAATATCGAGAGCTGACGTGCGGTTTTGTCGTCTATATAATCTTTGGATGCTGCTCTCGTCGTGAATCTGGAGGGAGAAGCCCGTGGAGAGAGTTTGTGCGGCGCGGAGCGCGCAGACCGTTCAGGCCATGAAATGACAGTAGAAAGGGAGAGAGCAGGCCATAGCCTTATTACCTGAATGCACATTCCTCTCAGTCTAACATATGACTTTCCTCTTTTAGCCGTTCCATTAATTGAACTTAATGGCTTCAGACACTTGTTTGCATCGATGGGATTTATTTGCCTCCTGGATTTGCGTACTCAAGGGAAGCCAGTAAAAGACTTCCAATCGATTATCAGCGCAGAAAAGTAAAGAAAAAGCTGCACCGAACCCCCGACCCATCCCTGCGCCCTCGCCCTCTCCATCCCACCTCACGACATTACACGACCGTTCATGGGGGCGCGCAGAGCACACGCTGTTTTCCTCCTGCACCTCCGCGCGGTGCCGTGACTTTCCGGGAGCCGGACCGTCGGATGCTGCGCGTCCAGGGGATGCTGAAGAGCCGCTGCTGCGTCCTGCTCGGTGACCTGAGGGTGCTTCTTCTCGGGCCTCCGGCACCGCCGACACCGTTGCCTCCGCTGAACCCCATGAGCGGCCAAACTACGGACAGCAATGAGACGGGAGTCCCCGACAATAACAACACGTTAACGCGGATCCACCACCAGCGGCCGGCGGATCGGGCTGCCCCGCCGGAGACAGGCGCGGGACCGCCGGCGGGAGAGAGACCGGGCTGCTGGGTGGATGCTGCGGAGCTGTCGGCGGCTCTGCGCGGCTGCAGCAGCTCCTCTGATGACTGCTCAAAGGGCAAACTGGAGGAGAGGTACTCCCTCACCAGCTACACCGAAAGTGGCTTCAGGACGCCAGTGTGCAGGATCTGCTTCCAGGGACCAGAACACGTAAGTTCAGTAGAAAGAGGCGTTTGGTGGAGCGTGTCATTCAGCAGCAGTCCCAGACGCATGTCTGGCTCTGGAAATAGAAGAGAAGGAAATGGTCTGGAAACAATAAAGGATTCATTTTTGTCTAAAAATATTTTACATGAAAGATAATGTAGTGTATATCTATTAAATTAAAGTGTGTAAAGGCTATTGATTAAGTCTGTTAACAAAGATCAGCTGTAGAAACATTTTAAAAAAACTGAAGAGGGAATGAATTCAAAGGAAGGAATTCAAAATTCAGCGTCAGTCCCACTTTAAGGATCTGCACCAAAAATGTATGGATTTATTCATGTGGACACACACACACACACACACACACACACAACACACACACACACACACACACACACACACACACACACACACACACACACATTTATTTAGATCTTCCACAAAGTCCATAAAGGAAATATGTTTTGTAGTTCTTACTTAACCCAGGCTGTCACTGGAAGATGTAACATCTCCACATGTTAAGGAACGTTAATAAAAATATCCTGGATCCTGTCTTTTATCTTGATCTGCTCTAAATGGAATCGGCTTGTTCTGGCCATAGAACCAGGCCTCTATGAGGTTTTATATATATCACTTAAACACATAGAATCTAGGCGGAAACATAATCTCTCATTGCTTGAGGTGATCACTATCATATTGCGTATGTGCGGGGGTTCAGAAATGTGTGAAATCATTTGGTTGTTACTTTTTTAGAATGAAAACTCCAAGCTGTTTGCTCTGTCTGGGGTCAAGTGGACTAGACTAGGTCACTGGAATGCTGCACAGAAGCATTTATTACATGCAGACTTTCTGTCACTTGAAGATTTGCTGTCCAAGCTTCTGTTATGGTGAGAAAACCCTCGCCCAGTGTCTTCTTATTCAGGTATCCATGAAGCTGGAGAACAAATCTGATCAGGGATCCTTCTGCATCCTACACTCATCCCTACGTGCTGCTCTAAGAGACAGAAATAATAGTGAGAAGATAATGATAGGTCCTTGTGGTTGACAAGTGTGGAGGATGCACAGAGGTGCAGTAACAACTCATTATGGCGAAACACTGCAAGAGCTTCCCGATGCATTTAATGCATGAAAAAAAACAATAATAACACTCACTCCGTTGCTCACACACCACCTGGTGACAAAAAATAAATTAATGATCATTTGCGCTGAACAGAAGGGAAGAGCCTTCAAGTTAATCACACTGTGCGCCACCGTCTTTGGTGCCTTATTGATGATAATGTCACATTACATCAATCAGAGGAGGACGCATTGGAAAGAAGATGACTCCTGTGGTGCGATAGATTTATTAAATTATAACATAGAAGCTTTCTATGTGAAGTAGGATTAGTGATGTGTGGAACCTACCTTTTAATCTGGCGGTCTGTGCGGTACTCATAGACTCGCAGTATCATTTCATGGCTGTTGCTCTGTGTATAGCTTGTAATCTCTCTAATGTTGCATCAACTAATTACTCCAACAGCAATTCTGTGTTTCATTCCAACTCTGAGCACAGATTCTGTAATTATTCCTGACAAGAGGTCAAGTCATGAGATTGGTAGCAAGGCCTTATCTGCTTTTTTTTCTCTTTTTTCAAAAAAAAATCTGTAAATTGTTGGCACACTCTTCAATGCATGCAAAGCACTGCCACCAAAGTTTGCAGTATTTCCCTGGGACTCTTCAAATTCATCTCATCAATTCGTACTTTCGCTTTCGCAGCTTGTCTTTAGCACCTGGTTTCGTGGCGTCCCATCATTATGCATCTAATCATGTCTCACTGACCTTACATTTGTCATCTCAGCTGTTGGTTTGGGTGAAGTCCAAATGAGGTGTAAATGTGAACAGGAGAGAACTAGGCTCTATTTGAAATGAGAGGTGAGTAGACGAGGCAGTGGAGGCATTAGCTTTCCTCTATTCTCCCTTAGCCTTCGAAATGTCACATAGACCAGAGCTGCCAGTATCAGATGTGACAGCCCACCTCCAGAACACTTCCATCCCCAAGGCTGAGATGCTGAACACAGAGTGAAAAGGGGAGGAAGAGACAATTATTTTCCTCAAGCTTCCCAGTAGAAAGGAACCTTGACTGTCCGTCAGAAGAAACCGTTAAAATATTTGTGCTGTGACTTAATATAATGCTCAACAATAGAATAAGTCTGTGTAATTGAATTCGTGTTTTTTTGGGTTATTTCATTTGAGGCTCCTTTAGTTATTCAACACCACGAGTTCAGTTGTTCAGGTGTTGCAGTTTCACACACACGCGTGCACGCACGCACGCACGCACACACGCACCCAGCGACCAATTACAGTTCTCCTTCACTCTGAGATTTCCTCTCTATACTGGACATAAACCCTTCTTTCGGAAATCTATGAAGTCAATCATGTTGTAAATCTTCACAACAGCTTAACAAGAGAAGATTAATAAGAAAACTGAAATAAGGAATTTTGTGTAACTTTAAAATAAAACCTGCTTAATAGCAGAGAACACTTTCACAGCAGAGAGATCTCCTCAGGTCCAGTATAACAGGAGAAATTATGCCAGGGACACCAACATTCTGAACACAGTTTGGTCATGAGAGTTTTATATTAAGAATAGATTTTTCAGCCTACTTCTGTTATTTTTTTCATTTCTAGGCACATACATAATGTACAGCACAATGAACAGCTGACCTATACCGGATGAAATGAAATGAATTGAATATGAATTTATTCATGGTTTTTATGTCACCCATTCAGCTAACTTGAGGTGAATTTCAATCCCTCAAATCCTCCATGCCGCTGATGGCCATGCAGTGTCTTTACAAGGAAACCTCACGTGTTCACATGGTGTTTACTGTATTCAAGCAAGCACTTTTAGATTTGATCTGTAACTTGTCTGTCTCAGCGAAGTCTCACTGAATAATTTCTGTCTCAGGTTACTGTCAGGAAATAGTCAGATAGTAAACAATTTATTACGTTAAAGATATTTTGAAAATATTCAACGAAAACAAGTATTGGTATATTTCCGTGAGTGTGGGAACCTTTTCCAACATGCCATGCAGTATTATATTGAAATGCCCTTTGGGGCAGATTTGACTGCTGCCTTGTCACCACTTCAGCTGCATGTTGAGGCTATGTGAGGTTCCATTGCTCCCAAAAAATGTCAGCTTTCCCTTCTAAATCATAACACAGATAATGTAGTTGCACAGTGTGTTTGTCTGAGGCACAATGAGAAGCCTCGAGGGGTCGAGTTGCCATCAGTCTATCTATATAGTTCCACAGCGCAGAGGCATTAAGCTTTCTGTATTCCATCATAGTGCCGCTCCTCTACCATTTGTTGGAAATGGGATATAAACAAGTTTACATAAGCACAAGAAATTCTGTACCATCTGAAGTTTATAGACAGCAGCTGTGAATTCATGAACTTAAATTATAAACCCTGGTCGCTCTTTAACTCAATTACTTTTAAAGGGCCATTAACTGTCACTGGAGGCCTAATGGCTCTCATAAAATAAGCAATGACTGCAAACTCCAGCGTATGTTTTATTAGCAATCAGCAGATAAATACATTTGAAATGATATGGCCCTCAATTTAAATTTTCAGTAATTGTACTGTCCCTCTGACTTGTTGAATATAGTGATAATATGTATGTGAGACTATTTCTCCGATGGATGCAGTAAGGCAGATCGCTGTCATCCTTTCTGCAGGCGCTATTTTTTATAACTCATTTTCCCTTCACCTACAGTTAATGAAGTTGACTTCCATTGATTTCAGACCCTTAAGAAATGCGAATAGCTGTCTCTAATTTAGTTGCATGTTGTTATATACACTGGGAGTGAAACCAATTTTACAAAGAGAAAATTAAATGCACCAGGGTGTTTTCAGGACAATGCAGCACAGAGGAACGGACCAAGACAGTCACAGCTTTCAGACTTTCTTTTTAATCTGGTGCTCTACTGTGGTTTTTTTATTATCATTGCTGTCTGATCAACAAAAGGGCATTTATTTATCACTTTCTGTATGTGTGGGCTGTAATGCCACATTTGTTATCAGTCTTTCTTGCTCTCTCTCCAGCCTCAGTTGTACTAGAGTGATCTGGGTTTCAGCTCTTGGCTGCAATCAAGCCAGTCACAGTTAGTGGTCTGAGTCCCACTGGACAGGGCTGAAGTGTTCTGGTGCTCCTGCCAATACACTCCCACCCTGGCCATCTGTAGATGGGCCTTTTCTCCTCTAACTCCCTACATTTCTGTCCCTTCTCCTCAACCAGGGTGCTCCTCCATCTGTCGGGAATGTCAGCACTATGACGGCTTGGGGAAATAAATGGAAAGCTCACTGCATTATGTATTCCTTAATAAAATCTAAATACTACAGTTATGGCAAGTATGAAGAGGGAATTGAAAAATAAATATCACGAATCAGAAAATTAATACTTCAGTTTGATGACCTTCATTCCAACAGTAGAGGTTGGTAAAAAAAAAAATCATTCCATTCAGGTTTTTTGTTCAGTGCCACTGAGATGATCAGACAATCATACAGCAAGGTTGTGCTTGGAATTTCATTAACTCACATTTCTTTAACTGCAGGTCAAACCTAAAGAAGGGTGGCAGACCTACATCTTCTGGGTCTTCATCCATATCAAATATGACAGGACTATTACTGCTTTTTAATGAGATTGAAGCGCAGGGTGAGAGATTATAGATCTCTCATTTGTTTTGTGGGCTGAATATAATTAGTGAGTAATGTGACTGAGAGCGTATTGCTGTGGAGTGAAAAGCTCATGATGTCATGTGAATATCAAGGTAATGATTTTCAGATCTATAGACGGAAAAATACTTTCTTTTTTGGCTAAATATTACCAAGAGGTCAAAAGTATAATCGTTGATCAGTGTTGAATAATTTACATCTAAATAGTTGTTGTTTACATCGAATTATCTCCTAATTAGAAAAATTAACTAAATAACCAAATTGTTTTGTGCCTATTGCCTTAATTTCAGCTCTTGTTGTGGAGAAATCAATCAATCAATCAATCAATCAATCAACTTTTATTTATATAGCGCTAAATCATATCTGAAGACATTTCAAAGAGCTTTACAGATAGAAAGCCAACGATGCCCTCCAGAGCAAGCATAAGCGACAATGGCGGGGAAAAACTCCCTCACTGAGGAAGAAACTCCGGGCAGGACCCAGGCTCTGGAGGGCGGTCATCTGCCTTGACCTGTTGGTTGGGAAATAGAAATACATTGGGGAAAGAGATAGGTCAAGTAAAAGATATGGAGAGAGAGAGAGAGAGAGTGGCAGGTTGGCCAGTTTGAGTTTCATGTCCATAGTGCGCTGTCGCTGAATTAGTTTTCATCAGATAGGGCGCAAACCCGCCACGTATGCCAAAGAGCTGGAAAAACTCAGATCTTGCAAGTGAGCGATTGCTCTGGTCATCGAGGATGGCATACATTCTGACTGAGCATTCTCTTAGGCCTTGTGGAAAAAGTCTCACCAAGTATGTCTTTGCACAAGATCGTGTTGGGAGACCTTCTCCACAGATCTCAGTGCACCTTGAGGTCACCTCTGGAGGATAGTTGATTTGCTGCTCTGCGTCGGACTCTGTTGCAGAAGATACCATAGGTGGGACAGTGTTGTCTGGGTGCATGGCTGTGCAGTGTTGATTGCTCTCACACTCATTGCATCTCAGCTCCACTGGACATTCTCTGGCCATATGAGTAGCAAAACAGCACCAGAAACAACGTCTATTCTCTTCGAGTAGCTGTTTGCGTTCTATGAGTGGCTTCATTTTAAAGGCTCTACACATCTCTAAAGGGTGAGGTTTATTATGGAGCAGACAGTGCTTAATTAGATTAGTCCCATTTTTCTTGTATGGTGCTGCTTTCTGTGCTGTGCTTGAATCTGCAATTGTTGACATATCCGTCTTATGCACCGATATATCGTAGCTGTCTTCACACCATCATACTTAGCTGTGGGCCTTTCCTTAGGGTATTGACTGCGGTTGGTATTTAACAAGATGAAACTGGGATCATTTCTGGCTTTTGCCTGTCTTCTCACAAAGTCAGAAGTCACAAAATCACAAAATAAAGTCACAAAGTCACAAAATAATCACCAGTGAAGATGTGCTTCATCCTGGTTAACATCCTCTTAAAATCATTTTCCATATTTTCATATTCACATTTTGGTGACAAGGTATCCTGTTAACCAGCTGCCTGAAAGCAGGTGACTCGACAGCAGAGAAGAGACTTGTCCTGGTGTTGTACGTGAGTCAGCGAAGAATAATTAGAATCCAACTGCGGCTGCTTGAATACATGAAAGATTTTTCACAGCAGGTAGATCCAAAAGTCAGCTCATAGTTTTCCCTTTTACTAAAATATTGTTATGTGATTGTAAGACAAAAGTAGTGAAAATGTTCAAATGAAAAAAACTGATTTGACTGCTTTCATACGGCTCCAATCCTGTCCACACATAATGTTAGAGCCATATTTAACATAATCAGGAAGTGGAGGCTGTGCGTCATTACAGGTGGACAAAATGAGTCAGTTTACGTTTCTACAGTAAAATAAACAAACATCCTGTTAGTACCATTGAATTTATTTGCTGGATAGAAAATGGAATGCATTAGCGTGCTAGTTACAGCTAACAAACTAAGAATATCTTCTGTCTTCCATCCCTGGTGACCATTGAGCGCTTTGCAGGTGAATTAATATGACTGCCCTGCTCACGCGCCCCTTGAGAGCAGACATTTACTCCTATGACCTTTGAGGTTAAACGCTCAGCAAATATAGTCTCATTCTACTTTTCAGTGAAATCAGTCATGTCAGGGTACACAGCTCTCAGGAAATCATCAGTCACAAAGCTGATTTACGATGCTAAGCAGCTCTCACGTCCTACACTTGTTTGTGGAGTGATATGTTTTGAAATGCTCATGTTGGTTGACAAAGAGCTGATGCAGATATTTCGGATCTACAGTTCCGTTATGAATATCAAGACCTGTCTGCTTACAGAAAAATAAACTGGCTTTTATGCTTCATATATCTGGAACAACCTGAGATCAGCTCCAACCTTTAATTCTTTGATATCAGGGTTTAGTCTCGGAGCTACTTCTGATTTTTTGTTGCATCCTCCCATTTTATCTGTTTTACTCTATTTTACTTTATGTTAATCTTCTGTTTTATTACATCCCGCCTCAAAGCGGTGATGTATTGTAATTGTCAGTGTTTGTGTCTTCGTTCGTCCGTCTGTTCATTAGTCCACCAAATATCTTCGCAACTGTTGCAGATATAAAGATGAAACAAAAAGCACATTACTCGGGCGGCAAAGGGGATGAAAATGAGATGATGACCTTGACCTTGAGAAAACTAGGTCAAGTAACCAGATAAGATAGAAAGACGAGGGAGAAGGCCAGTTTAAGTAAGACAATAGATCAAAGCTACTGCTTTGATCTACCTATGCACTAGCTTTGATCTATGGTCAAAGTTAGTGGATAGCTTTGACCAATCCTGAAAAGTCAAAGCTATGCTCTAGTCAGGTACTACTTTCAGAGTACCCAGACCTACCCTGAAAGTAGGTCAGGGTACATAAATGTTGCTGTAGAACAGCATTTATTTACAGCATACCATGTGTGTTAACAGTGTGTACTGCCTGACTGTCTAAGGTCACAGAAAATCAAATAGCCAAGTGAAGACTCTCAGTCTTCCAGGTCATGAATGAAAGTATGAATGAAGTCAATTGGACTTGTAGGAACAAGCTGAAAACATTTGACCTCTCATCAAGAGGCTTCTTCATTTCTGAACTGAAGAAAACGCTTGGACGAGAGGTGAAAGATGAAGAGATCCACATGTAAAAGTGTTGCCTGCAGGAGGTTAAGAAATGTCAGCTGCTCATTGTTTGCTGTAAGGAGGAATTTTATCTGATTTGCATGAATAATAAGGTATTTTTAAGCTTGAGTTCAGTGAAGTCAAACAGAAAATCCAGTAATTTTCTGTGGTTCTATCGAGAATTACCTTCATACTATAAGTATCCGTGCAAGACTGAAACATATATCCACTAGAAAATATGAATAAAAATTAAAAATGTGTGTTTGTGTTTGTGTGTGTGTTTCAGATTTTTTGCTTCTATATACTGTATACAGTACGTATTCTATTTAAATGAGTTAATAATGAAAGGTTCTGCCTCTGTCCCACAGGGGGAGCTCCTGAGCCCGTGTCGGTGCAGTGGGTCGGTCCGCTGCACCCACCAGCCCTGCCTAATAAAGTGGATCAGTGAGAGAGGTTCCTGGGCCTGTGAGCTCTGCTACTATAAATATCAGGTCATTGCCATCAGCACCAAGAACCCACTACAGGTGAGCTGTGGGTATAAAGGGATGCCTAGTAAAAACTTTAATTTGATTTTATTACCATGTGTTTTGTTATTAACAAGTTGGGCATTATGGTTGCTGGAACCGGTCGGCTGAACCCTCAGTCTGATGAAACACTTAAAACACTAAGAGCTAAAATGACTGTTTTGCCATGCCATTAAGAAAATTGTTGCGTTTTATAATAGGGTTGCATAGCCTCAAGTCGTTGTCCTATGGGACTCATTTGGATGCATTTTAGGTTTTCATATAAAAATTTATGAGGGACAAAAGCCCAGTGTTTTCAGAAGACACGCTGCCTTCTTTTCAGCTCCAGTTATGTTCTGATCATAAACCAAGGAATGCATTCAAGAATGAAAGTAAAACAAAACAAAAATATCTAATCTCAGCGACAGAAAGTTTACAGAAGATGCTAGTCTCTTATTTTTCGTATTATGAGCAGCCAGATTTGTTAAATGTGTAAAACTGTTCAGCTGTAACTTTTGTAAGAACAATTTTATGCTCAAACAAAATGATACAGCTGCAAACTCATACCTGCATCCTATCATTGCAGCATTCCTCTCAGTTCACTGCTTATTTGCCTTTGTGCTGGAATAGTATAACATTCTTCCTCCCAATAACTTGTGAATGTGAATGCCTTAAGTCATGCAGTCAATGCTTCTTTACATTTCTGTCACTCTTTATATCTTTGTTCTCATTCTTGTCACATCAACTGTTGTGTAAAGATAAAAGACAGGAAATGTTGATCTGTGCTGTGGTCGGTGTCTCCCTGCAGTGGCAGGCCATCTCCCTGACAGTGATAGAAAAAGTGCAGATAGCCGCCGCCATCCTGGGCTCCCTGTTCCTGATGGCCAGCATCTCCTGGCTGGTGTGGTCATCCTTCAGCCCGTCAGCCCGCTGGCAGAGACAAGATCTGCTTTTCCAGATCTGCTACGGAATGTATGGCTTCATGGATGTGGTCTGCATCGGTGAGCCTCTAGACTCAAAACTTGTCGTTAGCTTTTGTGATTCTTATAAAACCTTTTGTGATAAATGTGCGCATTTGCAGACTGAAAATGTGTTCCAATTATTCCAGGTGCATTCTGCGTTCAGCAGGAGACACTAATTCAACAACACAATCAATATTTAGACTGTCCGCAAGTGTACAAATGATTGCTGATGATGTAGAGCAGGGAAACTTGTCAGACTACATAAACATTACAATTTTGCATCGACTGAAGTCGTTTTTATACCCAATATTAAAATGTATTGTAACCTACAATATAAGCAGCAGCATCATATTCAGGCAAACATTTAAGACTCCAGCATCTGTTGATAAAATACCAAAAAAACAACATGCAGTCAAGTATTTCCAGCCATCCTCTGGAGTTTTTTGGATGTGCAAATTGAAATTTGCAGCCTCTGCTGGCAGCCTGCTGTCTTCTCTTCTCAAGCTCTGGTCTGTGTTGGCTGTGTGATGTCACCTCACATTAAGAAAATTGTAACTATCGCTGAGGCTGAGGAGATTGATTGCCTCCGGTTTGGTGGCGGAGGATCGAGTGTGGAGTCAATAACTGTGAGCTGAGAACGAGAGGCTCTGTAAATATAGAGCAGGTTGGGATTTATATAATGTCCATCTTAGGCTGACGGGTGTTGAAGTTTTTTGTTTTTTTACTTGAGGACAGTTTTGTTCTTCTTTGTCCTGGTCTGTAAACTGACTTTAGATATAAACGGTATGAGGAATCCATTCATACAGCGCTTCTCCTCTACGTGACTAACATTCAGAGGGAAAAGGGTAAAATATTGGGCCCGAGCATCTCCTGCTGCAGATTGATTTCATTTGTCTAGTTGCTAAGATCAGTGAACAGAAATCGATAAAAGTACCCCAGAGATCAAATGCATCATTTTCGCTAATGTAAATCTAAAAAGCGCTGAATATTGCTGTGTCATACTTTGTGCCACTTTTTCCAAGTAATAAAATGGTATCTCATTGGTGTGATACTTTATAAATGAGGTGTTTGGTTCCTCTAGTCCCTCAGCTCATACTTTCTGCTGTCTGCAGTGAATCCACGGCTGCAGAGACATACGGTGTATCGCTGTAAGGCTTCCACACACCGACATGGTCTAATTGATGCTCTCATCTCCACAGCGTTAATTGTCCACGAGGGACCTTCTGTGTTTCGGATCTTCCACCGCTGGCAGGCCGTGAACCAGCAGTGGAAGGTCCTGAACTACGATAAGTCTATGGACAGCGGCGACCTGAAGAACGCCGCCGTGGACAGGACTCTGCATCATTCCAGCCCAGGCTATCAGACTGGAGTTGGAGTGTCCACCTCCACATCCTCCCTGATGGTGGTGGCCTCCACAGCAGCTGGCTCCACCTCTACGACTATGGTGACAGGAGGATTGGGAACACATGTGGACCCCCACAGTGGCAGCACAGTCCCTGACCAACACTGTCCTTATAACATCCTACATCTCCTCAGCCACCTGAGACAACCAGAGGTCCGAAGCCAACCCAGCAATAGCACACGGGAGCTGGTCATGAGAGTCACCACGGTCTGAGGAGTCAGTCGAGGCCTTATCTCACAAGGAGGGGACAGATTTATGAACCAGCTGACAAATGCAGAACAAGTCTCGTCTTAACTGCACTGGATTCGTACCATGTCGTTGTTTTGTTTTAAACCACATCACATGTCCTTACATGAATCGAATAAAAGTTGTTTGATTTGCAGAAGTGGTTGTAAAATAATTCTTTTGCATATTTGGTATTATAAAGTATTATAAAGCTCAGGTTTCTCCATCATAAGATAATGGTGTTTTATATAATCTGAAAATAAGACTTGAAAGCATGAAATAGAAATATAAAAAACTGTTTTTTTAGTTTGGCATCCTGATCCCTCTTAGCATTAAACATATTTCATGATAATTATGGGTTACATTAGGCACTTTTTGCAATACAGTGAGTCATTTCCTTTAGTTGAATGAACAAACAATGTACTGCAATCTTGTATTATGGTCTGTCTCAAATTGCTCATCCAAAACTTCTCTTTATTGCTCAACCTGTTAATTTCCACCCAAAAATCAAATTTAAATTGCAGATTATTAAAGAATAAAAAATGGTCTCTGTGCAAAAAAGGTACAAAACCTTTTACCCAATTATCTATAAGAAGTCACATAAAAAGAGACACTCAGCGTGACACTTGCTGTATAAATTAAAAAAAAATAGAACAGATAGGGTGAGGACAATAGCATGAATTTGCTGACTCGATGTAAATGATGAGATATTTAGAAGTGAATTATTTGTAGAAGCTCAAAATGTGTTTCTCCACTGCCAGATTTGCAAGTTGGGGTTGTTTTTCTTTTCAGACACTATTATGTTGTTTTACTGATTGCATGGAGAATTTAGAGAGTGCATTTGTACCGTTGTTAGCAGTAATGCACCACCTCAAAATGGGTCCGTTTTTTTTAACAACACATCTGAACAATGAAGAATAACAATGCCAAGAACAGTCACGAGCTTGTTTGCATAATTGCTTTTATGCCAGCATCTCTTCATGTGAAAACACATCTCTGCTCCAAAGCAGTGGTGTCACCGGCCGTCCGTTAGAGACATATCCCTGCTGATGTTGAATATCTAGTTATCTCTGCATCTCTTGACTCCGGGATTCAGAGATTCTCTTTGATAGTTCTCTTCTTGTTTCACGTCCATAGAAGATCAGTTTAATCCCAGGAGATATCAGCTCCCTACAGCATGTGGTGGTAAGGAGATTGCTAAAAATCCGCTCAAAGCTACAGCAAAGATGATGTTAACTGTTCATTTCCACAAGTCAGCAGACAGGCTGTGAAACATCTCATTATTCTAGGCTCTCATTTGGATGCAGCTTCTTGGAAAAACAACATTTTAATGCTAATATTATCCATTTCAAGCGCAAAATAATTTAATAAATTGCGCATTACTTTAAAACCCATTAGCTTAAAAATGCATCTAGTTTGACTGGTCTGCATTCATTTACGTGACTCTGGAGCTTGATGTCAAACAGTTTATTTTATGCCTGTCAGTTCTGACAGTGCAGCAGCACACTGAATTCTTGTCAGTGCTTCACTGTTCATTTGAAATTACAAATTGAACAACATAATGAATGTTATTACTGTATTAAGGTTCAAATATTCCACATGTAGTAAATTCAGCTGTCAAAAAAACATAACCATGATGGGCAGCTACATTTTCAGTCTCTATTATTCTGCCTAATTAAAAATCCACATTACCAGTCGGATGTGCAATTTTCCAGTTCTGTAATTCCTCATTCAAATCAAATTCTAGGGTATAGCAGAGGATCAGGTAGTGATTTTCAGCTGAATTATTTAAGCAATGAAGCGCTGATATCAATGGATAGAAAAGCTGCCATGTAGAGACAACTTGTGCAGAGATGGGAGGTTACAGAGAGTTCATAAATCTGCTTGTTTCACTTCCCTTCACACCTCGTCTCTTTGAATTCAGAAGCGCCGCTTTGATAAAAACTCACAGAACGACCGAGTGAAGAGGAATTTATCACCGAATGTCATCTTTCAGGATTAATCCACAGAGACTCTTTGGTAGATAGGTATTTAGAAGTAATGTGGTTTACACCATCAAATCCATTTCATGCTGGTGAAACACGCTGCATGTTAAAAATGGGTTCCTGTATATATTTTTGCTGCAGGGAATAGAAACTCACGCTCTCTGTGGATGCTGTCTCTTTGGTTTTAAAGTTATCTCTGCTCTCAACACAATCTTTTTAAACAGTGCACCAAACCCTGCAGAGCATGTTTCAGCATCATTTACATTAACAATTTTCTAACATTACTAAAACTTGAAACCTCTGCAGAGCTATGGTAACTTTTATGTTTGTTAGTGATGAAAATGAAGCTTTCATGAAACTTTGTTTTCATTCAAAATTTGAATCTTTAAATATTCCAGCTAAAGCAAATAATAGAATCAGTTTGGAAAGGCAGAATGTGTAGAATTCACACAAATTGGTGATTCTAGAATCCTCATCTTTCTCCAGTACAGTGCAATAAAAATGCTTGCTGCAGAAAAATACCTTCAAAAGGATTTCTTGCAAGCTACATAAAAGATTGAACCTATGAAAGTTAATAACTTGCATACAGTACATCTGACGTGTTACTCTAGGAAGGTTGTCTGATGTCTGAATCACACTGTCAGAAAGC
Organism: Antennarius maculatus; assembly: GCA_013358685.1. Classification (NCBI taxonomy): domain Eukaryota; kingdom Metazoa; phylum Chordata; class Actinopteri; order Lophiiformes; family Antennariidae; genus Antennarius; species Antennarius maculatus. The sequence goes on from CM023618.1 coordinate 11,096,462, forward strand.
ACATTTATACACAACATTTGCTCCTGTCTCTGAAAATGAAAAGATGAATTTTGAAGAGGGAATGACCGATATCAAATAGAAGCTGAAGTCATTGATGATCAGCAACAATGTCAGGAGGAAATTGTAGTAGAGGCAGGTTTAGCAAAATTAGCCTCCTTTTTTCTACACCCACCCATGACTGTTCAGGGTCAGAGGTGGAATGACTGGGATGATTTATCACAGAAAAGTAAACTGTTTAAATGTTTCACTTCAAATGATCCACAATCCCACAACAGGAAGTGTTGCACAGACAAACACACTTGTGACCTTTCTATGAAATAACAAGACCGGCCGCTGAGCCGTGCCCTTCCAGACTAAAAGGACGTTGAATCGTAGGCCTGAATTTAATTCCCATGTTTTCCCAGAGTGGCTAGAATTATCTTTCAAATTCAGCGAATTATATTTGTCTTCTGTGCTCCTTTAATAACCTGTTTATCTGTACATTGTACATGTTAGCCAATAGCATGAATACATCTAATGGTGTACTAATATGTAAGATACTGGTGAGCTGCATGCGCTGGATGTTGCCCCGGAGAATCTCAGATAGCCTGCTTCTCTCTTAATCCCTCACTTGCTCACTCAGCATCTCCTCAGAAATGCACTACCTACACCCACACACACACACACACACACACACACACACACACACACACACACACACACACACACACACACACACACACACACACACACACACACACACACACACACACACACACACACTTGGGCTGCTTTGCAAACAGCAGCAACACTCTGTGAGCAGGTCAATAGCAGTATCAGAGCATTTCTCTAATTGAGCCCCTGATGAGGGACTTCCTGAGCTCACCGCCTGGAGCTTTGATCAGCAGACAGCCTCGTGCACTCATGCATTCCTAATGGCTGTCACTCGTTGTCAGAATACAGCCTGCGACCTGATTAAAATACATCTCTTCAACTAGGACGCATGCCTCTGAAAGTCCGATCCAGAAAGTGCTATATTCCCACAGTGAGCTGAGCTAAACAACATAGACAGCACACAGACAGTTTCATGGATCGAACATTCACTTTGATTCTTTCCATGTTTGATATGGTTCTAATCAATAATCACACTCAGAGGGAAACAAATGTTTTTAGTACCTTCATTTTTTCTTTGTTTGATTTATACTGACGATTTTGCTACTTGAGTTCTAGATCATAGATGAATAAGTAAATACAGGTATGAAATAATGCATCCCATAAGCAAAGAGCATTACATCTCATCTCACCTATATTATTGTTAAATGCCCTCCTCTCCTAGTATCTCACTGTACATGAAATGATTTTCATTTTTTAGTGCATTCACGTGACGGGGCAGATGCATAACCTCATCGACTTACAGACCATAATTACCTTATCATACTGAATCCGAAAAACTGACATATAAGTAAATTATTTACACATAGTGCAATGCTTAAACTATTTACTTAACATTCATAGCCTCCTTATAATAAAAGGCTGAGAACACAAAAATGTGTTTTTTTACAGTTGTTAATGTTTACAGTTACATGAACACACAAACCATACAGAATAGAAGCACACAGATTTGTTTTCATGAAGAAAATGAATGTATAACAGCTGAAAGCCAACAAACACGCCCTCTTTATGCATCCTTTGTAAAACATCATTGATCTAGCTCAGTGTTTGAGTCCTTGGTTGAAGCAAAACTCTTCAGGATCTTTCACACAATATTTTCACTGAGGCATATCTGTACTTGTTTTTATAGAAGTACATACATTTTCAATTACAGGGACCACAGAATGACCTCCCCACACTTAATGCAGATGGGACACATTTTTATATTTTTATTTGAAAAATATATGACATAAATTTGATTTTATGTCAAGAAGGAATGAGATTTTATCCCAGTTTATACAGTACCGTCACATTCCAAAGCTTTTCTGTACGATCTTTTCTGGCAAACATTCAGATTAACAATCAAACAGATTTACACTGAATTCAAGTTAGATGATTTTTCAGTTTTGTGATAATAAATCAAGTTAGTTTTGTTTATATGGATATAAACGCAAGAAAACTACACAAAGTTTAGATCAGTTTCTAATTCAAGGGAACCAACATCCCATCAAAAGCCTCCTGAGCTGCAGTAAAGCTAGCAGTATCAGCCTCTCTGTGAGGTGCTGGTCAGACAGCTGCTCCCTCACTGTGGGGAACTCCTGAATCTAACAGTGGGTTCAAATGATTCCACCACGACATGCATCAGTGCACCAACACAGTCAGCAAAGAAGAAGAGGTCAAGCACATGAAAATCAATGTAACCGATGCAAATGCCTTTATTATATTTTTATTAAGAAATAAATTCCTGTGACATGTTTATTCGGTGTTAGAGGTGTACATACCTACATAGTGAGTCAGATTGAATGTATATGGTCACTGTCTGGAAAAAGGAAAACCCACTGGACATCTTCAAGGAATTCTTTCAGAAAATCAGATAAGAGACAAAACGACCAAACAAGGAAAGCAACGGTGAAAATATTCCCTCCTTGGCAGTGGTGAGAATAATACTCTAGTTTTATAATACTCTATATATCTAGTATTCTAGTACAGTATATTTGAAATAAGATCGGAATCTCTGCTGATTTATAATCTGAATTTACTGAGCTCAATCCTGAAGAAAACCACTAGTGGGATTTTTTTTTAATCTATTGCTTCTTTTCTACTAAAACATTGCTGATGTCATTCCAACGTGTCGGTTAAAAGTTCAGGAAGTAGGCTGCTCCTACGTAGTAACACGTCTGAATCAGCCCTGCACTGCTATTAACTGCGTTTTACAAATATGTGAAATTTGCTGACAACAAAGTGTTGCAGTGGGTGACACTGTCGCCTCACAAAAAGCAAATCCAGGGCACAAATCCTCCTGGGACTTTTCTGTGGGGAGTTTTCATGTTCTCCCTGCATCTGCTCCAGCTTGCTCCCCCTTCCAAAAAAAACAGACAGTAGAGGTGATTGAATGTGAGTATGATCAATAATTTGTCTTCCACATAGCACTTGTCCCGCTCCCGCCAAATGTCAACTGGGATAGGCTCCAGCAACTCCCCCCACATCCCACTCCACTCCCCCAACCCTAAACAAGATTAACGGTTAAGAAAGTAAATGAATGCCGAGTCCGTTTATTCTACTAATGTGATGCTACACAAACAGTCCAAATTCTTTACATGTTTGCTTAAAAAGGAGGAGAAATAGAGAAAACACATGTTCACATTCGACATTTCTTTGCTTGAAAAATTAACCTGGCCGTCTAAATAAGAGAGGACAAATGTCCTGTTTCCTAACTAATTGATGAATCTAAACATTGATTAATTTGTAATTTTTGGAATAGTTGCGGCAGCAGCTACATTCCAGCGTGACATCTCTGTAGGCTGTATGGTCCTGAAGCATAAACACACTGGGAGTGTGTGCAACTCTCTCCATGTAAGGATGTGGAGCAGCAGATGTGGGTCCAAACCTGCTCTTTAGAGACAATTAGCCCACGACTCTCACAGTAATTCCGTCACATTATGTAGATAAATAGATTAGGGCTGCCAGCTGTATTTATTTTATTTCCAGAGTTGCACCTTCATTCTGGAGGCTGTGTCCATTCACTCCAGCTGCTGGGCCTCACAGCAGCCAACTGGAATGCACTCGGAGAGAGGACACCTCTGCCAACACGGCTGTCACCGAGGCCTGAACCACTGGAAGACGGTCTCCAGGATACAGCATGTCAAAACAAGAAAAACAAAATCCTGTGAAGGGAGATCATCAGTTATTGTATCATCACACTCAGGGCATGGAACGCGCTATAGTGACACTGCCATGATGACATCACTCTGCTCCGGTCTGCCTCAGCAACACTGAGGAATACCTCAAATACATAATTAGTTTGTTAACTTACCTCATTCAGTCCATTTGAAAGTCTTCACCATGCCAGCTGCTGTTGGTGGGTGTGACACATCTCTACCCCCCACAATCAATATGATGATATGGATTTATATGAATATTATTCAACATCATGACTTGTGCATGCCTGTTTGTTTTTTTTATTATTTCTGAATGGTCTACGATTATTTTACATGAAATTGATAAATCTAAAAAAGAAAAAAAGGTTTTAAAAAAGGCCTTGTCTCCAGAACTCACATCTATTCCATCTATTTCAAAATCCTCTTGATTTGAAGAAGTCAAGAGGATTCATTATCGACAACTTTTACAAACGCAGCTAGAAAAACTAGAACGACACTCAGTGAAGCGTATCCCTCTGTCAGAGGGCCCAACTGTCCCCTTCAGTTCCATCAAGCCTCGACACAAATCAAGTTTATACCCTTATATACCCTAGTATGTAAGTTTAAATGAACACAGTCATAGATACCACCCTAAATTTGCTGTTTTTAATAGAAGATACATCTTCACTGTCAGGCAATGTTACAGAAACAGGGGTGGATCCCAACAAAATTGATCGGGAACCAAAACCATCCTCCCATCAACTTGCATGGAAATCCAAAGTTTTTTGTTTCTGCATAATCATACTGACCATCCAGCGAGAAAGCTCAACGTTCTTGAGGTGACAAACAAACTTGGGCGGTCACAACCCCTCCTCTAACTCACTTAATGGTCCGAGCAATCCACTGAAATCCCCTTTGCGCTTGTGCGCGTACGTGCGTTCGTGCGCGCGCATGTGTGTGCGCGCTTCCTCTTGAGAGCGGCTCCCGGAGCAGCGTCTGACCCTGACTGAGTCCGCTGATGTGGGGACCTCGCGAATGAGATGAATAAATGTACCGTTAGTTTACAGCCTCTGGAAAACAGCTGAAACCCCTGAAGTCAAAGGCGCAGCTTGGATTTGTGTTTTTCTCCCTGTTGTCGCCGGTGAGTCATCATTATTTAAACTTTTATTAAGTTTTATCAAGTAGAGCACCGACAGATAGGGATCTCGTAACAATATGAAATTCCTTTTCTGTTTATCCGTTCCTGACTTTGGTTTTGCAGGGGAATAACTTGGGTTGGGTTTTTAATGTGCTGAATTAATCTTCAGGGTTTTTCTGCGAGCTGTGCGTTAAGTATTAGTTGTAAACGCGCTCACCCTCCAGGATGTTCAGGTTTACAGGGTTTTCTACTACAGGCTTGGCCCTCACAGCATTTTTAGACGGTATTTCAGTGTTGGATCTAATTCAGAGGAGCCAGTTGTAGGCCTACAATTATACAGTGTTAAGCGTTATAATAAAGCTATTTCATATCAATGCCTATTAAATAAACTGTATGGTTTGGAGGTAAAATATTATATTAAGTGAGTATATGAACATGTAATGTGTGACTGACTGTAATATAGCTGCTGGTAGTAGAATCAAAACTCTCATCTGAAACGCAGTACAATAACAACATCATGTAAAGGAGATACGCCTGTAGAGTATATCTTAATGCAGCACCACTATCTAACTTTCTTGTATTCCCTCATGGAAAAAAAAATCTCTGCTGGATTGGGATGAAATAAATAATGAAATAAAAACTGTTTTCTACATGTGTTGTTTGTTAAAGATGAGTTACTTTATTGTCCCTCCCATTTCTAAATGAAATCCTCTCTAACATGACACCACTTTTCCAAAAAAAACACTGTTGTGTTGATGTTGTGTCTTCATGCCTTGTCGATGTTTGTCTGTTCTGTTCCCTGACATGAAAAGGTTTGTGAACGCCCCCGCCTTGGATTTCATTGGAAAGGTGGGATGCGACAACTAGATGTTCCATTCCTTCCAGAATTTAAATATTGTTGTTTTTCCCCCACGCAGTATGGTTATTCATTGACTTTGTTTAAAACAGAGATAAACATTCCAAAGCTCCATACAGACGCCTGCTGTGAATGCTCACTTGTGTGACAGCTATTTCCTGCATTTAAAAGGAGCGTTGTAGTTAAAGTCCTCATCTGCCGTTTGTTTCACTCCTCCCTGTCTCCTTGTGTATCCAGGAAAGGATGGGAATGATTTCAGGGTTCATCTTCCTGTGCATGCTCCAAGCTGCCGCCCTTCAACTGATGTTTGGACCCAGGCCAATACCAGGGAGAGGTGACGGTCCAGATCCAACCCCACCACCAGGCCCTCCAGATTGTAAGAGTGAGTTCTGTTAATTGGCATACTTTAATTTTTTTTCAATTCAGTTTGATTAAAGAAATATTCAGATGTTGGAGTAAAAGAGGAAATACTGCAATCTAAAATACTCCATTACTTATAAAAGTCTGGTACTTAAACTATTATTAATCAGAATCACTTCAGTCAGTGTTGTAATTTTCTGATTGCTGACTTATTAACGTGTAAGCAGTGGTTTAGTGTTGAAGCTGGTCAGGATCGGTTATTTATCTGTTTAATGAATAATAAATAACTAACATCTCCCTCTGACGTGTGGTGGAGTAGAGAAAGAACTTAAATACTCAAATCTTGTACAAGTACTAAGTAAACTAGCCTTGAAAACATTATTATAAGAAGTTTAATTACCATCAGTTACCAATCATTGTTAGCTGTGTAGTACTGTACAGTTTAGTGTTGGAATAGTATGAAGTAATAAATGAATTAAAAAAGTCAATTCATTAAAATGTCCTTTTACCAAACATTATTATAAAATATTTTACTCTTGTTATAAATATTAGTACTTCTTGTGGTAATATTTTCATCTGTTGTTTTTGTTTGTGGGTTTACTCAAATATGACTCAAAACACTTTCACAAAGCTTCCTTTAACTTTTCAGATAAGACTCATTTTGACATAAACTACTTGATTTTTATAAAGACCTGGTGAAAGAGTAGAGTTTGTGCCAGAAAACCAGTCTCTAGAATTTTGAGTAGATCCAGATAAAGAAAGGGATCCATGATGTTTTCATTGCTTACTTTAACCAGATCCTTTTGATGGTGCACATATGTCCTTGGAATTGAGATTAGGGATTAGTTTAATAAAACATTATTGCCATAGTGGAAGTATGAACTATATTTAAATTTATTGACATGTGTTTTATGTTGATCAAATTCATTTGAAAAGCGTAATTTTTAAAGTAAATAAAGTGTATAAACGTGGTAGAGTGGAGGAACCATGAAAATGCTACAACCTTATAAAAATATCATAAGACCGTATATAAGCAATAGTACTAAGTTACCTTCCACTACCACATTCATTACTGTATTTGGAATTTGTACACACTTGTTCTTGACGCTCTCGCCTCCAGATGGAATTATTGAGTGTCCCATCAAGCTGTTCTTCACCATCGACACCTCAGAGACTATCGCCCTGCAGGAGTCTCCTCCAGGGATCCTGGTTGAAAACATCAAGGAGTTCACAAAGATCTTCGTCCAGAGGCTGGCTAATGAGGAATACAAAGGCAGGGTACAGATCAGCTGGTCCATAGGAGGCCTGAACTTCTCCCAGACACAGTATGTGTTTAGCCAGTTCACAACCAAGGAGAATTTCATCCGGAACCTTGGTGGGATTATATACAAAGGCAAAGGCACCTTCACCGACTGCGCCCTCAAAAACATGACCTATCAGCTGACCCACCACTTCTCTGTGAAGAAGGCTGTCCTCTTCGCTGTGGTCATCACAGATGGCCATGTGACAGGAAGTCCGTGTGGAGGGATAAAGGCAATGGCAGAGAAGGCCCGGGAGCAAGGTGTCAAAATTTTCTCAGTGGCAGCCTCCCGAAGCATCGACGACATCGGAATGAGAGAGATAGCCAGCTCTCCTGTCGACCTGTACCGCGATGACTACATGGCTGTGGAGATCGTTGACGGGCGACCGAAAATAAAGACCGAGTCCATTGATCGAATCATTAAAGCCATGGTGATGTTGAATATTTGTCCTTTCTAGAATTTAATGCTTAAATTTGAGCAGACGTAAATTAATCTATTGGGTCAGGAGCTCTTCACTTATTGTTGTTTTTTCTTTGCAGAAATATCAAGCATACTTACAGGTAAGAAAGGTTTTGAAATTATTCAGGTCATTAACACGAACAGTAATTTAAAAGGGGTTTGAGATGAATTGGACTGAATTTCACTTATTTTCCTTTTATTCCCACACTTTCTTGTAGTGTTATGAACATAAATGCTTCGAGACTCCAGGTATCCCTGGACCAAAAGGTTATAAAGGTCCAAAAGTGAGTACTGAAAAAATATTTTAGAATGATGAACATTTACATTTATACCGGAATGTGTTCTGTGTAACTGTTGCATTTTCTGCTTATTTTTAGGGTATAAAAGGAGACAGGGGTCAGATAGGACAAAAAGGTGAAAGGGGTGGACATGTAAGTAACAGAGCATTTACTACACCAGGAGGTCTATAAAAACATCTTTACTGATAAACATTCATTATATTACAGGGTGATCCTGGCATTGAAGGTCCAATTGGAAGACCCGGCCCAAAGGTTTGAGACCCACTCTTGTGCGCTACACAGATACAAAAAAAAGGCAGTCCTTCAAGTCTCATTGAACATCCTTCTGTGCTTTGATACAGGGAGAAGTTGGTCTCAAAGGAGACAAGGTGAGACTTAAATCATTATAATCCTGCTTTTCAGTTCATCTGTCAGTTATAAAGCTGTTGGCATTAACAAGAGCTTTACCTCCACAGGGTGAGATGGGAGCTTCTGGAACGAAGGTAAGCCATAGTTATTATTATTAATGTTCTTATGTTGGTGATTTCTTTTGATAATATTTGGTTATCATAGTGAATTCCATCTTCTCAGGGCGTAGCAGGAATATCTGGCAGAAATGGAACAGATGGTCAAAAGGTGAGAATTCTTATGGATAAGTTATAATTAGAGCATCCAACAACTTTGATGTGTAATCAGGATATTGATGTTGTGACTGATGCAATTACCTCTATGGAATTTATCAGGGGAAAACTGGTCGTATCGGCGCTCCTGGTTGTAAAGGTGACCCAGGTGACAAAGTAAGTTTGCTTCAAAGTTATTTTCAAGTTACTCTGAAGGAGTTTGTATCGACTGTCCTGCAAATTAAATTCCAAATGTTACATCAAATAGATTTTGAATGTAGCCGCAAGAGGGCACAAGCCAGTGTCTTATTGTGCCGGTCCCAAGCCCAGATAAATACAGAGCCCTGTGTCAGGAAAGGCATCCAACATAAAACTTTTTCCAAATCAAGGTAGCAAGGCTAGACGTTTACGAGCAGGGTTCAAGTTGTTCTGTCATGGTGTAGATAGGAAGAGAAAAGGAGTAGGAGTTATCTTGAAGGAGGAGTTTGTTAGGAATGTCCTGGAGGTAAAAATAGTGTCAGATAGAGTGATGAGTCTGAAGCTAGAAATCAAAGGTGTGATGTTCAATGTTGTTAGTGGGTATGCTCCACAGGTAGAATGTGAGCTGGAGGAGAAGGAGAAATTCTGGTTGGACTTTGATGAAGTGATACAGAGCATACCTAGAAGTGAGAGAGTTGTCATTGGTGCAGACTTCAATGGACATGTTGGTGCAGGAAACAGAGGTGATGAAAAGGTGATGGGTAGGTTAGGGTTAGGTTAGGGACTTCGCAAAAAGAATAGAAATGGCTATAGTGAATACTTTCTTCCAGAAGAGGCAGGAACATAGGGTGACCTATAAGAGTGGAGGTAGGAGCACACAAGTAGACTACATCTTGTGTAGACGGTGTAATCTGAAGGAGATCAGTGACTGCAAAGTAGTGGTAGGTGAGTGTTGCCAAACAGCATAGGATGGTGGTGTGTAGCAGGTTAGGGCAATTAAGGATAGGGATGGAAGGCTATCGACAGATGCTAGTAGTGTAATGGGAAGATGGAAAGAGTACTTTGAAGAGTTGATAAACGAGGAAAATGAGAGAGAACAAAGACTAGAAGAGGTGGCTGCTGTGGACCAGAAAGTAGCAAAGATTAGTCAGGATGAAGTGAGGCGGGGATTGAAGAGGATGAAGAGTGGAAAGGCAGTCGGTCCTGATGATATACCTGTAGAGGTTTGGAAGTGTCTAGGACAGGTGGCAGTAAAGTTTCTGACTGGGTTGTTTAACAGGATCTTAGATAGTGAGAAGATTTCCGAGGAATGGAGGAGAAGTGTACTGGTGCCCATCATCATGCTGTAGGTGTGACAGAGGAGTTCAAGGTGGAGGTGGGACTGCATCAGGGATCAGCTCTGAGCCCCTTCTTGTTCGCTATGGTGATGGATGGGCTGACAGACGAGGTTAGACAGGAATCTCCATGGACTATGATGCTTGCAGATGACATTGTGATCTGCAGTGAGAGCAGGGAACAGGTGGAGGAGAAGCTAGAGAGGTGGAGGTTTGTCCTGGAAAGGAGAGGAATGAAGGTTAGCCGCAGTAAGACAGAGTACATGTGTGTGAATGAGAGGGACCCAAATGGAAGAGTGAGGTTACAGGGAGAAGAGATCAAGAAGGTGGAGGATTTTAAGTACTTAGGGTCAACAGTCCAGAGCAATGGAGAGTGTGGAAAAGAGGTGAAGAAGCGTGTACAGGCAGGATGGAACGGGTGGAGAAAAGTGTCAGGTGTGATGTGTGATAGAAGAGTTTCAGCTAAAATGAAATGAAAGGTGTACAAAACTGTGGTGAGACCAGCGATGTTGTTCGGTCTAGAGACAGTGTCACTGAGGAAAAGGCAGGAGGCAGAGCTGGAGGTAGCAGAGATGAAGATGCTGAGGTTCTCTTTGGGAGTGACCAGGAAGGATAGGATCAGGAATGAGTACATCAGAGGGACAACACATGTTAGAGGTTTTGTAGATAAAGTCAGAGAGGCCAGACTGAGATGGTTTGGACATGTCCAGAGGAGAGATAGTGAATATATTGGTAGAAAGATGCTTAGTTTTGAAATGCCAGGCAGGAGGCCTAGAGGAAGACCAAAGAGGAGGTTTATGGATGTAGTGAAAGAGGACATGAAGGTAGTTGGTGTGAGAGAAGAGGGTGAAGAAGACAGGGTTAGATGTAGGCAACTGATTCGCTGATGCAACCCCTGACAGGAAAAGCCGAAAGGAGAAGAAGACATTGGATAGATTTTGGCCCATGTAAGCAAGTTTGTCTTTGGTGAGATCATTCATAGACCCAGTTCTCTTACAAGCATGTGACTCAATGTTATATTAGATGAAGTCATACATGTGAGGAGTTAACTTTACAAACCATTGGCCATACAGCTGGAAATATTATCTCACCCGTAACAGAATCATTGGGTTTTTGTTTCTAAAAGGGGCTGGATGGATACCCTGGAGAAGTTGGTGACCCTGGACCACCTGGTGACAAAGGAGTGAAGGTCAGAATCCAGTCAGAACCACAGAACTGAGAGACTCTAGAACTATGTTTGCTGTTTGCAGCTTTGTGAGGCTGTTGGTATCGCTTTTCCTAATTAGTACCAAGCCAAAAGCATAGTTGCGGCTTGTAAGAAATTTAACTTTAGAGCTATTTAGTTCCTAAGTAATCAAACATAATGGGCCAGAGGAAAATACTTGCAATGCATCCTGAAGGGGGAATACATGTGTGAATGAAGGTGTATGATCATTCAATATATAAAGGTTATTGAAACATTTGAGTTAAAATCATAGCCTTCAATCAGGTGGTAGCACACGAATCTTTAGGGCTCCCCCTCTTAGAATCATAAATATTTGTTCAAAGGCTCCTCTTCAGCGAAGTAGGTAGGGTGGGTACCCCATCTGTGGAGGCTGACTCGTCTCACGAAGGCTCCAGATTTGATTTACCCCAGTTACCCTGTGCTGCATGCCTTCTTCTCTCCATCATGTAATCCTGTCATAAACTGCAAGCTGTTCCGTCAATAAAAGCCTGAGAGGCGCATCGTTGTATTGTTTTTAATCTATTGATCCAAACCCCAGCACTTCCGGATGAGACTTAGTAACTTCATTCTTGTTGACTTTGGTTTCAACAAGGCCAATATTTTTGGCCCACATGGTTTTCATTACAGGATAAATCACTGATTTCTTGGCCCCCTACATGTTTAGAGCTTTCAATTCTGCATTATTTAATTACGTTCTTTGTCTTCTAGGGTTATGAAGGCTTCCATGGAAAGTCAGGTCCTCCTGGACCGAGAGGTGATGAAGGCCCAAAGGTAAACTTTTGATTAAATTGTCATAAATGCCGATTTTTAGTATGTTTATAATTAATTATAAAAATAGCAAAACTGATTCCCTCTCTCTCAGGGCGAAAAGGGATATCCTGGAAATCCAGGCCCTGCTGGAGAAAAAGGAACAACGGTATACGGACATGTGATTTTTTATATTACTCTACAATTACTTCTATAATTGTAAGTTCATGTTATGCAGATGACTCTTAAATTACACTATTTATTCTCGTAGGGGGTTCCTGGTGCACCTGGACCAAGGGGCGAAAGGGTATTTCAAATACTTAAAAAAAACATACAATAACTTTGAGAGTTTCCCATAGTTACTAAAAATGATTATGACTCATATCTTAACAGGGAAGGAGAGGAAGCACTGGAGCAAAAGGAACACATGGTCCAGATGGGCCTCAAGGGGAGAAGGTTGATTCAAACATCAGAGAAAGCCACACATCCTTAAATGACTTCCTGTTTTTAGTTTTGCTGTTTGGAGTCAATACGGAGCTGCAACACTTCATCTGAAAAATGACTCAGTTTAATGAACTGTGTTTAAAAAAAACACACAACATGAGGGAAACATAGCTGATGCTTGAGATCAGAGCAGCAAATCATTTATTGTGAAATACTCACAAATCACAGGCATTTTGCTGATCTAGACAGAGATTCTAACAGCATGAGACACACCCACATCTTTTAGTGTCCGTCTGCAGGGTTTAACTTTCCCAGATAAAGATCATAAACACTTCCTCGCTCCGGTATAATTCAGCTGTGTTGCTATCAGGCTCATCCTGAACAATTTCTCAGGAACATTCCTCACATGTTTCTCCGAGACACATCTCTGTTACTGTTGTGTGTTGTATATATTTGTCTAAGATTCATGGTGTGATGCAAACCCTAAGACATATATTTATTTTTTAAGGGAGAACGAGGGCCGTTTGGAGCCAGAGGTCGGCCGGGGGAAGATGGATTAAAAGGCTCCAAGGTAAGGAAACTGTTCTGTGGGAGGATTTTTGTGTAGCGATGACTCAGAAGCTTCCAGAGAACCCAGAAACTCTTCAATACTGGACTTTTGCCTCTTGTTCTGTGTGTCCTGCCAAACTAGCCTGAGCCTAGCTCTTATCAAAAACACATTTTCCGTAGAAAGCCCTTTTTAGTATAATCTGTTCAGTTTCAATCATTGCCAAATCCACATCAGCATGAGTAATATAATGTATTTGAGCCTGAGTGAAGATGATGTCCAGTAACTCTGTACACTCTTTTACTGTCTCCAGGGAGACCAAGGACTACCAGGGCCCAGGGGTCAGCCAGGAGAACCAGGGCCCCCAGGAGGAAATGTATGTCATGTCTAGCATCACAGTTGTCTGAACCTTGTGTGAAAGACACCTTAAGTCATTCACATTTCACCCTAAATTATGATTGTAGGGAACTCAGGGAAATCTTGGAGATCCTGGACCAAGAGGAGACACTGGGCTCCGTGGACCAAAGGTGGGTACACATTTGATATTCATCACTGTCATGCAGAAACCAGAACACTGATGACAAATGATTTATTTCTCTTCTTCAGGGCGACAATGGAAGACCAGGGTTTGGCTACCCTGGACCAAGAGGACCCACTGTAGGGATTTCCTTTGACCTCAAAGATTTCCTGCACATCTTGTGTGCTTCAGTCTTATTTTCCATCTCTCATCTTTTCAGGGAGAGACGGGTGATCCAGGTAGAAGAGGACCGAGGGGGGGCAGAGGAGACTGTGGTGCTAAAGGGGAGCCTGGAGACAAAGGACCCTTAGGAGATCCTGTGAGAATTCTATCAAAACACTTTTCATTAGAAATGAAGTTTGTTTGTTTTTCGACCTGGAACATGCTCTCAGAATGCCTCTGGATATGCACTTAAAATGCATTTTGCTCAGTTATTTATATTTATTGATATTTTTCCGCCTGAACTCAAATACAGTGAATGCAGTTTGGTCTCCAGAACATTGAAAAATGACTCCTGAAAGCTCAGCAGTGCTATTACAAAAACAATGTCCCGGGTACTCAGGGTAATAATGTGCAGACTTCACCTCACTGTGACAAGCTGTAAGGAAGGTCAGCAGGCTGTTCACAAATTGAATTTTAAATCATTTGTCCAAGACAAATAAAGTTTCATTCACCTCTGTTGTATAAATATTAAGGTAGGAAATATTTTAAACGCACAATTACAGCTACACTGACCCTTTAGAATGTAAACCTGTCAGTTGTCCTTATTCTCTAATGAGAGAAACCAGCACAACACACAAAATGTAAAGCGTCTGCTATAGATGTAGCTGCAAAGCCACTGGATGATGTACCAGGCGAAGCTTTTCATTTAAATTCCACACAGTCTCATTGGATCATGTCACACCAGCTGCACTTCAGAGGTGTGATGTTCCCCGCTGTCAGACATGTAAACCATTATGATAATTAATAACATCTGTGTAACTAAACAGCTTAAGATGTTTGTCAAGGTCATTGCACCCACATGGTACTTATTTCTTTGGAAAGGTTCCTTGCAAAATAATGAAAAACAATTAGAACATTCTCCTCCGAATGGTCAACAGTTTTATCACACACAATGTCCGATTTGCAAAAGAAGTGCAGTGTTGTTCATGAGTGGGAGTTACGTCCACTGTGTGCTGAACAGGGGGAACCAGGTCAACCCGGTGGGCCAGGAGAGAGAGGACAAAAAGGGGAGGCTGGACCGGATGTAAGAAAAAACACAACTCCAATAATGACTTGACCATGGTTGCAAAATTTAGGTCCGATTACAGTACTGTGTGTGTGTGTGTGTGTGTGTGTGTGTGTGTGTGTGTGTGTGTGTGTGTTTGTGTGTGTGTGTGTGTGTGCGCGCGCAGGGGAATCAAGGACCAGTGGGTGATCCTGGCCTGACTGTGAGTCATCCTTAAAAAGCATTACTTTTAATACTGAATGAATTGGTTGTTTTACTACTTCACTGCTGCCACCTGTTGCTGCAGGACTGTGATGTCATGACTTACATCAGGGAGACGTGCGGTTGCTGCGGTGAGCTAATATCACATCATTCAAATACAGCGTTGTTCTCCAGCAGCTTTAAATATATTGATCTTGTCCTCATCTTTTGTCTCAGACTGCGAGAAGCGCTGCGGAGCTCTGGATATCGTATTCGTAATTGATAGCTCAGAAAGTGTTGGACTGACAAACTTTACCCTGGAGAAGAACTTTGTGATCAACACCATCAACAGGCTGGGTTCCATGGCCAGCGACCCTGCGTCACCGACCGGTACAGTTGATCAAAAACACAACACAGACATCCCAGAAAATGCTTTTGCAGACATACTTTCACCAATTACAGGTTGCTGTAAATGATCAGGCAGTTCCAAACAGTGAGTCACTTCATCCACTGATGAAAATACAGCTATAGACATCTGGACAGTACGCTGTTTACGCACAGCACACTGAATTTACAATGTGACCTCACAGATGTAGCACAGATTGCAGTGCATATTCTCAGCTACTGAGGGCTACTAGTTAATGTTCTTGCATCACAGTGTAAATAGTGTCAATCTGAATCTAAATTGATGCGAACACAAAGCTAAAACATGAGATTTTTTCTTTATTTCGTGTAGATTTTTAAGGCACTTTCTAAGCAATAAAAGGATTATCTATGTCTTATTTTTTTAACAAGTTTAAAAAAGCCAAAAAAAACAACATGCAATTCTCCATGTCGCCAAAGTCTCATATAGTTTATTTCTCTATCACAGACCTCTATTGTTGTCTTACCAGTATGAAAAACCCACAAACAAGTCACACAGGGTGACATTTTCATTCATTACCAACAGACATGTGTAGTTCATTTTCTTTTACATCCAGACTTCCTCTGCTAATAAATCAGCACCATGTGAAAAATGCACTAAAACAAATAAAATCTCTTTGTGGCCCATTTTTAATTATTTACGAACAGGTCGAAGAATTTGTAATTGCATTTTTGGTTTTAGGTCTACGGAAGAAATGTCTTAATGAACATGTTAGAAGAAAACACTATTCTGACATTGATCCGTTAAATCTGAATTGAGTTAACTGTGAATGGATCGCCTGACATGTCGACCTCCTTTAGGAACCAGAGTGGGAGTCGTGCAGTTCAGTCACAACGGGACCTTTGAGGCCATCCGTCTGGATGACCCCAACATCAACTCCATGTCGACCTTTAAAACGGCGGTGAAGAAGCTGCAGTGGATCGCTGGAGGCACCTTCACTCCATCAGCCCTCAAGTTCGCCTACGATCACCTGATCAGGGACAGCAAGAGAGCCCAGGCCAAAGTGTCTGTGGTGGTGATCACAGACGGCCGCTTCGACCCGCGCGACGACGAGGATCTGCTTCAGTACCTCTGCGACGACAGCAACGTGCTGGTGAACGCCATTGGGGTCGGTGACATGTTTCAAGTGCAGCAGGATGATGAGATCCTGGGGTCGATAGCGTGTGGAAAAAAGGAACGCGTGACTCAAATGAAGCGTTACATCGACCTGGTGGCGGACGACTTCATGGAGACAATGGAGACGGTGCTCTGTCCCGGTAAGCCTGGCAGCAGTGGAGACAGCTAGGTGCTGATGGGAGATTTTTTCCTCACTAACTTCCCCTTGGCTTCCCTTCCAGAACCTGTGATCGTGTGCCCTGACCTGCCCTGCGGTAGTGGTAGGTGTTACTCCTGGAGTCTTCTTTCAGTCGTGATGATGTGTCTCTAAGTGATTTCTTCTCTGTCCTCACAGAGCCTGATGTGGCCCCGTGCATCCAGCGGCCGGTGGATTTGGTGTTCCTGCTGGACGGATCGGAGCGCCTTGGATCCAAAAACTTCCAGCACGCCCGTGAATTTGTGCAGAAGGTTGCAGACAGATTGGCACTCGCCCGGGGCAGGACTGATCGCATGCGAGCACGATTGTCACTGATGGAATTTGGCAAGGACGGTGAATACCACATCGCCTTCCCCATCACTCACAACTCTACTGTTATCGCTAACGGCATAGCTGGACTGCCTTATTTGGATTCTTCTTCAAGCGTGGGGCCTGCCATCATCCACGCCATCGACAACATCTTGGGAAAAGGAAACACTCGCAAGACAAGACGCAACACGGAGATTTCATTTGTCTTCATCACCGACGGCGTCACAAACAGCACGAGCCTGGATGAGGCGGTCAGCGCCATGCGCGGAGCGCAGGTCATCTCCACGGTGATAGCTACAGGAAGTGACGTTGATCAAGAAATCCTCACAAAGTTGGCACTAAATGACCAGGAGGCCATCTTTAAGGAGAAGGACTTCTCTGATCTGGCTCAGTCCAGCTCATTTGAACGTTTCCTCAAGTGGATATGTTAGAGACAGACTGGAAGCAAAATCATCATGGTGCTACTGCTTCATAAAGGAGATACTGGTGTACTATGATTCTACTCTGCACTGTTCAATTTACGAGTACCGCCGCAGCACCGAGCTTCACTAGAGTTGTCAACGAAACTGTAATCCTCTCCTGTATTTTGTTTTTAAAAAACATAATAAAGGTGCTTGTTCTTCATCCACAATGAAGCTTTTACTGATTTCTTTATTGAAACTTACATTTTGTTGAATGCATACTATTGTATACACAGTAACACTTGGAATTCACTGGATACAATATTACTTACAGTGATGTTTCTATTAACACTCCATACAGATCTTAAGATTTTGACACACAGAACAATTAAGGTACATTCTTAGAAAAGTGTTATCTTTAAACGTGATTTAAAAAACAAGAAACATTCTGAGCCACATTAACGCTGTTACATGATACAGTTTTTAAGTATTGGGGGACGCAAGTGGGAGGCAGCTGAATTGGGTTTGGCCAGGCCGGTATTAGACATTTACATTCTTCTCATTTTTCATCATGTCGAGTGCAGAGGCTCCCATCGCTTTCCGTCTTACATCATGTCCAGCTGCAGGGGAAGAGACAAAAAAGAAACAAGAATGGAGACTTTATAAGAGAGGTCTCAATTCACCAAGAAGATTATCTGTCAGAGAAACACATATACACAAGCGGCACGTCTTGTGTATACACAAAATGTTTGTATGGAGGACATTAAGCTACAAAGGATATTATTTATAAAAGCAATTCTGGTAAAAAAAAAAAAAGATTAAAATTTTTTATTATTTTTGGTTTATTAAATAGCTCTCATCCAAAAATTACAAAAAAATCTGCCAAAAAAAAAGTCCCAAATGGAAAAAAGGAAGGAAGAGGCTAGGTTCTGTAGATATACAGTAGATGGACAAATTTCCCTATGGGGACCAAATAAATCAAATCAGATGATGAGGAGGTCATACTCATCATTTATGAATCCAATATAAATATACTTAAATATCTCAAACCTCTAAAGGTGAGTCAATCAATTCAATGGTAGAAACACGTACCAAGTCATCAACATCTCCTGTGTCTTCAGCTGGAGGTGCTGCCTCCTCTTCTTTCTTCTCCTCAGCCACCAGAAACTGAGGAATACACAGGTTTCAGTCACCTTTAAGTTTTTTCCTCAACAGCTCACCCTATTTTAAATACAACACTTTCGTTAAGTTACCTGATTAGCTTCGCTTTTGGAAACAGTGCTTCCTTCAACCTCATCCTTGCTGATAAGCGTTACAGCATCTGTCGATCAGAAAACAAGAACACGGCGCAATATTAAGCATCATTTGACTCCAAGTTTTGTTTTATATATTAGATTTTTGAACTCAAGTATGCAGAAATATACTCTCATCTCAAGGGAGGAATGATTAGAGTAAAATCCTGCAGCCCGAGGTAATCAGGCTTAACACACCTTGAACAAGAAGGTCCCAGAAGACCTCCAGCCGTCTGTTCGGGATGCTTCTTTTCAGGGACTGGAGGTAGCTGTTGTACAGCTCTGCATTCCCCAGCTGAAGAGTGGAAGATAGCATGTTCAAAATCAATTTATTAGTCTCATGGCTACACACAGACATAGAAGCAGGCGCACGCACACACACACACAAACTGGCCTTGGTTCAGGTTTCTGAAAGATGAAACAGACTCCTCTCAATCTGCTCTAGTTGACTCATAATCTCCACTGTAAAGCCACAACTATGCGTTCTGATACACGACGTTATTTCCCACATGCTCCAGGAACAGACACCCCCACATCAGCACCCATTTCTCAAATGGAAGACAGTGAATGTTTGTTTACCTTAACAGACTGCTCTCTAAAAGCCTGGATACAGGTGATGCTTTTCATGTAGTATTGTGTGGTCTTGTTGCTAAGCAACTGCTCTATCCTGTGAGTCAGCTGCTGACAGGCTGGGAAGGACACGGAGGTCACCGTAAGCAAACAAGGAAACAAACACAATTACTAAGGTTCCAAAGCGAGTCCTGATGGTTTATATTACAATCAAGAAAAAAAATGTTTGTCAGACCAGCTCCTCTGACAGAAAAAAAAAAGAAAAAGAATTAAAAAAACAGGGCCTCACCCTCCCCAAAAGAAAGACCCTTTCGCTTGATCAGAGTGCAGAAGTCTCGCGCTGGATCCACGCTTCCCACCTGGTTACAAAAAAAAAGTCAAATGGAACATTTAACGGTTGCCTGCTCAAACAGGCGGGGAAGCGTGTTCACTTAGGGTGGTTGATTTTTATAGAAATTGGTCATCTCTTGTTATGCAATTCAGCTACACAAATTCTCACTGAAGTAACAGAGCCTTCGGCAATGTCGGCTAGACTATAATCCTCCTCCTCTTCATCCCTCTTTCCCTTCTTGGCATCTGGCTCCTCGGCGCTGTGAACGAGACCGGTGGTCGGTTAGAATACTGAAGGTAATTAATTGTTTAGTTCGAAAAAACCTCTGAACAAGTCTACCACAGACTAAACATTACAATAATATTTCTTTCTTTCACATTCTATTCTTCTCCCTGGTCATTTTGAGCAACACAAATAACTTTTGAATAGACGACAAAGACTCCTAACACACTAAATCAAACTTACTCTTTGCCGAACACTTGAGCACTTGTCTTCAATTTCTTTTTCTTCTCCACTTCAGTGAGAGGAAACTGTCTCTTGACCCCCTCTAGTGGAGCCTGGCAACGCTCACTGATGACAACAGGGCACTCTAGAGCAGCTTTCAGCCACGGCTCTATGGGGGGCAGAGGAGTCCCAGGGTTTACCGCACGATGATGCAGACACTGAAATAAAGGAGGGGTTGAACAAGATAACCTGGGTCAGTGTCTACAACCTCTTGACAGGACTAAAAGGTCTTATTGTTTCCTTGTTGCTGGACCTACAACGATGCTACTGACTGTTCACCCGCTCTAACAAGACAAAAAGGAAATCAAGACAATTTAACACGTCCCTGAACCTTTTTCTCCATTATATGATTCCAATGACAATAGGACCCCCCTCCTTATTGTCCCTCTCTCAAATCTTTAGTGGCTTTAAATATAAACTTGAAAAACATTATTTTGATGAAATTATATGTTGATCAAATGTTTCTATGTGAAGAAAAAATATATTTGGAGCCTATGACTAAAATTTGTTGATGTCACTTTTAAGAAATATCAAAGTCAAGACTTGTATATTATTATTTATCAGCTATTTTTCTGCAACCATATTGGGTTGTGGCACGTTGGGGAACTTGTGCAAAGGTGAGCAACCCCAAATCACTGTCAGGGAGGAAAGAGTTAAAAAAAAAACCTGGACTGCAGTACCTGGAAGTGCCTCTGAAAGGCAGGGTTGGAAATGTGGTGAGCCTTGAACAGGTCCTTGTGTTCTGCATCATCATCATCATCATCATCATCATCCTCTACCAACATCATTGAGTCGATGAGAGAGTCCACGGCAGACAGCTGAGCATCTGGATCACCGGAAAATCAAACAAATCAAAATCAAACACAACATCTCCGTTCATAAACATGTCGACACAATCACAACAGGTGTTTTTAAGGTGAACAAACTGAATGTGAAATGTGAAGCTGCAGCGCCAGTTGCTATTACAATACCCTAAATATACTCTAATTTTATAAGGCTAATTGGGTAATTTGAATTAAAATAAAGACATTAAGATGGAGATGCAGGGACAGTACCTGACGGAGTGAACTTCTTGTTTTCTAAAGAAGGAAATGTAAAATGTCTGAGGTCTTCCATGAAGGGCAGCTGGATATACATCAGACACTATTGAGGATGAGACCGATGATTAGCTCTCATTAGTCACTGGAAAGAGTGACTAATAGGAATTACAATTCGACTGGTCGTAGCACCTCATAGTTCTCTTTGATGCACGGGAAGGCCGCTCCTACTTGAGGGTTGCAGCGCCGGTCGTAGGCGTAACGTACAATGGCAACCATCTGGAGTTCATCCAACGCTCGGATGACAGCAGACAACGCAACTCCTGCATGCTGCTCAGAACAGTAGAAACACAGTCAGGTCATTGTCATCTTCACCACCCTGAGACCTCACGCCACTCTCACCTCATCACCTCTGGGAGCAAAAATCTTGAGGACTTGATTCCCCATGAAATGATGGCGATGCACCTGCAGGAAGACGGTTAAAAGGAAATAGTTGGTGTGTGTAGTTTAAATGCTCTAATTTTGCTCAGAGTAGTTTTTCTTGAGTATTTTTATAACTCGTGGACGACAGCAGTATAATAATACCAGGTTCTTGTTGGTGAAGCCCAGAACAGCAAAGCACTTCCCATCATGCTTGTATTTCATCTGGTCTTGATCCACTTTGGAGAAGGGGACGATGTCGCTTCCGTAGCGAAAACCTGAGAACAAAAATGATTTTTAATGAATATGTAACAGCAATATTTAACAATCTGATTTCAAATAATTCCTCACCTTGGATGGTTTCATCCACCGGCACCTCTGTCTCACTGTCATCATCCAGACAGTAGACAGTCTCTCTCTTCACATCGTCTCTCCGGTTGGTTTGAGCATCAACTCTAATCCACGATTTCTTTATTCTCTCTTCCCACACCTAAAATAAGTGGCTCATATTTGTGAATAAGAAAAAAAACACTCTGACTTCAGTGGCAATCTTAAGGATTCTTTGAAGTAAACAACCTGTACACAATTCTACAATAGTACAGTATTTAGTAACTACAGCACTCCACACCATACTATATCAGTAAGGAGAAAATAATAATCAAAATATCTTTTTTAGTCATTTTATGCAAAATAAATAAATGAAACACGAGGAATGCAGGATTTAAGTTAACACAACTATTTGCAGCAACCAATATGTGGTATTATTTTTTTCCACAAGGGGTCCCTATTTGTTAATTTTAAAGCACAGTCACCCCAACATGATTACAGTACATGTGGAACAGTGACTGTTTCTGAAATGACAAAAGTCGATGTGATACTCATCAAGTGTTCATTCAGTGCTCTTCAAGTAAACTCACTGCTTTATAGCCAACGATACGGATGGACAAACAGCTGCCGATGGTCAGCTGACAGGGCCAGCCCGCAGGTCTCCTCTCAATGCACTTGAACATACGCAGCTGCTCGATTGCATTCCTACAGCATGAGTGGTTCACATGGAAAGCCAAGTCATTCAACATCATCCAATAAGAGCAGTGCCAACGTCCAACAACAACAACAACAAAAAAGTGTAACTAAGAATGAGAAACATTTATGAAGAAAAGATGTCTACAATATCCTGAAACCTGAAGGTGTGAATGTTATCCAGGCCTTCTTCCTCGTCCAGGGTCAACATGATGTGCTTCACTACATCCAGTCCATCCTTCTGCTCCGAGGTCAGACCTTTGCCTGTGCCTGGAGAACTAGGACCTCTGTTGCCTGCATCTCCTCCACCTATTTCTTTGCCCTCCACAGGGAAAGGCAAACTGAAAATGCATAAATCAGGAGGAATACACAGATATGAGTCTGCAAACAATAAATTTCACAATGTTCAGCAAAAAAGAGGAGAAAAAAAAACATTTACTGTATTAGCAAAGTAAAGCTGTGTAGATGACAAATGGAAAACAAATATTTGAACATGAGAGCTTGTGTACAGAAAAAACCAACCGTCAATAATAGGTGTGAGATAATGTGAGACATTTGTGAACATGTTTGAACCTTACATAAACTGCAGGGTAATGTCGGCTTGTTTCAAGTTTTCAATGATGACGTCCAAGTTATCTGAACTGGCCTGGATGTTGAGGTCGGTCAGAAGGACAATGTTGAGACGATCACACTTCATCCCCCTGAGCAGAGACACAACAACAGAGAATTGTAGAACAATTGTCAAGACGGACAATAAAATACACAAACACAGTTAGTTTTTAATGTTTATACTGAGTGACGTGTGCGGCTCCTTACTTTGTTTCTATCTGAAGGACATCCATGGACACAACAAGAGCATCTACCCCTGGTGCAGAAGAGTTAAGAAGCCAACATATTCTCATTTATAATGTTGAAGAACCAGTCATTATTTCACAATTCTAACATAATTGTCTGTGTTATTGTGAATATGGTAAATTAACTGGTAAAGACGCAGGAGAAGTAAACTGGTTACACAAAACACATAGGCGGCTGTAAATACTGAATCATTGAGTAGTTTCGTAACTGTGAAATGCTCATTTGATTAAACAAATTCACGCTGATAAAATGCTTCATAGTATAAACGCCTCTGTATTGTATGTATGTATCTCTGTATGCCTAATTATAAAGTAATGTCATAGAATATATTTTTATTAAACAATTAGGAATAGTTATTGGTTAAAACGTTTGTCTTTTTTTACTCATACAGACAACTAAAAATATGAATAAACAAAGTATAGTACTCCATTAAAGACAACTTGCAGAAAAATATAAAACTGAGTACTGTACTTCAAAGTGGGTCCGATAAAAAGCAACCGTTACATGTTATTTAAAACTAAAACCATTACAGTATTGATATTGCATTTCCAAAATAAAAGTACTTATGTATCCTTTACACCTTTACACAGTACCTTCAATGTGAGCCAAAAACTTTCCACAAATCAAAATTCAATTAAATTACATTCTTTTTTTTCAACTGAAGCAGGAGGATACAGTCAGCCTGCTGATGCTGTGGATGGAGCTCATGCTGTATTTCCTCTAGAAGCTCCAGATCAGGCACCATGAGATGCCGATGGACACTGATGTTCTGGTACTGGCCATCCTGCTCCAGAGGGTTGTTGGTGGAGTCGGTACCAAACAGAACTAAAGCCAGTTCATCCTTGGTCTCTGCAAAAACCTACCAACCAACAAGTGTACAGTGTAGACCCTCCAGGAAGAGTTTCTCTCATATTAAATGGATATGGCAATCAGAGTTTACCTGACGCTGGACAAACTTCAGGAGAACTTTTTTGGCCTGTTCAAAGGGGGGCTCTTCACCTGGAGCTGAGTTGGACATGGAGAATCCAACATCCATGCAGAAAACAAAAGCAGACTACAAAAAGCAAACAAACAACAACAACAGACTTCCGGTTATATGACGAACTACTGGTTTTGAGCATCACATTGATGTTACTTTGACAATGGGCGAAAAACAACCGCTTAGCTTTAATTATTTATTGCAGCTGTTTTGTTGAAACGATCACATACGGAAATTTTAATGCATTCAATAAAAGCCTGTCGACGTTGCCTTAAACTACTGAGTGTGATTTCAACATGTCTCAACATGTCACTACCTACAATGAATGCAATATTGGCAAACGCGGTCAAAGAGAACAAATAATTTCTAGCATTTAAAATATATTTCTACCGCCAATCAAAAGCCTATTTCACAATGCCGCACAAGGAGCAAGTCTTTTTACTAGTAATTTAGGAAAAGGTTACCTACTTTAGCTCCTGCCATCTTATTTTTCCCTCTTTCATTGACAGTGTGTCACTTTATTATGGGTCCGGCAAGAAACAGGAAGTGCTGATTATTCCGCAAGTTAATTGTTTCGTGGCTTGGTATCGTACGATCTTTTAGTTAGTTTCTACCATAAGCTAATATAGACCAGTTTGAAACGTATTGTACTTCTAAAAATATATGAATTTAGTTTTTGCATTGATTACATACAAGTAATAGTGTTTTGTTAGCTTGATAAACTGCAATGAAATGCTATGACTAGATGTAGGTCAACGCCCTCCAGTGGTTAATCAGGCTCAGTCCACCACGAGTGAAATGAGGATAGGTCGGTGTGTAGCACATTACTTACACTACATACGAATAAATCAATAAATATCTAATTATTCTGTATAGTAAAAAATAAAAACACCCCCAGCCTAGAGCAACATCCTTAATTCAATCCCAGCTTGCTCCCCAGTAAACATTAATATAGAAGCATGGTCTTCCTGTCCTCCATGCAATAGTCATCATCCTGGTCACTTCTGTGGTAACTTTATATTCATTCATTCATTCATTCATTCATTCATTCATTCAGCTTTCATCATATTTGGGTCACGGGGGTTGCTGGAGCCTATCACAGCTGACTTACGGGCATGAAGCAGGGAAACGGGGAAACTTTATATTGTTGTAACATTAATTTATCAGTAAAGCACAACCAAGTATCTTGGTTTTAAGGTCTATGAATTTTCTTCAGTAACAGAAATAAACTAATGTAACCAGGGTGCTAATAATGACATGGAAGCAGCCATCTGATACCTGTCTGCCTCTGACTGAACCATCCAGTGACATGTTAACTTGTTCTGCTGTTAGTCATCATTTTATTAAAAAAAAAGTGACCGGAGGAAATTTGACCTTCTAAAATGTGGATCTCCAAATCAAAATATTTCAATTCAATGACATTAAACTCCACGTTTGTGTAGTTCTTTACTTTGATTTATGTAGTTTCACAACATGTAATGTTCACTCACTCCATTAACACTGATCATTACTTCCATGACTCCATTTATGTGTTAACTAAGGTATTTTAACATATTCCTCTGTGTATTTTCAGTTACTGATGACTATTTGCAATACATGAACTTCAAAGTGCCGGTATACTACAAAAACTTTGTCATGGAGTGTACTAGAATTAAATATTTAAAATAAATTAAATCAACATAAAAAGGGCCTATATAGAAATATGACACGAATTCATAGATTGTAAAATCCCTCATTCATGGATCACAATTGAATATTAAAGACAAAACAAGTACAGTAGTTTAGCATCAAATATGTCTGTGTTTGATGGTTATTTAAACATAAAAAACATGACATCAAAAACACAAATTCTCCAAATAAATGTCTGGTTTGTCAGACTGTCCTGACTATGGCTTCACATCATGACTGAATTACCTGCTGGGCAGCTTTGGGGCAAAAATAATTAATGCACCAGTGAGCAACAGCAATGTACTGGATGACAGACTTCTTCATTATCACACAGACACACACTGTGATTTATTGTTAATCGGAGCCACATTTACCACCCTGCTGTTAAAATTACTCACTCCAGCAGTAGAAAATAGTCCATAAATACACATTATACCCCTGCCTGAGTAAGAGATTTGAAAGACTAGAATGCACAGGTGCCTTTGAATAGCACTGAATCTTTAAAAAAAATAATAAATTACATGGCCTATTAGTGATTTAGATTCACAATAGGACCGAGTGTGCTTGGGGAACAAACAAAATAAATGGAAGTCAGAATTTTATGAGACAAATAACAGCAATGACTTGGTTTTGGTCCTTTTATAAGATTTGCTTAACATTTACACTGAGACACATGAGAAATTATTTATGTGTACTTGTGACAATATTGTGCTCAGTGACGACCTTTTCTGGTAAAAAAAAAAACATCTAGCATTGCATCAAATGCAACATATCTGATGTCAGTGCACAGCATACATACATCACATACATTTTCATTACAGATATTTACAAATGAATGAAACCTTTTACAAACCTCCAAATAAAGTGTGAATCAGCATCTGCAGTCAGTTTATTGAACAGCGTAGGCCGTGTGTTTCAAAACATCTTTGAGTAGGACTGGTGTTTTTAGAATAACTGTTAGAACCTAAAAATAAAAACAATGGCCCAACATTCTTGGAAGAACCCTCCACAGACGTCTGGTTGTAATAACGACTTATCAAATCTGAAGTAGTAATGTAGGATTTACCTTCGCTTCAGGCAGTGTTTGATAACTCGACAGTTACAGAAAAGTATAGTGAAACAACTTCCATATACATTCCTGAGACTGGCATGACCATTCTGGCACAAATCTATCACACCATGACTTTATGCCTTGCAGCTCCGTGTCCATCTACTTCACACAGATGATGTCTGGGCATGCTCACTAACTGCCTTGCTCTGCAGGGTCCCAGAAACTGTATCGGAGTCCAGCAGCTCCACTATACTGTAGGGGGAGCAGTCCTCCAGCCCCATTTTCCCACAAGCCCAGCCGCAGAAGCCCTTCTCCAAGTCCCTCACCGCCTGCCACCATTCGCTGAAGGCCCAGGACACCTGCACCACGGCCGAGTACAGCGCCAGGGACAGCGCCATGGGCATGATGAGCACGGGATAGAAGATAATGAGAAAGGGACATATGGTGATCTTGTGCCAGAACGTCCGCTCCTCGTTGTACACCAGGAAGACGTTGTACCAGGTGAGCGTGCCGTAGTAGAAGGAGGTGATGAAGGAGAGGAGGAACACCACAGGGACGCAGGAGACGCTCCACAGGACCACGTGGGGTCCACGACACACGCCTAAGCCGCAGTTGCATTTGGAGCGTTCTCTGGCCTCGCACTCTGCGTCCAGACGTTCCCTTGATTTAGCCAGATCCCTGAGTTCCTTCTCTGTCAGCGTGAGGTGAATGTCCACCAGCTGGCCCTTCTTCTTTCCCCGGGTGATGGTGCCCGTCAGGGTCACGTAGCGGCTGTCTGGAGGGAGGCTCCAGCCTTCTCCTGGTGAGACAGAATTCACTAGGCTGTAAGTCACGTGTCAAATCATTTTAATGGGTTCGAATAAGAACTCACGTGAGACGAGAACATCAGCAACAAGAAGAAAACAGAATCACATATTGATAAATACCTGATAGGTTCATTTTAGCACAAGCTCAGACGTCACTCACCTTCACCTGTAGGTGTGCAGAGGAATTTGGCCCCCTCCTCAGTGCTCCTCTCTGCTCCCTCCTCACTACCCTGGTCCTCCCCAGGCGCCCTCTCTATTTCAGACCGGTAGACAATAATGGACTCCGGACGAGGCTCTCTCTTCCTCCTCCTCTTTCTCCTCAGGGAGGGTCCCACTTCTCCATCGTCCACATGGTTTCCTGACACGTCTGATCGTAAGGAGATCATCTGAGGGCTCCCCTCTCCTTCTGCGTGAGGCTCCTCCACCTGGGCCATGCTCTCACCTGATTCACACAACGCCTTCATGGAGTGACTGGAGACTAACAGCAGAGTCCAGGACAGCACAAACGATGTTTACCCATAATATTAAGGTTTTAGGGAAGTCTAATAAAAAATGTAAATGACAAAATCACATACACACGGAGGGAGGGAGAGAGAGAGAGAGAAAGAGAGAGAGAGAGAGAGAGAGAGAGAGAGAGATATGTTTCCTGTTAGTCATGATAATATAATCCTCTACAGTGATCCTGGCCTGAATTCTCATTGGCAGTTTTTGTGATGATGATTAAATCTACTGGATCTCTCATTAGTGTCTCTCTAACATCAGTGTGTGCATCATTTGAACAAACACAACATGTCGTTCTACGTCAGTAAGGGGGCTGCCTCTCCTTTGAATGACAGCTCGTCGGTATGGTCAATGGAAAAAATACAAGCTCATCATCCTCTCACTTTAACGACAGAAGAATTACGCGATTGACGGACTGAGAGCGATTTTTTACAAAAGAACGCATCATTTATAAGAGGGTGCATCGACAATGGAACCCTTTCTTCACACAGCTGATCCCCTCCCATTTAAATCCCACCCATGTCCGCTCTTTTGTCTACAGCCTCCAGCCGGCAGACATGACCCACCCTCCACAAACAGCTCCGAGCTTCAGCCTTACCTCCAGCAGACAGGTGGACACAAACATCTGGGGACGGATCAACGGTTTTGGTTTTGGTCGGGTCCACGCGTCACAGCGCTGTGTTCTCACATATCCAGATGGGCTACGTAGAATTATTTCCAGAATAGCAGTAAGCCCCGCCCCTCGAACCTTTGTTGGACCAATCCCGAGCCACGGCTCAAACTACGATCACGTGACCATGAAAGAAACCCATCCATGTGTGAACACATCTGTCCATCTGTGTGCGTGTGCGCGCGCGGGCGTGCGTTTGTGTAAATATACAGTAAATCCATGATTTAATATACATATATCTATATGTATATTATATGTACTGTATATATATATATATATGTGTGTGTGTGTATATAATAGATATATGTATATTACAATCATGGATTTATGTGATGATTTTAATATACATATTAAAATCACATTTATATATACATTTATATATATTTATATTTATGTATAAATAATCTTATTATTTATGGTAATTTAAACGTTTATGAACCCTCCTCATATTGATAAACTTAATAAAATAAAAAATTCTTAATAATAATAATAATAATAATAATAATAATAATAATAATAATAATAATAATAAAAACCACCTTCCATCTGTATTACCTTTTTCCCAAATTCTGATAGACTTTAAACTTTAAGCACTTTTGTGTCTCACGAAAGTCCAAGACTGACGGAACGGAGCGCACTTCCGGATGCTGTCATCCAATAGAATGCGCATACGGTATCACGTGACCAAAATCCGCTACGAGGTGGAGTCCAGAGCGTTGATACGGGAATGTGCAAGGGTGCACTGTACATAAAACAGCGGATTAATAAAATACAACATCCTGAGATTGCAAGGTGTATTTTCATGGAGATAATGGCTAACAGATTGCGTTAAAGATACGGATAAGTACGGATAAGTCAGACTGCTGCCCTCTGCAGAAACGCCTCCCTCTATGTCCAACAACACCTGCACATACTGTTCAATCACAGTGATGACGTCACCGCCCGTTAGTTGTTGAAGGGGACGTCCGGAGGGCTCGAGCTCCGGCTCTGGGCTAACGGACGTGAAGATGGGCGATCAGTCGTTCTTCAGCTACACGGACAAACTGGTGTTTCAGTCTGGTGAGCTCGTTGTGGACTTATTTGTGACGTTTTAATTGTTTTTCTGCCATTCAATGTGTGTCTGCATTACAACGCGAAGTTTTAAGTAATTGCAGTAATATTATTAATATAAGTATTAGTTTGCTAGCTACATTTGGCTTTAGCTAACAAACCAAATTCACGTGATAAAATTCTTGTTTTATCCTACTTTTATTTGTGTTTTTTGTAGCTTTTCAATTGCGGGAGCTTTCCCAAAAGAAGAAAGAAATCAGTCAACAAATTAAGGGTATTTGTTCTAACCTTTCAGCATCAGTTGTGATATATTGTCAGGTGTGGAAAATAAACAGACGGGTTTTTGTTTATGTGTGTGTGTTTCATTAATAGTTTGCAGAGATGACATTGCTGAGAGACGCTCTTATATTGAAACAATCCAGAACAATATCAGAAAACTTGACGCAGAAATTGTTTTTAAAAACAACAACTTGCTGCAAATTCAATCAAATGTTAAAAGGTACTGTAATATGAAATCCCAGAAGCAGTGGTCAGTCTGTGTGTTATACACCCGAAATAAGCATGTAAATAGCGTTAGCGGTGCAGTGTATTTATTGACATCTTCCTATCATTTATGTCATTTCAGCCTGAGGATGACTAAAGACCTGCTTCGTCAGTATGAAGAGACACTGAAGGAAGAGGTGGAACGCAGGAAAGCCACTTATAAACATGACGTGTGGGTTTAGTTATATGTGGTTTTCAATGTCTTTTTTTTTTTAGATTTTTAGGCCATCATGAACAAAGCTTATTATATTACATTTTTGTCACTCATGAAGGGAGGCTTATGAAGAGAGAATTGCAAGTTATAAGGAGACATTTCGATTACATGAAGAATACCATTGCCAAAGTCCTATGGCTCAACATCTCCTCATGTTGCTGGCTGATAAACAGGAAATTGAGTCTAGGATCAAGGCTTGTGATGAAGAAATTGCACTGAAACAGAAAGAGCTGGATCATTTCTATGGTAACAAACCTTTATATAATCAGTACTTGTTCTGATTTTGCTGACATATTTACATATCTTTACTCAATTCATTTAAATTCTGCCTGACCAGGTCCAGCAGTCAATTCTGCTGCCGCTAAGGAACAACCAGACAAGTAACCAGACACTGAAATAGATATCAGTGAATAATATATTGCATCCATCACAGCTTTTTTCTGTCCATATTTATTCCCAGTGTTTCAGGCCAACAACCCTTGGAAGAGGAGAAAATAGATCCTCATGCAGAGGAAGATGATGATTACTCCTTGGAAATCTTCTCTCTTCATCTCCAAGACAAACAGGCACAATAATAACTGATCAGTCCAAATTACTTTGTAAAACTCCACGTTTGAGCCAGTCTTCCTATAAACAGATGAATGAACCTCAACACATCTTGCAGAATGTGGAGGTTAATGCTGAAGAAATAAATGAGGACAACATCATCCAGGATACTCCCTCCAGCAGCGCTGTGCCAGATGAAGCCAACGAACAGTTGGACAGTAAGACAGGGAAATGATTCATGGTTTATGGAAACACATTACATCATTACATTTTTTTAAATGTTGGAATGATTTCATTACATCAGACCCCCAACAGCAACATATGTTTTTTTTTTCAGAACGAGCAAGGCAAGATGAGAGGCATTCTAAAGAGCAGGACCAGGAAAGAGTCTCAGAGGACTGGGTCCAGGTGATATTTGTGTGGTGTAGCTAGACTGTCCTTAAACTCACCACTGATCCCAACTTGACAGGAATGTTTCCTTCTTACTCCACTTATGGAGTAAGAAGCCCTTCTTTTTAAAAGACCTGAACATTTACCAGCCAAGGATGCTCAAATGAACAATAATACAGTTGCATTATGGGAAATATTAAAGTGTTATTTTTGTTAATTATTTGATTGATGTATAGGAGGAACAAGAAATTAGACAATTACAGTTTCTGCTGAATTTTTTTTTTTACCTCTGTTTATTTATATTCCCGTCAAAAGGGGCAAATGTGTTCCTCCTTTTTTTAATGACTTTTACTTGAAACCAGTTGACATAGTGTCATAAAATGTCACACATGTTTACAAGATAACTTACTTAAAAATGAACTTTTCATTCAGAACTTAGTAAATTAAGACAGTCAGTAAAAGTGTTTCACATCACGGCCCCTGTCCTGACCTACAGTATTACAGAAATATTACACTGAGTGTGAGTTTCTAATATTTTTTTTATATTTTATCCGGTAGATATGCTGTCTTAAATCCCAAAGTCCATTATGATCAACACAAATCTAACTAAAATAGGGTTCATTTATTAAAATGCTGTCAAGACCTTAAAGGTGCTTTCTGTGTAGGAACAGCAGTTCCCTGTGGAAGAGGCAAAGGAGCAGGAGGAAGAGGAGGAAGGAGTAGTTTTTGAAGAGAAGCAGGTGCCAGGCAAAGAGGACGAGGGACTCGATGCTGTTCGTCCTCCGTCTCCTCCAGCAGCAGTGAAAGCAACGCCTTCACCACCAACGTTCCGCTTCAGGTGCGGCCTTGACTGAGTTGTGTGAGGCTGAATCACCATGGAGACCTGACGATGTGCGTTTGTGATGCTGTTTCAGCTTCAGCCCCGACAGCTCCCCACATCAGGCGGCATCTGATAACAAATGTCCAACATTCCCCTTCTCGCTGAACTCTGATCTGAGCACCCCGGTCTTCTCTGGATTTAGATTTGACTTTGGCTCTTCACAAGATGAGGTGAGCAGCGTGCAAAGTGAGCAAGTGATTTTACATTCTCAGTCTTGCTTTTGGAGTTACCTGAAAGTTTCTTTACAGGAATCATCTTTCACTTTCGCTGAATCATTCTTCAATGAGAAGGTAGTGTGTTTTTACTGTCCCTCCTCTACACCTGTTCACCCAATAGAAATTAAGATAACACCAAACTACGCCTGTCTCTTCAGGAAACCACAGAATCCAAATCTTCAGGCTGTGAGTACGAATCAGATCTTTCTTATTCTGACATGTGTGCTGCCTGCTTTGAATGGTTATGATGTTTTAGGCCCCAAGTTTCTCTTCAGCCAGCAAGATGAAAGTGATGACTTCCAGTTTCCCTTCACCACCACGAGTCCTCAGACAACCAACAAGAAAACCGGGGATCGTTTTCCATTTTCATTCAATTTTTGAGAATTTACAGAAAACATATCTAAACTTTTAATGTTTGTGTTTTTAAGAGCAGTTCATGACTCATTTTCTTCGTTGATGTCTCAGAATGAGATTGAAGGTTCATAGTTTAACACCAATATAAAACTTATGAAACCCAGTTTGCCATGTAGGACTTTTCTTACACAGTGTCTTGTTCTGTTATGGTTCTTGTTATTATATATCTATTTAAATTTACACCTTTAGTCATTAGCTATCAGTAAAGCAATGAACATTCTTATCATTATAACTGTCTATAAAATCCAAAAAATTAAAAAAAATTAAATTGCCACAGGTGAAATGTTATTGATGACACAGTGTTAGTTTGGAAATAAAAAAATGCCTATATATTTTATTAGGAGTGCAGTACTGACATTTCTTCCAGTGTAATAAACTGCATATTGTTATTTTGTGAGTGTTATTCATTAAATGAGAGAACCGTTTCTGTCCTATACAGTGTACAAATAAAAGACATGAACATCTCACTGGTCCCATCAGTCACATTCTGACATTAAATATACATGAAGAGCATCTCAAATCAACCATTGGAGCACATTTCTGTGCAAATTATAGAGAGGTCTCCAAAGAGTCAGCAGTATTTACTTATTTAGTAAATTCATTTTGTTTTAGTGTGGCCATAAATACGTCTTCAACCTCACATGAAAATGTTTCTCTTATAAAACCTTAATATGTCCTATGTGTGAAAAGAAAGCCATCATCAAGTACACATAAATACAGTCAGTAGTAAATCAGATTAAGAAAAAATATTTATGGCAGGCATCTGACAATACAGAGGCTTACCCACAGTTAAAGTAAAGTCTGCGCACGAACAAAGGATGGCTAGATAAGGGTCAAAAAGTGCAGAGAATATGATTAGACATTTCAGATCCCAGAGTCAATACTTATGGAGCGCAGAGTCACATGTTCAAACTCTCCTGGGACATATTCACAGAAGCTGGTTTGATACCTGGCCAACATTTTTAGCATTGGACGAAGCGTGAACCACCATTGGACTTTAGGCATCCGGTGCCTGAAAATAATAATGAACATGTTAGTAAGATTAATTAATGACAAATAATTTCATAAACCTTCAAAAGTGAATTTGCTTACTCAAAATCAGTCACAGCCTTCAGTTCGGTAACTGGGGTGAATGAGATGACCTTCCTACAGAGGCCATGCACACATGCTGTATCAGCTGAGTTGGTGAACACACGGCCTGATGGGTCAACGAGGTATAATAAGTGAACTCTTGTAATTAATGGCAACTAATTTGTCAACTAATACCTTATAGCAACTACCTTGTTTGAAGTTGTCAGTTAATCTCTCTGAAATCCACTGGATCGCCCTCGCGCCCAACTTGGTCCCAAAATTTCTATCAAACGGAGAAGGCGCCCCACCCTGGACCACAAACATATGAGCTGAGTAGAAATATGTTGCAGGGAAATTGTACATATATTTTATATTCCAATGGATGTTGATCTTGTGTGATGACCCAGTACCTGCTGGAGGTATCCTAACACATTCACTCTGCAGTCAAAGATGCCCTTCCCCTCTGACGAATACAGTCTGTAGATGAAATCTGTGGTGTAGTTTTCATGACATTTTTCATTCCTGTCAGGACAGAATAAACACACCGCTGAGCTCGCGTTCTTCAGCTGCATACAGACACACGTCATGAGTGCTGCCTACCTCAAGACAAGACCGCGCTGGATGTCCTTCTTCATTTTTTCACTTAAATGTTCCACATTGGTCTATCAAAAAGCCATAAAATTAGAGACATAAGAAACTGAAAAGGTTACAAAAGAAAGGGCAGGGTTTTTTGTTGGTTTTACCTTCAAGTCCTGAATGTTGAAGGGGTCTTCAAAGATGTAGGCTGCATCAGCACCCACAGCTATCCCAGTACTGGTGGCCAGATAGCCACAGTAGCCACCCATAGTCTCCACCACAAACACCCGTCTCTTCGTCCCAGTGGCAGACTGTTTGATCTTATCACAACTCTGATGAGGAAAAAGGAAATGGATTGAAACCAAGCAGCATTCATCAAAAGCCTTTATATTTATAGGATCAACTTTATTAACCCTTATATTCATTGTACTGTATACAGAAGGGAGTATATTATGTTCCCATTAATATCATAGTGATGGAGACCAAAAGTGTTTCCTGTCTCAACCTCCTTCCCCTCAAAATTTAGAGAAAAGTTCTAAAAAAATTTTGTGGGGTTCAAAGATATTTGATTTGATAATATCTGTCTTGGTTGGTCTTTTCAAGTACATCCTGGAACTTTACAATCAGGCGTCTGCTCTGCATTACCTCCATGGCAGCATTGACAGCCGTGTCTGCTCCCAGGCTGAAGTCCGTTCCAGGGACGTTGTTGCTGATGGTAGCAGGGATCACACACATGGGGATGCAGAGCGCGTCATAGCGGCTGCGGGCTTCAAAAAGCTGCAGGACTCCTTGGTATCCCTTTGAAAGCAACGTCAAGATGAAGATTGGAAACCACTTCGATGCCAGGCTGACATGAAGGACATATAAATCACTTGGAGCTCTTTAAAGTTCTTATTCTCTACCTCAAACCCTCCAATTACAAGCAGAGCTGAGATGTTGAACTTGGTGATGTTTCCCACAATCTTTTCCATGTGTTTGCTTGGGAGGGTTCTGATGTAGGAAGACAAAATACAGAAATAAACCGCAGGAGAGTTTGTTTTGTGAAATTCAAGCCTTCATTGACATCATCCTGTTTCTAAAACTTGGAAACTCATTTTTTCTTTCAAACAAGCATTGAGAACTACAAACGGAGGCCTTTGAATTTAAAAGTTCTTTTTATGAAGGTCTAAAAAGAGAATATAAGAATATCATTAGAGATAGTAGAACAGAATGTAAAAATTAGATATTTTCTAATGACTGTAGCCTCTTCTGCATAATTTTTGGCCATTTAAAACACGCATCATCACTTTGTCTCCAAACCATATAAAAGCTTATTCAAATATGTTCATTCTATATAAATTCCTAGTGTCCTTTTACCCACCGTTTTGTCCCCAGCAATGAGCCGCCTTGGCCCGTCCATCCTGCCACATTTTGCCATTGCATCTCAAAAATCTGCAGAGGAACAGCCATGTTATCTACATCCTGTCGGTTTCTATAAGTAACTTGTTAGTAGAATAAATTTCTCTAAGGTAAATTTCTCACCGAGCCTTCGGCAAGTCCTTGAAAGCCATCATTAACGCCGTAAACCTTGTGTCCATGACAGAGCCCTAACCTCAGAGCAGACCTCACCGCAGCATTCATACCTGGGGCCGGAGCGCCCACATTTAGAATGGCCAAAGAGAAATTGGTCTGAGGGGGAAAATATGCATGATATGAATAAAAAATAATAAGTAGAGTTGGGTTAAAGCTAGTAATTTACGTGTGTGTGTGGATTTTGGTTCACCTGAGACTGGGTCGGCTTCTGGAAGGCAAGAAGCTTATAAATGTTCAAGTTGTTCTGAAAACTCCTGTCAGAAAAGTATCATGTTTAGCTTGGAGTTGGTTTTTATTTGAACGGGAAATCCATCAAAATGAAACCGACATGAACGGATGAATTGTGTGCACAATCAAGGCAAACTTTATAGCTCTGCTCACCCCCCACGCAGCTGGACGGCCTCATCAAACTTCTTCTCATTCATGGCTGTTTGCACCCGCTTAGTCTGCAAATGATGGAACAGTCCAAATAAATGTAGCGACCTCCCACGATTCACTGAGTGTTAATGTAAAAGGAAGCAGAGCAGCTCACCATCTCCACACACTCCATCAGGGGCAGGCGAACAGCGTGGTTACCTGACAGGCCGATGACACAAGCTTCGGTGTCAGGAGTGGCCTCCATCAGGGCGATGACTGCCTCCACCCCCAGTTTAGTGCTCTGAAAAGTCCACGTGTGTTTAAGAACAGAACAAGCCACTGGTCACACGGGTGATGGCTTTACAAAGCTGAATGTCGTCCGACTCACCAGGATTCTGTCGAACGCTGATGGCGTTCCTCCCCGCTGGACGTGACCGAGGACAGTCATCCTGGTGTCGTAACCCAGCCTCTTTTCCACCAACTTCAAACGGAAACACAACCATGGGGCCGAATCGTAAGAACACAACTCAGAGTCCATAGATGAAACACCTTTTACAAATGTTTCAAACACCTTTGAAGCATTTTAAAGACCAAAAACATTCCAACAAACAAACAAACTTTGTGACACAATTCTTTTGATTCTTCACTGTCGCCACACTGTAAAGTTCTGTCCTTCATGTTGTACAGATATCTGAACACTGGGCTGCTTTCACTCAGTTCAACCACTGTCTTAACAACTTTAAACTTACATCTTTGATGAATGTTGTGGAGATGGGCTTTCCATTCAGGTCGATGGCTCCTTCTGCGACAATAATAATATTGAGTCTCGACCCCTTTAAGCGACTCTATAGGTAGAAAGATACAAATATATTATCTAGAAATTCAGGAGAGGCATTCTTTCTTTTCTTTAGTGCTAGCAGGCTAAAAAGCTAATGAAGACTCTTTAATAACTTACTGCTTCTAGACGCTCACACATGTGATCCTCCCAGCCTTCTCTTGGGGGCGACTCTGGAATGAAGAGCCAATCAGCCCCAGAAGCCAAGGCGGACACCAAGGCCAGATATCTAGAGCAAAAGCAGATATTAATAGCAGAAACAAAGTGGTTTCAATCAGTGTCAGTATATATAAGATAGCATAGTGGGTGAGAGTGGAACTCACCCACAGTGGCGCCCCATGACTTCCAGAACAAAAGTGCGCTGATGGCTGTAAGGAGATGCACAGTGATTTCATCGGCTTGAGCTAATCGGCATTTCCTAACAACTATATGAGCATTCAGTGAACTGTTGGAACGATCTGAGATGCAGGAGGACAAGTCCAGGCATGGTGAATGAAATCTGAGAAATGGCCATGAATAGAGCTGGGTAAAAAATGGGAACCTGCACTGACGTTACATGAGCACAGTTCAGAGTTCTAATTACACAGAGACTGCCTTAGAAATAAACGCATCTTCACACTGTAATTTAATAACGAACAAAGGAACACGTTTTTTGCCAGTGACTTCTAATAATCGCTTTGATGAAACAGGAGCTGCTTCAGCGCTGCTTCTGCTCAGCCTCACAGGACTGACCTTTGTGCAGTGGTCATGATGGAATCAATTATTTCCATGATGCGGTGCAGAGCTGAGTCAGCTCCAATTGTCATGTCCGTTCCGCAGAAGTCGTTGTCAATGGAGCCCACGAGACCCACGATGTTCAGGTGACCATGCTGCTTGGCCACAGCGTCACTTATCCTTCCTGAAGAGTAATAGAGTACAAAGTTATATTATGAGATGTGGACAAATATCATTTGATTTCTTGTTAAGAACTTAACCTCTCTCTACGAGTTCATCCAGCAGACTTCTCCACTCAGCACGGAAGATGTTGGCGCCGGTGAGGCTGCCGTCTCCGCCACACACACACAGGTTGGCGATTCCTTTCTTCACCAGGTTGTAGGCGGCGGAAAGTCTGCCCTCACGGGTCGTGAAGGCCTTGCATCGGGCGCTGCCAATCACAGTCCCACCCTTCAGTCAGACACACAAAGGAAAGTCAAGAGAAATCAAGACACACAGGACCTGGTACCTAATGAAGGGTCGCAAGTCGAATTTAATGTGTGAGATAATAAATAAACTAGTGATTAAAAAAGAAATCATATAAGATTACATTGATTCACATGTTGTTTGCATAAGTTTAAGACAGCGAAATCAAAAGGACATTTCTTTTTGGATAGTGAATCTTTCTGCTCCATGAATTAATAAGGTCTGAAACACATGCAGTAAGACCCTTACCGGTTTAAAACCAGTATTAAATAGGCAGGGAGAGGTGAGATGAGGTGAAGAGATGAGACTAGCAAAATTCCTATTACATCCATGAAAAGACAGAGAAAAAAAGGAGAGAGATTTAAGGCCAGAAAGAAATGACAAAATACTAAATAATAAATGCCAAGTCAATTCTCGCACATTTTCAAAGTAAAGATCAGGAGTAGAAAAAGGATAACTGCAAAAAATAACACCTGATATAAACATTTACTTCAGCTATTAATGGTGATGATAATATTTTAACATACCAGCTGGATGATGTTGGTCACACTGTGCCAGTGTGCCAGCTTAATGTTATCTCCTCCGTCCACCAGGCCTTGGTATCCCTACAAACATTACAAACTGTATATATTAATAATCTAAACAAAAAACAAAGACAGAATTTTTAATAGTGATAGATCAAGACGAACAGCTTGTTTACCTCATTAATAAGATAAACATTAGCACCCATGTAGATACCCATTCTGGCCACAGCCCGGACAGCAGCATTCATCCCTGGGTTGGGGAGAGCAACACCGAAATATTAGATGATCATATCCTAATCTGCTCCTCCAGCTATTACAGATTAAACGCCGTACAATAACCCTGCAAATAGAGATGGCTTCATGTATGGTTGAACTTTTTGTAGGAGGTTTAACGCTTTTAAAGGAGGGGATGTCAGCCAACAGTCACATCTGACAAATAACAGTAAAATAAAGGTAAAATTGATTGGTATAATCGAATAAATCAGAATTATATCTAGTGTCAGAAAACTTTCAATTTGCAAGTTAGTATCCAATGTAGAAAATATAAACTAAACTAACTAAATATTTGTACTTCTCTACACAGTGAATTACATAAGCGTCCTCACTGATGTCTTCACTATCAGGGCAGTCGTGCCCTTTGACCCCTGCTGACGGGATTCAGCTGATGTATGCACCTGAGACACTGGTTATATCCCGTCTGTTCTGATATTCACGGTAGAAATCAGAATCTTTATTCAGACAGAAACCGACTGTCTGAATGTATCTGCAGGGTACACTCTGCTCCCAGCGCCAGGCTCGCTGCCTTCACTCACCTTGTGCATCCCCGCCGCTCGTCAGCACCGCTATGGCTCGACCCGCTCCCGTCATCTTCAGCTTCTCCAAGTCCATCGAACACATTTTCACCCGCTAAATAAACAACAACAAAAACAACCTTGTCCGAAAATTGAGATAAGTCCAATGTCTGTCCAAGCGAAGTGGTTATTTGTGTAAATCCGGGCGAGCCCAGATATCACTTCCTTGTTTTCAGCCGTAAAACTGTGACTTACATAGGATCCGGCAGACGGGCCGTGCCGTGAACGCCTCTGTTTGGACTCCGCCCCCTTGAGAAAGAGAATGGCTCGCTGGGAAGATTACGGTGAGCGTTCGTTTTTAAGTAGCTTACCGCCCGACCGACATGTGTCAGTACATTCAATATTAACCCCGCCTGTCCGGCGTGTCCTGAAGTTTGAGCAGTAAGAAAGCCTGAGGTTGACAATAGCACGTACAACACGTAACACAGAATTAACACTCATACAACCACCGCTTCAATTGAATTTGTTAAAATAAGTTATAAAAATAAGTATTTACACAAAACCATTAAAATCTACACATTCAGTGATATTTTTTCATTTTAAATTCTTTTTCCAAAGTAGCAATAAAATATATTAAATAAAATATATTTAATATATAAAACATATTAAAATATACTATATAAAATATATTAAATCAACACAATGAACCCAAAATATATACACATTTAGTGATATTTTTTAATTTTAGATTCTTATTCCAAAGTAGAAATAAATTATATTAAATCAACACAATGAACCAAAGCTGTGCGTAAAACAATATACTACTAAGAAATAAAATTTTGGATTAAATTTTAAATTGAATACTTACGTAATCTCAGGATTCTTCCTGCTGTTCACATTCTCAGTGTTGAGCGGCTTATACACATGCAGTTGTAGACATCATGGTGAGTCTACATCTAAGACTTAAAACACTAATTATATTGCATTGTGTCAAAAAGAAGACAGACTACGGTGTGTTCAGGTACAGTACATCAGCATTTATTCCATGCAGTTGTTTGCTCTGATTTTATTCTCCCAGATACCCATTGCACTGTACACTGTGTAATACAGGAAACAGACGGGACTGGTTGATCGTAATGCCATTCAACAGGAAAGAGAATTGGAAACAGAAGTACCAAAGAAACAGATTTGATACACGGGGCGAGGCAACATGATGTCCACAGTTAGAGACAATTTCACAGAAATTCCAGAGTAAGTAAATGATACTTTGATTAAAATGAGATGAAGGGATCTCTGCAGAAGTACAGAAATCAGCATCACACACATCTTTAGGCTTAACATCTCATTTACCCTGCTGTCACAACCCACTGACTGGATATTTTTTTGTTCAAGAGATTATTTATAGCCCATGTTAAGATAAAAAGCTTTAGAAATACCTTATTTTTAATTAATCATGTTATTTCTGCTAAATCAATAAAGCTAAATCTTCATCTGCAATGTTGATCTAAATAATGAATGTTCGCTGCGGGGTCACAAAGGTAAAATTTACCATAGCCTCACACGGTGACAATGTTGTTATTCTACAAATACTGTCCTCTTCCAAAACCGATTGTGCTTTAAATAATACTTCTGGGAGAAATCATATGTCATGATTTTAAGAAAGCTGCCTGAAATTAAAAAGAGCACATCACCTTTCCATTTATCCAGAATAAATTAATTAAATCATGTAGGCCAGCTACAAAGAAAAAAAAAGAAGTATCAGTATTAAATTAAAACTGAACAAGCATACTTCACAGAATGTATGCCAGAAAGACAATGTTATTAAGATTTTAATCAGATTACCCAGTTATTACAGTACACAAGGCTATTTCACAGACGTAAACAGAGAAAGAGGTTGGATGAAGCTTGAGGAAGGGTGGTAGCTACTTAAAGTAGCGAGTGTACAGTAAGCTTTTTAAGCAAAAATGTATTTACCCATCCATAACGTTTTAGATTGACCTGCTGCTCCCTAGTTCTTATGACTCACACCCTCCGGTAGTGTAATACTGATCTAACATAGATGTTCTGCTCATTCTCAACCATTCAGCTGGTCATCAACAGAAGCTGGATGTTCTGTGTGATGCCCTGAAGAGAAAGGGCAAAAAATGGTTTACATTACATTTACACATTTATACATGAGTAACTAACACTGTGATATAGAAAACCAAGAGCGCTTAATTACTCTGTGGCCTTGATCCTGGCTTTTCTTCCTTACTAAAAGACTCAGCCGTCTGCATACACTTGAGATGACACACTGACATCATTATCAATAAAGTGGTACCTGGTTAGCTAATTTTCAGCTCTGAAGTCAATAAAACACTCTAATTGGGATCAAAATTAGGTTTTCACAGATGCAGTATCCCTCTATAAAAGACAAAAATATCATATTGCTGGGATTCCAGGATATTTATGCCATTGTGAAACGTCAGTGATAACCCACTAAATGGAAAAGAATGGGATCAGGACTCTCACGTCACCAGGAAAAGAAGCCAATAAAAATTGTCGCCATCTAGTGGCCCATGATATATTGCTCCTGCTGTCAATCAAAAACATAAATCCTGAGCATCAAAATAAGAGAAGGCAAGTTAAAAAAAATGGATCAGATTAATAAACTGTTTCTCTTCTAACCACCGGCCACTCTGTTGTGTCTAGCCAGCTAGACAGCCTGGATCCTGAGCAAGCAACTGCACAAGAGTGCCAAGTTATGTTATTGCTGTTTTATTCACTACAGCGTAGTCAAACAGGCATTTTTGGACATTATGTCTCATTTTACAGTCTAGGTTACCCTGCTAGAAAATAGTAAACGGGAAAAGCTCCACCTAATGATTTAAAAAAATGGGATACTGCACCTGGATTACAGATAAAAAGCTCTACAACTTTACATAACGATAATGTCTATTATAGCAGCTATGGATTGAACGTCAAGGCTATC
Source organism: Antennarius maculatus (assembly GCA_013358685.1). Classification (NCBI taxonomy): domain Eukaryota; kingdom Metazoa; phylum Chordata; class Actinopteri; order Lophiiformes; family Antennariidae; genus Antennarius; species Antennarius maculatus. Next base: position 11,139,720 of record CM023618.1, read on the forward strand.
TGCGAAACTTTAATTATTCCTGCATGGTCCATAATATGTGCCACTTAGAGAAGACTGCTATATACAATAATTGGTCCAATTCAGTTTCTCACAATCCTCCAACAATCCTGAGATGGGACTTGAAACTGTGATGACTAACGCAGAGGAAAGGGATTTACGTTCACTCACACACCCACACATACATTGATAATCCGTCAACAGATGTCATGACATCTGATTGATGATGACAATGATGTTGGCATGTCTTAAAGAGGGACGAGCTGGATCACAGAGGAAGAGTCTCTTTTTTTTTCGTTTAATCTTCTCCCTATTAGTCAGCAGAGTTTAGATTCTCTTCCGTCTCTCTTCATTGTTCTGCTAATTTGTTCGCTTCATGCAGTCTCCTGGCAGCGCTTGCAAGCTGCACAGACATGCTTAGGGCAGCAGGCAGGAATCCTGATGACGAGATGCCTGTGGGGGTTTTTAGGGGGATGGGGGGGTCTGGTTGCGAGGCAGGTTCATGCTGGTGTTCACCGGGTTTTCATGAGATTTTCCAATTCCCCTCTTGACACGATGGGGGTAGATGTAACGGAGGCAGGTAGACTGGGCTCTGTAAACTCATGATAAAGAAGGTTGGTCTTTACTTCACTGAGAAGGAATCCTCGTTAGTTGAGGTTTAAACATTAATATGCTGAAAGCGTAGCCAGATCAACTCCTAGTCACCTGAGAGACTAGCAATAGCAGAGAATACACACCACCCTGCCTGTTGCCAGCCTTTGATGCATCATAATATGCATCTTCATCAGCACACACTCACCTCATGTTCAGTTTCAAAATGTTTTTTTTTTTTCTCCATTCGGCTCAGACAATATACAGAGAATCCTGAATCTTCCTTCAAAACTAAGAAAAAAATAAATTATGAATGTTACACTATCTACTGTACATTATCATTCAAAAGGAAATCCCTGCCATGGGTTGCCTGGATGCTGTGCTAAAAATGAGGGACATTGGGGTTGGATGAAGGACAGGATGGGGGCTCTGGGAGAGTTTGCTATGGGGAGCTTCCTGTACAATGTTGTCCTCTTATTGCTGTGTTTCCTGCAGGGCAGAGCAGGACACGATGGCCTCCAGGCAGAAACCGATCCGAGCCCTTGGGTGGGTTTCACCACGAAGAAGGAGCCCCAACTTTGTTGTTTCTAATGGTCGCATCAGAACACTCTGCTTCTGATGAATCACAGTCTGAGTCCCCAAACTGCAGAGGATTCTGGGAGAAAAATGAAAGTAATATGTGAAGAGACATCAGCAAATATCCATTTTAAGTATAGTGGTCCTTTGCTATTATCCTGTTCACTCTGAAGAGCTGCACTACAGTACTGTATGTTTTTAATCCCAATAAACCCCAGATTATTGAGGAAATGTTCTTCACCGTCAAAGACACCTGCAGTAACACCTATAAGGTAGAGGGAAATGCTAACTATAGCACAAAAGTTGAACATCTGGACATGCTAAAGGAAGGTAGAAGTTACGTTAAGTTTCAACAAGGATGAAAAAAGTATTGTAACTTTTTGCATCCTTGTTGAACAAGACCATCGTAGGGATGGAGTCTGCTTGAGCTTTGTGGATCAGTGACTGCAGGAAAAAGAACATTACACTGGAAACCAACATCCACATGTAATAATACTTGACTTATTTTTCTAGCAAGGTTTAAACTGAGTGTTTAAAAAAGAGAGAAAAGTGTGAAGATGTTCATGTCTATCTTAGAAAATTGTATAAAGTGTGTAGTGAGGGGTTTTACAGCTTTAAAACATGTACAATAATTGTAAAAAATAAAGCTGACTACTTTGTGGATTTCCCCTATCGCCGGTTATTTTTAGAACGTAATCATGACAATATCAATGTCATAATCAGTTTCATTATTTTTGCGGTTTGAACACATTAATGCGTAACTATTGCATTATACATAACATCCGTAACTACTGACACTACATTAACAGTGCTGACCTCATAGCTGTGTTCATCAGAGCACAGCTTTCCCAGAGAGATCTGGGTCTTCACCCTGCGGACGGCGCACTCCTTGTCAGAGAGGCCATCAGACTGGGTGGAGATGTCGATGGGGATGTCTGGTGTGTGAGACAGCAGCTCGTCCAGGTGCTCCTCCTGACTGGCGCTCAGCCTCTCTATCGGACCGCTGTTGGAGTGGTCGCTGGTGTTTCCTTCCTCTCCATCGGACACTGACAGGTTCTCCGAGCTGAAAGTGGAGTAAGACTGGAAGCTGCTCATACAGCGATGAGGTCTGTGAGGAAACAGATGAAGAGTACAAATTTTGGGATATGTTAGTAGAAGAAATTATTTTTTTTATTTTGTGGTGAATGCTCAACAAGATTGTACGCAGTTTTATACCTTTGTCTCCGTGGAAACTCTACCTCGCTATCAACCTCCCCCTCTTCTTCTTCAGATGACTCATCAGCGCCCTGAAAGCGAAGAACTTGATGTTTGTCTTACACAAACTTGATGCTTGTGTTTTCATAACACAAACACAATACACTCATGAATCTGAGGCTCCCAACTGTGCCCACCTTTGTCGGAGGCCTTAGGATGCGGGGCAGCGCGGTGGGCAGACTGTGACCGTGTTGGCACCCCTCCTGCTCCTGTGGCTCAGTCTTCTTTGCAGCTTCCCCATTCGAAGCAGGAACCTCACAGGACGGCCCTAAAGATGACGGGGCTCCCTCCTGGGCGTTCAGCAGTGAGTGGTGATTGGACGCGGGAGGCATCTCCTGACAGTGAGGGCAGCCGGGGAAGGGGTGAGCTTGGCAGCATGTACACAAAGAACCAGCCCCCGCGCCCAGGACAGTGCTGGAGCCGGTGGACGCAGTTCGCTGTCGTGTGTCTGCATCCACAGCGGTGGAAATGAGGTCGGGGCTAGAGCCAGACACGTGGCGCTGTAAATGGTCTGTCTGAGGACTACGGAGAGCAGCGGCGGGGCCAAAGTAGCGCAGATTATTGGCACAGTTGACAACGGCCTCCTCGCGGCCCTTCAGAGGGAGGAAGGGCTCATCGGTTGTTGGGTGGTGATGGGGGAACTGCTGCTCCTGGAGGGACTGGGTGTCTTCTAAAGGCCCGGCGACTGGCTTCAGCGTCCCAGGAAACTCGCTGTGACTCCCTTTGCTGTTGGCGCGGCGGTGACGAGGCTTGCTCCTGTAGCGGCCTTTGCCAGGAGGCGTGGACACTTTGGGGCTGGCAGACAGTGGCGAGGGGGAGGGGAGAGGGTCGACACTTGGAATCCCGTCAGAACGAAGCAAGTCCGGCCTGGAGGACACATTGGTCGAATATATGTTAATTTTACTTCAGTCATTTCATGACAATTGATGTAAATCCCTTCAAACAAAAAGGGTCAAAAACTGAAATGTCAGAAATATGGAATAATGGTCCTGTCTTGTACAGTTAGATGTTCAGTTTCCTACCTTTTGGTGGGGGGCAGACCTGGTTTGTGAGAGATGCTTCCTTTCTTCTTGATGAGTTTTTCTACAGCATTAGATCTGACGATGGGTCTGACAAGGTGACGCTTGTAGGTCCCAGGGTATTTCTTCTCCACCGCCTGCTCTCTCCTGCAGGTGAGAGCTGGATTAGTCTGGCTTTACACGACAATCAACATCATTCAGATTAGAGTTGTAATCTGAACTGTTATGAATTTGAAAGACACAATCTGGAATTAGGAGTTAAAGAATAAAGGGAGTAAAGTCTTTGTCAATTTTTTGTCATTCTCAAGAACAAAAAAACAAAACTAGCAGGCGTCTTTACTTCATGAGGTCCTTCTCTCGGACCTCCAGCTGCAGCATGATAGCACTGAGCTCCATGTAGAGGTTGTTGGCTCTCTCCAGTTTCCTCTCATAATGTTCCCGAATGTCCAGGGCATGCCTGAAATTGTTAAAGGAAATGCAGAAAAATGTATTTTTCCACAAATGTGTACTTCAAAGACAAGTGATATGATTTATACAAAACCAAAGAAATCAATGCATTATAACCTGGACAGCTACAGAGGTGCTGCAGCAATTTTTACACATGGTTTTCCAGTCACACACACCTGAGTTCATCTCGCCTGCGTCGGATCAGCTCTTCGTCCAGTCTGTGGATACACGTGCCTTCACTTTTGATCTTCTCAAAATGTTTCTTAACTTCCTCTCTCCATTCTGACTGTAATGCAAAGCCAAATACTGTCAATCCATTTGCAGACACAAACTCCATCACAGAACTTACACTCAGCATCGTGCCTCACAGAGTAAGAATACAAACGATCAAGAAAAGACGTGTACAGAATTCTGTGAAAGAAGTGAGGGTTGAGTTTTTTGCGGTTATATTTCCAACCTGAGACTTGAAGTATGTCTCCTGAGGAGCTCCTAGAACGTCAGCGGAGGCAATGTCAAGGTGCAGGAGGATCTGACGAAATGAAGGCCTGTTCCGTGGCTTGCCTTGCCTGGAAACAGCAAAAAAAAGAAGAGGACGTTTGTTAAAACAGAAAAGTCAGGTCAGTCAGTCTTTTTTCAGCCTTAGCAAACTAGCAAACAAATGGTCTGACCCACACCCACCACGTTTGTTTCATGAGGATCTTGAAGCCATCTGGGCAGGTAGAGGGGACAGGAAGGTGAAGACTGTTGCTGCCGACACCCCAGATAATGGCAGAAGAGTCTACATCTTTGTAGGGAATTTCTCCAGTCAGCAGTTCCCATAACACAACTCCAAATGACCTTCAGCAGGCAGGTAAAGACTCAGGTTTAACTCCACCAACATCAGATGATTTAACATTTTGGTTACGCACTGAGACTCATGAGCCCAGCCAAAAGATCTTTCAAATAGCATAAAGCAAAGTGTGAACATTAATTGCTATATATTTTATCTCTTTTAAACCATCCTTTTCTCTTTACTACTCACCAGATATCTACTTTTTCAGACACAGGTTCATTTCTTATCACTTCTGGGGCCATCCAGGCTACCGTGCCGGCAAATGACATCTTTGTACTTTTATCGCTGAGCTCTTTGGATGTTCCAAAGTCCGAGATTTTCACAGTGTCATTGTGAGTGACCAAAACACTGAAACAGACATGAACAGAGCACGCATATTCATTAGCAATGTCAGACTCTGTGATTAACAGGTAAAAATATCTTATAGAGTTAATGGGAATCCTTTATGTGTGCTTACAGTTGATACATGCATGAAATTCACAGCAATAGTAGCATTATTACACAAACCCATGTTTAACTTTCATATCAAATCTAAGCAGTCAGAATCATATTATTCAAGGTCAGAAGAACAGGGTGAAACAATTCAGGTTAGTCCAATGAAAACTGAGTCAGTTTAAAGCAGCATGAATAGGATTTCAATCTAAATCTAAAGACTTAGTTGTTACAGAAGCATATTTCTGTATCTGAATCGCTCTCGTAGCTGAATAAGGCTGACCTTTCCAAGACATTTTGCCTGCTATCATTCTGCTGACTAATATGGTGTTTGGCACTGCAGCAGAACGCGGTATTGATTAGAGAAACAGGCTACAGTGTGCACAGGACGAGAAACGATGAGTTGGATGAGACACTGTCTTCTTTTATTTAGGCAATGGGTATTTTTTTCAGTGAAAATGGCCTTCTGGTTACTGTCAGACATTTAAGAGATAAAAGAGTAAACTCTTGTTGCTGTGAAAAAATTTTATACAAGGCTGCTGAGCTCTTTCCAGAAATTAGGAATCATTTGCTACATCAGTTAAACAAGAAAACTTGTAAGTACATCCAGAAGAAATCAACTGTTTGTCCAAATAAATTAGCTGTATTTCTGTTATAACTCAGCAACATTAGAAATTAAGGTCTTTCTCAAAGGTTTTTAAGCCAAAAAAAAAGTGATTTCAAATTCTAAGAGATCGTTTTCTTATCTTTCAGTGTAAGGAAACGAAGAAACTTACTTAGGAGATTTGAGATCTCTGTGGATGATCTTGTGCAGGTGTAGGTAGTTCATGCCGCTGGCGATGCCCGATGCCCAGTCCACCAGCATCCTGGGAGTCACTTTCCTTCCAGCCCTCAAGACCTCATACAGCTGGCCTTGGGCACAGTACTCCATGATGATGCAGTAACAAGGTGCCTGAGTGCATACACCCCTACGATGGACAAAAACACAGCAAACCCAAAGGTTGTCAACCATATTAACCAGCATTAGATGTCCAGCAAGTTAAAACAACATCAGTTAAATGGTTTTAGACTTACTTGAAGCTAATGATATTGGGGTGTTTGAGCTTTCGGAGGTGTTTAATGTCCGTCTCTTTCTGCTCGCGGACCTTCTTGATGGCTACTTCTTCTGAGCGGAACTTGCCCAAGAAGACAGCTCCTTGCGCACCGCTGCCCAGCCACTGCAACTCTGAGATCTCCTCAAAGGGAACCTCCCACATGTCTGGAAAAACAAGTAGAATGCCATTTTTTACTTTCTGAAGCGCCTAGGATGAAATCGTCTGCCATCCTTTAGGCGGTAGCCTAGTCCAGTCTGACCTCCAACAGGCAGCCCTTTACCAAGATGAGTCTACCTTTAGCATGACCTTGATTAAAACTGACAACTGTACTGCTTTACCCATAAGGATTCTGCAGTAACGCTAAAGGTGGTTGTTGAATTTCTATATTAGCACACAGGGAATGTGAAGAGGAATGTGTTCCTCTTAAGGGCAGAAACATCTGAATTAAACCCTGCACCATGCAAAGAGAAACCCAGACCTCACCTTGTTGTTGCAGCTTGTATTCCGTCGAGTACGTCTTCCCTATGATGTTCCAGACAGGCCGAAGACACCCAAACAGCCCTTCTAGGAAGCCCCCTGTCCCAGGCCCCGCCCGGTGAAAGTGCAGCTTGATGTCATCGGGGTGATGGGGATGGCCCTGTCTCCCTTCCCCACTGTGGTCCACGGGACATTCCCCGTCTCCCATCTGTCCCTCCATCCCACTACCGTGCTCACAGGAAGCCGGTGATCCAGCTTCCTCCTGGTCCTGCTCTTGCAGCTGCAGCACGCTGTTTTCAAAGTGTCCTCCCTCGCTCCGTGTCGAGTCCACACTCAACGCTGCACTCGGACTCACACCTCCCAGCACGGACTCCTCCTCTTGGCCGGGCGTCTTCAGCGTCTGCAAGGGAACCGGCAGGTGCATCGGCGGAGCCAGATCTGTGATGATCTGTGGCAGTAAACTGGATGGAGGGGCCTGAGGAGGCTGCGATTGGGAGTTTGGCGAGTTGGATTTCTTCATGGCCTCCCCAACCACGGTGAGTTTGAGCTCTTCTTTCAGTTTTCCTACCAAAAGACTAGGGCAGGAAGTCCATGAAAGCACCTCAGGGGAGCTACCCATGGTGTCACGCATGTGCATGGGCTACCCAGTAGTGATGAGGTGGGCACGTCCTAACACGATGGGATGGCTAAATGCTGGAGGTCTCCTGCAGAATGGGAAGGTAGACACAAAACAGAGAGGTTACCTTAATATCATGAAGTCACTGGTGAATGAAATACAGATTAGAACCCAAAAACAACTGAGTTGAATCTATCTGGATGATTTCAGACACCTCTGATACAAACAAGGGGCTCTATTACACCAACACACCCAATCTTCTCATTTCCTCTCAGACATGGGATTGAGAGAGTTTACGTTAATGATGATTATTTTTAAATATGGAGTGCAAATGCTGCAGGGTAGAGGGAAGACTAAATCATCCACTGAGGACCAGACACTGCAGAGATTCTAATACTAGAACACACAAGCTGGAGCTTTACAATGTTCTCTATGAAGCAGTGACAGTATAGTGAGGATTAAAACTCTTGCTGTGTATTAGGACTGCTGAGAGTGGAACATCTGGCACACACAACCCATTCTCACTGCTTAACTACCAATGGAGAGCTACAGACAACGCAGGCCTGTCGCTAGCAGCATAGTAAACAAACTATTTAACCAGTTCAGTCACTGAATGACCAGGAAAAAATCTCTTCCGTCTTTAACGGTTTATTAGTGTTACACAAGATGCTGCTGAGCCTGTGTCAAGGGAAGGACACACGGATTAATATGAGTAAAATCCTCTCTTACAAAATATGTATGTCATTGTATAGCGAGATATGTTCAATGAAAAATGTTTTTAAAGTTGTTGGGGAAACCTGAAATTAAATCTGTACAGTGTCTCTATACAAGAGAATTAAAAATGCAGTAACATTTTAAATAATGATCTTACAAAATCACCACATAGATATACAATTCTCAGGTTACTGGGGTTGCTGGAGCCTATCCCAGTGGACTTACGGACATGAGGTGGGGAGACGCTCCGAACGCAATGCCAGTGCATCACAGAGATATAAAAATTATTAAATTAAGAACATTAAACATCTACTTTTGTCCTTGAAGACCAAGAATTCAAGAAGCATGACACCTGAAAAGGAGAAAAATACAGATGCCACCAAAACATGTTTTAGATGTGTGTTAGTGAACATTCATGATAAGATAGTGAACAGTTTTAAGTGTAGGGCAGATGTTTACACAGAGGGCAGACTGATAGCAATGGCGAGCACATCTGTCAGCGTTTAACAACCACTACAATGTCAAAGTCACAAAGGTTCAATCGAATGCCTTTCCAGATAATCACATGACCATTTATCGGTCTTGGGACAGATATTTTGGGAAATCCAATCAAGCCTGAGAGGAATAGTGAATGACAAGGGGCATAAAGGGAGGGCGAGGGTGGTTACAGTCTGGAACAGAAGCTCAAAGTCCAGGAGGGAGGAGACGGAGCGGTCAAACACTGAGCTGGCTCTGTTACGTGGACATTCCCTGAGGGGGGGAGAGCCGTCATAAATCGAAACACACCGTTTATGTTGCCACCGGGAGGAAAGAGAGAGTCTTCCTCTCAGCAGAGGACAAAGTACAGTAGTACTGCTCCTCTGGTGCAGTTATCTAAGCTGTTGAAGGACAGTGGCACCAAAAGTGGACTTCAGGCTCAAGCGTGGGTTTAATTATGAGTGATTAAAAAAACAACTACTTTACAGTATGAAGAACACATGAAGATGGATGGATGAAAAATGCAGACAGGCATGGAAGATTTTGACAGCATCCACATGCTCACAATAACTTCAGATGTTCTGCTCAGATGCCTCCTTCATATTTGTGTGAATGCATACATGTAATGCGTCTGTGTGTGTGTCTACTGGGGGGGTAACATGAGCGCTGAGAGTGGAGTGGTTGCCAGAAGCTCATCTATAATGCAGGCCTGTCTCTAAGAAGGTTGCTGAGAGTGTAGGGGAAGGGGAGAACTCTCTCTCAGGTATCCAATAAATCCGTCCCTTCCACAGCGGAGACAATCGAGCTGTTCGACAAGGGGCCCACGCTGTAATTCCATCCCGTGGACGATTCTCAGAGCCGGGCTTTTGACACTGACTGGGTGGATGTGGTCAGCTGTGCAAGAACACGCATATAAAGACAAGTGTAACTCAACTAAAACTACACTTATGTCACCTAAATAATGTCCAAAGAGCAAAATGCTTTGAGCTCCTCAGTTTTCCTTTACGTGCACTTGGCCGATGTCTTTCCTAGCAGAGTGAAACAGAACTGAATCTATCCATCTATATCTGACACCGCCAGCAGGAAATGGACCTCTCGCTCTTGGCCATTAATCTCTAATGGAAGATCTCTATGGTCACTGAATCCCAGGAATAATGCCTGTAACCTCATCGAAAATGACCCAGGGTTTCTTTTACATTCATTTATTTACAGGACTTTCCAAAAATGACTGAAAGGACGAAAGGACAAAAGGACACGCTGACCTTCCGTTTTGTGTTTCCATAAAGAAGATTTAGCTTTACAGAAGAAAACAATATGATGAAGAATTGTTCAAAGGAAGGGAGAGAGATAATCAGCGCTGATTTGTCTATGCCTCTGTAAACGGAGTAGAACTAAACCTTATCCAGCCACATGGATCACTAGTGAACACTACACACATGCTTCATTGCTTTGCTCTCTAAGGTCTGTGGTCAGAAACACAAGTGGGGCTTGTTTGGAGGCTCTATACTGTATAAGAAAGAAATGACTGAATACAATAACCAGTGCACAAACTCCTCCAAACCATAGAATTGCACATCTCTTTAGTATAACTGACCATCTCCTATTGGAGGCTGGACAGATTTGATTTGATTACTTTACTACTGAACCAAAGAGATGTGATGTTTTTTCGTGTTTTCAAACCATTATTGATCCAACAAGTTTGAATCTGTGATTATTTGTACAACTTCACCAAAGTTCGCCAAAGTACGGTTAGCATCCAGCTAACCGTATAACTGATCAGAATATGTATGAGTGTGTTTCACAGTCTCTGTTTGTTTCTGTACTCAACACGCGACATACATGTAGATACAGGCAGGAGAACTCATGAGGAAAGTTACGATAACACACGTTATAAGTCTGTGTGCACAGCAGCTGGTGGTGCAGGGTGATCATATTCAGAGGACACACACACACACACACACACGTTTGTGAGGATCAAGTAATCCCAGTACTCCCAGCAATCCATGGGGGGGAAGGGCATTATTTTGTGCCACTCAGCAAATCCTACTTGGATTCATGTTTTGAACATGCTGTATGCTCACATTAACAAATGGACCATTCACCACACTGACGTAGCAATGGGAAGACCTTTAGCACACACACACACACACACACACACACACACACACACACACACACACACACACACACACACACACACACACACCCACACACCCCAAGCTCAGAACACAGCACCATCAGCTGCAGGAGCAGCAGCATCATCTGTGGTCCCATCGCTCTGCTCCTCATTAAGGGGACCCTGCTGGGCCTCATAGGGGGAACCACCCTTTAGGTGACAGCTGTGCCACAATTAAGAGAACATATTTAGCCTCTATCCCACCTCGTCATTCACACATTACCATGTCAACACAGCATCCGTCCTGACCTTCTGCTACCAGTCACAGTGACTCTCATCCAACGCACAGGTTTGTGGAAGCCAGAGCAGTTTGTTTTAGGATAAAGCAGACTAGTGCTCCACTGTTATACTGTGTATGTAGAGAGCTATATATATATAGCATATAGCACTTTATTTCAGTTGATCTTGGAGCAGATGAATCCAATCTGACTACCACACTGTATCACAAGGTAGCTCATGCATACAGAGACATTTGACTCCAGCACAGTGAGAAGGTGTCAAGACGTGAACACTGGTAGGTTCCATCGTTCCATCTTAAAACTCACTTTGTCATAAAATAATAGCTGCTGTTCCAGACCACTGAGAAGTACCAGCAACTAACTCAGCTAAACACAAAGCAGGCAAAGCAGACCAGTCAGTTATCATTGGCAGCTCAAAAATCTCTCTGGTCGGAGCTCCACGTGTGACCATCTGTTAAATTGGGTCACAGTTGAGCAGCTAATCTCTGGTATTTGTACCTATTCTCAATTCACTGTAGACTAGGGCTTTTTCAAAACCAATCATCACATTGAAAGCAATACGAAGAAAAGGAAAATTAGACAATCACTGCTCTCGGGTTTTTTTTGGGACACTGAAGCATTGAAATTAATAGGACTGTCAACAGAGACCTCAGAAATATAACTCTGCCAACAGAGCCATCCAAGTCCTGATTTGATTGTTGGGATGTAGGCTGTCTAAATCAGCTTTCCATCACTACCATGGCCATGAGGCCTGCCAGAGGGGATTGGACAGCCTGCTGTAGGTGGGTGAAAGTAATAATCTGCTGGTCGGGGCACAGCGGTGGCGGGACAAATAAACACATTCTGGCACAGCGTTCAGGCATCTGCCATCACATGGTTGACATTTCCCTATAATCTATCTTTCTTCAAATTCTGATACCCTCTGGTGATTCACCTTGGATGAATTAAATACATGCGGTGGCCGGAAGGGGAGTGCATGGCACGGAACAATAGTTTTCACACAGCTACCTACCAGTCTGCTCATGGTTTCAGTGGTGCTACTGGGAAAATGAGAACAAGGTCAAAGCTGCACCAGCTGGGAGAGTGCCAGCTAGTGTCATCTGGAATACGTCTGTGTGTTATGAAGGCTGGATCCTCCAGGATAAAAGGAAAAAGGACGGTGGACAGGTGGAGGAATGAAAGTGCCAGTGTACGTCACTGATATGAGGATGAAAGAATGTGTAGCCTTAGCTTAGCTTCTTCATCTGAAATCCAAATCATCAAAATCTGATTATCTGGTTCAACAAATCAAAGTCTTACCTGCAGAGTAAATTTATTCTAGAGGAGTAGGCTAAATGTCTGACACCAGGTTGACATCAGCATTCTAGCCACACATTTTGTGTCTCAAACAGGCAGCTCCTGTCAGAATTGGAGGAAATAAATAGTTAAAGCTTCATCCTCTGAGTTTCTCGGTGAGGCTGCAGCCAGCAGCGTAACGCTGAACCCAAACCTCCTAAAATCTGTAACCATCACAAATACTCTGGTCTCAAAAAGCTCCAACATCTGCCTTTTTAGTCAATGCTTAATGACAAATGTATTGAGAGCTCTGCGCCTGAACGCTCACCATCTGGACCCAAATGCATACAGATAGAAAGGGAAAGAATAGCCAAGAGAAACACTGGGGATGAAAAGCAGATTAGGGAGGCAGAAAAAGAATATAGAGGGATATGATTGAAGCGTGGCTGTAAATTAAAGCGAGTGGAGTGAAATGAGCGAGAGCCGCTCCGGCTGCCTGCAGCATGATACTGTAGTGACCACGACTCCCAGAGCGACAACAAAGGACACAAGAGGAGCCGGCTCCATGTGAACCGGGCCTGTCTGCCATGCACGGCCAGGAGACACAACACACACACACCCACACACACACACATACACACACACACACACACACACACACTACTCATCAGAGCAGCTGCTGCCACAACAATCCCTCTTGTGCTCTTGTAATAGCGATGGCCTGTCAAAGAGGACTGAGGAGAGACAGACAGACAGATACACAAAAACGGTCACAACAGACAAACACACGTATTGGGAGACTTATTTCGATAGTCACCGTTTTACCTGATGCAATATGAAAATAAACAATAGGCTGATAAAAATTGGGATTAAGGGTCTAACAAAATGAAATGAGCGTTGTGCTACACTTTTTTATCACACAAAAAGCAACTGCAGGGACATAAACTCTAAATTCTAACTCCTCATGGATATGAATATGCAACCATTATTTTAAATCTCTGGAGACTGGACGGATGCCCCCCCCCCACCCCACCTCCTCTTCTTCTTCCTCCTCCTCCCCTTCTCTAAAGCCCGGCTGCCGGCTACTCATCCAACGCAGTTACATAAACATGCTTAGCAGCAGAGGACAGAGGTGGGAAGATAGAGCTTTCCTGCTTCCAACCGGAGTGAGTACAGAGATGGATGAATCTGGAAGCGGGGTGAGGAGGTGATGTTGCTAGGTGAGCACAGGCAAATAGAGAATTAACCAAACAAAACAGAGCAAATAGAACACGGAAAAGAAGCAAATGCGGTTTGTCTGTGTGTGCCATTTCAGGGTATACACATACTGAAAAAGCTGTGGTTGTGTGCCCAGGAAAACGTCAACTCTGACCAACAAGTGTAACAACACAGACTATTATTTGAATGCTTCTTCTGCTGGTCTATACTTATTTTCATACATCCGACTCGTCCTTCAAAGGGCACAGAGGAGCGCTGCATCAGAAAGCGGCAGCAGCATCATAGCTATGCCTAAAATAGCTCCTGCACGCACCGACGCACGACCGCTCAAGACACTCCTGCAGTACAAACACCGACAGCTGATCCACATTCAAACAGCACGCATGTATGCACACACTCGCATCTCTCCTCACAGATGCACACATCTAAAAACACCAGAGACAAATAAACAAGTAGGAAGTACCTCCATATCACGCCAAAGACACAGCATTAGCAGCAGATATATCACAGCTCAGATTCATGGTCCTCTCACCGCTCTGACAAACCGATTTTAAAAAAAAGTAGTGGAAAAAGAACCTGAATTGATGGTCAGTGTCGGAGGAAAAACAGCGAGAAAATGAAGGGAAGCGAGGATGACAGACATTCCTCTAACTCCTGCAGCACCTGAGCTGTGAATGCGTGGTCTGCAGCATCACCGGGCTGCTGAAGACCTGCTCACGTCACGCTTTTCATGAATGGACTTGTCTGACGCAGAGAGGACGCAGCTCAAAGGGGGGAGGTGGGGGAGTTGGTGCCTTCTGCACTGACTCAGAGCTGGAGCACAGAGACGAGGAGGGGAGGACAGAAGGAGGGAGAAGGAGAGGATGGTGTTTCAAAGCAGAACCAGCTGGGAGCAGCAGGTTCGGCTGCAGTGGCTTTTCTGTAAGTAGGACAGTCTATTTCCACCCAAGAGAAAAATCCCTTTGTGACAAATCAGTAATCACTTCTCTCTATGCCAACTGTATCAATATCACACGTAGGGCAGCGCATTGTAACCTGGGTTTCTAGCAAAGGCTGTGTGACAGAAAGAAACATGTTGCATGTTAATAATATAAAAAATACCATTAAAAATGTCTTTCAAATTTCTAAATCTGAATATCTCATCTTGCCTCCTTATTAAAGGCATCAAATCCAAAAGAGGCTCAGTTTAACATTAGATATGATTCAAAAATAATATTACTCCCACCTCCAAAAACAAGCACTTTAAGTTAATTGGCCAGCTTCAAATTTTCCATAGGTGTGAGTGTGTGTGTGTGTGTTTGTTTGTCTCTATGTGGTTCAGTGGTGCACTGGCGTTGCGCCTTGAGTGTGCCCTGCCTCACGCCCCAGTCGGCTGGAATAGGCTCCTGCACCTCGCAACCCACGACAATGGATGAAGCGTGTATATAAAATAAATGAATGAATAAAATATATACCTGTATCTAAAATAATAAATAAATTTTTATATATATATATATATATATTAGGGCTGCCACTTTAACGCGTTAATTAGATTAATTAATTACGCTGCAAATTAACGCGCTATAAAAATTAACGCCATTAATCGTGACTGGCAAGTCAATGCACAAGCATTTTAAATTTGGCCCATTGAGGGACCCGTAGGCTGCAGTAGCACGTCACTTCGTACCTGCGCCACTAGTCAAAAGCAGGGTGACTGACAACAGATATGGATGCGACACAGGAGAGCGAGGCAAGCCCACTCGGACCTTTGGGCGGAAAGTTTATTTATACAAAGAACAAAGACGGGACTATCAACAAAAACGCAGTCAGTCTGCCCCAGGGCAGCTGTGGCTACACACGTACCTTACCAAGTATGAATGAGGTGTGAATGAATAATGGATCCGATGTAAAGTGTCTGAGTGTCCAGAAAAGCACTATATAAATCTAATCCATTATTATTATTATTATTTGTACCTTTTTTAAAAAAGAATTTTCATATCACCGAAGCAGCTCCAGCCTAACGTAACATTTAAATGCAAAACATGTCAAGGACACAGAGTTGAACGTTAGCTTAACCATCTTACTATTGATGTTGCCTTATTTAGAGGCATTTTATACTATTCATTTTGAATTGCTGTATTGAGTCAGCTTTAGTGTTCATTTTGATTGAGAGTCTGCTTATGTGCCTATTTGAGACTCAGCCTTATTTTATTTCTGAATTTTATTTATTTTATTTAACTGTATTTGTATTGCATTTTTGAGAAATGCACCTGGCCTAATTGGTTTGCTGATGTGCTTGGCCTTTTTTCTTTTGAATTTAATTTATAAAGCACACTTAACCAATAAAAATGTGGATTTCAAATCTTCTCTTCCTGGTTTATTCTATTGATTAGTCATGCACTACAATTTTGTAATGTCCTAGAATTCAAATTCTTTATTTGGGGGCCTTTAGCAGGTATGAGATTAAAATGCGATTAACTAGTTTAATTAATTACAAATCCTGTAATTAGATGAATTTTTTTAATTGCCTGACAGCACTAATATTTATATATATGAAGAAGATTGATTTCAGTTTAAATCTATTCAAATGTTTCATTTCAATCTTTGGGGGAATTGTTAGTACATGCTAGACGATATAAATAAGAATGTGGTTACAACAATGACATCCTTACAATGCCACTCAGTATAGAGTAATGGATTTATTGATTATATATTTACTTTTTCCTTCCAGATCACATAAAAGTCAATCATCAGAAGAACATTTTTATCAAGTTTGTAATCCATCCACTGCATTGAATGCTTTTAAGATGGAAAACCACATGTAAAATGTGGAAGAGTTGCTATGCAACTGATTTGAGTTGCTGTTGGACAGCAAAAAAAATTGCAGACAAGAAATTGTATGTTCTTCACTAAACCACGGATCTAACATTGAGCATCTGTGATGAAGAAATCCTCAAAGACTTCATCACATCTGCTTGCACATAAAAATACTGACCTGTCAGGTGGTGTCTGATCATCTCACAGGATTTTCAATCTGGTCTCAGGTTTGGTTTCGTTTTACTTCTCGCCTGCACATAGTGAGACAGAGGGGGTTAGATCTTAAAATGAAGGAGTAACAAAAGCAGCCAAAACAAAATGACGCATTGAGTCTTCAATAAACAACTAATAGAAAAGGTTCACCCTTCAGCAGCATTCATGAAGTGAGAGGAACTAACTGAATGAATGAAGTAGACACTGAAGTAGACAGAGGAAGGTTATACTTGTCTGTCTGTGTACTTTATTTATGCGTTTGTTTTTTAGATATTAAGACTGACTGTTACCAGAGGGGGGGGTGTCAGAAGACAGATTGAGGGGGGTGGCTTGCACATGACAAGAAAGTCTTTGGGAACAGATGCTCCACCCTCTGGTTACAGGCTTAAACCTCTGGGGAAGATGATCATGAAAGGGGATAAAAAGAATATTAATGATGCATGGAGGGTGGGGGGTTGGGAGAATGGAGTGGCATTGTCCCAACTCCATCCTTAAGCTCCACCCCGTCAAAGGAACACTGCCAGATGAGGGGTTCTGGTGTCCCGGGGTGAGTCTGAAGGGGGTCAGACTTTCAAATGGAGTCTATTAATAGAGCACGATGACAGTCCAATGAGTCACCATGCAGATGGTTGGGGATGCTGGCTCTAATGCCATTCGCGCAAAAAGGGATGTGACTGCATTAGCCAACATGTCCAAACTACACCTACGTGATGTGTAGTCCGAAATTAACAGTGAATCAAGCGTGGTCTGAAAAAACAAAGTGAGTGTGAAGTGAAACTGTTATTCTGAGACAAGCCGATGCAAACACGTACAGTGTGTACACAAAAACACAGCTGAGGAATTCCCACATATCTCTAGATAAATCATGACAGAGAAGAGGAGAGAAACATGAGATATCCATTGAAGCAGTGACTGAAATACTTTGTTCACTTGGCAAGACCATCTTCCTCTGCTCTACAGCTGAAGCTGCACAGATTAGCAGGTAATCAGACACCACAATTCTCAACAGAAATTAAATAATACAGCTTCCTCTTAGCTTGTCCCATTAGGGGTCGCCACAGCGTGTCATCCTTTTTCCATTTTAGATTCAGTTGCAGTAACATTTTTTGATGACCTCATGATATGACCATAGGGTGCTCTGTTACTCCAACAACACATGAAATAAAAAGCATTGTTAAAGATGTCGTAACGAGTCAGAGTTCACCTTGATATGAACCACGAGGCTTTTCTGTGGATGATGGAGACATAATGAAGGGAGCTGCAAACATTTCCTCCATCTGCCCCAAAGCAAAGTAATGAAAGATGACATGCCTCATATCCTCTCTGTTCTAAAATTAACAATGATATAACATTAAACATTGATCAGGTTGCGGTGGTATTAACCGTCGCAGTGCTGGAATTATTGCTTCTAAAGTAAGTTGCTTGGACTGCTTGCTTGTAAGTTGCTTAGAGGTTCTATTTAGCTATTAGTGGAAAAACCTCCTAAATTCATGAAATTTTTACGTGTTTAAGTTTCTCAATAGGTGTTTGTCTTGATCTGAGCTAAAACTTTAGCAGACAAATACTGATGTCTCTAGTCTGAACTGAAATGTCTTGTTAGGACAAAAATAAACATGGATCACATTTTTAAACATATTAAAATAGGTCTGTCCACTAGAATGCACTCAAACAGCTGATACAACGCCATGGTCACTTGTTCATTGGGGTACCACTACACCACTGGACTTTTTTTTTTTTCATATATCAACCTCTCTTACTGTACCGTGATCTAACATATTGCCTCTATCCAAATATATAATTCTATCCCCCATATCTGGATTCATCTGTCCATAACAGTGGAACATCATGAGTTGTCCATGCCTGGGAAATGTTTGTTGTCATTGGCCCATAATCTTTTTCCTGATATTTTGCACGCTGGAGGAAAGTGACTTTTTTTTCCCCAGAATCCTCAAACTAAACTAAAAATGTATTGAAACCATCACTGGATAAAAATCCACACCTACATAAATTGCAATCAAATCTGTTGACAACGCTGTCAAGTTATCTCGCAAACAAACAGACAGACAAACTCAAGCGATCACGTAACCTCCTCAAACTCTGATGGCTGGAGGTAATTAGTTTTATTCAAACACCGACATGAGACATGAAGCCGGTCGGTGCTCCGTATGCTGTGGACGGCCTCCGTGTGCAGCAGGGCTGTAAACCACACTGGGTCAGAAACGTTATGCACACTCATTACTTTTTCACCAGCAGCGGAACAACAGCATTGACAGCTCTTGTGTCCCCACATTAATAAGAGAAAAAGCAAGCAGCACGCAGCTTACAGCGGTTTAGCTTTACAGCCGATACACACAGCAGACAGGTACAGACACACGCACGTAAGAATAAAGGCAAATAAAAATCGTATCACAGCTGCCTGAGAGATACATAAAACACAGTTTCAAAATGCTGCAAATCAAGATAAAATAGCAACATGAAGCTTACCGTAGCTAAAGATAGCTTATGAAATAGCCACTGCTAGATGTTCAACCAAAGCCAACACTTTGAGGAGCATGCAGTGTTGGTGATTTAGTCTGCTGATCAAAATTTTTTGATCGAGTGAAATCCACATGATTTTGAGAAGAAGATTCAGAAGATTGTAAATCACTAGATTCACATGTATCCTAACATAATCTTCTAGATTGACTAGAAAGTAATTATTAAAATTTGGTCCATAAAAAGTCTCCCTAGTATGATTTTCCTTTAAGAATGTCTGCTGGTTTTGATTTTTATATAGTTCATGTAATCAGCAAAGGAAGTCTGGAGAACTTCATCTTTTCTGTGATTACTGCTCTCTGTAGGGAAACATGACAGCACGTGATTTAATTCCATAATTTACTGCAGAAATATCCCTGTGATTAGGTGATGTGTGTCTGTGTATGTGTGTATTAGCACTATTTCAGCTCTAATACCTCCAGCCTCAGACCCGGTGGGATGAAACTGGATGGAGGAAGTCGGATGAGTTGGGAAAGTACACAACGGACAGGTTTTAGTAGAGTAACGTCAGGCACAAGGACAAACCTGTTTGCTGATGCTGGATGAAGGAACAGGTTGACCTGGCCGTTGCTCAGGCGTACATGAGAGAGTCCTGCGCCTTACAACCACTGATTCTCACAGACAGATAAGGCTGGTGAGATTACCGTGCTGAGCCCACCAACAACCCACAGCCTGACCAATCTACGCTGACAGGAAATTACATAACAATGACTGTCCAATACTCCCAGAGGATCACCATCACAACAATATATCTATCCTGGTTCGCTCTTTATTGGAGACTCCAGGGGCAAACAGATGAGGAGCAGTGCACAGACAGCCTGCCGTTGCCCCCCCATCCCACCAACCCCACCTAAACTCCATGCATCCAATAATCCTGATAGTGATTTATGGGATTGCATGCAGAACTAGAAAGTAGAGCACACCAGCTAGTCTTAGATAACACAAAATGTCATGAAGGCTCTCCAGCCTTCTTGCCTTGCAATCATTTCAATTAAGAAAAATTAAAGACTCAGTGAGACGTGATGTTCATACACACTTCACCTCCTCCTTCTACACATGGAAAGTGCATCCTGAACACGGACTTATAGCTCCACTTGATCTTACTGTGTTTGGTGAGAGGTCGGTTTTCACCTACTAAAAGTGATGATGTGTCTTTGTGTGTAATTCTTCAATTTAAAGATGGTTTGATGCTGCTGTAACCAACACAAAATAATGACAGTCTGTTCACGCTGGAGAAATCTCATTCTCAGCTGCGCTCATGTGAGTTAATGTCATTGATTTTAAGCCTAATGAACCTGCCGCACTACAAACTCATTTAACAATCATGTTAGCTGGTTACTCTAACGGCATTTGTTAGGTTCACAGGTCAACCACTACAAGCACACCACTGAAAGTCTAATGAACCTGTGAACGCCGTTGCACCCATATTAAGCATGTGTAGCATTTCATTGAATTTTGTCCTTTGATTTTTGAGGAAATGCAGACAAATGATATCCCGATATGTACGGGTGAAGACTAACCAGGTCGCCTCAAGCAAACGCGCGCGCGCGCGCACACACACACACACACACACACACACACACACACACACACACACACACACACACACACACACACACACACACACACACACACACACACACACACACACACACACACGAGGTCAGCCCACAGCTAGACGGCTCCAAACTGAGGGACTCATGATGTTGGGTTTAACTTTTAAGGCTAAACTTACTCTTGAAAGAGCAATTATTATTGATGACAGCAATTTTATAAGAAAGAACTATTTATAGTGCCTTAATCTGTGTTTCTCCCATTCTTGGAAAGACTAAAACACCAATTTGAAGAGGAGCCGTGTTGAGCTGAAGCACAAACACACACTGTCTTTTAAACGCTTGTGGCTGCTCCAGTTTAATATTTGCTTTAGTTAAAGGGTGCCAGGTTCACATAGTAGAACTTGTATTCCTGTCGTATTAAACACACATTACCCAGAGACACATTAGAACACCTCCAAGAAGTGGTTAGGAGTGCCTCTATTTTTCCTGCACACATCAGAGGTCAGAGATGCTGCTAATGCATTCAAACACACACTGCCTGCATGAGTCGTGCATGTGCTCCTCCACTCGTGTGTGTTAATATGCTCCCCATGAGGCGCTGCAGGCTGTGGTAATTATAGAAACTCAGCTAGCAGACACACCACAAGAGACAAGTACATTTAAAGCCATGTGCAGTTGTCTGAATACAGTACCAGCACACACACACACACACACACACACACACACACACACACACACACACACACACACACACACACACACACACACACACACACACACACACACACACACACACACACACACACACACACGCAAATTCCTGCTATGCAGACACACCACAAGAGACAAGTTCCTGCTATGGTGTTGACATTTTTGTCTGCATTCTAAACATTTAAAATGCAGACAAAAATGTCAACTTTCTATATGCGACTGTGGACAAACCTATACAAGTAAAATTACTATATGACTACAGTAGCAAAGCCTATTTCCACCTACACAGACTTAATCTAATATGTTCCCTCACAATCCTGCACAAATTAAAAGAGACATGGGGGCTGAACCAATTTCACACTATCAATAATAAAAGCAGACTGACCAGCAGAGTGTTTGTTTGTCCAATAGAGCATTTGGCAGGTGACTGCTCCATCTCCAGGAGAGCAAACAGAGCAGAAAGCCCAGAAAACAGAACACACAGGCTTTCTTAATCCAGCTGAGTCGGCGTTATTGGCTGTTTGCGGTCCGATGCAGATGTGAGGCGTGCCAGGAAGGCTCTTGTTGTGTGGTGCATAGTAAGCTAAGGATGGGATGGGGACAGAGTCTGTACATCTCAGACAGCATCGCTACAGACATGTTTCTTCCACCTGCCCTTGACTGGACCCGCTACACATGTCGTGGATCACCAGGACATAAACCTATGTGACATCTGTTTTGTACCGCTGTCAGCCACTGATTATTCTAAACCAGACCCACCTGAGAGGGAGGAGACATGACACCAGCCTTTGAAGCGGCTTACATTCACGATTAGCTTGGTTGTAGAGCTGTAACAAAAAACTATTTGCACATTTCAAAAATAACTACAGTATTTTCCGCACTATATGTGCACCTAAAAGCCTTTAATTTTCTCAAAAACCGGCAGTGCGCTTTATAATCCAGTAAGCCTTATATGTGAAAAAAGTTTTGAAATAGGCCATTCGTTGAAGGTGAGCCTTAAAGTCCAGTGCGCCTTATAGTGCAGAAAATACTGTAATCATCAACTTGTGAATGAGAAGTTCGTTTAAAATGGTCATGACAATCCAAAGACAGCAATGGTTTCTAAATTTCATGCAACATCAAAGTAATCAAGCTTTAAAAGGCATTTTCTATAACGCTCATCTGAACCCATTGTGGGGTTTTTTGACAGTTTTTCTTCAGTCAGCAAAATAAATATACTAATAATACATAAATGAGCATACATGGATCCACGTCTTTGGATGTTCTCCAATCATCCTGGGTTTCATTTTTGGCTTCTCCAAGTCTCTGTCATGTCAATCTGTCATGTGTACAATGTATAAAAATGAGAAAAGCCTGTAAAAGGAAATTACAGAAATTCACTGGTCCGTGTTTATCTTTCATGGCACACGACCAACTCTGACCCAGTTTCAATGCAATTCACCAAAGCAATCCAAAGAGAACAGTCACTCTTAATCATTATAATAATAATGTTCCAAATTCTTGAAAAATGTCCGACAGATGAGAAAGGATCTTCCCTGTCTAATTCCCAATCTTACCCCCCCAAATTCAACTGAATTTTATCTCAAAAGGCATGAATAATCTGCTAGTGGGAAAAATATAAATATAACCAGAAGGAAGAAACCAATTATGAGATGGATATCTTTAGGTAGGCAATGTCAAAGGTCTACCAATCACACTAAAACATCTCCTGAAGGCGACCCATCAGTGCGTCTATACGTACGACTATAGACCGTAGAATACCACTCACTTAAATCACAGCCACCACAGTACCTGATAACTGTGACGGATCATCATCGCGGGTTGTCAAACTACTTGAAAATGAAAACATTATATTTTAATTATTGTTTTATCATACCAAACACAGCAACCAGCTTATCCCTCGAGTTGGAACACAACAGACTGGATTCACGTCTGTAGGAATGAGACTACACAAACGCGTCTCTGGGGCTGGGATTAGAGAGATCAGGCCAGCTGTAAGGCTACGCTACTGCTGTGTCTACTCATGTTAATGACATAAATACAGATTTGTGTCTCTACGTCAGCATCAGGGCTGACTTCACTGTCCTACGACTTGCCTGACGCTCCTCTCAAAGTGGTACTCGGATGTAGAGGAACAAAACCTGTCCAGGGCTGGTGGGAGGCTACATTTGGCTGATTGGTACAGGGTGTGACCTGTAACTGCACCGCAGCAGCTACAAGAGAAGTCATTTGTGACCCACATGGATGCTGACTGGGTATGTGACACTCAGCACAATGGGACAGGAACACAACGCTGCTGCCACGACTGTGCACAGAATCCATCTCTCACATGTAAAGCGTTCAAAGCAGGCAGACGTCAAGAGCAGCTGAACCATAAATCCATTGTCACATCAAGTCTTCATGAAGGAGGGATGAATGATGGTCTGTGATTTGTGTCAGATGGCTGCTGGGAGCCCAGAGGCTCGTCACACACAGTATGCAGGCGGGCAGGTTACCGGTCCTGCTCACTAAAACTGATCACCAGCAGCTCGTCACTGGACCGCCACGTACAGATCACGCCACTGCGGTTCAGTCAAGTGCAGTAAAAAAGAAGAAGAAAAATTGAACTTTATTCATACCCCACAGGGGCAATTATTTTTACACTATAGCTTTTTTTTGTTATTTCTCCAACCCGCTTCAAAGTCCACCACATGTCTTTGCAACCGTTGCAGATAGAAAAATGAAACAAAAAGCACATTACTCGGGCAGCAAAGGGTATGAAAAGATGATGATGATGACCTTGACAAAACTAGGTCAAGGTCAAATTTTTACTTTTGTACACTCAGGAACTGGATAGGATAGAAAGACGAGGGAGAAGGCCAGTGTAAGTAAGACCATAGATCAAGGCTAATGCTTTGACCTACTTTCATAGATCATACTGCTTTGATCTATGAAAGTAGGTCAAAGCACTAGCTTTGATCTTTGACCTATGCAAGTAGGTCAGGGTAAAATTTTGAACTGCATTGGTTCTTGTTTAAAGATGTTGTTGCTGTGCTTTTATTTTGTTCTAGCATCACATTGATTGAAGGGTGTGCTGCTTGTTATTTTAAAACTAAGTTTGAGACTTACACATCATTTCGTAGCATAGACACACTAACCACATCAGCACTGAGAGTGAAATGTGAAATGGCAAAAAAGAGGAATCAACTCAAACATATCTTGTTGAACTTATTTGCATGCTTACTACAACACACCCATTGAGAGTTGCAGCGCTAGTATTTGGTGAAGGGTTTTTTATTGCTCCTTGTGATCTGTTTTGTTGCTGCATCCATCAAAGAAGTCAGTTTTCATCCAAGTTTCAGTACTTTATAGGTTTGTTGTTTGGTTTGTTGAGGGACAGAATAAAGTTGTTGTGTTTTTGTTTAAACATTCTTTATCATTAAAATAAAAAGCTGTTTTTGTGATTATTTATGAAGTAAAAATGAATGAATAAATAATATTTAAAAGTCTGCCATATTTAGGGGGTTGGTTCAGATTAAAAAAAAAAAACTTCAGGAACCTCCAGATTTACATTTTAAATATTATGGAATCAAACAACCTTAAACGATGGCTAAGAGTTCCATTTTTTGATGCATTATTAAATTAAAATTATTTGTTTGGCCTTGGTAGGGGTATGCACTCTTCTGAGTGAAATTCTATTTTTAGTTGGGTTGAATGTTCGTTTTTGTTTTTTGTTTTTTTTATTATTATTTTTGACATGTAACTGATCACGCATGTTTCAACTGGCAAATTTATATCTGCACAAAAAAATTAAGAATAAACAAACATCTAGTGAGTATTTCTGTTTGTTTTTTTCATATCACAGAGAATATAATAGTACAAGAATTGTTTTTCCAAAACAGTAAAGACAATAATATGGCCAATAAAAAGACAGTCAATTTTCTTTTTCCTCTAAAAGCAACCAGCCACTATTATAATCTATTATATTCTGTCTGTGCCGCCTTGGTTATATAATGACCACAATAATAATCTTCCAACTGTTGTCCACGCGACACGCATTTAACCAGTTTGATTCCTTTCGCAAGCGGTGATTATAACTAGTGGTAAGTGTTTATCTGTTGACACCAGCGAACAACAGTAAACAGTGTTTTTAGCTAGAACCCCATTAGTTACCAGAGTAAACACTGATAGTCCTGCTGGTCAGAGAAACCAACCAGCTGACAGCTCCTCTCCACCAAACCAGCCCGTTTCTGGCCAAACGTCACAAATGTGAAGATTTTACGTCGCCATAACGCGATGTCTTCACAAACACGTCAATAAAATACAGAATATTACCGTTTAGATCCGCCGAATCCCTCCGAAACGTCCCACAGCCGTCTCTCTCTCTCCTCCGTCCGTGTATTTATCATCCAATCCGTGGTGTTGTTTTATGATCCAGCTACGTCACATCCGGATGTTGGGCACCTGTAAAATCCCGGCGCTCAAACCGACAAAGATCGTCTATAGAAGACAGGAGTCCGAACTCGAGGACAATGTGTGTAACCAGATAAATAATGAAATAATGATAGCAGAAGATTGTTCCCGCTGATGTCTGTGTAGGTTCTCAGTCATCCAGGTCATGGTTATCCAAAAGCTGTTGAGTCAACTCAACAGCTTTTGGATATTCCCGCTGATGTTAACCATACCGTTCTTTTTACTACATGTTATTTATCGGACAGCTATATTTACTATTTATTTTTAAGATCAGAATTTAAAATGTAAATATATGTTTAAAAATATAATGCATGTATACAAATTCGATCTAATTTTATAACTCTTCTTGTTTTTCTTCTTCTTTTTCTTTCGGCTTTTCTTCTTAATGCTCTTGCAATAGATCCGGGGCATATCCTGTCTTTTGTCTGAAGCAAGCTGGAATAGGCTCCAGCAAACACAAGAGACCCACAAAATGGAGAAAGAGGCTGAAGATGAGACAATTTAGGTTATCTCATCCTCAAGAAAATGGATGGATGGATGGATGGATGACTGTAGTGGTGAGGTGGTGGTAGTCCTGAATGTGGTGCCAAAAGGTTCTGGTTTGAACCCTGACAAAGGCGTTCTGAGTGGAGTGGATCTGTATCTGCTTTAGTTCCCACCAGGTACTGCAGCTTCCTTCTGTTGTTCACGGTGAACCTGTGATTCTAAAAGATGTAGATGTAAAAGTTTTTGTATCCCTCTCCTGTCCAGGGTTCACCCCCGTTCATACCTCCAGTCCATCTTGTGGCATTTATGAGGGATTACAGACAATGGAGGGATGGAAAACTTAAATTTTAGACACTAAAAGGTTGTTTCCACGAATGCAGCAATGACAGGATTGTAAAAATACATGTAACACTGAGTGGAGTTAGTAACTGTCAGTTGGAGAAGGTTTGAAATGCATGCCTTTCACTTGGCCTCTTTATAAGGTGCCAAAACAATTTTTACTTCAATAAATTATAGCAATAGTTATTTTGTGGACTGCATCAGATGGGTGTATTTCCTAGTAAAATTGTAGTTTTGCATCATTTGTAAGGGGGCTAAAATGACTTCTGGTGCATCTGATTAAGCCTTGGAGGTGCACAAAGGGCTACACCTCTCACCGCATATTGAACAGTCTCATCACACCATATCGTATCAGAATTAACCTCAAGATGTTCAAAACAATTCCAGCAAATCAGCAACGCCTGTCTCCTCTATGAATGTATTGTTCTCAGCTGAAAACTGGCAAGTTTCCCAATTACTTCAACTGTCAACAAGCCGGACCGAAACTGATGCTCAGTATCGTTTCCTGGACCTTCAACACAGCACAAACAGACCTTACACACAACAAACCATCATTAATTCACGCCCAGGAACAATTTAAGACAAAAACTGAATCAGGGATTACTTACAAATATCTATAAACTGAATTTAGCTCAGAGTGGGAGCTCCTGTTTCGAAGTTCTTTGGCCTCATGGTTAAAAATAGCTCATCGGTCTTTTCAATGGCGCTGATCTGTCGGGGATTTACAGCAGGAACAATAACAATAAAGTAATCGATCTCAGAGCCGATCAAAGCCTTCGAGGGTCAAACTTCACAATGATCAGAATAAAACGACCGGAAATCATTCGTTAGGCCTCATGTGGAAATCACAGCTCTGAGTTTTGCTTTTGGTGAAGCATTAGTGGGTTTTGTGAATGAGGAAAAGGGATTGAACCGATACTGTGCTGTCTGGCCACCTCCTCAGGAGCCAATGAGCGTCTTCAGAGGCGGCTCCGAAACTAATGAGAGGCTTCAGGCTTGGCAGGTGGACAAAAACACGGAGGAGAGTGAAAGCAGGATGAACCCAGTGTACTGAGATTAACTCAAAATCAGGCTTCAGCACAGGCTTTCCAGTCAAGTACTAAAAGCAGATAAAACAATAAAAGGTAGCTTCTAACAATAATCATAAATGCCAAGACTTTTTTTATTATATAAAATCTGGTGAGATAAACTGCAACATATACAGCCACAAACAAGTCAGACCAATCATTTCAGCAGCATTCAAAACAATTTTTATTCTTATTAAAGTTTTAAGGATTATTTTGAATAAATAAATAGACATAAAACAGTATCAGAAACACAAGTACTGTATTATTAGTTTCTCACACAACAGGGGTGAAGTCAGAAACAAGTGTGTCCATGATCCACCTTCTGTTTTCTCTCCCCCCAAACAAACCGACAGGTTTTCAGTGGCGTTAAAGATCGAGTGTCATCGCTGGTCATTCCAAAACACCAGAAATCTCCTCCATTATAGTTTAACCAAGTCATTCAAGATTAGATGAAAAAATAAAGGATATTTCTCTTAAAAACATATGTTCAGACTCAAGACTACTACAAAAATCATGATTACCACAAAGTCTGTTCTCATGATCACAACTTATTTTAAAATAGAGAATCAAATTTGTTAAATTGCATTAAAAGAATAAGAGATGCTGCAAAAAAATCCCTTGAATGTAATTTGAAGAGCCTTTACTAAAATAAGTCTGCCACAAAATAAAATATTCCAGTACAAATGAAAATCCCCACTTTCGCAATCTTACTCAAGTGAACATATAGAAACTGTAACTGAAATAAATATCAAAATAAAAGTCATCATAATGCAGGATGGCCTATACTGTAAGATGTTAGTCATGCTGTTGTATTGTTATTATTATTATTAGTGTTTAATACGGATTATTATCTCTAAATCCGGTTGAGCTGGACATTTTTTTAAATACTTAGCATTTTCTTACAACACATTATTTTATGCACAGTGAGGAGAGGATTTGCATTTGAAAATGCAAATGTTAGTACTGACAATACTGTCAGTTAATTTAGGCGTAGTGATCAGTCACTCTGAGGTCCATTGAGTAGAAATACTTGTATGTACTGATGTGAACTACTACAAAACTTAAGCTTCAGTATGCCTAACGATTAATTCACGGTAAACATAAACCAATGCTAACACATAGCATAGCATAGACATGTGTCCAGATGGCTGAAAAATAATCAGCATAACAATATGGCTTGTTGGCGTCTTCATAAGTGCTTTCAGTGCAACAGAATAAATCTGCATCAGCTATATGTCAGAAAACCTCTGGGTCGAGTTTGGTTTCAGCTAATGTAGCGTGAGCTTCAGAACTTCCTGTTGTGCAGCTCAGCGACCAGCCGCAGGAAGTCTCTTTGGTTTGAGTCAATTCTGGTTCTGCCGCTCACCTCCTGCCACTGGAGAGAACCGTGGCTGTGCACCACCTGACAGGGAGAACATCAGCAAGAAATAAGTGTCACAGATATCCACCGGTCCATCAGTCAGGTTCTTTATATAAAAGAGTAAAACCTCATTGTTCTCACCGTGTTGTTGGTATCTATAGTCACCTGACTGGCTCGGTCCAGGTGGATGTTTAAGACGGTGGTTTCCACCCAGGCGTTATCGGTGTTCCTGCAGTCATCCACATAACCCTCAAAGACCTGAAGCACAGGAACAGAACGAGTCAAAAACAGCAAGTTCTACAAAGTCAGAATAAAGAAACGTAACTTATGCATGACCTCTGCTGATTTATCAGTACTTGTGTTGCTTCTCTATTTGCAGGTCTACTCACAGAATTATAACCTGATGCTGATGATTCTTTTTTTTAATTTTGGAGGTAGGATACAGACTAAATTATAATATAGTAAAAGAAATTGTGATGGTGATCAGTGTCTGGATGCAGACGGTGTGGATTCTTTACCATGTTTAACAGATAACAGTGATACGGACCTGAGGTCTGATCACACTGGAGCTGAAACTGTGTTGATTCAGTTTGGTGTCAAATATGATGCAAGAAATTATTGAGTTAGATCTTGAAGAATTAATTTCATTACTAAAATATGTTAAGTATCTAACTATTATTTTTAGGTGCATGTTATTGCACCTAAAAATAATAGTTGATGGGGGTCAAACCTTAAGGAGTAACTGAAAGCAGAAGGTTCAGAAGATGAAGACTATAAACTGATCCTGAGCTGAATGCTCCAGCAGGATTCCATTTAGCTAAATGTATGGAAAACAAATTAAATATAGTGTCGGTTCTATTTACGATTTCCAGTCCTTCACAAGAGACCTCTCAGATCGCAAAATCCCAAAAACCATTTTGCTAAAAATATTTGCTTGCATTTAATCAAATAAACCGGCAATTACCCTTTCATCACATTACTTCCTGGTATTTCCAACAGAATGGTAACTTTTCTTATTTGTCTGACTTTATTAATTCAATTTCTTTGACTTACCTTTATTCCCTCTGGAACCTTTTCACTTATTTTTTCATACAGTTTTTTTCCCATTGTACTCATAAGTGTCTCTGGTAAGCGGTCGGCAGATTGGACGGGTCCCTGATGGTTTCAAAAACATAGCAGAAGTGTAAATGTTTGTGGACAGAATACACACAACCAGACACACACACATACACACACCCTGATATGAATGAACTGAACTCACCCCAGGTAAAGACAAGATTCCTTGGTGCTCATCCCAAACCGCTAGGTACTCCAACATGGATCGTTCGCTGTCTCTCCAGCTGTAAACCCATTTTTTAAAAATTAATTAGATTCCACCACCCAATCTAGGGGTGAAACGATGTTTTTTTAAAGAAGGCGTTGTAAGACGCCCCACCGTGTCAGAAAAACGTCTGTGGTCAGATTGGGGCCAAGGCGACTGAGAGCACCCCGTCCCCTGACGCCCGTCCTCCCTCCTGGGTTTCTGATAATGATAACAGAGAAACTTCAGCCATCAGGACGTGTTTTTAATATTACTGAAAGTGCTGGTTGGTGTTTATTATACCTGTAAGTGTCTACAGCTTCTGACTCTGATCTGCAAAGACAAATAATGAATTAAATGCAGCAGCTCTGAGGACGCCACAGGTATTAAATCATTCAGTTAAAAGATGTGAAGCTACGTATTTTAATGAGAGAATACCCATCCACGTGTTCCCCAGCGTCCTCAGAGGTGTAGTAAGTTGGTATGTATGAGCTGAAGCTGACCTGAAAAGAAGGACATGAAAACCACATGGATCCAAAGAATTCTCCCATCTTTTTTCATGCAGTGATGTTCTGATTTCTTGTGTGTCTGTTTGAACTACCTCCCAGGGAACTTTCTCCTCCGGCACGGGGAAGCGTGTGATTTTACTGCCCGGGTAGTGAAACTGACGGGCGTTCACGTGGAAACCATCCTCCTTCTCCGATAAACTGACGTACGTGTTCGGGGACTCGTCCGGTGCAGCCGAGGCTGTAAGGAAGGAGACAAGTTAGTTGTGTGATATCTATGCATGATTGTGAAAAAATGTGAATGAACTTTCATGATAGATGAAGAAATTAGCTGCTGACGCAGTGATTGTGCTTCTTTCACTGCAAAACCCCGAGATTTCAGACTGTCTATAATCAGCTGCAGGGCTCTGGCCGACTGGGCGACCTGAGGAGAAAAATAAATGATTATTCACTACTGAAGGGTTTGTTGGGAATTAAATTTAGTCTGTGTTTTTGGTGTGTGTGACATTTTGTCTCTGCCTTGTGCATAACCTCTGCAGCATTTTGGGATTTGTAAAACAGTGCAACATTTAAGAGAAACAAAACTGAAGTGACCACCTGCTCCTCCAGCCGAGCCATCTGCTTAATCACGGCACCAGAGGTGACCTCCTCTTCCCTCTCCAGCCGCTCCATTATGGTGTTAACCCTCAGGAAACAATATAAGAACACTGTGGGTTCTTTTCATAATAGACAGGTGCATCAAAAGGGGCTCAAATTTTTTTAAAAAAAGAACAAAGCTGCAGGTATTTAAACAGAAGCAACTTACTTCTGGCTCGTGTCCAGGATGCGGCGCTCCACACTCTGGCTCTGCTCCTGCCGTGTGGACAGCAGGTATCTGTCCTTCATCAAGGCCTCCCAGGACAACAGCTCCTCTTCCTCAGTCTCGAGAAGCTCGTTCCCTGAAACATGGTGTCACATATTGTAGATGGTTTTGCTGCTACATAAGCGTGACTGTTCATACATGTGATATCAGGTGGTTGTTTAAGCAAAGGAAGAGCAGAGCCCAAATGTGCAAAATATAATTTGAAGGTTCTTTAAAGATGCACAGAAGAATCAAATCTGCTTGCAGCAATGACAGAATAAATAACACTCACTAAACTCTTTGCATACAACGGGGGGCCTGCAGAGAACCACGCTCCTGATGAAGAGGTAAAGGTGGCTGAAGATGATGAAGGGCGGAGGGGCAGCAGGACGGCTGTGGTACTCCTTAATCAACTCGTATCTTTGAAACTTCCATATTCTATCCGTGTTTTCCTGAACCTCCTCGAATGTGAAGCTGCGCAGGAAGAGAGAGAGACGGAGATCGGCCGACTGGAGTCGAGACCGATGGGAGACGCACGACACGGGGAGAACTCACTTGAAGATGGCTATGAGCAGATTGAGCAGCAGTATGTTGGCAAACAGCAGGTAAACACACAGCATGATGATAGTGAGCCACTCAGGGAAGGCTGGTCTTTGGTTTTCATTTAGCACAGGACACTTGGGCTTCAGCGGGTCGGTTCCATTCATGGTGCAGGAATCCATGTCAAACGCTGCATCTGTTCAGTGCAAACCAGTTGTTCTTTTTCACCATTAATTCATTTTCAATGCATTTCAACTACAGTTAAAATCAGTAGATCTTCCATTCCCACTTACAATCAATGTTTGTGGAAAACTCCCCAAATATGATGAGGTACGGCTCATAAACGGCCCCGCGGAGGATCCAGTCCAGTCGACTGTCGTTGTGGATGAGGATGCCTTGCTTGGCGACGCCGTACGCCACCACCCAGATACTTAGCAGGAACATGAAGAAGAACATGTCCATCATCTGGAGGACAGAAATGTACGTATGACACCTTATTAGCAGGTTGGTGACTTTTGTTAGGCTATATTTAATGTTTGATCCCTCAAAAAGTAAGAATTTCTAAATTTGTAACTCCCACATCCAATAACCATCCTATCCATCTGACAGGGTTTTGTATCTGGAATCAAATAAGAAGTGTTTTGAGGAGCTGCGTTTCATATTCTACTGTTGCTCCAATGTTTTGCCATCCTTCTCACCATCCTCCTGACGATGATTATTTTGGGTCCCAGGGTTCTGCTTATAGTGAAAATAGCCATCAGGCGGAGGCAGAAGACCACAAAGTCAATGCAGAGGATGATTTTACCCGCATAGAAGAGCACAGCAGTCAGCCTGAGATAGAAAATACAAATACAGGTGATGTGTAGTTAACCCCATGGAACACAGTTATCATCTGCAGTGATTTTCTGGGAGGAGAGAAACTTACCTAAATGCAAGACCAATAATAAACAGGACGATAGACAGAACATCTAAAATATTCCACATGTCTTTGATGTACATCCTGGCTTTTTTATGAAACCCAAAGCCATCCGGATCATGAAACAGCTGAGGAAAAGGAGAGAAATTCAAATATTAGAATAAATAATGGCAAAACATACAAGGCTATTTCAACTACACTGACCACTCTCACCACCACGGGGCACCATGGGCTCTTTTTATTTCTTTTAGAAAAAAAATCTAGTCCAGTCAGCAGACATGGGGTGTATTATCAAATTACATGATGCTAACACATTAATAATACAGTCCAGATAATTACTGATTTTGCGTTTATTTCACTCTTGATGAACATATGACTACATTGGATTAGCTGCGGCGTTGTACTTATAACAGATATTTTTACAAATGGTTCTGGGAAAAAAAAATTGAAAATCTTACTGGGCATTTGCTTAAATTACTTCAAACATCTGAATATGAATGAATAATGAGGGCAGCAGCTGCAAAACCAACCTCTGTTTGTGAGGATGCATTTTATTCATTTTTGCACAAATAGGATATCATTTCATGCTAATGACCTGTGCTGCTTTATTCATTACATCAACAGAAGCATTCAGTCCTGAGTCAGCAGTAATGCAGTAGCTTTAGCCATTATTTCTTTTGTACCTGTGTATAATGTGTGTGTTCCAGGGGTATCCTCTCACCTGCCTGACCTCCTCACAGACCAGCGAGATGAGCCAGACGTACAGCAGCACCTCCAATGGGGACGGCATCACCTGGAAGTCAACCATCAGGACCACGGCGAACAGGAGGAGGAAAGCGAAGTAAGACACGATGCTCCAGTAGAACTTGACCTGCGGGGAGCCGTAAAGGCAAACCAGTCTAGACCAGCTGCCCAGAGGCTTCAGACGCTTCGCCCTGCCGGTGGGGTCACTGTGGGCAGAAAGATAATGTTTTCACATTTCAATATTTCCAATTGTTTCCTGCAAGTGGCCTTCAACTTAAAGGCAATACAAACAACTTGAAATACTATGACATCTGTGAAGGTGATGCTGTCTACTTACAAATTTTTGTACTTTGTTCGAAGTGTACTTCCTGTCACTTTCTCCACCGTCTTGAGCTCCTCGTTCTTCTCAGTTTCTCTCTGGATGACTTCATCACGTCTACAAGTAATCAACCCCAGATTAGAAAAATACATAAATCCAAAACTGCTGTTAAAACATAACAAAGAATATGAATCAGATGCAGCAAAAGAAAAAAAGGAAGTTTTGCTGCACCATTTGTGGATTTCTACGCCAGATGTTTAAATCTATAACTTTAATGTCTTACGAGGAAGGAACACACATTTTTTGAAGCTGTGGCAACAGCTTCCTGTTTGTCCAAATATCAGACAATCACTTTGAGACTTTTTTTTTTTGTATCCATGGCAGCAGTGAGTGACGTGATGAGTCATCATCATGAGTCATCATCATGAGTCATGGTTGCTGCTTAGTCCGGCTCCAAGGAGAAAGCTGAAAGATTCACACATTTGAGTGTTTCAAAGCATTCAGGACATGTTTAGTTCCTGGAACAGAATCAGTGTGGTCACACTGAAGAGACGGGTTAACCTCTCCCTGTCAGTGAGGATCGGTTATGTTATGAGAGATACCTAAACATATTGATATATTGTGCGTAGCCCAGGAGTTTCTGAATAAAGCTGATAAAACTTGCCTGAAAACTAAAAAGCCACTGTAGATCAGAGGGAAGAAGACCATGCAGATCAGCACCCTCCACACGGGGTTGTCCACTGAGAGCTCCCCACACCAGATCTGAGTCAGCAGAGCCTACAAGACAGACGTGTTACCACACGACAGTCTAATTCAAGTTCTCAATCAATGCAGCTGATGTTTTATATTACAGTCTGAAAAAATAATGTCCATCCTTAGATTCCAGGATAGCTCTGAACTCTTTCTCTACCTGAACACCTGACTGAGCGACAAAGCTTTTATCGTCTGCCTCCAGCGCCAGCCGTAAGCACGTTGTCCTCCCCCAAAACGGAGACGCACGGACCAACAGCTTCTGGGCCCGCTCTCCATCGTTGTTGTGGCATTCACTGAAAACACCTGGGAGACACACACACAAACACACACACATAGGTTTCATCACATGTATGGTATTCATTCATTGTATCTATAGTCTTGTACCAATGGCGTGTTTCTCATAGTGTTTGGCCAGGTCTTTCATTTCCTCTCCCTCGTCTGCATCGCTCCCCTCCTCTGCCATTTTCTTCAGGATCTTGCTGGCAGCCAAAGCAGCAGACATGCAGTCTCTGCACTGTGCAAATGGAAAATAAAAGGATGCAAGATGAAACACACACACATACATTATGTATCGTCATTCATTTTCTGATCCACCTGGACTAGGAATCTTCAACAATTCACTCTGTGTTGATCACCTGTTCCCAGGCGATCTCAGCCACTTCCTTGTTGTTCTGGACGACCGCCCAGAGGAAGAGGTCTCTGCCCACGTCCCTAGGTGCTTCCGGTTTTTCGTCTCTGAGAGCATCATGGGAACCCGCCTGACTTTTGGAGAGCTGGAGAGAAAGCAAGTGATGACAGGGATTCATATCAATACATGACCAATCTCACCCATATCACCCATTCAGCCACAGCGTGCCTCTCTGTACAGATTCCATTCATTTTGAGTAGCTGGCAGACAAACAGACTCACTGACATTGATGAATCCTCTATGGACATGCTGTACTGGTTAGCTGGGGTGGATCTGGGGTAGATGGGCTGGGTGAAACTGCCCATCAGGTGGCGCACCTCATCGGACACGTGGTTCATACGGATCATTTCACCAGAGAGGGCTTGAGCCCGGACGCCGATGGCTGGTCTTCTGCTGCGGCACGAACTGTGAACCCGCTTGGCTATCTTACGCAGGAAGAAGCCACCGGGCAGCTTCCTGTAGAGCTCACACAGAGTTTCCTCCTCCTGTAGGAAATCCCTTAGATTCACGCCGTTCTCCAACAGCAGACTCACAAACTCGGGCTTGTTGCCGACCAGGGATGAGAACATGGCCCAGTGGAGGTCGTTGGACTGGATGGGAACAAGTGGGACCACACATCACCATCACCAGTTCATTTTTTTTCAGGATTGCAGTGAAGAACATAATTCCAGTGTTTTATATCATGAGAACCCACCTTCCATTGGCTCTCCTCGGTGAAGATCTCCGTCTCAGCTATGTCCACACGGTTCCAGGCTATAGCCAGTTCCAGCTGCCTCTTCCAGCAATCAATTCCCAATGACCTTGAAGCTTAGGAAATTTGAATTAACTAAATTCATGTGACATGACTTCTGTCTACATTGAGTCAGAAGTCTGAGCGACTGCTACAGAGATTAATTACTGTATTTAAGTATCTTAAGTTTAAGTATTTTTAATGCATAATGCCACAACTAACACAACTAGTTGTGAGATTACTGTTAACTTTAACCATCACAAGTTCCCAAAATCTATTATGACATTTTGTGTTTTAAAATAACCAATATTTGTTAAAAGTTCAAGAAATGTAAAGTACAGACATGCAAAAAAATCCTCATGTTTGAAAGTTTTGACCTGGAAAATGTTTTAGCACTTATTTCCTGCTTGCTGACTTCAGTATCAACATAAAATTTGCAGGTAATGTAAGTCATCTATTTGTTTCAGAACTTTAATGTCATAAAATAACCTGTCCTAAGGGGATGTTATTTTTTTTTAAACAATACATCTAAAAAACCATCATTGACAGAATAATAGAAGGCATATTTTTGGTTGGAGTGAACAATAATCATATTAAATGAGTAGGTGAAGTTTATCTGAAGTGTCTTGTTCACCTGTTCTATGTCCAGTCCAATGTATTAAAAATACAACAATCCCTACCTTTGAGAAGTGCGTGAAGAATAGCCACGTCCACGTCTCCGTGATGATCTTCACTCACTCTCAAGACTGTCAGCAGGTGAGACATCCTGATTATGTCCTGAATCTGGGACAGAAAGGAGCGATTCAAGTTTAAATTATGAATGAGATGTGAGCAAGGCACAAATACGATGACACTTAATGGATTCAGTGGGTTAATACAACTTTCTGTTGTGATCAACGATTTAAAGGATCTACCAGTTTATTATGAGGTAAACTGATAAGTTTAAAAAATAATGAATACAATTTTTTTGTTTGTTTTTTTGTTTATGATTTCAACTTGCAGCCTGAGAAGTGAAGCTAAGATGGGTGGAGTTTCATTAGTAAGGATAGATTTTCTATCCATGTAGTCAATTTTTTGACATGTGCAGATGATAAAAAAGATGAACTTTAGCATACATTTCAAATACAGAGATATTTCTGGACTCAAACTAAAAACTAGAAGCGATTAAGAAAGAAATGATGTTCAACAGCAATAGAGAAATTTAGCTTTCTGTTTGCAAAATTAAAAATGGATTCAGCTTTGCTTATTTCTTATCAGTATTGTTACCATAGTAATGAGCAAAGTATATTGTGTTAATAAAAGTGGCCCACCATATAATTTTATGTGGCTCGCAAAAGCATAAAAGATCGGAGTGTCGAAAAATAAATGGGTCAAAGGTGTGCTTTGAGGAAAAATACATTTCCCACAATGCAGTAATTAACAAAAAATTACTGCATTGACAGAAACTTTTCGAGCAAAGTTAATGTCCTAACTTGTGTTTGATGTTATTGGGTTTTATTCATTTGGATAGTTTGATCCTTGATTAATGGAGCTATGTAGGTTTCACAACCTGAAAAATTAAAAGGATCCATGTTATAAAACAGAGCAACAAGCAAACATAGTTTTTTTCTGTGCAACCATCATGTTTGTGACTTAAATAAGTAATAAATTCAGTTATTTAACATTAAAGAAAAGTTACATTTATTTTGCATTTAGTTACATTTATGTTACGTTTATTAGTTACATCTGGCCCTTTGAGGACAGCCATTATGCTGATGTGGCCATCGGTGACAATGAGTTTGACACCCCAGTTGTAGATGGTAAACATCAGCATGTTGGAATCATCATTTAAATTTATGCTGATAGATTAGTGTGTGTGCGGTTATATCACCGGTCTGCACACACACCTTCTTGGTCCATTCTATGATGCTACGGTCGGGGAATCGTTCGTACTCTTGACCAAAGAACTTTTTCATCAGCTGGTGGATGAGGGCGATAGTAACCCGTCTCACTGGGAGCCCCGCCACCTGGGCGATCACATCCGCTATCCTCCCAGAACTCTCCAGGATCACACACGGGGTACCGTTCAACATGGCATTATATATAGTCTGAAAGAGAGACAGAGGGACTGAACTATTACATCATGTCATGTACACCACGTCAAGGGATCCCCAACAAAATTAAATGAGTTGCTGATAGGAGTTGTACCCTCACAGCCTCTCCTGGATCTGTTGTAAGAGTTGGCAGCAGAAATGAAAGACAAGATTTTGCGGAAATGCAAACCATGTCAGATGTCGACTTTGGATAATGGCGATCAATAAAGAATATGGGAGGAGAAGCAAGGCGAGGCATCGGAACTAATCAGACAGATAGATAAAGGATGACTCACATTTAGAGTGCCTGGTCCTCCATCTAAAACCACACACACCACAGGGATGTTCACGTCACTCTCTGAGGGATAGACGATACAACAAATCAATCTCAGAAGCAGGGTAAACAAACAGAATGTTACTGATAAATCTGATCCTGTCTCTGCTCTTTTTAACCTCTGTTTCCAAGACGCTTTCCAGAGATATATTTCTCCAAACGGCTACGCAGTTCAATCTCCACGCCGTACCGTCCCTGGGTTCCATCATCCACCAGGAGAAAGTGAGTGTGGTTGTTATCCAGGCAGGAGAGTCGACCCTGGCCCTTCTCGTCCATCCAATAATGGGCTGGAAAACAACCCTAAAGAAGCAAGTTTGCAAAGCAGATGATTTATTTTAGATGTGAACCAGGTGTTAAAACAAGTGGCTCTAACCTCTGGGTCCACCAGATCCTCCCTGTTGTGAATGATTCCCCACGTTGCTACTCCTATCGCCACGATTTGTCCTTGCATGGAGCTGCTAAGAGCGTAGTCCCTCACAGCCTGGCCCACGTGCTTCATCACACCAGTGTGTGTTCCACCCGTGATGATCCATGCACCTGTGGAGAACACAGCACACACTCCAATTCAATACTCAAAATGCACTGATTAAAAATAAACCATACAACCAATCAAATTTTCTTAGATCCGATGCCTCTTCTCCAAATGCTAGACATTCATCTTTGCACCGTCATGATTTTGCAGATGTTATCTGCAAGAACATTCAGCTAAGAAGTGGTGATGAGTCCAAAGATTTAAAGTCATTCACTGCTAAAATGGGTGCTTTTCTAGTTAATATTCTTGCAGCATAAATGAGGAAATGCTGTATTTTACCACAGAAGGAGCAGAGGGCGACATAAAATCACCAACAGTCATAAAGCAGATGCTTTCATGGAGTCTGGGTAATTGTTGGTAACCCTTGACTTCTTTGGCTGACCTGTCGTCTGGGCCACTTTAATGAGGCCTCTGCGGAACATGTTCTTCAGACGGGCCTTCAGATAAAAATTCTTGGCTCCTCCCGTCACAGAGATCAGCAGATTTGGTGGGGAAAGATTCCACTGATCGGTCAATAACCGGTACAGAATCTCAGGGCTGGTGTCTGTGGACACTCGTGCATACTGAGAGAGGACACACACACACACACACACACACACACACACACACACACACACACACACACACACACACACACACACACACACACACACACACACAGAATGAGTCTGTATAGGCAAACACAGGAAATGACGTGTCAGTAGATCTGAGAGTTGGTGTCACCTTCCTCGTCTTTTGTCCCAAACAACCGAAGCTGATGTCTCCAAAGGCGTCGGTGGGCACCTCCCGGATGTGTCTGTGTCTGTCCCAGGAGTCACCCGTGAAGTCTTCTGGCTTGATGGCATCGCCCACATGATCCGTCTTGGAGTAGCCACACTTGCACACATCCGCTCTGACGGACAGACGAAGCAAAAACCGCTGACATCAGCGGACATAGTCAAGTGGTGGGCTGTGGCTGGATGCAACAGCATCTCTGTGGATCTCAGCATTCCAGTCACACTTTCATTACTAAAGCAGCACCAAATGGAGAGATCAACCCCTACCTGACGTCTTTTTCAAAGAAACAACACTCCTTCTTGTGGATATTCTCCCTGATCCAGGTGGAATAGGCACAGCGCTGGAAAGAAGGGGAGAAAGAAAGGTGCTCAGGTCTGGATGTGCTTCTCTCCAGCCATGACTCCACCTCAGCTTCCTCCATCTCCCAGCCAACACCAGGGCCTACAGGGTGAATCAGAGCTGGCGGCCTGACCGGACAGCGGAGCCTCTGCAGTCTGTGTTGTGGGTGCTGGCTGGCGATGAGCAATGCATCAGTGATGTCAGAGCTGACCTACAGATGAGGACGCTGCTGAAACCTTCCACTTACAATGGAGGGAGGGAGGGAGCGATCTGTATCAATGGAAGACTGCATTACAGAGGCCGGATTAGTTTTAATATGTTGGATTCATAATACAGGACAAACCCTGTGAAGCATGCGTGCATAGTTAATCACATATAAAAAGTCAACTCCTCTCTCTCCTCCCTTCATTAACTCGAGTGACAATAATGAAATGACTGCACCACAAGAAAAGGCAAAGACTCACCCTTTTAAATCTAGAAACTGCCCGACTGAGCTGAAGTCTTTTCTGCTGCAGTGAATCCATCGTTTGTTGTGGATGAATCTTATTCTCAGATTTAGGCAGCATTTCTGAGGAAGAGAGGAAAAAAGGAGGAAATTAAAAGACACTGCTTGGAAGACGTAACCCGAGCTTCCTGTGGAGGGAGTCAGGAACACCTATAGACCCTCAGACGTCAGCCTTCACATCCCTTTATCTCGCTGTGACGCGTGAGCTGTTGTACATTATCTCTACTTCCCATATAGAGCAGGAGGAAACTTCTAACTCCAACAAATCAGTGACGTGCGGTCATGGGAGGCAGGTGAGGCACAGCCTCACCCTCACCTGCCATAATGAGAGAGAAAAAAAAAGTAAAATGGAAGAAATAAATTAAATGGTTATATTTATTCAATGATAAGTATTATAGTTATTTTATATTCAACATCACCAATTTTAGGTTATTTTACTCAAAATTCCTGAATTTTCACATTTAACGCTGAAATACGGAGAAGAGCCCTGCGGTGAGGCCCCAGCCAGCAGAGCCTCACCATGGATTGATCAATAGCTCGGGTAGCTGTGCTGGTATGCTGTACAGTGAGACCGTAATGTTATCTCTCTATATGTCAGTATTAAAATGTTCAAGTATGTTTGCTCTATGAACTAAATTTCAATAATTTAGCTAATATATATAATGTACAGTGTTTTTTGTCAACAACTGCATGAGTGTAACGTCTCTCCTGAATTGAGCGGTCATGAAACCGCTGGGACAAAGGCACCACCTGAGGCACGATGATGTCGTGCCTCACCGGTAGGGGGCGCTGGTGATCCCAGGGATTCGGCCGAGGATTCCTCTTCCTCGGTCATAGAAGAAGTGACAGCAAACTACAGCCATTCATTTGTTTTCCGCTCGCCTTGCTTTACCATAGATTTTTTTTTCGCTTCTTTCGTTCAGAAGGAACAGCGCACGGACTTCATTTATAAGTAAACGTAACATATAAACAAACATGTAGGTAACGACATTACGTATTTTTTAATCACATGTGCTTGTGTGTTACAGTTTGTACTTGTAAATAATTCTAATAATTCTGCTGAGACTTTAAAAATAACCCACTCACTCTTGATAATTAAATGGGGAATAAGCTTCACTGTAGGTTCACGTGTTTGTAAATGTAATTATGATGAGATCAGTGCCTCACCAGCCATGAACCTCACCGCACGTCACTGCAACAAATGGATTATTAATGAAGGAACCTGTACCCATAGAGCATACTTAAAGTTAAAACTGGCCTGTTAAATGTGTCATGGTCATAAATCTTTCACGTTCTCCCCCGGATGGAGTAAACACCCCCCTGTGTTGAACTGCTCAGAGCCTCCCCCCTTTAAAATATACTTTTAAAACTTATAAATAAAAGTTAATCTGCTATCCTCACACCATTGTAGAATTGCCAAAGTGACATGGATTTAATCATGTGGGCTAAGAGAGTCGACTTGTCTATTTATTCACTGGTCTCAGAGGATTTTATACAAATATATATTTCAGGAACATTAATAGAAAAATTAATATCATTGGTGATTTCATCTGGTTCATGTTACCTGTCTTGTGTTTTCCAGCTCCTCTTTTCAGTTGGACAAAAAGCAGCAAAAACATGAAGTTGTTTCTGGAGTCTCCATTGAAAAACACACACTTTGAGGTGTGTGTGAACACCGTGTCCTTCTCCAAGTGTTGCACTGCTTGTTGCCAGGTGATACTTTCAGTACTACTGGGGATCTTGTTACCAGCTGGAGCTTTGGTTGACTCTCAGCAGCTACAACACACTAGTCTGAAGAGACAGTGAACAGTACGATGGTGACTGCAGTGTGTGAACTAGTTTGAAGTGGTGAGAGTCCAAGTCATGATCTGCAGTCAAATTAGTTCACGTCTGAAACCGACATTTAATTATTGTGGATAAAATGATAAATCACTTTATAAAATTAGGATATGTTGTCAGGAGGCCTTGTGATGTGTACAGGTTGATTTATGAGTTCATACCTGAACATCTACAGTGGTTCTACAGAACCGGCACTAGATGTCAGCACATCATCACTGATCACAGCTCCATCATCCAGGACATCAATTTGGAGACTAGATTTTGGGAAATAGCTGAAATTCAGAATGTTAGTTTGGTTTTACTGTGATTTAGATTTGGACTGTGATAAACGCAACAGTTTACCTGGTCTCCTGAAGCAACAGGCTTTAAACATTAAATTCCGATTGGAATAAGCAGCTCCGTTCACTGAGATGAGACACTCACTGTTGTGAATTTAAATTGCTCTTTTGCTTCTAATTGCTGATATTTGGAAATACATATTCATGTAAATACACATTCAATTTTAATTGTTTAAATCGGTGTCGTGGCACCGAAAGCTTTTGTATGTTAAATTCTATAAAATTGTAGTTTTTAAATCTGAGGTTACACATTTTTTCACTACAAATCTGTCTCTCACCTGAAATAATTTGCTTTACTGAATATCAAGCAAAAAACAAAACCTAGAACCATCCTGGAAATGTTTTCTGGAGTCAAATATCTGAAGATGTTCAGTACTGATCTTAAGAAGTTGGAACCAGACTGTAATTTTACTTGAAAAATCTTTTAAGATCAATTCAAATGAAATCAAAAATGAAATTACAATTATAACAAGTTACACTTTTCTGGCTAATTCTCAAGTCAGACTGCACAGAAACAATAAAGACAACGCAGGCAATCGTTCCCTTACGGCACAATATTTATTCAACAATATACAGATTAATTTCTCTCTGCGTCTCAGAATGAGCCTCAGTTTTTTATTATCCATCTTGCTCTCATTTTGTACATATTTTATTTACAAGATTTAAAATAAGTCTTTTCCATCTATACAACATCAATAATACAGTGTTAACACGTGGTCCAGCAGCTTCCCTTGAAGCGTCTAGGTGAGATTCATCATTTAGAATTTATTTTTCTCTCATAAACCAGCTGATGTTTCTGAGCCACAGAGCAGCAAAACTTACAGAAGGGCTCAAACATGCACCAAAAATGTCCAGGTGTAGCTTTCTTTCAAGTTTGATTTTCACCCCCATTGGAGAGGCCCTTCATTCTGCAGCACCTCAACAGGGTGTAGAAATAGAATCACTGGATGGGGACAGTGTCGAGGACCTGCACCTTAAAAAAAAAACTAAATCAGTCTAAATGCATCAGCCCCATCCCACCTAACCGGGGAAAATGTTGCATAGAATCAATTCTGACTTCAAAAACAGAAATTTTGGTGCTGCCAGTTTTAAAATGTAGCTTCTTTGATAAACTCCTGAGACCTTTGAGACGCCTTCAACTTTTATTTGGTTTTGAAAAGAAAATATAATAGTTGTACCCTTAGACTTTAACAAAAATAGCATTGTGTTGGATGTGACATCACAAAGAAGTACTACTTTGAAGAGACTAAAACCCTGCATTGAGTGT
Source organism: Antennarius maculatus (assembly GCA_013358685.1). Taxonomy (NCBI): domain Eukaryota; kingdom Metazoa; phylum Chordata; class Actinopteri; order Lophiiformes; family Antennariidae; genus Antennarius; species Antennarius maculatus. The sequence continues at coordinate 11,184,009 of CM023618.1, forward strand.
ACACACATTTGCACATCTATATATTTATATATATCATTTTGATAACTATCTTGAGGAGCGAGGTGGATGGAATAAAGTGCATTATACTGTATGAAAACAAAGCCCACAGATATCACATGCAAGACTGGAAATGAACATTTGTCCACCAGCAAAAGCAAAAAAAAAAAAAAAAAAAAAAGTACAAATTTATCCAGACATTTTTTAAACCATTAGTAACCATGAGATTTTGAGAAGTGGACCACATTCACTGGCGTGATCAATTCCAGTCCTGAGCACATGCAGATAACACCAGGTATTGAGGGATATTTGTCTACTGGTTACTCTAAGTCAACATACAGCACCAACATGGTTGCTGGTGGCCAGGGCCGGCCATCAATGACATGGACACGTCACCAGTTTTTAAAACAGCCACTCAACTCACAGCAAAAATACAGCAAATGGGAAAAAGGCTCTTTGAGCCACACAGCACAGGGATCGACAGCAGACGGACCGGGTGAGTGTGAACTCCAGCTGCACCCTCCTGTTCCACACTCCAGTCCAGCAGATGAAGGCCAAAAAACCCACAACTTTTTGCCTGAACTTGTTAAGGCTAAAGCGCAAACAGGACTCACTCAGCAGCAGCAGCAGCCGTGGAGGATTCTGGGACAGTGGCAGCAGGAGTGTGTGTGGGACATTTCACTGCAGAAGGAACTGACTTTTATATACATTTACCATTCATTCACAGTTCAAAACAAGCACTTGAGCAAGACGTGAAAAATGCAATACAACAGCTGACGTCTAAAGTACACTGAGGCATAATACACTGCTTGTACAAGTGAACAGCGAAGCTTAGCAATGATCGTGGAAGTACAGCAGGTCGCACGCAACTGTGATGAGTGGAAAGGAAAAGTCTGGCAGAAATAAAGAAGCGGCATCTAAGGGCACACTGAGACGTACGTCCAATCATCCCATTTTGTCCCCTGACTTTAAACGATGATCAGTAAACAGAAAAAGTAGGCATTTTAACTTAAGACACCCATGTAATAAAAGAAAAATCCTTTAAGAGAGGATGTGTATTGGCACATCTGGCAAAGACAAGGACAAAATTTGGGTTTGGCTCACTGTCAACGTCACACTCCTGACCAGCAGTGCTTTTCTGGGGCACTAAACATGCAGACAATCTTTCCATGTTTAAATTACTCAGCCTGGGAATGGAGCTCTATAGAAGGCAGATGCAGGCATTTTACAGCAGATCCAAGTCCATGCATGAGATTCATAAAAAAAAAAATTGCACTTCAAAAATCATGACATGAAACAAAGTAAGCAGGGCCTTTCAGGGGAATTAAAAAAAATCAGGGTAACCCCTGATATTGATTGACAAAAACATGAAAACCTGAAGATCGTCATGTTCTTGTTTTGCAGCCGTGAATAGTGTGATTGCACTGAAATAAGAGGCCGAGATTTTCAGTCAGAACTCCTCACGTGAACACAGATTTAACTGTCGATGCACCGGTTTACAAGTGCTCCAGTTTCAAACTTAATGGCATCTTCGAATCCTGCGTCTGACTGGGAGACAGGTGTCTGAGTGGCAGGTGATCACACAATGAGGTAGAACAAAATGTTTCATGAGCATCCAATCCCAACACAAACCACTAGACAGACGTCACAGTGACACCTCAAGTGCAGTGACAAATTCTGGCCTCCAGGAGGCAGTAACTCACCAGCTCACAGCATGCAAACCAAAATACAAGTGCTTTCAGGTGGAAAGACCCATTAACTAGTTTGAACCACAACAATAATCCACTATAAAGTGATTGCTTTTTAGCTTCAGGCTAAAACCTGCATTTTCTGCCATGTTCTAATAGCTTCAATTTTACATCAAGTCATGAGATGAATTAACTCTTCTGGTAGCTGCAGATTAATGATTTCCTCAGATTTATCCAAATAAATCTTGAGGCAAGACAAATCCCTCAACCACATTCCAGTTAGGTTACACAATAATCCTAAAAGTCTGATTTAACAAAGTGAACGTCACGACAAGAGAATCACTTGGGTCCGACTAATTTCGAGCCAAAGCATCATCACACTGAAGAAAAACAAATGCTACTTTCTTTGGACTGTGAGTTTAAAAAATGAAAACATTTCAAGAAATTTTATTCATAAAATCATTTATGCTCAATTTAAAAACAACAATTACTAAGGAAGATAATCAGCAAGACAATTGCACGTGAGCCCGGGAATGAAAGGGAAGGAATGAGGAGACCCCAACTCTTCTCCTCATTTGAAACGGTGTTATTGCTGATTGTTTTGTTTGACCAAAAAAAAAAGACAAAAAGAAGGAAAACAAGTCATCCATCTGCCTACAGTGAAACTGGTTTCTCTCAATTTTCCTCATTTTCTTTGTGGAACACTCGGCTAAGATGTAGAGACATGCTGGAATATTTTACAATAAACCGTCAGAAACAACTGCAGCTCACCGCTGTGAACATTTACGGATGTTAAAAAGTTGACAAATCAGAACGTGTTCCTACACACACACACACACACACACACACACACACACACACACACACACACACACAAAGATAGGTAGACAAAAGTTGTCTTAGTAGGGCTCTTAAGGGTTGCAAAAAAACTGCAAGAGGAAGTAAGTTATGAACAGGTAGTATGTGTGCGATTGTGTGTGTGTGTGTGTGTGTGCTTGTGTGTGTGTGTCTACAATGCCCTGCACTGCACATTAAACCTGTGATATGATCTGCATGTTGAAGCTGGGTGAGCGAGACTGCTTGGAGAGAGGCGTGCCGGGAGAGAGGATGTCCTGGCCTTCATCTGGCCGGACCAGGTGCTCCTCCTTCAGGCTGATGGTGGAATGGCGGTGGGGGCCTCCCGCCGGAAGCCCTCCCTCTCTGTCAGAGCCCCCCGCTGCCTCCTCTCTCTCTTCATCGCCTCCGTTCAGGTTGAAATTCATGCAGTCGAAGGACTTGCTGGAGGAGGTGCTGCCAGTCCGCACCAGCGTGGGCCCCGCCGGGAAGCTCAGGTGCTTCTTTATGGGGCTCAGCTGGATGGCGTCCAGGTTGATGCTGGCTGGAGGCGACTGCTGCCTCTGGTGATGTCTTCTCGCCTCGGCCTGTTGAACTGCCAACGCCTCCGACTCCCTCTCCCGCTCTTTCTCCTTCTCCCGAGACAGTCTGGCAGTGATGGCCTTCTTGATGCTGCTGCTGTTCAGGCTGCCCCCCCTTGGCCCCACACCTCCACCGCTCGCCTTGGTTCCGCTGGGCTGGCTGCTGTTCGACGCCCCGGAGGAGAAACCCTCGTCAGGGTCGTTCAGATTGAAGGAGTCCTCTCCGCCGCTCATACCGTCAGCCTCTGAGTACCAACACGCACAAATGCAGAGAAAGAAAACATGGTAGACAGACAGAAGAGTGAGATGACCACTGAGGTGTACCAAAGTTGCAACTTTAATACTTTGAGTTCAGCGGAGAGTTTTTTATCATGCTAACACCAAAGTAACACCAAAATAATTAGCCTATTTCCATTCTAGTGTAGCAACAACATTAAGAATCTAGACAACGCTTCACCATAGCGGCCTTCTGACATACAGTGGCAACAGGAGCTGCTTTATTAGTGTTTCTTTGTGCACCAGTCAGAGGTAAAATTAAATACGGTATGATTCAGAAAGACATCTGACAAGTTTTATGTGAGAAGTATATAGTTTGATTAGCACAATAAGACACACTGAAAATATAAACTGTAATAGTTAGAATTAACAAGTAAAAAACTTAAACAGTTCTTAATCCTATGACCTCATCATTCGAGAGCTGAAATGGGAAAAAAAACGACATACAAAGTTAGAAAGGATGCATGTTATCAACACAGTTTTGCAGGACGGAGCCTGTCCAGAGGAGACAGAGGATCAGCTGTCTTCATGCATCAGAGACGTGCAAAACTGGGTGAAACCAAAGGCAGCACCAAAGAAGAAATGGAAGAACTGAGAAGGTCTAGACTGACATGCATATTATGAAGAGAAGACACATGCTCTCCTGCTCCATCCCTCATTTCTCCTGCAGCGCCGGCCCACAGGTCACATGCCTGGCCCAGCCCACCAATCGGTAGTAGAGTCTGTACGCCTCACCGGATTGCAACGCAGTTAATCAATAGCACTCCGGGTGGAGCCGACAACACACAAGGCTAAAGGGTTGGTCTGTAAGCCACGATAAGCAAACCTGATCCCAAACAACAAGCTCAAAGTTCTTCAAAGTTTTGCATGATTGGAACTGTAATGAGGTTTTTCTATGTTTTAACCTTTTGACAACAATTTATTTCAGTGTTCCTGAGTGCAAACTCATTAACATCTATGATTTATTTTGGTTTTCATTATGCAGCATTAGTGGTGGATCACAGATAATTTATAATACAGAACACTTCCGAGATGGTGCAATCACTGACAGCATGACAGGCAAAATGTCTGAACAGACAGTAAAAATAAACGCAAACCTATTTCAATAAAGGAACCCGAATCTGAACGTATAATAATTAGGAAAGTGATATTTTGAGTTTTGAAGATGATGGTGCAGCACAAAGCAGGTGAACCTGGGTCATGTGTAGGTCAACATTGTGTGCCTTTAATTTAAATATATTATAATTTCTGATAATAGCTATATTTTAAATATATGAATTGAATATTTTAATTGTATATTTAATAATAAATATACGATTAAAACAAAATACCGGTACTCAACTGCATGCTTGGATCACTAATCTATTGCATTCATATCATTTTCAATAGACAGCCTACACAAATGAAAGATCCGAGTGTCCTTAAACACAGCACCGGTGAGACTAAGGTCGTCTTTTTTCTCAATGATAGAACAAAAAGCCATCAAATATTCATGAGCGGAGTATCTCAATAAAACGAGACCTGTATCACATTCATTTAAACTGTGGAGTGAAACTAATCAAAAATACTGGCTTCCTTGCATGAATGAAAGCAATCCACAAACATGTGAAAAACTGCTAAAGATTGTGTCAAAAAGGATATGTCATTTTTAATTAACTGGCCATTAGAATGATTGATTGTTACTATGAAGCTCCAGACTTAATGATGCTTTATAGGCATTTCTTTTTAAATCCTAGGCTTACATTTTTATATTTATGTCTTTAATAGAGTTAGATAGGGCAAAATTTTTGAGATGCACTAGTGGTACAGCATCACATCAGGAAAAACTTGAGATTAAAATCCAAATAAGTACAAATTGTCAAACTTTTCTGTCCAGCCCAACCTCTGGTTTTACCTGAAGCTCACATTTTATTACAGAGCGAGGCTTGTCCTTGAACGTGACATGTTGACTTTTGGACTTCCAAAGCTTTTGGTACATACAAATCATTTGCACAACAAAGCATGGAAATAGAAGATCTGCATATTAAAACATGGAAATCCCTTTCAAGGTTTCTGTCCGACAGAAGTTTCAAGAGGTCATTTTTGTAATAATTGTCTTAAAATATACTTAAATTATTTTAAACAAAACAACTTGAATGAATTTTTTTTTCTTCCTACCAGAATATTTTTTATGACTGGTAATGAGAAGATGATGGATGGCACTCGACAAACATGGACCGTAAAGCCAAGAATGAACCATGTCCAGAGATCTGAATGATGTTTCAAAATATCAAAGCTGCCAGAAATGGAGTTGGATGAACATTCAGGTAGACAAAATGGGTCACATGATTGGCTCGCCGCAGCTTGAAGTACAGTATTTACCATTTTTGAAAACGGTTGCTCTGTTAGAATGTTTAGGCGGTTTTCATTTACCGGATGCTTGCTGTACCGTGCACATGCATGATGAAAAGCCCATTCCCACTCGCTGAGCTGAGGAATCAAACCCAACGTGGCAGATGACTAAATTAGGATAAAATAAAGTAGCTAGACTGAAAAACAAAAAGTAGGGCCACTTCCTGTAGGATGGAGGCAGTGGTTAGGAGTTCACTGAATGACATTAAATACTGAGGATGCATGACGTCTGGTACTGTCGATGTTTTGTTTAAACGGATGTAAAAACAATGATCAAATCTGTAAAGTTGAGATAATTTAGAGTCAAAGGTCAGAGCTGCAGGTTGGGAAATGAACACGCTCAGTGAGTAACAAGGGCGGCGGTCTAAAGCACGCTGGAGGCACGATGAGGAAAAAAAATGCGACATGGTACATGCAAAATGGCCACGAGCCAAACTTCCTTCAAACCCAGAATAGGCGACTCGTCCACAGTGAATAAACAGAATAGCAGGGGTCTGATAGCAGAGGGGGGGAGGGGGGCTGGCTGAGGGTCTGCTGGATGAGTTAGTATACTCTGGGGAAGTGAAGAGGCAGCCAGAATGGGTATGGCAAAGTTCACCCTCTTTAGCAGAGGAGGGGTGGGAGGCGGAGGAGGAGTGTTTGGAAGATACGGATCGAAGGGGCAACTCCTCCCGAGAGCCTCCCTGCATCGCGAGTCCAGCTCACAACCCCTACCCTCGAATGTGATGGGGGGAATGACGCTGGTGCTGCTGCTGCGGCTTTGAGGATGCCCTCCTCTCTCCTCATTGGCTGCAGGGTCCCTGTGAGTGTGGCGGTGGTTCTGGGCGAGGCTAGGAGGATTGACGAAGAGGCTCAACTCTGCATCAGTTGAGTAGTCAAAACAATCTGGGAGTCAACAACACAGACGGGGAAACAAGGTTCTTTAGTGTGAACCGGCTTCAACTGATTCTGGCCCCATCCATCCTGAGCACAGCCAGCCCAACATCTGTTCTGTAACTAATTTGTAGATTTTAAAAATAAAAAAGGACGTGTTATTTAAAAAAAAAAAAAATTGTCCGCCCCATTACCCATCTACTGGGGAAAATGGGGGCCAGCATGTTGCCTAAAATGTAACTGGTGACACAAAGCACGGCACATACTGAGTAGACAAGACAAGCAAACGAAAGCGATAAAGAGCAGCGAGTGGCACAAGCACTGCAACACAGCGTCTACGTGACCAACGGTGCACAGTGATGGACATGAAACACCAGCTGGACGGTTCTAGTGGTGTGACCGCTTTACACACACACACACACACACACACACACACACACACACACACACACACACACACACACACACACACACACACACACACACACACAACCTTCTCACCAAATAGTTCCTACCTGTAGCCTTTTATGAATCATAGAAAGTCAACTTGTCAGTTTGCAGATTAAAAACGCAACAGAAAACTCAAAACTTCTTGAATAACTTCCTTGTCCCACCTCAAACAGAACATCTGGATAATCAGGTTTTACGTCTCTGTTCTGAAGTCACCTTTTCCAGCGTTCTTACCCTCTCTCTTCCAGCGGTGGCGTCTGATGGAGGCAGTGGTGATAGCCGAGATGGAGATGCGGCTGATGGTGGGGGTCACCTCCACCTGGAGCACTTTGCGTCCCAGCGGTTCATCGGGAGCGCTGTCTGGCAGCGAGTTCCTCATGGCGTTCCCCAGCTGGTGGTGACACAGTCAGATGAAGACCAATAAGCAGTTGATAAAACAAAAACAAACAAAACCCCATGGTGGTTTGAGCCATCGGTCACCAACTCCGTACATAAAGTGTTGTTAGTCTTACCAAGAGAGGTTGGGAATAAAGCTCCAGCTGAGCTCGGTACAGAACGTCCTCCAGAGCCTCCCGTCCCATCTCCCATTCGCCGTTGTATCTACAGAACAAAATACAAAGCAACAACAGACACACACACACCAGCGCTAAATTAGGAAATATTGTATTATTTGTGTAGCTAAGGGCCTCTGATAAGATCCCACTAAGTCCGACGCCCGTCCACCTGAACTAGTCAAAGTTACTGTGCGACGCCTGTAGCTGCAGCGATGGAGGGAAGAACTCATCAGACACTGCAAATATAAAAATGTTTGGAAAAGGAAACAAATTTCTTTGTATGACAAAAATATAATTTTAAAAAATTGTTAATGAAAAGGTGTGACTTGGCAATGCGGAAACTGGAAATCTGGGTGTTTTTGTGCGTGTGTGTGTTTGTGTGTGCCCTCCTGTCTTCCCTGTCTGTCTCTCCCTCCCTGTCTCTCTCCCTGTGTCTGTCTCGTATTAGTGGACATAATCTAAATCCCCAAGTGTCCCCAGCAGGTGCCAAGGTCCCTCTGCATGTGCAGAGCTGTGGATTCAACTCCTCTTTCCTTCCTGTTCATCTGATCAGGCCTGGGGTGAATGTCCGAGCTGGATGGCCTATAGAAGGGATTACTAAAGAAGCCCATTATTGGTTCATACACACAATCAGCTGCAACGTCGACCACCCAGTACTGAATCCGGCTGGACAACCTCACGGATGATGAAGCACCAACTTGTCGTCGCTACTCCATCCTCAACAGTGTGTACTTTCAGCCTAAACTGAATCAGGGTATCCGTCTCTGGAGCATGGGCTATCATCGTAGAGACATAATCAGCTTTGCAGCGACTGTCCTCACAGGAGATAAAATCACCTGCTCCCACAATGCACTGCCAGTGCTATCAGCCTGTATAGTGGGGGAGCGTCCGTCCTTGCTCGAGTGATAGCATGTGGCTGTGAGAGGTTTTCAGTACTAGATTGAAGCAATCTGGAGCGACTGCCCTCATCAGCGATGTCCCGCAGAGGAACAGCAAAAAAAATGCGAGACCGTTTTCTTCCCAAGCCCGTAATCTATTGTAAAAAGTCTGGGCATCCAAGGTCGAGGACTCATCCATTAGATGAATCAATTAAAATGCAAAACTTCTGGTTCAAACTCGACGTACAGATTTGATTGTTTGTTCAACTGGAAGCTGTTTTATGAGAAACGGCTTTAACGCACACAAAAAATGTCAAATCAGTTAGCAGGTAACGGATGAACACAGTAGAGCATCAAGACGTTGATGAGAAAGAACATCAAGAAAACAAATACAGGCAAACCTCGGTTTCCAACCACAATTCGTTCTGGAAGGCTGTTCGAAAACCGATTTGTTCGAATTCCAAATACATTTTTCCGATTACAAATAATGTAAATGGTCTTAATCTGTTCCAAGACACTAGAAAGCTACCTTTTTTCAACATAATTTCATTTGTATATCAAATTGTATAGCAATGAAACATATCAAAGAAATGTAAAAGAAACAAACACGAGAAAGAAGAAAGAAAAAAAAAAACATCAACATATTCAGGTTAGCCTAAGGTATGAGTTACCGTCATCTTTTGGACAGAAGTTTACAGTACTGTAACTCGTACCATAGGCAATGGAACGCAAATTAAATGAAAAATTATTGAATACAGTAAACTAAAATAAAAAGCAAATTACCGTCACGTTTTCTCTCGACCTTACTCACCTTTTCTCGCGCTTCGCGGCGAGAAATAATAATAAAAATAATAATGGATCAGATTTATATAGCGCTTTTCTGGACACTCAAAGACACTTTTACATTTGATCCATTATTCATTCAATCCTCATTCATGCTTGGTGATGGTAGACTACGTGTGTAGTCACAGCTGCCCTGGGGCAGACTGACAGAGAAGTGGCTGCCAATCTGCGCCTACGATCCCTCCGACCACCAGCGGAACAATCACACACATTCACACATCAGCGAGTGCCCCACTGGAGGCAAGAAGGGTAAAGTGTCTTGCCCAAGGACACAACAAAAGACTCGGCGGGAGCGGAAATCGAACCGCCAATCTTGAATCATTGGATGACCCGCGATACCACTGAGCCACGGTCACCCCAAAAAGGCATTTATTTCACGTTTGACTTCCAAATTTTGTTCAACTTCTCAGACAAAAAAATTCAAAATTTTTTAGGGGGGATTCCGATTTGTTCGATGTCTAAAGCATTCGAAAACCAAGGTTTGCTTGTAGTAAAATAGAGTAAAGTTTAAATTTGTACTTCCTAGGTTGTCAAAGAATGGCTTTAAAAGTTCCTTACATGGCGTGATAGACGGCGGTCAGCATCTGCACCATGAACTCAGGGTCCAGCAGCACTCGGTTACACGGTTCCCGCCACAGCTTCTGCTGTTGCCGGGGGAAGCCGCATACACACAACCTGAGGAGGGACGACACACACACACACACACACACACACACACACACACACACACACACACACACAGACACACACACACACACACACACACACACACACACACACACACACACACACACACACACACACACACACACACACACACACACACACACAGAGTAAGGCAGGCCAAGTCATACAGCATCAGGCAATAAGGAGAGGTGGCTAGGACTGGAAAAACAAGGCCAAGGCTCTGAGAGCGACAAGCACAGATCAGATGAGAAAAACCAAAGAGAACATCAGTCCCTTCCTGTGTACCGAGGAATCCCAACAGGCAGAGAGCAGAAAGAACAAACTGTTAAATAGCTCACGCTCCTGGGGGTCAGGCAAGGTTAGAAGACGGGATGTTCAGACGACACCGCAAGGCTCAGCTCAAAGTCTGTGCATTGTTCTCGTTTTCTGAGACCTCCAAAGTGGGTTTGCCGTGTGTCTAGACTGAGCTCACTTCAGGCGTCGTCCGTCTGCCCTCTCACAGTGGGGGGGGGGGTCTTATGATCCTGAACTGCCTGCAGGCTGCGGTGGAACAATCACTGGGAAGCGGTTCTTCTGCACAGCCTCATATTGTGAATTCCACATTGATCCTTTCTCAAAACTCCAGGGCATCTCTGGAGACTGACGGACTCAGACAGGTAGACAGCAGTTATGCTTTCACCCGGCTGATCAAAAGGCAACAGAGGCATGGTGAAACTGCACAAATCCTCCTGCATCGAGTGTTAACACAGGGTGGGAGGCGATGTGATGCCCGATTAAGAAGAGAATGTATGAAAATGTAAAGGGATCCATAGAGGAGAGGATAGTAAACAAAAAGAAAAAAGCATTCTTCCCACGAAGTTTTCCTCACCGTGAGCTCATCCTGCAGACGGACTGATAGGACGACAGGGGCATGTAGACCACAGCAGAGTTGTAGCAGAGCATGAGGAAACATAGCACTTCAAACCTGCAAAATACAAGTCAACCACAATAACACTCCTGTTAGGTGCAAGCTGAAATGCATAAACGAATGACGATTCAACCGAAAATCAAAACAAAGATCATACAAAGACAATACATCTAAAATCTAACCATATCAGTTAAGAGATTGTTGCTAACAGACATTATTCTGAATTTTACGGTGGAGACGGCTCATGGACTAGCTGACTATCATCAGTCTGATAGAATGGGCTCCTCTCTGGAGCTTTGGGCGTTCCTCTCATGAACACCATCTGAAGTTATACTAATGGATTTCCAAATAAGCTACAAGGCCTGATTGAAATCCATTCGGTACGTTAACAGAACTGGCGGATGGCCACGCTGCCCTGAACAACAGACAGGATGATCAGTCTGATCCGAACCACTGTTACAGTAACAGCTACAGCAGTTCAGATATCTGTGCATGTGTCATTGCAAACTGCTGCTGCACAAAAATGCTGCACCTGCATCTGAGCATTTTCTGGCAGGACGTCATGAGGCTTCATTTCCATACTGAGATAATCATTCATCCACAGCAGCAGGGAAAACATAAGAGCCAAAAAAGCTTTCAGGCCTGCAGAGTTTGGCTGGGTTACACTCTCATATTCAATGGTCTATTTCATCTTAGGGAAATATAAAAATAACTGTTTCAATGAAAAAGAAAATAAATCCAATGGACAAAACGGAATTCAGGTTGGTGATGCAACCTGTGTTTACTTAAACCAACAACTTACAGTGCTACCGTTCCCTCTGTATACAGTTATAAGACAAGATTCCAGCCACTCTGCTGATTCAAAACCAACTGCAATTTAATAGTGTTGGTGACATTTGCTCTGCGTCCCCAGTGATTCCCTCCCAGTTTGCATCTGGTGCAGGTGGACTGGTACCTGTTCTGAGCTGTGAAGGTCTCTCTCTGAGGGTGGAGGCCACTGTACACCACTCTGATCAGGTCGTGTTGACACAGAGCCCCCTCTGTAAGTGCCATGGATCCCAGGCAAGAAGGCTAGACACACAACAAGCAAACACACAATCAAAAATACTTGTCTACCATGTTTGACTATAAAGCTCATCAATCGGCAGTGATGCTGTTGCAATAGAACTAATAATATTATTATTATAATTATTTTAATGATAATTTGTTATTAATTATAATTTATATTTTCATCCTTATCTGGTCTAGATTTCTCAAAGTTTTGAACATGGTGTTACACTCCAATTTTACTTTTCAATGACTGGATTTGAATCTTGCATTACAGGCTGGATACAGCTCAAATTAAGTTTGAATCTGGCTTTTAAGCTGGTTTTAGTTAAACAGTTCGTAATATCATCAACAGGTGTGTATCAAAGCATTATTCTGGTGGTCCTAGTCTTTTTTCTTGGATACTATCAACTTTTTATTTTCCCATCTAGAGTGTTAGCTCAGTTTAGCTGCATTTGGGCATTGTTTTGAATGACTGGAGTTTAAACGGGTATAACCTAGTATAATTTGTACATGTAATGTACATGTAAGTTGTCCCTATGTTGAGTTAACTTAAAACCATCTGACAAACATCAGAAGAGTAACGCAGAAAGACAAAAATGCTCAGGCGACAACGAACCAGTGGCTGAATGTAAAGAGTGGAATGTACGCAAATGATGAAGGTTTGGGGATAAGACCACTTTGGTGCACAGAGCCACACTACGAAGCATGCTGTGATGTTTACACACACACACACACACACACACACACACACACACACACACACACACACACACACACACACACACACATTTCCTTCATTCTCTCAAAGAGTCTCTCAAGCTTGTAATTACAGAAATAAATTGCCCTAAGCACACGCCACGCCGTGAAGTCTCATCCATACTCATGAACACACTCTCTTGGCCCCACTGAGGGCTGTCAAACTGTATAACACTTGTGTAAACACTCTGCTCTGCTTTGGGTAGCAGAAAAATGGCCTAAAATGCTGGCAAATGGCTCTCTCATCCCTCAGTAAGAATGCATCTCCTTTTTATACTTTTGTAACAAATTCTTGCTCAGTGTTGCTATTTTACAATCTGTATGTCAAAATTCAGAAAATGTATAACTAAAAAAAGGAATGGAAAGAGCCATTTCATTTTAAAATAAAAATACTCTATAAACTTAGGGATTTAGTTGTTGCTGCTGTCCTGCTCAAGCTTTTCAAGCTAAATGTTGTATTAATGTATGAAATTAAGCTTCTCAAATAACAAGTAATTCAAATAGACAGGGATCAACAGCTAGAGTAAAGGCAATCGCAATAAACTGTAAAATCTCTCCTAGAATACATTCATAGTGAAGTCTGTGGCACAGATCAATAAGCCCTGTAGGTACGATTAAAGAAAACCGACACTGAGGACCCATCTTCCAAACAGCCACTTAGAAAGGTCTGTAATGCTCCAACATTCAGTGGAAGAACAGAAAAAAGGAGCAAAAACTATATGTAGGATAAGCATCAGTAGTGGAGTATACTGAGAGCACAAGCCTTGGAAACATGAACTGATGTGACAGACAGGAGCCTCACCTCATGATATATAGATGGTTTGGACAGAGAGGGAATTGTGAAGGAAAGGAGCCGGCTGTTCCCATCTTTATCCACGATCTCCTGCAGAACAAAAGACAGAGTCTGCTTCGTTAAAGACGTTCACACTGACTTTGTTTTTTCCTCCTCTGTAAACCACAAAGAACATTTAGTAGCATAGGAACGCTGTCCCTCCGGCTGCTGATATAAATTAATTTTTGACTGGCATAATAAATAAATCCACACCCACACAATTTCAGTTTCACACTAACATATGGCACAAAGATGAATGTGTTTCTAAAAATAATATTGTTTCTAAAAGTAATGTCTATACCAGTCAATAAGGTAGTGAACAGTAATCACAGAGGTGCAGGGGCGGGCGTCTTTAATGTGCAGTTGAGGATGATTCAAGCAGTGTGTGTGTGTGTGTGAGTTATTTGAGAGATTACCATTATGATGCATGAGCATAGCAGGCATGTTTTCAGACAGAAATAGCCTTTGGAGTGTAATGATGTTCCTTTGTTTCATTTGTGTCGTTTATGGCAGATGTTGATGGCACTTTCATTATACGTTTAAATGTGGTTCGTGTGATTTCACTGCCATTCTTTATTTCCTCTCATGTTCAGATCAAAGTGACCAGAGTTCTGTTTCCTGGCTGGGCGGAGTAGTACACAAATGTAGAGAAAACAACAAACACCAGTTTATCCATCCACTCATCAAAGCACGCCTCATCTACATGTTCTGAATGTAGTACCAAAAAGACTTCATCCCTTTTATCTCGCATTCTGCCTGAGCTTACAGCTGGTTCAGGTCTCACCCTGCCCTTCAGTGGCTAGCTGAATATCTTTAAATATCTGATGGGACTGCTGAGAGCAAAGCTGTTTATCAGAGCTCCGTCATCAGGGACCGTTGGAGGGAGGCCTATGAGTGTGTGTGTGTGTGTGTGTGTGTGTGTGTGTGTGTGTGTGTGTGTGTGTGTGTGTGTGTGTGTGTGTGTGTGTGTGTGGACAGCATAGACAGAAAGTAATAAATTATGCATGGCTATGCCCTTAGCTGTGCTGGCTGACATGGAGCTCTTGCTATTGATGTTGCTAGCTTTAGGCCCATTTCCCCGAGGATGTCTTACAGTGATGCAATCTACCCTGAGTGTATCCATTAAGAACGTTTTCCTTGAAGATTGTCTTTAATGTCAACACACCTACAGCCTTACTAATTTTCAACTTGCATTGTCTAAAATATAACCGATAGTTTGCATAGAAACATCCGGGCCTTTCCATGTCTACCAATGGAAAATTCAGACACAATGTCAATCATAACTATCTATGCTGCCTTATGCTTCTTAGAAAAGTCCAGTTCTTCATGCCTATATCCTATGTGCTTTACTTAGACTGGACTTTCATACTTTTCTGTCAAGCTCTGACAAAGTTGCAGACTTTCAAAAAAAAAAAAAAAAAATGAAAGGAGGCTACAGCTTTTTTCATGAGGAGTCTACATACTGAAAGTATATATCTTGTATGAGGTCTTTGCTTTACCTCATCACGGCCCATTACCCCCCCACCAATGGCGAACACCCACCAGATTATAGATACCCAGGAGGAGGGCCTCGATGCACCCATTGCTCTGGCGATCCCTGCTGGCTGTGATGCGCAGGTATACCCACACCAGCTCTGGAAGGAACTGCAGGGTGAAGCGACGCAGGCGGTCTTCAGAGCTTCGGTACAGCTCAAAGAGCTGGTGGCAGACAGGCTCAAGTAGCTGCATGGGAAAATGAAAGTTGTGAGAAATATAATGCAGCTGGTGGGAAAACCCAATAAAGTTTAAACAAAAGCTGGCAATGCCACCCATATCCATCAAATATGAACATATGGTCAAAAC
Organism: Antennarius maculatus; assembly: GCA_013358685.1. NCBI lineage: Eukaryota > Metazoa > Chordata > Actinopteri > Lophiiformes > Antennariidae > Antennarius > Antennarius maculatus. Next base: position 11,199,448 of record CM023618.1, read on the forward strand.
GACACAAAAATCTGAGAAGAGGTACGAGAAACTTCAGCCTTAACACCAGAAATACATAATATTCCACCGACAATATTTTTGTTTCAAACCATGAATAAATATCTGATGGAGTAAAACTCAGCAGTTCAGGCAGATGGAGGGAAAGACTTCCTATTGGTCAGTGGTGGGAGGTGTGTGACAGCAGTGGGGATAAATCACTACAATGAAAGTCTGGTCAGATGTTGTCTCAGGGACGCCAGCTGATGTGTTTATGCTGCACAGGGGGCACTGAAATGAGGGCTGCACAGCACCGCCGCATACAGTCAGTGAGTGGGGGCTTGTTGCTGACACGGATATAAGCAGAAACTCGTTAATGAAGCTGGCAAAGCAAACAAACACTCCGACACACAATAGTAAAGCACACTTTGCAACCCCTCCATCACAGGCTCACACCCTCCTGGATCACTTGTGTAATCAGGAATTGACAGCACTAATGGAATTTAGTTCTGTGGCTGCTTCACACTTGAATTTGACCATGCAAGAGTGAATAAAGTACAGGCTGCATCATTTGAGTAGAATTGATTCCTATGTCACTAACTGCCTCCGTCCTTGGCTCCAAAATTAGTATTTGGTACTTTAAAGAGAAAATGCTGGTTTAGCTTTGTTGGTGCAGGAAAAAGCTTGGAATATAAATATATATACAAAAGAAAAACAAACGGAAAAGAAACCGAAGTCGCTAGTGTATTGCAACACACCTAATATAAAAGCTTAGACAGAATAGTGTTCGTTGTCTCACGTGTGTATCTTTTCTAGCTGGAGTGGCAGATGTTCCTGTCTGTAAGAGTGCTGTGTGTGCGTGTTTCTATTTTAAGAACAGTGTGTGCCATCTCATAGGTAGTGTGATTGGCCGAGTGCCTGTCCATCACACTTTCCCAGAGAACAATGTCCTTGTATTTTAATGCATCTGTGCAGCCTGCAGACACAGTGCTGCGTCTGTCTTCTTTGCTACCATTTGAGAGTCACTAGCAATGCATTTCCTTCAGCTTAAAACAGCCTTATGTTGCATGTGTTTGTGCCCTTTTCCACTTCACCTCATTGTTGGGGTCCTGGATGACTCTGTAGAGTGCTGGCACGAGGGACTTCTTCAGATGAAGGCTGCCGGCATAGCTGGGGATGTGGGTTTCTGGTAAAGACTTAAGAGATGACAAAAGAATGTTTCCTGGGTAAATATATATGATTTTCACATTTATTCTCAAGATTTTAGATACAACACCTCAGGCCATCCTCTTCACTATTTAATTATCACCTTGATTACATGTATAGGAAACAGAAGACCATTGATTTTGACAATATTTGAATGTCATATAGTCCATGTAATCAGTATATGTACTTTCAAATAAGACAATGAGAGTACTTCCCATTTAAACATTATGTAAGCTTCTTCTCCAATCATTAAAGCAAATAGTTTAAAAAAAAACAACAACTTTAAAAATCAGAGCGATATTCTGCATCAATAAAACAAACAGTAATGAAATCCCCATGAAAGTTGCACCTCATGCAGTAATCTATTTGCACCATATTTGCATGATGTCGATGCTGATTTGCACATCAGATAACTTGAATACGAACAGGTTTCTCAGTAATGGCCACTTTAAGACCAGGAGAGATGATGAATAAAAGAAGAGGCAGTATTCATTATTTGGAAAGCACAGATCTATATAAACAAAAATCTTAGCAGAATAGTAATTTTCTTTAGAAAATTTTTAAAGGATAAATTTAAAAATTGGATGTTTTACACAAGGAAGTGGAATAGGTGCTGTGTCCTCACATTTTCAGAATTTATCACAAAAAATTTTGAAATTGCATGCCTTCCAGTACATCTAGTACACTTCATAGAAAATAGGGATTCAATGTCAGACTTAATCTACTCAGTCCAATTTACTGACATCATGCCATGACATAATGAATCCATACAATGCCTCTCCCCTTTTCACCCTGAGCAGTGGTCATATCCACAAGCGGGATTGGATGTGTCTATGTAATCAATGTTCAGTAATCAATGAGAAATAAAAAAAATATTGAAATACCATAGTAAAAAGATGAGATAATTAAAGTTGTGTTTCCTGGCAATCATCACAGACAATGAGGGATGAATGGCTAACAAGATGGAAGGGCTAACAGGACGCAGTCTGACTTACTTCAGTGAGACATGGTTATGATCCCAGATAATACGTCTCTGGTCCACATGTCATATCAATGCATTTTCTTTATTAGTCATCATACTCTGTTTTCCTCTTTCGCAATTTTGTGAAATTACATGAAGTCTTTTTTTAAAATCTTAATTTCTTTTTAATCCACCTTCAATCATATCCACATCATTTTAAATACTTACTTTTATAAGTCTGAGCTGCATGTTGTCAAGTTCACCTGCAGAGCATCTTCGACCAGTTACGTTTCCAAAAGAATTAAATGTGTTTTATTTATCGTTTTGAGAATACCAAGATTAAAACAGTTTTAGCAAGTTCACAAACTGAAGGAACAAAGAGATCGGTTTGATTTTCCTGTGTGTAAAGCTGGTGCTTACTTAACATGCAAGCACATGTGTAACAGATTAAACAGAGGGTATCTGTGAGTTGAGCGTGAACTGGACAAAGTATAATCAGCTTACATGATGTAAGAAGCATTGACCCTGAGTCACCGTCCTTAAATGGCTCCAGTTCATATTAGTAATCACTGAATTTAATCTGAATTTTTACAAGGACAAATATGAAAGAGGTGACATGCAATAGCTTGCTCGAGTTGCACTCTTTCACTGTTCTCCTTTCAAAGTTGTTATCTGGTAATGTGTGGTTCCCTCTGGGAAATCAAAAGGATGACCTCCAAAACAACATTTAAACGACATGAGTCACGATAGAGATTAGAGCAGGAGAGGAGGGCCTTTACCTTGAATTCTGAGAGCCATTCTTCGACAACACTGCGCTCTGAAACCAGCATCTTCTTCAGAGACCCCCCTCCTCGACTGCCTGGGGAATGCGGAGGAGAGCAGAAGAGGTGAAACAGAATGAGATAGAGTAAAAAGAGTGAGGGTGAAAAACGACAAGACATGAGTGGAGAAAGAAACAAAACAATTAGTTGGTTTCTACAAAAGAACAAGACAAAAGCCAATGAGAACACAGGTACATATTCAACTGTTAAACAGGAAAATAGTTGTTCAATGAGAAGGACTATTCTTTAAAGTCAAATAAAAACAAACTGCTCGATGTATGAACAATTAGTAGAAAACTCGTAAGTGTGACAGGAGTTGAAAAGTGGTCAGTGGTATTTAAATGCTCCGAGTACGGAAGCTGTAATCCTGGCCACACTGTTACAGAAAGAGTCACCCCAGCAACCTCACCCATTACCATGGAAACAGAATGACAATAACACCATCACAGACTTATAGACTTCCTCTTCACAATTCAAAACGTTTTTGGCTGAAGCTCAACTTTTTTCATTGTAGTCTTTTGATCATCTATGAAACAGACGCATGGGACTCTCAGAGGACATTTAGGCTGATGTTCCAACAAAGGACCTTACAACAATAAAAAAACAAATAACAAGTGGATTTAAGATGAATTATTATTATTATTGCTCATATTTTTATACTTTGCAAGGACAGCCATAGACTTAAATGTCCTAAATGTCTGAATTATAGCACACTTTTGACCTGCAACACCAGACGAGTCCTACATTTTCTGACTTGTGCATCAGAGACACTGTTATCCCTGATCTTCTATTCCATATCCAGCAGTTAAAAATAACTTGTGCAAACTACCTACAGTAAAAACTTTTTTTTTTAGACTTCAAAGTGGAAAACATTACTCAACCCATAAAAAGACTTTCTATGTATGAGGTGTATGTAGAATGGTAGCCTTAATGAACCGCACAGTAAATAGAAATCTGTTTTTAAATTCTGAATTCCAAGTATTTACAAACATAAAAGCTGCATTACCAAGAACACACGCTGCTCTGTCCGATAGGGTTCAATGATTGCTCAGAACACTGAAAGTACATCCTTTGGCAAGCATGTGATGAATGGAAACCCTGCTCTACCAACTGAGCTGCATCTGACAAGCCAGAACCGTCACAGACTGTTGTCTGAATTTGGTTACACCAGGAAGCAAACGGTGAATATGCAGACCATCAGTTACAGAACAGAGACACCAAGGACCTTGGTTATAATGAACCTGCGCAAGCCAAAGACTGTAAAGCAGCCTGGATTGAGCAGCCAGTCTTCAGAAGAGCAAAGGGCACACAACACCACTGGACCAAACAAATGCTTCCGACAATAAAACTATTGCTGCTTTAACAGTTAACAAACTGGAATCTGCAATTGGGCAGACAGTAAAAATATACTGATGCTCTGAAAGTAAGTTCACTCATCTCTCTGCCATTTTTTGTACAGCAAGACACACGTGACAGAAGCTTGTCATAAACTCATCGGGGCTGTATCTGGGTCAGTGATCTTGGTTAACTTGCTGAACTGCTGAGTTAAAAGAACTGAATGAATTCAGGGATTACACAGACAATTAAGAGATTTAAGAGCCAAGACAACCTATTTGGAATTAGGATTAAAAAGCGCATCCATATTTAGAATTTGTCAGATATAGCAACCCCTGCTCATGGGATGTTCACAAAGTTGCCACTGGTATGTCCCACACATGTGCAAGTCCACAATCTTAAAGTTGATTCCAAGAGTAAGTCTTAACACCCAAAACCCTACAGACCAAGACATTTTTATATATCAAGGAAAGAAATGTAAAAGTCTGGAGGTACATGAAGCAATTCCAAAAGTTAAAAACACAGTATAGTTAAATTTAAAAGCTATGACATGGGTCATGTTTTAGACAGACAGGAAGTGAGCATTCAGTACAAAACTTTCTGTAACAATTTCAATTTAACTATATTTTCACCAGTGAAAACAAGCTTGGTATTTCATCCTATTAAGGAAACAGACAGCTTGCAAGCCTTTCACATCTTTCTGACCTTTCTTACTAAATCACATTAGGACTGATTGTCAATGCAAGACATTCTGGAAGCACAATTTTTACGTGGACTCTGCTCTTTCTCCGTTGTAGAAAGGTTTAGGAGTCTTTGTAGTACAACAGTTTAAAAGTTACCCTTTCAAACAAATTTAACACAAAGCAATGCATGCCTCCAAATGGCAAAAATAAGTCTCAAAGGTTATAATACTATATATAATGTTATATATAGAAGTTAAAGAAGCTACAGTCTACTGTAGGGTTTACAGAGACTGAGATCATGTTAACAAATGATATGTGCAAATGATATGAGTCAAATCTTTTGTACGAATGTGTTCCTTCGTGTATAATTTGAAAGCCTCCATTTAGCTTGTTCAGCTGTTGGTGAATAGCTGACTCATTTCTTTACTCCAGCCTGCCAAACTGTCAAAGATTCACTAAAGTGAAAGTTTCCATTACTGGGGAAGGCTTTATAGTCATGTGAAGTTGTTGAGGCAGCTTTGATTTTGGACTATTTAACAAAAAACTCACTTAAATTGAGAAATGTCTGTTTGTAAAAATGACTTGAATAAGGTAGTTTGAGAAGCATGGTATTAACCCTCCTATCCTTACTTACCTCAGTGTCCCAGAACTCAGATCTCCACTGGGAAAAGGAAATGGTTCTCCATGGTGTCAAACATCTGTCAATCTTTGTTGGTCACCTGGAAGACATGGTGGAAAAAGATCCATCAGAGACACAATCACAGGAAGAACTGCAGGTTGGCTGGCTGGAAAAAAGCACAATGAAGTGCCTGGAAATTGTTATGGGCATTTTTGACCAAACAATTTTTGAACAAACGGCTAATTGATTAATCCACATTGCATTTGGTAAGAGCAAATTATCTTACTATTCAAACATATCAATGCAGAGGATCCTCAAAAATAATTATTAATAATAACTAAATTGATGTTATTGCAACTGTAGCCTCTAAAGTGACATGGGTCGCACTACCGAATTATCTTTCCCTCATATTGTACGTTTGCTCTCATTTAATGAGTTGAGCTTCTTTCAAACGTGTATCTTTTCAGAGTGCATGAAGGACAATGATGACGAGAGAATGACAAACTTTCAAACAGTGCCTAAGAATGTAACTCAAAGTCAAACGTGCAAGCTCAGTCAAAACAATGTACGAATTAGTGAAAGGAAATGGCAATTCGCAAACCAAATGATGGTTGCAGAAGAGCATAGTCCTCATTAAACATTCAAGATCATTACTGTTATGATAGAGAGAAGCCGTTGTCGGCATTCACAGCAACCACCAACTGCATATTTTTGTTCCATGAAAAAAAAAGGTATGAATGTTAAAAAAAAAAAAAACCCTCTTTAAGGTTATTTTGAGTCCATTTCTAAGCTTTTCACAGTTGCATAGCAACAGTCAGTGGTTAAAACTTATTTTACTAGCCTGCTAAAAATGCATGCTGAAGATGCACAACCAGTGTTTACTGCAGTTGGCAGAAAAAGTCAAGACTTCAGTGACACACAAGAGACATTGGAGAGCCCACTTTGCACTGCAGCCTTTCCCTAAGAAACAGAAAACGCCATATTACTGTGCACTCAACACAATCAACTGTTTCCAACACAGCCCCTGTGTTTATCCAGACTCTTTCATAAAGACTCAGAAGGGAATAACCATGCAAAAGTCCAATTTGCCTTAAACAAGGTGTGTAGCCTCTGTGTATCGAAAACAGTTATACAAGTTTCTTTGGATCACAAAAAAAACCATAAAACAAGAAGTTTCCATGTACATTAAGTCCCTTGATTTCAGAGAGCACAAGGAAACTGAAAGAGACATTATTTGAACTGCAGTGTATTAAATATGCTCAGTATTACATGCCAAAAGAAAAAAAAACTGGTGGTATGGCAAAAAGCAAGAAGGTTACAAATGCCTCCCGTTCTGTGAGGCGTTTAAATGTTCTCCGTGTGTCTGCCTAGGTTCTCTGGCTTCCTCCCACCTCCAAAAACATGCACTTCAGGTGAATTGGTCGTTCTAAATTGTATGTAGATGTGAGTGTGTGCGTGAGTGGTTGTTTGTCTTTCATGTGACTCCGCGGTGCATCAGCGTCGCGCCCGGAGTGTCCCCCCACCTCTCGCCCGAAAGTCTGCTGGGAGAGGCTACAGTAACTAGTGCAACTAGTGAAAAAAAAATTGTTGCAGTGTAACAAAAGAACAAGAATTTTCCTCGACAATTTCAGACTTAACTTGCAACTACAGTGTTAAAATGTCAGTAATGAACCTGACAAGCCGTCTAGGGCTGCTCAGCTTCTACACAGGACCTGTTCATTGTCCTGAGGCACGAGTCACATGGGACTAGCAGAATGCGAACCCATCCTGTTTACAGCACTCCAAACCCCAAATTACAATTACCATACAGTTAAACAGTGCATACATTTGGAGAAAAGCCAACAAGTAAACATTATCTAGCTAAAACAGATAATGATCTCCAAAGTAAGAACTATTTACAGAGCAAGTTTTTTTATGAACTCAGAACATGGTGTGCATTAATGAATACAACACATGCAATAGGAAATTATGAACTACGAAGTATGCATGAACAAAAACTGTCATTTTTTTTTAATTTTTATGATCATAATTATTTACGTATTTTTACCACCTAAACGAGTACCTGGCTCAACCCTAATGAATATCAAATTATACTGTAGATATCACAATTCCTGAAAATATTCTTTGTAGTGGTTCAAATATTTAACTAACACCTACTTGTTAACCTCATGGCTAAAAGAAGGAGGGGTACTTGACAAAATATTAGCCTAGAATTAGTCACAATTACAATATGTGACCCCTACTGCCATCCCTGAGCCATGGCACCTGAATGTCTGAACATTCGCCTTCTAAATACCATTCAAGTGATTACCATTGACAATTCACATTTTTAATAAACAAGGGGCATGAAATCAGTTGCTGTGCACACATTTTCCATCTTCATACTCTACAAAATACTTCTATTCAAATATGATGTATATAGGATTAAAGCAGCGGAAACAACTGACAATGACCCGTTGTGCTGCCCAGTCAGGCTGATCCATGTGTTGTTCTAACTGCTCTTGTGAGGGAGGGGAAGGAAGGGTTCACTATTCACAGGTTCTCCTGTGCAGCCAAGTACACTCATCATTCATTGTAGACAGATGAATCATACAAGTATCAGTGACTAAGTGACTCATTAAACCAGTGTAAACAAGCATGAGGGCACAGCCCACTAAAAGAACAGGGAACCACACTTTACTGCCGCTTCAACCAAGAGGACATAAACACTGTCAGGCAGAGTGGGGTTACAGCAAAAATGTATTTCATATATGTGTTGCGAAAGACAGATTAACATTTGAGTTTAAATTAATAATTTGGTTGTATTGAGTAGGGCTGCAGGTCTAATATTATTTCACCTCTCAGTCAACTTCCGGCGCAATGCAAATTTAAAGACTTTGGTCCCTTCCAAATACATATTTGCAAGTCACTGCTCAAAGCACCCACAAAAAGAGGGACATTTGAAAGACAAATTAAGTATGGCGTGGCATTGTAATGACAACTGCAAACCCTCTATTAGCATTAGTCCTGGTGTGATAACTGGGTGCAATGCATCAGTGTGAGGTGTATAGAAATATCCTTAATATGCAAGCAAGAGATGGTTGTGTGACCATTGTCTAGACTTTCTTCTATACACCACAGCTGAGAGGGTTTGTGTTTTCACAGGTTCAAATGCAGCTTCACAGAACAAATCAAAATTGACACACACGCAACCAGACAACTATTAATCTTGTCTGGTATACCAAGTACAGCAGCAACAAGTAGAAAACTGATTATGAGAATAAAAGCTCATCACAATCCATCTCTTTACAACCATAGAAGAAATTATGCGATTACGCGAAAACCATTATGAATCAGTAGTTGTATCACCAACACTCTGTAAAAGTTGTTTTTTGCATGTGGGGAATTTTTGTGTCACAGACTAAAATCCAGAGGAAGTGAACAATAAAACAAGAGACCATGTTTAGTCTCATATGTAAAATCATGGTGAAGATACAAAATACAACCAAATCAAATGAAGGACACATAAAAACTAGAGATGAAATTCAAATTACATAATCAACAAATGGAAATAAAATACAAAAATATTACCGATACTGAGACTGCCACTAAAAAAACTGTTGGTTTCTCCCCTTCCGTGTGTCCGCCTCAACTTCTTTCTGCCCTATATGAGCAGTGCCTGGTTTCAACAGCCCAACACTGGGAACTTTTCAAGGTCAGCTTAGCTCATTCAGCCATGAATTATTGAGCTTGAACAAGCTCTGTGCCTTTGCTGTTTGTGCCGCTTCTGTCGCCGTCCTGGTTTCTTAGTTTTTTTAACTGTAACACAAGACCAAATAGGCATACAGCAATGATGGTAACTCACTGATCCACAGTTGAACATTTTCGTTGCTTCTCCAAAGAGGAGGACACAGGGTCAAATACAGAGCAGCAAGGATAGAGTTATTGGTCAAAAGTCCTCCAGCAGGGTGAAGAGATGTAAAACTTTAGTCTCTTAATCACAGCAATTACACAGTGTTGGATTTCGACATTAAAGCAAAACTTGAGGAATTGAGAAATGAAACTTGCGTGCATGATAATTTTAGGGTATTCCACATTCAAATCATCTGACTGAGTTATGAGGGGATTTTAATCACTCTCCTTTAGTACATCTGTGTTTGCTGGTTAGGGTTTCTGTTCACTTTTTTTATCCAGACACTTTCTGGAGGTAAATGAGATCAACTTTAATACCTGATCATAGCAAACACGTCAACTGTAAACTCAGTCTCTGTGTCTCTCGATCACACTAAGAATTAGCACCTCACCAGTGGAGTAAGCCATTTCTACTAGAATATTATATATAACAAATAAAGCAAGATGAGTTTTCTGTAAAAAAAAAAAAAAAAAAAAAAAAAAGACAATTTATTGTCAGGACAATATCATTGCAACTTTACACACACCTCAATGAGATGCCAAGTGACTGAGTCAGGCATTTTTCCTAAGGTCATTAATAGGCATACCACAGTAACTACAATCAATATGTTTCTGTGCAAATCAATAGCATTGTGCCATGACTTGTACAGAGATTAAAAGATTTTTTGTTTTTGATTAAGGAAAAAAAAAACAGAGGGCAACAATACAAGACACAAGACGGCCAACAAAAAATGAGGGAAAAAAAACTAAGATTGGTTACACTACCTCCCTCATCATCACCAATAGGCCAGGCTTGGGGAACTGAGGCGTACGCACATCCTGGTCTAAAATTAGCTCTGCTGCAGCTGCAGGGCCAGACGTGTTGGGATGGGCCCGTGTTGCAAATAGCACAGGAACTGACACAGTTCCACTAATTAGATGGGGTAAGCAATAGTACACAACAGCATCCTGCATCTTTCCACTCTGCTCCTCAAACCACAGCATACAAATACTTTTGATGCATATGTCAACTGCATCTTATTTATTGCATATTTTAATGAGACACTCTTTGGAACATCTGACATTCCAAAACATGTTAAATTGCAAAATTCCCCCTGTAAGGTGGTGTAAACTATACTTTCCTCATTAGATATAGGTGAATTAACTAGACAATATTTCATTTTTGAGTGTGCAATGCTTCTCAGAGATGACTCGTCTTTGTAGGAACTGTGTAAATAAAGATGGTTCATTTGTTTGTTAATTCGTCAGGTTGATTAGCATTTGTCTGGCATTCACAGAAAATGCAAAATGCTCAGTGGACCTTTTCCCGCTTTCTGTGAATTCTTTAAGTTGCTGTCCAGTCTGTCTAGTGAGAACATCCCCGTCAATGGAACCAGAGTATTTCTTGATGTTTTGTTGTTTTAAACTCTCATGCACATATTCATGTAGAGCAGGTGCAGACGGGATTAAAGACAGATATTTCTTTGCCATCATGTTTGCATTGTTTTCAACAAGAGGTTAGTTGCCTTAAGCAAAGCACAATTCTAACTGGGGAATCTACATCCCTACACACTAACTCCATTATTCAAAAATAAAACTCTAATTATAAAGATAAAATAAGATGACAGGCAGTGATATGAATTGTGATTTGTCTGCTGTTTAGTGCTTGCCGTAAGTTCTGTCATGAAGCCACAGCTATAAAAAAGGCCAATAGCAATTACAGCATTTCAAGCTTCATCCTCAATCCACAGCAAACAATAGGAGAGAGCTTTCAAATAGATTGTACTTTTATACCAACAAAGCATTAGAACATGAACCATGAGGTATAAGTAAAGGCCTGATTTGAAATGAATGTTCAAACATTTACAAGTCCACTGTTTTTCTACATGGCACACGGATGTCCTTTTATTCCCCATTATTTGCCAAAGCTGCAAACACTACATCTCCAATGTGTGGGAACAGCTGATCTTTGAACTTCAGAGAAACAGGGGAATGCTGCAATGTCATGAGCTGTTCAGCAGCCTTCAAACAATAAGCCAGTTTGAGCATTCCTGACATGCCAATACCGGAGGCAAGGCCAAGATCACAACCTGCAGGGTCTCAGGATCCACATGAGAGAAAGACTAAAGCACCTGAGATGATTATGTGTCTGCAAAACCACTGAATATTATAAAAATAACAGTAAGGGTGCAGAACAGGACCTTTAACTGTTCCTTGGACTGCAGTCTTAGAGAAAGGGGTCTAGATTTTGGGCCTAGAATCTCACTGATCCATTTTCCCTCATACACCCTAAAACTGCTTGGATTGGTTCTCCCACAGAAGTTCTAATATGACATCGTCAGGCAATTCAGTCTATATACTTAAAGAATAAGAATGCAACAATAGAATAAGCACATGCACAATTTTATGCACATGACAAGAACTTCAAGACATCTTGTTCAGTTGATAGTTTCCCTATCCACTGGTCAAATTAGCTTCTTTAACTGCATCCAAACACAACAAATACTTTCTAGCGACATCATCTATCATCTCAAGAATTCCTTGCCTTGACTTATTTCCAACACAAGAGCAGTCAAATAATACTCCCAGTGGGTTGTTATTGCACACACTCATTCAAAGAGGTTTAGGAATACATAAATACAGTCATATAATCAATATTATAAGAGATGAGTCTTGCTTTTAAGAGTTAAACTTTACAACTAAGCCAGATAAATTGACATCTCAATAAGACTCAATGTTAAAATGTTTCTTATAATCTGAAACACCACATTTGCATCCATTTATTCAACTGTGTTATATACACATTAAAGTATTTGGATATTATTAACTCTGCTGTCAAATGTGGCCAAGTTAATTTGCATGAAACATTGGGCTCTGGCCAGGCTTGGAATTAAAACACTCTTTCTAATCATCTTGGAGGATCTAGACATGTATGAAGAATTAATTACACAGTGCAGCTTTATGAATCCTGTTTCTATTTTTGATGCTAAACATAAGATTAGGAATCTTCAATGTACATACTGCCAAGCAATGCTCAGTATGCTGCCTGAACAGACAATGATTCACTAAATGTAGAGGAACATGTTTGCTAACAGGTTTCCACTCTGCAGTAAACATCTCACTGCTTGCTTCAGCAAAACCCCCCGCCTTTCCTCGGAGCATTATTCAACATATCACAATAAATAACCAGCAATAATTCAAAGGCTCTTGGATTCAACCCGAGTTCTGGCATTGGTTCAACTTCAGACAGGTGATGAGTCGTGTCCGACAAGCTGAGCCGAGATCAGTGGGAAAGCAAAGCTCATCACAGAACAGCGGCTCTTTGCTTTAAAACACAAAAATTACCAACTCGTTGTTTTAACCCTCTAGTTTTTCTAATGCTGTTAAAATACACCACCAGTTTAAAAACAAAACTAGATCTTGAAGTATCGATGTCTACTGTATATTTCCTATGGTGTTCATCTGCAGTACTTATATTGGATAAATTACATTCTGTAGGTTGGCTCTCTACCGCTTCCCCTGCAGAATTGTGCATTAATGGTTAACCACTTGATTTAAATAATGGAGGGTTGCAAGAGGGCACGTGCAAGAGGGGTGCACTGAAATGAATTGGAAGAGGTTAAAGTCATTGGACCACTAAGATCTGTTATTCACTACTTTGGCAGGTCAATGAAAAAAACCTTCACCAGGAGCAAGTGATTCTCCCTTTGGGACATTACAGTTAATGTAACCCAATACAAGTTTGTGTTGATGTGTTGTTACAATATACAATTCCATTAGGATTGTTCATGTTTGGATAATATGAAAAAAGCCATCTTCTGTCTGCTCTGCTATTTGTTAGCTAGCCATCATTAATTCAAGGAAGCTGACAATACTCTTAGTCAACAGGATTAAAACTAGTATGGTGAACATCAAGCACTGTATCTTGCACACGTGCTGTTATGCTAATGCCGCCATTGGCTTGGCAATTTAGCTTTTGATTGCCCAACCTTGTAGCAATCAGCTTTGACAGCACTGATTAATTTACAAGCACACATTATACAGCACCACCTCTTAGATGCCCCCCAGAGAAACAGCAGGAACTCCTGCTTTGCTGGCTGAGAGACAGATGCTGTACATCACAGACACCATCAACAAACAGACCTCGTGTCTGGAAGTGCAGTGAGTCAGCAACACCACAGGTCTCTCTGTATGCCAAACACATAGCAGCTGATTCTCTAGACTGACAAAATGACTCCACTGGCCATGTGTGGCTTTACATCAAGATGTTGCATGAAATTAAATAAGGAAAACATCATCAACTCAAAAATATTTATGTTCTAACTAGAAAAAGAGGAAGAACAAGGAGCTAGCAGCTTCTGTGATCTTCTGTCTCTGTGGGAGTGAGTACTGTGCAAAATAGACCCAATGCTAATCCATGGCAGGCTAATTACTGCTTTGATACCCTAGGCGTGTGCATCACCATAGGTGGGAGGGAGGAAACAACCTCTGGGGCTCAATACAGTTAGAGATAGATTTGTTTTGGCTTAAAACACTTCACTAAGCCCACATGTACCACACATGGTTTGCAACTATAGTATATAATAAATAAAGCAAATTGTCTAACTGTTCATGAAAAACATGGGCTAGAAAAAAAAACAATTTGTTGCAATGAGCACCACAAGAAACTGAACTCTAGGAGTCAGAGCCACAGGTTAAGTGGGTAAATGGAGTTTCTGTCTAAAATAGGCTATAGCTCTGATGATAGCCTGGTCCCAAAACACACTGTGGCAGAGAAACAGGAAAGGGTGGTTATTTGAGAATGTGCACTAGCTGGCATGGAATTATCTAGGTCTTCAGCTCCATTTGGTATATTATTCTTAGATGGTGCCTAGAACACCATTGTCTTCATGGTAATATGATTCAGAATCATGTCCTGGCCAGTATTGCTCCAGGTAGCATTAATTTATTTAGTGGTATAACTATTGAAAATAGTGAAAGAACAGCAAGGGCAGGACCTGGTTGCATTACGCTGGCCTGGCAGATAGAAGACAAATGAATTAATGATGTCAGTATTGTGGGGACTGAAGGTTGCTATTAACTGAGGACTGAGCTATAGGTATAATGTAATGCAACACTTAGCCTTTATTTAATATGAGAGCAAATGATTGTTTGCTGTGTTATCACTTTTACCTCAACACCAAGATGGATCTGGGTTTCAACCCTGACCTGAGACTTTTCTGTTTGGAATTTGCATGCGCTCCCTCCAGGTACTGACAGATCCTCATAGTCCATAATATGCAATGGAGGGGAATTGGTGATTCTAGATTGCGCCTAACTTTTAATGGTAGTTTGTCTCTATGTGTGTGTGTAAAGACAGACACACAAGACTTAATGGAATATGGATGGATGGTTCAATTAATCAGGGAAAGATAGACATTATCTTCAGCCAAACTGTGCACATACAGTCTAACACATGTGCTTGATCACATAAACCAAGACGTAATGTGTCTGATGCTAGAACACATGCTCAACACTGCTAATGGAGCAAGTCATTGCAAATGGACAATTCTTAGTTACGTGTGTGCAACCACCTTACCTTCAGCGGCTGAAACATGAAAGACTCATTTTCCCATCATGCACAGGTGTTAATGATTCAAGTCATGCAAAATCAGAACGACGGCAAAGAACACACATTAGCCAGGTGACCATGTAGCAAATGTAGCATGCAGGCTTTATCGAACATTAGTGGTTTACCGGAGAGTAACTTCATACAGACAACTGGATTCAGCGAACATTTGTACACGAGGGGCTACGCGAATGTTTATATTCACTGGAAATGTGAATATAAAGTTTAACGAAAAGCAAAATTGTCACTTCCGCTAATAATTTTCAAAGTAAAACCATATTTAATCAATCGAGCTGCACCGTTTTAATAGAACTCTAAGCGTAACAGTGAAACGGCCTAATATTCTGGGATAAAATGTGAACTTGCCAACGTTCATTGATTTTTAATCTTAAAATGGTTAGCTACGACCTAATGTTACCTGGGTCGTCCTCCGCAGGTCTGTTAGCCAGTTAGATAATTGCTAACTAGCTAACGTCTTTGACAGCGATGCCACGACAGCTAAGTCCGTCGGCGTCTGTTAGCCGCGTTAGCTCGGCTCACAAACTGCTAGCGTGAATGTTCTGGTCAGCAGCTGGTGGACGTCCTCATCTTTTTTTTTTTTTTGTTATCAGTCGTGACTGGGCTGGCACGGTTGACTGATGGCTGCTGAAGCATCTACTCTCTGGCGCCTATGGCCAGGACGAAAACGCTTTACCCCCCGCTACAGGTACACATCCACATCAACCCACCAGCGCTGATGCTGTTACAAGTCAGCACTGACTGCGACTGCCTGCAAAACCCAGAATGTTTTACCTGCTACTAAATAATAAATGACTCACCCGACCAAAGCTGGTTATGGCAATGTCACGCAAAGGAGAATTATGGTCGGTGTGTATCCAGGGTAATCACCCAGGTTGAGAATCACTCCTCCACACGAACCGCTTCGCAGCCAGCAGCAACACCTCCGTATGATCTCCCCACACTGCAATGGTGCTCATCCACAGCGGCACGTGATTGGCCAGAATGTGATGAAGTGATGCATTCATGGACATCGGAAATTTTAAAATCTACTCGGCACTACTTCAAAGTTACCCCACAGCGGTAAACGAATCTTTACCTATGATTCCAGGAACACGATGAGCTACTAATTTTAATCCGAATATATTAAAAAAAATTTAACATAATAGCTTTTCTTGCATACGTTATTCACTTTTAGCCTCTTAAGCATCAACTTAATATAAGTACCATGATACATGGCCCAATTGGATAAGTATTACCCCAAAAGAAAGTCCACATTTATAACCTTGTCTTGCTCCAGTGTTCTAAAACAACTCGAGTCATCGCTAATGATTCCTAAGTAGATTGTAAGATATTATTTTAACTATATAATAAACTCATCTCATTTCATTGATTGTGCCTTTAAGTTTTTTGTAATTGAACCATAGCACTGACGCCTTTGGATTTTTGCTTTCACTTTCACTTCTGTGCTTACGAACGGAAATGGCCTTCGATCAAAGAGGTACTTTCTCCGTATATGTGTAAGCGGTGAGTCGGCTGTGCGTCATTCCTGTGAAGGTTTTGATCCTGTTGTGTGAGTGGACGGTGTGAGGTAGGTTGGAGCGTCTCTCCTCCCTTGTGATCAGAATTCCGTGATATTTAATTCATGATTAACAATTCAGGACGTATCTCGTTTGTTGGCACCCAGAGATCGCCCTTTATCAGATGGCTCTGTCTGACCCACATCAGCTTCAGGTGATCAGCGACATATCAGAAGCTCTCAGCAGCGAGGAGCGGAGGAGAATCTTCTACATGTGTGAAGTCCTGGTCGCAGACAACAGTGTGTCCCATCTGAAGGAGATACTGAAAGGTGAGGTGATTCGCCCTGAGGCCGGTCACTTGTTGCTGGAGGAGCTGGTGCTGCACCTGAGACGCTTCGACCTCCTAAGTGTGACCGGTAGAAAATGTCCCTCCTGGGCCACCAGAGTTGGGTAGCAGTCAGCTCCTCCTACCAATCAGCCAGAAATTGGTATAAGGTGTTACTATGCTTCCTTTCTGGTTAGGAGTTGACTGCTACACATGCTGCCGTAAGTTGTCTTCTGTTTCTTTTTATGTTTATGTGCTTTGTATGTGTTTTTAGATTTATTTTTGTCATATGTTAGGTTTTGTTCAGTGGCTTCCCTCATGCCCACACAGGTGGATCCCCGGAGAGGATTGTTCCACAGGAGGTAAAAGGACAATTCCTTTTGTGTACAAATTGGTTTATTTGGCAGAGGTATTTATTTAACCTGTCTTCTTTTATTTTAGACAGACTGCCACTGCTGTTTTGTTTTTATAGTTGGGTTTCAATGTTTGCTTTTAATTGTTTCATTTTATTCAATTTTATTGATTAGGCTTTCGTGTCCTTTTATACTCTTTGACTTTATTCTAGGTTTGTATTTTCCCCCAAGACAATAAGCAGTACTGTTGCAGCAGTCCTGCTAGCTTTTAACGTGTTTTTTAATTGTTCTTTCTATTGCATGAGAGCTGCGGGGCCGGTGACGGGGATTTGCTTTGGACGGTGGAGCCATCGGTGGCCGGGGTCCCTCACTTCAGCTCCACACTCCCCTTAATTTGTGTGTGTAGTGGTTTTTTACACAGCCTTCACGTTTTACACTTTACCCCTTGTGTTTTTGGTTGTTTGCTGTGTGAGTGTGAGTTTGGGCACGGAGCTTGGTGAGTGTTCCGGCCTCGATTGGCTCCCTAATTACAGTCATCCCGGCCGTCCTGCAGGGCTCATGTAGACCTGAGAGGTCTGATAGGTCTTTTGGCATTCTTGTTCTTTTTTTACTCTTTTAATAAAGTTTTTATAGTCTTGGGGGAAGAACTTTGTCTCTGCCCGTTATTGGACCGTCGCTTGTGCAATTTTTTTGAATATCTGTGGCCTGTTCACCAACTTAAACAAATCTTGTAATTTGGTTATTTACTGTTCCTGAACAGTCTGAGTACAGTGCGAACCAGCGGTCACATTCTGGCGTTGTCGGCAGGATTAGCAGTGACGGTCTAGGTGGGCTTATGAGACAAGGGCCTAAAGGTTTGGTTCATTTTTTTTTGGATAATTTAATGTCGTTTTTTTTTGTTTTTTTGAGCACCCTTCTGGTTTTATTGTTCATCTATTTATCGACTTTTTTTTTTTCTTTTAAATTTTTTTTTTAACAAAACAGCAGTGTGCACTTCGAGCGAGGGATTTTCTGAGTCCAGTGTCTCGTCTTGGGTCCCAGTTGACGAGGCTGAAAGGTCCCCACAGACAGTGCTGCTGCGTCCATCATGACAAGCGAGCTTCAAGAGTTAAGAGACTTGGTCCAGCAGCTGCAAGCTGAAAGGGAGCAGCTGCTGGAGGAGCAAGCAGCAGCTCGTGTACCCCAGTCGGGCCCAAACCCAGATGGTTTGGCTGACCCTCAACGATTGGGTCGGAATGAGTCTCCCTCTGTTGAACGTGTGTTATATGTCCCTAGGGAACGAAAATGCCCAGTCTTTAGGGGGACATCAGGGATCCCGGTGGAGGATTGGGTCGAGGAGATGAGGGCAACTCTCAGAACTATCCACATGAGGACTGTCGAGCGAGCTTATTTTATATATGATCATCTGGAAGGGGAGGCCAAGGATGAGATTAGGTACCGGCCTAGAGCAGAAAGGGAGGACCCAGAAAATATTTTAGCTATCCTCCAAGACTTGTATGGGTGTTCTAAATCATATGTTTCCTTGCAGCAGTGTTTCTTTTCTCGGAAGCAGCATGAAGGAGAGTCCCTGCAAGAATTTTCACATGCTTTGTGTTGCCTCATGGAAAAGATTGAACGATGCACCCCAAGTGGAGTGCGCGGTGCCCCCACACTCCTTAGAGATCAATTTGTTGAACATGTTTCTGATGCTAACCTTCGCAGGGAGTTGAAACGTATTGTGCGGCGTCATCCAGAATACACACTCTTGGATATAAGAGCAGAGGCCATTCGCTGGGAGCGGGAGGGACTACCTGATGAGTCAAGAGCCAGGAGCTATTCGGTGCCCCCCTTTAGTGTCATGCAGTGTTCTGAGGCTAAGGCAGTTATTGGTTCTGGTAATGCAGAAATGACAGAGTTGAAGCATATGCTACAGAAACAACAGGAACAGATTGATCAACTAACAAAGGGTCTATTAGCACTTCAGACAGCTTCCAAGTCCCGTAATAGAACCTCTGCTAGACCAGCAAATATAGACACTGTTGTGTGCAGACGCTGCCAAAGAACAGGACATTATGCCAACCGGTGCAATAACGAACCTGTTGATTTCCAGGTTAGGCTTCCTCCGCCCCCGCAGCACGCCATGACCATCTCTGCTGCTCAGGATGTGGGAAACTGCTCCCCCCTGGTGTGAGGAGCCAAGCATCAGGAGGGAAAGACAACGGCTCTGAGATACATGGGCCAATGCCATCGGCAATTGCCCCTAACCTGGTCGCACCATGTCCCAAGGTAACAGTTAGCTTGGGTAATGTACCTGTGAGACTCCTGCTGGACACCGGTTCGATGGTGACAACAATTTCCGAGAGCTTCTTCCTCCAGCATTTCCAGGGTGCCCCTAGGTCTTGTCACTGGTTGCAGCTGCGTGCGGCCAACGGCCTAAATATTCCCTATGTTGGTTATGTAGAATTGGACGTGACTGTTTTTGGCAATGTTATACCTCAACGAGGTGTATTGATTGTTAAAGACCCCCCAGACCAAACCTGTCCTTCAGGTGCCCCCGGTGTCTTGGGCATGAACGTGATTAGAGAGTGCTATCAGCAGCTATTCACCCAACATGGCATTGACCTTTTTAACCTACCCGTAGTGCAGCAGACCCCTCCCTCGTGGCAGCAGGCACTACAACATTGTCACCAAGCTCAGTTCTTTGCTGCCACAAAAGCCACCACAGGATTGGCACGAGTTAGGGGTAGACGGCCCATTACTATACCTAGAAGCGCAATAAAATGGGTTACAGCGACATGTGCCTCACACTTCAGCGAGTTTTCAGGTGCGGCCTTGATTGAGCCTCATGGTGATGGTGGGTCCTTTCCTGAGTGTGTGTTAATCTCCCCAGCGATGGTCACTGTGAATAGGGGCACAGTGTATGTGCCATTAGTAAATGTAGGTGAGACAGATGTCCTTTTGCACCCCCGCCACCCCATAGGACTCTTGAGTCAGGCACAGATTGTCAGTTGGCCAGAAGGGATCTCCACTGTAGAACATGGGTCGAGTGGGATTACAGCTACAATGTCCACACAAGTAGTGCAGGGCAACCCTGTGAGAGAGCATATTGAGGCAATGAATTTATCTGCACTTTCTGAACCAGAACAAGGGAAAGTGAGGTCTATGCTGCTAGGACACGAGACAGTATTTGCAGCTTCTGACCTGGACCTTGGTCGTACTAACCTCATGACACATGAAATCCCCTTACTGGATGACATCCCAATTAGGCAGAGGTATAGGCGTATCCCCCCCTCCGACTATGATGAGGTTCGGGCCCACATACGCCACCTGCTAGACAGCCAGGTTATAAGGGAAAGCTGTAGTCCCTATGCCTCTCCTATTGTCCTGGTAAGAAAGAAGGACGGTAGCTTGCGACTCTGTGTGGACTACAGGCTGTTAAATGGTAAAACACGGAAGAATGCTTTTCCCTTTCCACGAATCGAGGAGTCGCTGGATGCTCTGTCAGGGGCTAAATGGTTTTCAACACTTGATTTGGCCAGTGGCTACCACCAGGTCCCAGTCGCAGAACAAGATAAAATGAAAACTGCTTTCTGTACCCCATTTGGCCTTTTTGAGTTCCAGAGGATGCCCTTTGGTCTATGTAATGCCCCCAGTACATTCCAGAGATTAATGGAGAGGATGTTTGGGGACCAGCACTACCGTACCCTGCTGCTCTACCTTGATGATGTCATTGTGTTCTCCTCAACAGTGAATGAGCACCTTCGCCGGCTGGACTTAGTTCTGGATCGTTTTCAGAAGGAAGGATTAAAAGTCAAACTGGAAAAATGTAACTTTTTCCAGCAGCAGGTACAATACTTGGGGCATGTAGTTTCTGCTGCAGGTGTCTCTACAGACCCAAAGAAAGTTGCTGCAGTAGCTGACTGGACAACTCCCACTACAGTGCCTGAGCTCAGGTCCTTTCTCGGTTTTGCCAGCTACTATAGACGCTTTGTTGAAGGTTTTGCTAAACTGGCCAGTCCCCTCCACAAGGTAGTTGCTGACCTCGCCGGGAAGAAGAACGGTCGGAGTGGGGGGGCGGCTCTGGGAGATGCCTGGACACCTCAGTGTGAGAACAGCTTCAGACAACTCAAGGAAAGATTAGTGTCTTCGCCTGTATTAGCTTATGCTAACTTCGACCTCCCTTTCATTTTGGAAGTAGATGCCAGACCCAATGAAATCTTGGCTATTGACTTTTCATTCCTTGAGCCTGCCAGGGATGGCAGAGAGCAAGTGTTAGTAATGACTGACGTGTTCTCCAAGTTTACACAGGCAATCCCCACCCGAGACCAGCGGGCCTCCACAGTGGCAGAAGTGTTAACCAAGGAGTGGTTTTACAAATACGGAGTCCCAGCACGGTTGCACTCAGACCAGGGACGCAGTTTTGAAAGCACAATCATACAGCAGTTGTGTGAGCTATACGGCATTAGGAAGTCCAGAACCACACCATATCATCCTCAGGGAAATGGACAGTGTGAGCGCTTTAACAGGACCCTCCATGACCTTCTTCGCACTCTGTCAGCCGACCAGAAGCACAGATGGCCAGAGTACCTCCAACAGGCACTGTTCAGTTACAACACCACCCCCCATCAAACTACAGGGCAATCACCCTTTTTCTTGATGTTTGGCCGTGAACCCCAGCTACCAGTGGACTTCCTTTTAGGTCGGGTGGAAGAGCCAACTTCAGGGGAAGTTTGCCACTGGGTCCGGGAGCATCAGCGACGAATACAGGTGGCAGTGGAGAGTGCTCGGGAGAGGATAAAGAAAGCGGCTGCTCTGCGGAAGGAAAGGGTGGACCAACAAGCCCAGGAGGAGGTGCTACCAGCAGGACAGCATGTGTATCTAAGGGACTACTCCCACCGGGGAAGAAATAAAATCCAGGATGTCTGGGCCACTGACATCTTCCAGGTGGTGAGACCCCCTGAGCAAGGTAACTCAGTGTATGCTGTCGCCCCAAAACACAAGCTGACAGAGGTACGTCACGTTCATCGCACGATGCTCAAACCTGTACCAGCTTCTGACATTCTTCCCAGACCTGTAGAAAAGCACAGTGCAACTGCAACAAGCCCCGACACCGAGGAGCAGGGCCTGTGGATGGCAGTCAGACCCACCCCTGGTCCAGAGAATTCCCAGCCTGACAGGGTGCAGGCTGCATCTGAAGTGGACCCAATGCTACACTCTGCAGTACCTGCAGCAGTCCCCCCGGAGGTCCCCACAGGCACCAGCTTCCCCCCAGCCCCCTGTCCTGAGGGAGTAAGAAGATCCACGCGTGAGACTGCTGGTAAACACTCTAACCCTCATCATTTGCCAGTGGCAGTAGGAAATGCGGTGAATGGGGCTGCAGCTTTCCAAATGCTTGGTGCTAGCACTTCCTCTCCAGCTCCTTTTCGACCCTGGTCTTGACAAATTGTCGGGCCGCCAATTTAAAAAGCCTGGGGTAGAATGTGACCGGTAGAAAATGTCCCTCCTGGGCCACCAGAGTTGGGTAGCAGTCAGCTCCTCCTACCAATCAGCCAGAAATTGGTATAAGGTGTTACTATGCTTCCTTTCTGGTTAGGAGTTGACTGCTACACATGCTGCCGTAAGTTGTCTTCTGTTTCTTTTTATGTTTATGTGCTTTGTATGTGTTTTTAGATTTATTTTTGTCATATGTTAGGTTTTGTTCAGTGGCTTCCCTCATGCCCACACAGGTGGATCCCCGGAGAGGATTGTTCCACAGGAGGTAAAAGGACAATTCCTTTTGTGTACAAATTGGTTTATTTGGCAGAGGTATTTATTTAACCTGTCTTCTTTTATTTTAGACAGACTGCCACTGCTGTTTTGTTTTTATAGTTGGGTTTCAATGTTTGCTTTTAATTGTTTCATTTTATTCAATTTTATTGATTAGGCTTTCGTGTCCTTTTATACTCTTTGACTTTATTCTAGGTTTGTATTTTCCCCCAAGACAATAAGCAGTACTGTTGCAGCAGTCCTGCTAGCTTTTAACGTGTTTTTTAATTGTTCTTTCTATTGCATGAGAGCTGCGGGGCCGGTGACGGGGATTTGCTTTGGACGGTGGAGCCATCGGTGGCCGGGGTCCCTCACTTCAGCTCCACACTCCCCTTAATTTGTGTGTGTAGTGGTTTTTTACACAGCCTTCACGTTTTACACTTTACCCCTTGTGTTTTTGGTTGTTTGCTGTGTGAGTGTGAGTTTGGGCACGGAGCTTGGTGAGTGTTCCGGCCTCGATTGGCTCCCTAATTACAGTCATCCCGGCCGTCCTGCAGGGCTCATGTAGACCTGAGAGGTCTGATAGGTCTTTTGGCATTCTTGTTCTTTTTTTACTCTTTTAATAAAGTTTTTATAGTCTTGGGGGAAGAACTTTGTCTCTGCCCGTTATTGGACCGTCGCTTGTGCAATTTTTTTGAATATCTGTGGCCTGTTCACCAACTTAAACAAATCTTGTAATTTGGTTATTTACTGTTCCTGAACAGTCTGAGTACAGTGCGAACCAGCGGTCACATAAGGAAGGTGTGTAAAACCAGCAGAGAGGCGGTGGAGAGGAGATGTGCACACAGGACGTGTCTACAGAGATTCAGGTCAGATGTCACAACTCAAATTTAAATGAACTGTCCCAAGTTAACATACTCGTGCTTCTCAGTGTAATTTTGGGTCTTCCTTCCTGCAGGGTGGTAATGGATAATATAAGTGAAGAAATGGACAATGAAGATATTAACAGTCTGAAGTTCCTGCTGAGCGACACACTATCGCGTGAGAAGTTATCAAAAATAGAGGTGAAGAAACAGTTTGGCTTCAGTGCATTTACAGAATCTGTGTGTGTGGGCATGTGAGTGGGTGTGAGTGAGTTTCACTGGAAATGTCACAATTTTGAGTTTTAACTTCCCACCATTCTCTTCCGTGACAGAGTTTCCTGGATGTGATCACTGAACTTGAGAAGCTTGACATGGTTTCCCCTGAAAGGGTGGATTTTGTAGAGAAGTGCTTAATGAACATCGGCAGAGTTGACCTCAGTAAACAAGTGAACAGGTACAGGATGTCAGGTGAGGCTGTGTTAACCTTCTTCTGCTGAGAGGCGCAGTTTGACAAAATGAGATGAGGTCTTGAGTAAACAGTTGTAGTGACTGAAAAGTAAAATAATGCTTAGTTGTCAGGTAGGTATATTCTAAAAGTCTGTCTTCTGCATCCTCTTCTCTCACACCAACTAGTCCTCTTTCACTACATCCATAAACCTCCTCTTTGGTCTTCCTCTAGGCCTCCTGCCTGGCAGTTCAAAACTCAGCATTCTTCTTCCAGTATATTCACTGTCTCTCCTCTGGACATGTCCAAACCATTTCAGTCTGGCCTCTCTGACTTTATCTCCAAAACCTCTAACATGTGCTGTCCCTCTGATGTACTCATTCCTGATCCTATCCTTCCTGGTCACTCCCAGAGAGAACCTCAGCATCTTCATCTCTGCTACCTCCAGCTCTGTCTCCTGTCTTTTCCTCAGTGACACTGTCTCTAGACCAAACAACATCGCTGGTCTCACCACAGTTTTGTACACCTTTCCTTTCATTTTAGCTGAAACTCTTCTATCACACCTGACACTTTTCTCCACCCGTTCCATCCTGCCTGTACACACTTCTTCACCTCTTTTCCACACTCTCCATTGCTCTGGACTGTTGACCTACTATTGAATGTTTCATTCAATAGCTAGTCAATGATTCTGACACTCTTTAGTGTTCATGCCTCAACCATAGCCCAAACAGTCATTTTAATTAAGGTAAATTCTAAATTTGAACCCAGTCTAAATTCTGTTGATACACGTGAACTATCAGTTTGGCTCCCTTGAGGGCACTATTGAAGTGAAAGTGAAAAAAAATGTCATGGATCCACCTCTATATACAGCTCAGTTTTTGGCACATGCTCCACTCATTCACTGAAGTTCATGGAAAGTCTGCCAAATAGTACAGATGGACTAATAAAACTTCAAACACACAGACACACACACACATACACACACACACACACACACACACACACACACTCTCACACACACGCACACACACACACACAAACAAATACAAATAGTGCTTTTGATGGCGATAATAAAGGACATACCACGCTGTACACGGATCTTGACCCAAGGAAAGGAAATTAAAACACACTACAAAGAGAAGTAAGAAGTTACTATTTTCAAATGGGATTTGTGTTTTCAGTTCCAGATTACGGTGAAGGATTGTGAAAGAAATTAAAATAATGTTTATTCATACCAGCAAATCTACTTTAGAGATATGGGGTTAAGGTACCTTTTGACAGATGCACATTCTGTTATCAATAAAATGTTACGTCCTCTGTTTATTAAACTGTTCTGTTTTATATAATGCTTAATCATGTTTTTCCATTTTATTTTAAAGGCAGAGATAATCACTGAAGCAGAGAACTTCAGATTTAATATGTGTTTTTCTGTACACAGCTGAGACACCTGAGCGTCATTCAGCTGAACAGCAACAGTATAAAACTTCTGTAAGTATGATGACAATCTTTTGCATTGATTGTATTGATTTATTCTTTCATAAGTATAATACTTTTATTCTTAGTGGTCATTCCCTTCTGAAAATCGTCATGTAAAGGAGACACGACTGGGACAAGTCGTCCACTGTGGTAAGACAATCTACAATCTATAAATTTATAGTGCGTAAGGAGAAATAAAACATTTATAGCCACTATTTAAAAACAGTAGAAACCCTCAAGTCACTCATTGTGCTTCACTATATTCATAACAACATATTTTTCTTCAACAGCCTCAGAAAACACACCACTATCCACATACAGAGAGGAGAGCTGTCAGGTACGGTTTGCACTCAACCCTGCTGGAACCATTACTACATATTTGAGCAGTTTTTATTTGGTAAAAACTTTCATGAAACTGATTTTTTTGTTTCAGAGTCAACTCGACCTGTACAAATTTAACACAAACCCCAGAGGAGTTTGTGTTATCATAGACTGCGTGGGAAATGATGGAGGTAAGACACAAAACATTTTGTAGTTACAACACAGGGGTTAGTCGCACTTAGGGAAAAAAATAATAAAAAGTAAAGTATTTATACATAATTGCACTTGAGTTAAGTGCTTGTGTAAATGTACTGCAAATGTTATTTATCAGTGAAAAATCATTAATTGTCAGACTACTGGTTCAACAAAAGAAGCAAGCACAAGACTTGTCGGCTCTTTCAGTGTCATTATCAGGGTAACACTTTTCTCATCTCTCTTTGCTCACTCAGACATGTTGGAACAGACTTTCAAGGCCCTTCTCTTCACCGTGGTCCTCTACAAGTGGATGAGTGTGGATAACACTCTCTCAGCCCTCAGCGGCATCTCCAGACAGAGACAGAACTTTGAAAGCGATGGTTTTGTCTGTTGCATCATAAGTCGTGGCACTGCAAGCCATCTCCTGGGTACAGACTCGTATGGCATGGGTCTACATCTGGACAAAATCAGAAGGCTTTTCACTGCAGATGCATGTCCGATGCTGGTTGGCAAGCCCAAACTGTTCTTCATCCAGAGGTACGGCGTCGCTGAGTTTCAACCGTATGCCAGGTTAGACTACAGGGATGAGGATTTGGAGACAGACGGGTGTCAGGAGACGCCCAGATGTGACGTCATCCCGACAGATGCAGATGTGTTCTGGAGTCACTGCTGGACGGATGAACATCAGTTAGAGCAAGAACAGCATCACTCCATCTACCTGAAGGCTCTGACAGACGCCTTACGGAAAGGCCAGGGGAGGTAAGGTCAATCATTCAACATATCAGCTGTAGACAATAGAGACTATAAACTAAACTACTGTTTGTCTTTTGACAGGAAAACACATCTCGTTGATCTTCATACCAGAGTGAATGGAGCCGTTTTTGAACATAACAAAAAGAATCCTGGAGGAAAGTACCACATCGATGTCAAACATACGCTACGAAAAGACCTTTACTTACAATAAGCATACAATAAACCACATTCTGTAAACCTCACTACTTTCTACACTCCACATACTACGTACAGTGTATTAGTCCACAGAAGGTTTTAGTTACTGGGCCTACAGTGACACCTTCTGGATGTATCAAGTGAAAGCACGTAAATTTGTTTTAACACAGTAAGATGACAATTTAACTTGTTTTCACGTACATTTATTTAATGTTAGAAAAGTTTCCTAATGTGTTTTAATTTTGCCTTTTATACGGAACTGAAACATAAGTGTGAAGGACCTTTTTCTTGCCCGAGAGAGTGCAGCTAAAATAAGTGCAGCTATTATTTTTATGCATGTTTTTTTGTATCATTTTATCTGCTTATCACAAACGAGGAGGGGGGATGTAGAGAATGAAGTATCATCTGTCAATTTGACTGCATTTGTCCATTTAACTTATTTCTTTTCTTTTTTGCACTACAACAAACGACCAAAGCGATGCCTGTTATGATTTTCACTTTCCACTTTGTCTCATTCTCATCCTGTGAGTGGGATTTGTCTTTATCTACACAGCTTCTGTGTATTGGAGATGTGTTTTGTGAAACTATTGATATTTTATGCCTTTTATCTATGTGGTTTTATTTATATTTGAAAAAACAACATTCTCAGATATACAAGAACACCTAGCAAGTTAAATAACGTCTGTCTTTCTTGAATGAAATCCAAATATACTACTTACTTTTAAATCTGTTTAGAAGTGACCGGATAAATGTTGGTTGAACTAAATGGCGTATTTGATCTACCTGCATAGTAACTACAGTGGTACTTCTACTTATGAAATTGATTGGTTCTGGAAGAAATTAGGGTTAGGGTTAGTAGAAAATTATGTAAGTAGAGACGTGTTTTCCATGCAAATGCCCTAATCCGTTCCAAGGCCCAAAAAATTCCGACATAAATATTTTATAAAGCATAAAAATGCATCAAAACATGTAACAAATACATGTTACGATTAGATTATTACACAATAAATGAGAGTTGTGCATAATGTAAAAAACAAAGAATAGAGTAAAGAATAAAAATGATGGTCATTTACCTTTTAACTGCGAGTTAAAGGACCTTTTAACTGTCCTCATTGTTTTTGCCCACTTTGGTTCATGCGCTCTTGCCTAACGATGCCAAACAACAGAGTGAATTCCAGTCCTCCTTTTGAACTTCTCCAGCCACCGACGCGATGCCTTAAACTCCTTAAACTTCCTTTTGTTTTAATAACGTGGTGATTGTAGATGCTTCATGGCCATATTCTTTGGCGAGATCAACCAAATGCATCCCTTTTTCATGTTTTTCTATGATCTCTTGCTTTGTTTGTTAGGACAAAAAAACTCTTTTCTTCAACTTTTCTTTTTCTCTTTTCTCCGTCACTTTCTTGGGGTCCAAAGGAAATACTCTAAAAGTTAATGTATTTACATAAAACTACCAGAACACATTATAGAGCCGAATACGAGGATCCTGCATAAACACGAGGTCCCTCTTAGCCAATGGGATGCCAGGAAGATACTAGGTAATAGCCAATGGCAGAGCAGCTATTAGAATGTTGTGTTCAGGAACTTGTGGGAGCTGCGAGTATCAGCCCATCCTGTAATTTTACCTTTTGTAAGTCGAAATTTCTTTCGTAACTAGAGGTAATATTTTCCTGCTGAGAAGTTTCGTAAGTAGAGGTACCAGTGTACTGCACACCAATGTATCTGAGTACCTATGTTGCATGTATGCTTAAATTCTAAAGTGTTTTTAATTTAAAAGGATATATTTTTTATCCCCCCATAAAATTTTGGCTATACAGTATTATTATCTTTGTGTTGTTCTGTAATCATTTTGTTTTCCAAAGTATATCTGTCACACTACACATCAGTGTAGTGTACATACCAGCTGCATAATGTAGCTATGCATTTTAACATTGTGAATTTTATAGTGTAATATTAGACTATAAAATTCAGTGTAATATTAGACACTACTCTTTTTATACATTTTTACACACAGATATGCAGGCCCCTAGTGCGCACGCGCTCGCACACACACGTGGTGTTGTAAATTCCTGATGTTGTGATACGTCATCGTGACGTTTATGTTTTTCTATTTTATGTTACGTTATTGCAACCTTATTGTGACGTTCGACTGTAGTCAGGCACCTTTTAGGGGAGTCCAGGTGCGTTGCAGGGTCTGTCAGAGAGGTCCAGCGCCCTTAGCGCTAGTTAGTGCGAGAGTTAGCGATCGGAACGACATATATGTATGGAGGATGTTTACCCGTCCGAACCGAGTCGTTGAATGCAGTTATTCTGTAATTCTGCTGAAAGTTTGATTAAACTACAAAAGCTGTGTTGCGCCTCTCTCTTACCGGAGCAACCTCGGTGGATGTCGGTGGTTTCATCAACGTAAATACAGTCCCCCCCAGTATATATACAATACGTGGCTGCAGGCTTGCAAAGGTGAGGATGATGGTAGAGCAGTGAGCAGCTCCTCTCTGATGTGCTCAATGAGCAACTTGTTTAGGGACGGTATCTTGCTCAAGCGCACCTCGGCAGAGCTCAGGAGGTGAACTGGCACCTCTCCAACTACCAGTTCACACTCCAAATGTTTTGAATGGAGAAAAGATGGCATTTTGCTCTGGAGCACACTGTGTCTTGTGCACTATGTAGTCACCAACTCCTACACAATAACGAACTGTGATTAGTAATTGGTGAACTGACTTTCTTTGTGAAAGGTTGGTAACATTCTCTAAAGCACAACAGGATTTAAAACATTTTTTTTTTTACATAATTTGGATGCTAAATTACATCCAGAATATACATTTTTTCATTTAACAATTAAATCGAATTCATCATAGTGCCTGTTGCTCCCTCCTGCGGTGACCGCAGCAGTGTGACCGTGTCAGCAGGAGGCAGCCAAGTTTTATCACCCTGTCAGGCACCCGCGTGCGGGGCGCGCGCGCACGCAAGCACACACAGTTGCCGGCCCCGTGAACGCGCCTCGTCAGGGCTGCTGTTGCTATGATGCAATGGCGGCTGCGCCCTGGGTAGCGAGCGAGGAGTTGAATGAGTTCCCTCCACAGTTGAAGTGACGCGGCGGCCGACAGTCAGCCCGGGACACCGTCAGCGCCTCGGAGGGTCAGGACAGCAGTCAGGAACACTCCACCGGAGCCCGACCCCCCACCACCCTACATGGACACACACACCCAGGCGTGTCTGCTAGCCGCCCGGCTAGCCGTGTCATGACGGCTGGAGAGATTCCTCAAACATCTGTTCGACGTTTCAGCGACACGGGAGAAGCAGCAACACCCTAACAGCCCTCCTCTGCTGGAACCGAGCGGGGAGGGATTGTTGTTTTCCTGGGTCGCGTTATCCTCTTTTTCCTTTTCCTCCTCCTCCTCACCTGGGACCCCGGCTGGACCGCGATGGCTGAGAGGACCTCCAGCGGGCTGCTGATGATGTTGGAGCCCACACCGGCTGTCGCGATGACCCTGCCGGCGGAGGTGCGCGAGAAGCTGGCGGAGCTGGAGCTGGAGCTGTCTGAAGGTGAGTTGAGCACCGGACCGCCGCGGCCTGAAGCAACAGCCGGCTGTCAGCGCCGGAGGACGGCTTTAACAGCTCCCAGGAACCACCGCCCTTTGCGCATCACCGGTTCTCCTCTGACAGCCAAGCCGGTTTGAACTTGTGCGGTAGTTTCCTCTCTGGCCCTAACTAGTAAACATGTTGCAGCGTTTGGTTTTATTTCTACTGATCGCAGTCTGCTGCTGGTCTGACATCAACCACCACACGGTCCAAACTCCAAATCCCGACTTTGACGCGCGGATCTCGGTGACAGCGGAGCGGACACACCCATGCTGCTGCCAGGAGGCTCCGCTTGTTTTTCTCAGGAGACCCGCTCACCTGAGATGTTCTCCTCCTGTCTGAGCAGGAATCAGCTGTTCGGTTTCTCATCCACGGTGTTAGAATGTCATCAGAGAAGTTGAAACGACTTAAGTTCTTCCAGAATTTTCTGATGAAGTTTCAGTTGAATATCTGCAGGTCTATGTAAGGTAATAATGTATTCCAAAAACCAGCCCCTAAATTATATTTCTGTATTTATTTGAACACTGAAAACTGTGGGGTTTTTTTTGTGTAAAAGTCATATAATTAAAAAATACAACAACATTATACATCTTACATAAATACAAATGCATTATAAACCTTAGGAAAATCTTCTTATGATCTACTTACTAACAACTGTGTTCACATAAGGACAAAATATTGGATGCAACACAGTTCAGTAGAATAAACGAACCAACTGAGCAGAATCTGAAGCCCTGTGTAATAAAACTCAACCGAAGTTAATTGATTTTTTCTTTACATTCGCTGTTATATTGAACACTTGACCGTAGTTCCTCCATCTGAGTGAAGAGAGGCTCATTACTCACAATCCTGAAATAAGGGATTTTATTATACTGTAAATATGATGTTATTACATTTTTAGCTGTGCTCTTTTCTTTAAGCTTTACCAAATCTCATGTGTGATAAAGTCATGCTAATTGATGAGGTGCATTAAGCATCAATATATTCTTCTAGCGAAACTCAGCTAGACGTTAAGTGTAGTTTTACAACTTGAAATAATAGAAAACCCTCTGACCCATAGCTAAGTGAACAGCGCTATTCTGTTAGCTGTGGAGGTTAGAATGAAGGAGTACGCTTTGATAAGCACATTAACTGTCGCCGGGGGCCCTAATGGGACAGATGTGTTTTTAGGAGCAGCCACCGAATTAATCTATATCTGTCCGGTTTCCTCTTCCTGCTCTCCACATGTCACATCCTGCCATGTTGGAGCTTTGATAGCAGTGTCTCTCAGACTCCTTCGCCTTGTCTTCTGTTGTGGCCCACCCTGGATGGTTCCCTCTCACCCCCTCTCCACCACCTCTATGTGTTCTCCACAATCAAAATTTATATTACTATCTTTTGGGTAAAGACAATTGACCTCTTTTTTCCACGCTTAAAGCCTTGCCTTCACACCGCCGTGAACTCTTCACCTCTGGATGATGTCTTTTGGTTGCCTCCCTTTACATCCTGTCTCAGGATAGAATAAATGGCTTATTTTATTGGAAGGAGATGAGAACAGTTTTCTATCCCTCTCAATCAGCTCCTTGCAGAAGGATTTAAAGTGAAGCATGTCCCACTGAGTGATACATCTCAGTTTTTAGTATGCATGAGTGTGCCAATACCTACATGTGACTGCATGTATTATTCATGAAGTGGAGTAGCTGTGCCACGTGTATTTGCTTAAGCAGTTCAGCAGCAGTGTGAGTTTGAGATGATCCAGCAGGTCAGGCTGATAATATTCCATCATCAGCAATGTTGGCCTGCTGAGGTGGGAGATAAGCAATCTGTGCGCATGATAAATAATGTTTGGCATTGAAATACGTGTTTTATATCTTAGTGAACATGCATCCTAAATTGTCCTATATAACTTTTTTTTTGTTTCCAACTTTTCACAAAGCTGCTGCTACTATTTGCTCTGTAGTGGTATAATTAGAAAACACTTAACTCTGTAGATGGGGGGCTCGCACTGCGAAGCAGAATTTCTAAATCATGTCACTTCCTCAAACCTGAAATTGCTGTAAATGTAGAAAATGAAGTGTAGTAAATAAAAAAATATTTTTACCTTATAGACCCTGAAAATGTGCAGCTTCATAAAATTCTACAATCATTTAGTTAGAAACAGTTAAAATTATGAAACAAAAACAATAAATCAAGAGTGTCTGGAGACAGCAAAATGCTGCCAAAGCAGAGCATCTTTTACAGATGGTCCCCTATCCCCAAAAGATACATCCCTATTTATATGCAACACATTTATTTTGATACTTTCAACATGGAGACATACACGTACAAATAGGAACCCCTTAATAATGTTTGGCACAGCTGTCTTTCAGGAATCAGGAATTCCTTTCCCAGTGGAGTGTATAAGTCCAAAAAAAGACCTCATGGCAGAAAAAGAGAAGGTAGAATCTACTTTGCTGTAACTGCTGCTTCCTGCTGTCGCTCTGTCAGAAAGCGCCATCTGTCTCACTCAGGTGAGAAAACTCTGGCTTCCGTCACCAGCAAAGGGTGATCAACTCTCACATCCCTGTCCACTGAGCGTTCAACTTACATAAAACTGCTGGATTATTAAAATGCCTTTGTTTATACACCACATGCCCTTCACTTTTAGAGTTAAGACCCCAAAGTGTATAACAAAAGCCATTGTGCAACAGCCCCAAAAGGAATTCCCTTGCCCTTGATTATTTTGGTGTGTTCAAACTGACTCGGCCAAGTTGTCAAAAATCTCATTGTGTGATGAAAAGCAAGCATTAAAGAAAAAAATATTTCACTAACTTTCCAGTTTAGCAGTCATCTCCTGTCCTTGTTCCTGAAATAGCGAACTTCCTGTTGTAACAGCATAGTGACATCCCCCAGGATAGGTTGAGCACCTGAATATATCACTATAATGTCACAAATATGAAAACAGTAAGCCTGTATAACCACTAGCAACCCTGTCAAACAAAGTTTCATGACCAATCAGACACCGTGTTCCTGATGGTTTTGGCATCCATCCATCAGCCAAACCCTTTCAGCATATTGTAATACCAGTCCTCCCAAAAGCCTGATTGGTGTTTGTGACAACTCTGTGACATCACAGCTTTATAATTCTGTCCTAACAAATTCGAACCAGTACAAAACAAGAATATATACCTGGAGGCAGCTCAACAATCAAGTATTCTGACTTATACTTTGCATTCACGAAGGGTTCTGCAGCTCATTTTAAGAAGCTTTTTGAGACTCATTATTTTATCACTCACTCTTTAATCAGGGAACCAGTGCTGTCCAGCTAGCTAGGTCTTTCTGCTCTGAGAGACAGGTCACTTTGGCTTTTCCCAACAATGCTGGCAGAAGGAGTCCCTGCTGCCCCCTGAAGTTAAAGTAAAGGGCCGACGTTTCTTCTCAGCTGACCTGGATGCAGGAGCCCAAAGATGAGGCAGGAAGGAGGGGAAGAAGACAGATTATCCCCATTATCTCCCACACAGAGGAAAGTGGGAGTGACGCCTCTCCTGACTAATTCATGGACTCACTTTATCATCATCCCTTGGATTTCTTTTCTTCCCTCCTCCAGTGTTTGCTCTGTAAGCCCTCTGATTACACAGTAATTTCTAGTCCAGTACTGCTGTTTGCTGGGGAACCACTGAACTTCTGGTTGGTCACTGCACTGGTTTTACCTGCTCCCACCATTCAGAAG
Organism: Antennarius maculatus; assembly: GCA_013358685.1. NCBI lineage: Eukaryota > Metazoa > Chordata > Actinopteri > Lophiiformes > Antennariidae > Antennarius > Antennarius maculatus. The sequence goes on from CM023618.1 coordinate 11,233,964, forward strand.
ACTGTCGCAGGTTATTGGTTGGTTGAAGGGTGCTTGGCTTCTTTATGGTTGTTTGACAGTAGTCTTGGATTTTCCAAAAGGTGTTTGAGAGGAAATCCAGCAGCAATTTTGATGCTACCATGTTTTGCAAATACTTGTCAGATCAAGTCAGTTACTGACTAATGTCGGGTTTTTTAAAAATGTATCTCTGTGTCTATTATTACAATGAAACAATTTCCCTTGAAAATCATTAAAGTGTCCCCTTATCTAATCATGAAGATAAAGAGAGAGAGATCTCTAAAATCAGCTGTAATAACAATACTGTATTATACCCATTACACCAACATGAAGTGTGTGCAGGAGGAGAGAACAAAACAAAAGTGGCTCAACATACCTCACAAACTCACTCTCTCAAAGTGATACTAAAAATGCTTGTGTGAGTTTCTTATTGCTTGTGGTTTTGAGTATAAGTACAATCATGAAACTGCAAGTTTTACCTCATTTGTCATGTCCTGCTATAGGACTACCAAAAAAAGTGTTTCCATTGCTACTTCTGGCAGTGTTTTATAGACTCCTAAACATACGGAGACTCTTAACATTTTTCCTCAGATAAATCCTCAATAACATATTTTTTAAGGTATGGTTTTCATCCAACAGAATCACCCTGCAATCAGGTGATAGACGGACCTCTTATACTGTATAATAAATGCTCTGGGCTTGCATACTTGGTGGAGTTAGTGGCTATCTTTTGTGGCCAGCAGTTTCATAAAGCCTGGTTTTGGAAGGCATGAGTGCACAGGAAACCTCAATGGACGAGCCCACCAAGTTAGTCAAGGAAAGCACCCTTCATGCATGGAATGACCACTTCTGGTCCTTACTCATACTTCTCTGTGGTCTCTTACTCCCACCACCATCACGAAAAGAACATCCACTGGACTCCACCAGCGAGTCCACTGGACTCATTGGTGGAGTCCAAACCAAACATCTGATGACTGTGGAAATTCATTCTGCAGACTTTAAGGTGATTATGGAAGGATCGCTGTACATGGCTTCTAGGTAGGGCTATAACTGGATCAAGAAAGGGAAAAATGTCGAGCCTATATGGGAGCTAGCTGGCTGCTGTAACTGTTGCAAAATCCAGTTCGCAGATAAAGAGGCATGATATTCTGTGCCCCTGCCATAGCCATTAATATTTCAAGGGTGTGCCTGTGAGAAGACTAGAGTTTTAGATGTTTCTGTTGCTCTCATATACTGTACTCTTACCTGTAAATGTAAATGTGTGCACATGGAAGCATGGGGCCGTTTGGGTCATTAACTTTTTGCTTATGTCTCCGGGTGGATTGACACTTTTGAAGTTCTTTCCCATCATGAAGAATTCTTACACTACTCTTCAAAGTCTTGTCTCTGTCTTTATAGGAGCCATGAATATTTAATGGTTGCACCATGCCATAGCTAGAAATATGTCTTTTCACCCTTATATAAGCGTGGATGAGTCTCCAGAATAAGACGGACTCCAGTGTTATCATTATCAATTGATCTAATCTTTAACTCATTACTTAATTAATAATCTATTCTTTAATAGTATTATGCATGTGGTAAAAAGAAGTTCTACAAAGTGTAGAAAACAGTACATTTAAGCAATAAATATTTGTGCCGAATTCAATATTTGCACCATAAATCTTTTTCATGTTATTACAGTAAGCTGAGTAATAGTCAAACTGCTTTCAAAAACCCAACACCCTGCATGTGTACCATGTTAACTGGCTGCTATTTCTGCAGCTTTTTAAAAAAAATATGGTTCCAATTGATGGAACAAATCTGAATGTACAGACTCATACAGTTTGTGGCAGACTGAAATATTTACCAAAACACTGTTATTGTGAGAAAAAATCTGCCACGGAATTAATGTCTTACACTTTCAGGAGACCTTGATTGACAGGAAGTACAGGCCATTGCTCTGGTCAAATAATCAATTGGAATTACGCTAAAGTCAGTGTGAAACAACACAGCAAAAGCTAAAATAATATTTTCACAATTTCAGACAAATTTACTGTAATATTGTACATTCATATGATGGCAACCAAAAAAAATGTTTAACAAAACTCTAGAGCTACTAACTGGTTCGTTTATCAAATAGAAATATGAAGAGTCAATTATGAATTCATTCATTCAATAAAACCCTGGATTGTTTTCACCTTACCCAGGGAGACTCAGTTCTGTTATTTTTTATAATAAGCTTCAAGCAGCTTAACTCTTTCCTCTTGTATGTTCTGTGTATCTCAGCAAATTAATATTGTCTGAACTCACTGAAACCACCATCCCACCATCTGGTCCATCATGGCTGAGTGACCAGAGAGTAATTTGTGGTGCTCACCCTGAAATATTTTTTAAAATAAAAACAATGTTTGAAACTGTTGGAAGTTCAGAATATTCCATGTGTGATGGGTGCCAGGTAACTCGGTGTACTTTGGCTGTGAGAGATATATTAGAGAGAAGGGCAATGCAGTGGGCACTGGCGCCAGAGAGATCTGCTGACCAAACAAGCCACACAGTCCACTTCAAGGACACATTTTGAAATTCATTCTAATGCGCACACTGCGCCTTTTCTCTGAGCAATGCTTTGCTCCTGCCTCAGTCATCTTTTTAGTGTAAATTTGGTGTTGTCTATCTGTACGGTGTGTGTATAATTGAGCCCTCATTCTCTGTGGAACCAATCTTCTGAAAACATCATATGAGAGCTGAATGGCAGTTAAGGTCCACCTCCCTCTGGCTAACGCCATGGCTCCATCAGTCCTTTCTCTGGTCCAGCCATACTAACAGTAAAACCTCACCTGTAGGATCCTCTTTAGATCACTAAATTGTCTCTAAAGGGATTTGTTATGAAAGCGTATGTCTATTATTCATGCTTCCTGAATTTGTGAAGTTCCTCAACAGTGTTTGAACAACTTTGTTTTTACACTCAAAAGTACTGAGTGAGTTACTTCTACAGGAATGAAGAGGAGGTGCAGTTTGGGGGTCACTGGGATGTGCAGGAGGCCTTTATGCTAGGTGTTCAGAGCTAAAGATGACATTAATTTTGCCTCAAGTTATTCAATCTCAACTCCTGTTTAATTTAATTCATGTTGAAACGAAACATTTCACACACTTATCGAAGCAGCTTCGACCCACCACTACCAGCACTTCCTCTCAGGAACTTTATCGGTCATCTGCTGAACAGTTTTTCTACACACAGAAAAAGTACATTAGTCATGATTTTTTTCACGTTTTAAACCTTGAATCTATTTTCCCTTTTTCTCAAAAGCGAGTTATTGATGTTTAAGACCTGTTGGATTGATGTTAAAGGCAGCAAGTATGAAAACCTCTTAAGAGCTTTGACAATAACATCTGATTGCTTCAGGAAACCTGTTAGCTTCTCACGCGATTGTCTAGCTAGGAGTTAAGATGTCATCTGGCATGTCAGGACAGGGTCACGTTGTCTTTGACTTTTGTGTGATCATCAGCTGGTACAAACAGTCCGTAATGAAAGCACAGAGGAAGTGATTGAAGAACGTGAGTATAGTCAGCGTTATAGCTACGAAATGTTTTATTTTTATCTTATTGTCTCTGATGATGGTGGAGAGATTACCACCTTTTTTCATTACACACTGTGATCAAAGGTGCAATGATGCAACAATAGACAATGTGATCTTGACCGATGTGAAAATTTTTAACATTTTTGTTTGGGCATAGCCTAGACACTATTTTGCCATGATTTAGGCTTTAATAGGAAATGTATTGGGAGTCATGCAGTATGTGCCGTCTGACGGCTTTGTTTGTTGCAGAGAATCATGTCAGTGACAGTGTTCTCACTATAGCACAGCATCACTTTGAAAACTATGAATTAAATAATTTTTTTAAATGAGGTTTTTATTGGTTAAGTCACTGTCCAGATTTACTGAGGTGTGTGGTGTAGATCAGAGTAAAACGGGGTCTTTTGTAGCAGCAGCAGGCTGCATTGTGAGGTTTCCTAGTGGAAAACAAACAATGAAAAATGTGTGGAATGTGCCATAACCTATCAACTTAACCATGAAGAGAAGCTTTTCCAAATCCTCACCACTGCTGGAGGGCACCAGTACAAAGAACGAACACATACAGGTTGTCCTAGCCTTTCAGACGAACAACGCCAGGGCTAAGCTTACCTTGTTCCTGTAGGTTTCCCAGTATAGAATGTGAGGGAATGAAGGAAATATAGCTGAATAACTCTAAAGCCAGGCCTTTTTTTTAGCACATAACTGTAATCACACCAGGAAAATATTTTTCCAACATGCATGCTCAGAGGAAGCTGACAGATTTCGATGAACTCTGGAGCTGTTGCTCTCCAGGGACCTGAGGTGGTGTGTCATTAAACATGAACCTGCATAGCCAGAAAGAAAAGGGGGATGCAAAACCAGGGCAAGTCAGAACTGCTTATAAACTCCTGAGGCATAACTGTCAAACTGTGGATTATCATGCAGCATTTAACCAAAGCTAATGTCTGTAAGACATCAACTTACAAAACTTGACAAACATGGAATCTTAAAATTTGTGTTAAAGCATGAAGAGAACAGCTTGTTGATAGTTAAAGCACTGCAAACAGGGTGAAATCACTTCAATGAAGTTTGTCTGGACAAGGAAACTCTTTAGATTGTATTTGAGGTTTAAATAAGCAACTAGTTTATTTAAACCTGCTTGGAGGAGAAAACAAAAGGCCGACCTCAATGTCATTACCCCAACCATCTGCAAACACCTCGTTCAACTTGAACCACTCATTTGACAGTTTTGTCTGGGCACACTTCTCATGCAATGAGGGACCATTGCTGACATTTTACCAAATTGTTTGTTTACAACCCATTTGTGACCATATAGGCCCCCAACACAGAGATCCAAGTCTTAACAAGTGATTCTTTTTCAGTTTAAAACAAAGGATAAATCAATGCTACAACGGTCTGTTGGTCTGTTGGTAGAGTTCACATAGAGTAGTAACTGACTGAGAGAGAGAGTCACCACCAAACTACCTGTGAGAGTATATGCTATGGGCAAGATGTGGGGTACACTACAGACCAGACGCCAATCTCATAGTGAGGCCACACCTAAGGCAAACACACACGCAAACATTCACACCTACAGACAATATGGTGTGACCAATTCACCTAAGCTGCATGAGAGAACCCATGCAGGCACAGAGTGGGAGAATGTAGAGAGATCTCCATTCCTGAGTAGTGAGTTATGGACGTGCTTTCTCATACAATGTATGATCAATGTCTAAAGTAATCAGTGTGATGTTTTCTCTGGCACCACCACAAAAACACCAGATGTTTTATCTGATAAAGATTTTACAGAGAAGTGTAGAGCTGAAGAACATTTCTGATCCAAGCCTCTCACATTAAACTGTATATTACTTATTAAGAGAGGCCTGCAGATGAAAGACACTTCTTTGTATATTTATTGTATTTGTTAAAGCAATCGGGGTGAGTGGTATCCAGAAATAACCCCTCCTCCACCCCCACCCCCATGGCTAAAGGTAATAAACCCTTATTATTACTGTAAGTACTAATTTGTGCACAGGCATCTGAAAACATTGTGATACCTTTTCCTCCTGGTATTAAACACATTTTTACTAGCTGTCAACACACGCTAGTGATTTTAAATAACCTTTTCACACTGTGTTAGTTGTGGAATCCCAAGCGCTTAGGGAGGAACAATGACATGGATACAACACGAAACTGACCCGTAATCTAATCTAACACACACACGCACACGTCACATCTTGGCGCTCTTACTCACACATTCTTGACATAGAGGTCACAGACCTCCGCACTCTGTGGTCGTAATGTGTGTGTGACTTGTTGGAGTTCAGTTGTTGAATCTCAGAAGTATGTTCTCCATTCTTTTAATATTTGCTCGATGCCACCCCCCCCCCCAACCAACCCCCACCCCCCCTCGTCTGTCAGCTGTGAGCAGCAGGCGAGTCTGAAATACCAACAAGTGGCAGATAGCTGCCGGCACTCTCTCATAGTATGTCATACCCCCCGGTGACACACACACACACACACACACACACACACACACACACACACACACACACACACACACACACACACACCTTTGTGCACATTTTATCCTGAAGCTGTGTGACCTGATGACCATATGACCTGAAAATTAGAACGGTAACCCATGACAAGGTTTGCTGCTTGCTTGTCCTCTCCTTGTTATATAATTTGATGAGACAAATTTAATTCTACTGTTGCCGTGGTGACACCAAGCCTATCTTTGACCACAAAGAGATTCAGACAGCTCTCCGGTGATCGTGTTGTGTAGATGTTGTGTAGATGTTGTGTAGACTGAAATGTGAAGGATCGACATAAAACACAAACTCCAGTACAAGTCAGACCTTTTGTTTTGAATCTGCCTCAAAAGAAGTGGTTAACTCTTGTGTTTCGGGAATTTTCGAACAATGGTCAAGTAGACAAAGCTAAGCTGGTGAAAATATGCTGGAAAATGCAAAAAAAAAAAAAAAGAAGCAAAACAAAAAGCAGTCCTTGTAACTGCTATTCTATTTAAAGCTGACATGAAGGAAGGATTGTAGTTTGGTCTGGTTTTCTTTGGTTAAGGTCAGTCCTTCCAAGTCAAATCTAGATTTGTATTTGTGTTCGGAAGGTCAACTGAAGCAGATGAAAAATGAAGGAAGGAAGGGAGGAAGGATTAGTGGGTTAATAATGATGCATGGATTCAAAAAACAGCTGCTGGAGTACATTAGGCCTCAGGGACATCAAATAGCAAATTATTCCCATTGCTTGTTTTCTTTTTTTAATATCTTTCTACCACATTTCTTGTGTCACACAGACCAACACATGGGAAATAGTACAAACAATTACAGGAAACTATTTCAAGTTTTTGTTGTTTGAAGGTGGGATTACTTCTCTCCGATTATAGTTATTCTGATGCAGTAAATACCAGGTTGAAACAAATGCTAAGAATGGCTATGTAATCACAAACACCAGATCCTTATATGGGGTATTCAGTCAGTCATAGCGTCTGCAGTAAAACACAGTCATTCCAGCACTTATTCACCAGTGAAAGTTTCCCAACTGAGATTTGGTGTAAATTCGTTCATTCTTTTCGGGTCACGGTCATAATTTCAGATTTGGTCTTGAGGATTTCTCGTCATCTGTGTGCAGAAGTTAGATCAAACAAGAACAAATTTAATAAATTAGTACAAAAGATATTATGAATGCTTTTCCCAGATATAACACAAAATGACATGTTTCATGAAACTTTGATGACTACTGTCTGAGATGATTTGGTGATTCATTCCTGGGAAATCTAAGCCCGTTCCTCATTGTTGTAGGTCTCCAGTTTTGGAATATTCAAAGTCACATTCATTCATTGAGTTTTTGTTCAGATGAAAAGTTCCAGTTTTGTTTCATCACAGCACTGAGAGGTATTTCAAAAAGTCTGTCTTTGGTGCTCTAACTGTGGTATTGAGCTGTTCCTTTTACCATCTGACTTTTCAAATACTATGCTTTACTAAATGCGTTATTGGTCTTTTATGGTTTTCAATATCTCATCAAAAATAACAGATTTGTCCAATTTTGAAGATTCACATCTTTTTGTTTTCATTATCTCTTGAAAATTATTTTCAAAGAGCTCCACAAATTGTTCAGAATACTTCTGACATCTGCATGTAATTGCATGTAATAAGTCTTAAAGATTTCCAAAAAATTCTAACAAGAAAAATAGTCAGGCCTCCCATGTTGTTAAAACTATAAAAAGCCTGTCTTTGGTGAGGTCCCTAACAATATCACACGGGCTGGCCTATTATCCTGCAGACCTCCCCAGGTTAAATCCTGTTGCTGACACCCCAATTTAATTTTTTATGAATGTTCACCACGTTTAGGGTTCATCGCAAACTTTTTCTGTACTTGTTATATTTTCTTACAAATTTTAAGAACATTTTATAATTTTCAGGTCAGGTCTTCCTGGTGAGCGACCAATGACATGTACATTATGTTCTTCCATCCATCCATTCATCCATCAATTTTCTTATAGAGGAGAAATAGCTGTTGTTGCTGGAGCCTATCAACTGACTCCAGGTCAGAGGTGGGGGTACACCCCAGACGCGTCGCATCACAGAGCCACGTGAAACACAAAAAATCACTCATGCACATGCTCACACCTGCAGACAACTGAGAATTGATCAATTCAGCCAAAATGCACGTTTTTTGGAAGTGGGAAGAAGGCGGAGAACCAGGAGAGAGCCCAGGCAGACACTGTTACTTTTATTGTTCTATTAGTACTGTAATTACTTTTCCTTCACTGAGAAATTACAGATGCCCACCGTAATTGCCAGTAGAAGTTTGAGTAGTGACAGCGCAGTTCACTTCAACATACCTGAGAGAGGACTCATCAAAGTGATTTATGTACAGAATGTATATTTAAATGTCTGAACACCCTGTCAGGCCAGAATGCAGATGAGAAGTCTGTTGACTAGCGAGTCTTGTTGCATCTTTTTTTATGTTGACTGTAGCCTAAGGGGTTGAGAACCAATGATTATATCTACTATGCTTTTATAGCTTGTTCACATCTTGATATCCTATCAAGTTTTCCTTGGAACTTGCTCTTTGTCACTCATAATGTCTGATTAGATACTGACTTTCAAAGATGTGGCAAACTACATCCAGCTTGCCTGGTTTACCTTTTGTGTTTGGGAAATGCACAGACAGCTCCACCTTCAGTAGAGGAATGTGAAAACGATTCTCTGAAGACGAAGGCAACCAAGTACAGTCAGTGCAGTCAAAGACAGGCACTTAATGGTGCATAAACATGTGTAAAACACATTTCTAAACAGATGGGATCTCAAAGTATCACTTGACTTTTGAAGATGAACTGACTGTAGGTCCCAGCAGGGTCCTGACCTCTGACCCACCGTGACTGATGCTGCATTAGGACGAGTGCTAGACTCCCTGCAGTCCACAGAAGAGGAACGATGGATTAATGCAGGGCTGCCATCAATCTGCACTTTCTTTTTAGGTCAAAATTCATTGGCTCCTGGCTGGAGACCATGTGCTTCTGCCTCTGTCCGCCTCAAACATCATTTCAGACCCCTGACCATGCTCCATTTTGTGTATTTCACAGTCTTCAGGCTTTGCACGTGTATGTATGTGAGCATATAAATACACACAGGGATACTCCTTCCCCCATCACTTGCATCACACCCTGTTTGTTGAGTTAGGCAGGGTTTGGCCCCTGGCTTACATATGTGTGTGAGGATAAGTGCAAAAGCAGACCCCTTGCTGGCTGCCTCATCTGTCTCTTTCTGGAACAGATAATTTATTCTTGTTCTAAATCTTTTTTTTCTGTAAGAAGTGCTAGAGGAGCTGGAGCAATCGCCGAGTGAAAAATGCTATTACAAGACTTATCCAGGACGAGAGTTTGTTTTTTTCCTTGGAATCAGACCCACCAATTTTTGAAGGATCAGCTATTAAGATCAACCCCACCCACAGCAAGCTAACTCTGTTTCCACAAATAATGGTTATTTGTCTGGCGTAATAGACCGGTGTTTATAAATTGCATTTTTGGAGTTCATTGCTTTAAAACAATGAGTTACAGAAGTTCATGCATTCCTGTGGTGAGTTTGACAAACATTTGGCCAGATCCTCAAAAATGGCCAATAATTCCCCAGGATTGACTAGAAAAATTTAGTTCACCACTTCCATGTCGTTTTCCATGCACACATTGTCACATTTAAGTGTCACGAGGCTAACTTTGTTGCGACTGTTGATGAATTATTCAGTAGCCTGAGAGCAAATGTCACCACAACTTCTCTCTCTACATCCATAAATCACAGAAGAAAAGTGAGCAAAACTTTGTCTGTCTGACTCTGAACTGTAGGTGTATATGGAACGTGTAGCTGGGAAAAGGCCTGGGATGACTTGGAGAAATATTAGAACAAGGTTATTATCCAGTTGTTTTCCCCATGTATGGGGAAGCATTGTAAACCAGCAGAACACCTCAGGCTGATGTCACACAGACTTTAGTGGCTAACCGTAGCTCACCTCAGACTGGGATCTGCTGAATCTTCGCTCATTTCTTTCTGTCAGATGGACAGATTCCTGAGAGGCTCACTCCGGGGTTTCACCACTGCCAATAATGTTTGAGGATTCAGACAGGAGAGTATTGATTGAGGCGCTGAAGGGTGGGAGAAAAAAGAAACTCAACAAGGGAGACGATGACAAAGGGAGCAATGGCAACTGGAGAGAGGAAACATGAACCATATGTGGAAATAATGGACAGGAAGATGACAAGAGCTGCTAAGAGTGACAGAGAGATTAAGTACATGCACAACAAAGCATGACATGACCATTTGAAAAGGAGAAAGAAAAAAACCCACAGCTTTTGGTTAACATGAACACTAAAAGACAACAGAAATGTCTTTCTCATGAAGTGTTGGTTGTAGCTCCACCCAAGAGATATGATTTTCAGGAACAGTGTACGTCATCAATGAGCAGCACTGTTCAATGGACTATTTGATTTTTAATTTTTGCATCAATGTGATGACCTTAATTTACTGATGTAGTTACAGTATTATGATCACAGAATTGGCCAAATCAGATAGGTATAATAAATCTTTTTCTTACTTTATATTTTTCCCCCTCAAAATTCCCCACACAAGGGATACATGTGTACATATGGGATACATGATATTGCACTGGCTGGAAATTTTTTACACTTTTTGGTCCCTTCCGTAAGATCAGGCTTACATTCTTCAATTCTGAAGTGGCATTATTTTGTATACAAAAAAAGGAAAATTAACTTCCTAGATAAGGATTATCATATCATGAACTAAACGATCTGCATTTTATCAGTTAAATGGTGAAATTACTGTTTTTGTTCCAAGCCCCTGAAACACAACACTGAAAGTGCTAAAATCAGATCAAGGTTAATTAAACACTTTATATTTCCTGATTGTCACATCCTCTACAGTCAGTGTGTCAGAAGACTGGTAGTTTCCTAATGGCAGCAAAGATATATGTCTTACCGACCAAGCCCTAAGGTAAATACAGTTATGGCATAAGCCTGCCAGTGCCTTGCTTTCAGCCCAGGTACAGCATGTTCCAACCAGAACCAAGGCAGTCAGAGACTGCAACATCCCGCTTACCCTGAACTTCTTTCAGGGTAGGTCAGGGTCAAAGCTTCAGGGTAGGTCAAAGCTGTGCACTAGCTATGCACTAGCTTTGACCATAGATCAAAGCTAGTGCATAGGTAGATCAAAGCACTAGCTTTGATCTATGGTCTTACTCACATTGTGCTTCTCCCTGGTCTTTCCATTTTGTCTGGTTCCTGAGTGTACAAAAGTTGAAATTTTGACCTTGACAGAGTTTTCTCAAGGTCATCGTCTCATTTTGATCCCCTTTGCTGCCGGAGTAATGTGCTTTTTGTTTCCTCTTTCTATCTGCAATGGTTGCGAAGATATTTGGTGGACTAACGAGCAAACAAATGGACGAACACACAAGCACTGACGATTACAAGACATCACCGCTTTGAAGTGGAATGTAATAAGGGTAACTGACCAAGATACTCTTGAAGCAATTTTGAAGAATGCACTCACCTCGCAGTAAAACAACCAGGGTGGAAAAAGTCTCTCTTGATGGTGAACTTACGTCAGCCAGCACGCGTTTATGAGTACACAGAGTCGCAGATGAGAAAATATCACCCTTTTATCAGTGATGCATCTGTGTTTAGCCTGAACTCAATCGACTATGTTTACATGCAAGGCTCTCTGCTTCTCTTGTGGCTTCTCTCAGTGGCAGCACTGATGTCATGCAGGTAACAGTCTCATTTAACATATTAAGAAATATGACCTTGACTGCAATCCAAGCTTTCCAGTGTACAGTTGGACTTTTCAGTTGCTGGCAGATGCAATCCACATCCAGCAATATGAGGAAAAGAGAGCATTCAGTTCAAAATTAGCTTTTTCACCCTGATACCATTCTATCATCCATTCACCCTTACTTTCTCTCTTCTGCTGGCTTTAAAATCCCCACTGCTGCAGTGTTTTTAGGCAAAAATTGTTGGAGTCCCATATGTCTAAAAAAAGACCACGTATTTAACGAAGAAATGAATGAATCATTACCTGTTCACCATATCATTCATAAGACTATGCATCAGGATCAGTGTCAGTCAGCTCAGCAGGAGAATGACTGATGGATCATATTGTATGTTCTCTCTGTTGCTATTAATTAGATTAAAACATTGCAACATCAGTGGAAAAAAGAGTTTTTGCAAAGAGAAAATTAACTCAATTAGTCACTGTTCCGAATCCTAAACTAAGTTCACATGAAGCCATTCCAGCCATTCTCATTTAATAGTTTGGGTATTGGTTGGAGCCCTTAACCTCTCGCCATCTGCTCTGGTTTGGATAATAGATGGATGGATTGACACTGTTTTGGATGTGACATAAATCCAGTTAAAGTATACAGTATTTTAACCACACAATTTATAAGTATCCAGCTGCACAGTACGTTTAATCCCCAAATGTAGGAAAGGTCCAGCTCAAAGGGACCCCTTTTCCTTTATCAGTTCCCACTGTTTCTAGATAAGACCTCTCTCTAGATAAGTGTGGTTATTGGAGTACTGAGCTGCTCTGTATCTCCTTACCTCAAAAATGCTGCTAGCGAGCTTCAGATCCCTCAGTGACCCCCCCCCCCTCCTGCTGTGACTCTCCAGGAGCTGAGCAACTTGCCCACAGAGGGAAATGATGAGGTTATCACTATCCTCCAAAGAATACCTGCACTCCTGTCATCAATGTCCTTCGGTATATAGCAAGGTCCCTCTCAGTAGGTGATGGATCAGAATATGGATGTGATTCTTGTATGTTGATGACGTTGTTTGTTGTTGTCAAAGGGAAAGGCAAAAAGAAAAAATTCCATTGACTAATTCTTCAGGATTTCTTAAAGAAAAGTCAAAATTTGAAAGTCACTTTTTATTATAACACAGGATACACCATTTGACTATTGACTAATGTAGTGGTCCATGGGAAGTGGAGATGGTAGTAATATCAGATAACAGTAGAGCCGATGGACAAATTTGAGGTGGATGTCAGTAGAGATTAATTGGTTTACTCACTGCTGCAGCATCACCAAAATTAGGATTAACAAAGAAGTCCTAAACTGATGATTAGTCAATGCCAAGATTTATAGAATAATGTGACAATGTCTGTCTTCTGTGCTCTACAAATAGAAATATGTTTTATGGTTGGCAAGTTCACCTGTTTCACAGTTATTAACTGAAGAGTTCTCATCTGCTGCAGCACAGGACTCAAATGAAAAATGATCTTCTTGTTATCGAGTGTTCAGTCAGCCAAAGTAACAAGCCCGAGGCCCAAACAAAACACACAAGCGCTGTTCCCAGATGATATTTTGCATCTCCTTGAAATGCTTATTGTCTATGGGCATGTAAATAGAACACATTGTTGATCCCATTGAAATGTGTTGCCGGTCCGCTTTGAGGTATCGGACTGAAATGAACCCAAGCTGTATCACAACTGCAAATTTCATAAGACATATTAAGTTGATGCCTATTTGGATGGTTGATGGTGTAGTGCTGTCTTTTTAGATGAGGAGTTTGTGTAACCAATGTAAACAGTGTTATCAGGCACACTGCAGGAGGAAGTGTCCATCACCAGCTGAGCGATCAAACCCTGACGCTCTGTCATGCTGGTATTTCCGAGTACTGGATGCTGGACCCAGTTCCCTGTGCAAAAGTCTGAAATTAAAGAGGCCACATACCGATGACGACAGCAGTTTTACTGCATCTAATGTAGGAATGAGAAAATAACAATATATTGCACTCTACGTTTCTCCTTTAATTCCCTCATTTGAATTTTATTTTGAAAAAAACGTCTATTATGTGTTCCATTTAATATGCTATTAATAGTGCTTAATTTTTATTGATCCAAAAATGCACTGAATCCTCATACATCATTGAGTGAAATCATTGAGTGTATGTTCACCGCTGTGCATCCGTGTGCACAAGCTTCTTTTTATTGTGAATCACGTGACTTGGGTTGATTCAGATGTTGACTTTGTGGTGTGTTGCCTTTGTCCAATGCTGAGGTCACGTGTGACAGATGAAGAGCCACAAGCCTTTTTCAGCTTCAGCCTGGGGATATCATCTTCAAAAGAGACTGCAGCCTGAAGTTGACCTTTTTATTCTTCTGTTAAAGCACACCTCCATGCTTGAAGCTGCATTAGTCTGAGTTCCCTCATTGCTGCGTGAATAAAGGTCCCTGCAGCCACAGATGAGCCGCTGAAGCTTTGCAACATGGCTAAATTAGCCAAAGATCACTGAGGTCACACATAGCAGGCAGGCTTGCTTCATCTCATCAGTGGAATAGTTTGAGGTATATGAGGCTAAAACAGAGGGAGGGGGAGATGCGTATGATTAATGATATAGAATTCTGGTCAGAGAGATTAATGGACCAGTGGTTCCATTTGGGTCAAGGGTGTAAAACATTTATTACTGTATCATCTGTTAGAGAGACAGAGAGAGTATTGTAGTGATTGTATAATAGCTTCTTACAATATTCTCTTATATATTCTCACAGTATGTTTATGAGTCATATAGCCAAACCCAAACAAAAGACAATTTTTCTTTTCTAACTTGTAACTTGAGGACTTTCGGATGGAGGTTGGACTTCTGAAAGATGAGACCAAGCTACGAAACTTCCCTCAGGACACCATCAACATAAAACCTCTTTTTTTTAAATTCACCTGACAAAGACTTAAATGTTAGCTGTGACAAATTAACAACAAAAAAAGTACAAGAAGATGGTATGAAAGAGAGAAAGACCACAGACAGAACAAGGCAGTCAGAGTGCAACATCCCTGAATTAAAAATTTTACCCTGACCTACTTTCATAGTGGTGGCAGCAATGAATGCTTGATGTGTACCTAAAAAGGTATAAAAGTGAAAATTTGACCTTGACCTAGTTCTCTGCCGGAGTAATGTGTTTTTCTTTCATCTTTCTATCTGCAACGGTTGTGAAGATATTTGGTGGATGGATGGACGAACACACAAGCACCGACAATTACAATACATCGCCGCTTTGCAGGATGTAAAAAGAGCAACATAAATCCTGGTGTCAGTGAAGTCATACGTGCCAGATCTCCAGTCGTCATGAAGTCATCTCAGGTATCTCTGACCTCAGCTACCATCTTGCCTAGCAACATCAAACCAAATGGTTTCAGTTCAGATGAGTTATTTGCAAAACTATCCAATGAGGTAGTGTGTTGTAGCCTTTGTTTGTGAGGAAGCTATGTCACCATAGATGGCCACAGTGAATTATCTGTTGCCTCCAGAAAATGAAAGAAGAAAAGAACAAAAAGTCTTTGTGAGGTGGTGTAACTGTATGATCAGTTATATACATTAACACGGCCGAACATTTAGATAGCATTAAGTTAGAAAAGTTGTATTTGAACTAATATTTTCAGTTACTGTTTTAGTTGTATGTTTCATGATAAGGGAAGTGCTTGTACTTTGAAATTCATATTTCACCAGCTGTAAAGATGGTTTCCAACAGTTTGTTTTTGCAATGTGTGTGCGCAGTCAAGTGTCCGTCTTTTGTCTTTGTGTTGGGCGGAGCTGCATGAGACATGCATGAGGGGTGTGTCAAATGAAAACTAATATTCTCTTCCTTTACTTTCATTTGCTCCACCTATCAGTGTGTACTTGTCTGCTTTCTTTCCAATTGTATTCATGAGAAACTTCCCGTTGTACTGAGTGAATAAATACAGATTTTCTTCATCTTCAGCTGACCGACTGTATTGCTGCATCACCTGTCCATATAAGGAAATGATCCAGAGCACAGAATGCCTCAGAGAAATTTTTAGCTGGTGATTTATTGCAACGGCTCCTCCTATATCTCATTGCTGGGGATTCATTTGTCTAGCATGTAGCATACCTTAGTCAGCAGTTGAGTTAATAGACTACTGTGGCGTTGTGCAGCATATACTGGCCCAGATTTACTGTTCAATATTAACACACACTATGATGCGCTGTGCTCTCTTTATAGCTCTATAACACACTTTATTTAACAACTTGAAGTGGAGTTTGGGATAGACAGATGAAATAATCAGTTCTGTTTGGGAAGCAGCTGGTCTATATCTTGTTTCAGAGAGCACACTTTTACATTTGTAAGCCGTTCAGCACAATGGATCTGTGTTGTCAATGTCACTCATCTGACCTGGACAGTGTGCTGGAGCGGAGATAAGGCCAGCTGAGTGGCAATGCATTGAGGCATTAATAAGGATCTGTGTAATGTGTGTAATCTGGGCATTATTTAGGATATGTCTGCAAATCATGAGAATCTGGAGCATCAGGGAATTGGATTAAGATCCTGTATGTTAAACATGTCTTTATAATGTGCTATTTGGGCTCATCTCACTGTTAAAGCACTTACTATGTTCATCTAGAACAAACATATGCAAAGCCTGAATTGCACACACACACACACACACACACACACACACACACACACACACACACACACACACACACACACACACACACACACACACACACTGGTGGAATGAACAGTTTTGCTGCAAACTCTCTTCCCTGGTTTTATTCTCTGCAAGGACTGGACCTGTATCTGGACCTCAGGACAAATACACAGCAGGGTTAACAGCTTCACAAAAGTAAACACAACCTACCCTGATATCTTGAGTGACTGTGAGGTGGGGGTTTGTAAAAACACACAAACTCAAGCACTGTAAGCGACAGACACAAAGATGTGTGTGTGTGTGTGTGTGTGCTTCTGGTAAAAAAGGGAAACGGTTTGTGTGTCATAGGTCGACAACAGGATCAGTTCAGGATGTGTTTTCAAAGGGAATTCAAGCATGAAGCACAGGATTAGGGCTTATGTGTATGTGTGTGCGCGGGGGGGGGGGGTGTTAGTGACAGAGATAATGGTTCTGTGTGTGTTAATGCAGACAGCCATTAGTGAAGAGCTGTGCAGATGTGTCCAGGGTGAACTGAGGATTGTCCTAGAAGATCTGAGGTTGTGCGTCTTTATTTTTAAGGGATCAGTGTGATAAGTGCTTGTCTTTGTGTTTGTATTTTAACAGTTATAAGGCAAGAAGCAACAACAACCATTGCAAGTGAAGAATATTTCTGACAGGTTCTAAAATTAATTTCCTACTTTTTTTGAATTAGCTCCTTACTTGTAGCCAATAAAAATGGTGTTTATGTATCAAGGTTGGAAGGAAATAGTATTACCAATGAGTGTTGTGATATTTTTTGGGAGATATTTCATTCTTTTATATTATTAGTTTACATTCAGAGATTTTGGTGTGTGTGTGTGTGTGTGTGTGTGTGTGTGTGTGTGTGTGTGTGTGTGTGTTTCATTTTGTGTTGTGTTAAAGTTCTCTACCACTATGTAGCAGAGCTGTGATCTTCAACCATTTGACCGAAGATGTCCGTAAACACGAAGAATAAAATCTCTATAAAGGTTTCCATTATAGTACATGGAATTGTAATCCCTGCATGGTGACTTGTTTTGGCAGGTTCTTGCTATTATAAGGCTGCAGAAGTAATTTAACCAATTAATCTCTACTGACAAAATATCTCGTATTATTGTGCAGCTATTTGCACAAAAACTGTGTTAAAGTGAATTTTTTAATGAGTGAATCAGTATAGTAATGTGTATTATTACTGGTTTTGTGTGTCTATCACTGAACCATCACTGTCAGTGTTTCTTGTCATGTTCATCTAACAGATGACAGGTGGAAAGTGGGAGGATTTTTTTTTTCAGTACAGGCACCACTCCTTCGCTGTCTAGGGTGTAGCGTTTGGAAAGGGGAATACCATGTTAGTGGTAGTTGAAGTGTGTTCTAATCGTAAATTTCAAGATTTTCAGCAAATGCAAATGATCAAATATACGCTTGACTGACTACTTGAGCTAATTGGCTAATCCTCCTCCTACTGCTAGTTTGCACGTTTAAAACGTCAAAATAGTCTGCAAACCCTTAGAGAAATGTAAATTAAATTTTTCTGCTAACTTCATTGTTTCCCTGTATAGACACAAGCAGATGAACTGAAAGAGAAAGGAGATGAGAGATAGTAGTAAAAAGAGACATTAGAGGGTTAAAATGAGCTCACGGGCAGGGCTTCCCTCCGGAGGCCATGTGGTTGTTTGTATTCCACGTCAGTCCTGGGGGAGGGGGTTGACCCCGTGGGAGAAAACTCCCATGTCCTTAAAGAGGAGACAAGCTACAACAACTACTCTGTCTCTACGAGGTTAAGTCCCCCCCTTACCTCTCTCTTTATTTTAAAATATATTGTTAAGGACACTGTCGTTTGTGTGTTCGTGTGTGTGTGTGTGTGTGTGTGTGTGTGTGTGTGTGTGTGTGTGTGTGTGTGTGTGCGTGCGTGCGAGCGTGCGTGCGTGCGTGTGTGTGCTGCTGGATGGGTTAGCAAGTCGGTTGCAGTTTCAGATCAATTTCATCTCCTGGTGGGTTATTGCTTGTTGAGCACACACACAAACACTCTCCCTTTCTTTTCTTGCACTGACCTCAAGTCAGGGTCTCTTGACCTCCCATCACCCCTCAGATTGGCTGCCATTATTATCACCGTCCATTAAACCTCTATGAAAAGCCAAAACGGCCAGACGTCAAGGGCCCAGCTGTTTCGCCTAGAGTCCAATCTATAGATTTATGATCCTTGCATTCGCTTCAGAATATAGAAACACACACACACACACACACACACACACACTACTCTTCCTTTTTCAGCTTCCACCATTTTGTCCTCTGCTCTGTCCTCTTCATCTTCCTCACCACCAGAGTCATCCTACACACCACCATCCTATGCTACCCTATGTTCCTGTCTCTTCTAGAACAAAGTATTAACTATAGCCATTTCCATCATTTTTGCAAAGTCAACTACCATCTGTCCTTCTGCATTCCTCATCTGGACACCAAACCTGCCCATCACCTCCTCATCACCTCTGTTTCCTGCACCGCAATGCCCATTGAAGTCTGCACCATTGACAACTCTCTCACTTCTAGGTATGCTCTGCATCACTTCATCAAAGTCCAACAAGAATTTCTCCTTCTCCTCCAGCTCACATCCTACCTGTGGAGTATACCCACTAACAACATTGGACATCACACCTTCGATTTCTAGCTTCAGAGTCATCACTCTATCTGACACTCTTTTTACCTCCAGGACATTCCTAACAAACTCCTCCTTCAAGATAACTCCTACTCCATTTCTTTTCCTATCTACACCATGATAGAATAACTTGAACCCTGCTCCTAAACTCCTGGCCTTGCTACCTTTCCACCTGGTCTCCTGGACACACAGTATGTCTACCTTCCTTCTCTGCATCATCTCAACCGACTCTTTACCTTTTCCTGTCATAGTTTCAACGTTCAACGTCCCTACTCTCAGTCCTATACTCTTGGCGTTCCTCTTCTCTCTCTTCCTACGAACACACTTTCCTCCTCTCCTTCATCAACCAACAGTAGTCCAATTTCCACCAGCACCCTGTAGGTCAACAGCACCGATGGCGGTCGTTGCTAACTCAGGCCTCGACCGATTCAGTATGGAAGTCATTGGTTTGATTCGCATGTTTGATTTGGCAAAAGTTTTACGCCGGATGCCCTGCCTGATGCCCTGCCTGATGCAACCCTCTGTATTTATCCAGGCTTGGAACCGGCACAATAAGACACTGGCTTGTGTCCTCTTGTGGCACAAGAGGACACTGCAGTGAAAAGTATAAAAAATATACTGCATACTATATAAAAATACTATTTTATATTATGCTATACTATACAGTACTTTCTAAAAACGATACAGGTTTTACTAAAAAAATGTTAACTTGTAGCGCTAAAGAGATATGTCTGATTCTCAAACTCACTCTGTCACCTAACAACACAACACTGCCGATTTACCTTTGGGAATTTGCCATCCGCACAAACACACACACTCATGTCCCACTCTGTCAGTCTTGTGAAACAAGGGTCTGATTGGATGATGCTGGGTTGTCGTTACTCTGATCTCTTAAAATCAATCTTTTCGACAGCTGTCGACACGCCTGCCTCCTTGCTTCTTCCCAGAACTTTCTGTTCCCTTCTCTTCTGACCTGTCTGTCCAGTGGAACTAGTTTCTCTGGGTGTTGGTGTTGACTAAACATTGACCCTTTTCTTCATTTCCTTCCATTTCTAAAATGAACTGTTGGGATTGTCACAAAAATGCAGTTACAAATTGAATTATAAGAGATTTCTGAGGTGCAATCCATGCCAATGAGCACAAAGGAAATCCCTTATAATGAAACTGAAAGTGGGTCATTGCAGTGCTGAAGAATAGCATGCAGAACAATTGAACATACAACATAACATGGATTAACAGAGGAGTTAATGCAGCCAGTTTATCAGCACTGAAGATATGACATGTTTGCTTTTCAGCCTGTTGGTCTAAATAAGTCTTTAGTTTGCTGATTATTGACTGATTTTATGGTGAAAAAAAAAAAGAAAACCTAACTGGTTCTTTAAAACCCACATACTAGATTGAATCCAGACTCTTAGATGAGTTAAATGTTTTCCTTTTAAAACATCCATTAAATATGATGAGAGAAGGAAACTGAAGTGTCATACATTTTCTCTCTTTTTGCTTATCAACCCTGTAAGGCGGATTAAATGGAGTTTTATACATCGATACTCCAGCCAATAATAGCTCCACATTTCCAGAGGCTATTGTGTTAGCATGGATCAATAAGGAGTGTTAAATAGAGTTTACTGATGTGACGTACGTGTATGTCGTAGCTGAGAGCCAGCTCTGATAATTTAGTTCCCCCATGGGTCATGAAACTTATCAGTTAATCAGCTGGGATCAGGTGTTCCATCAGATGAGCTTCATGTTTGGTACTGTTTGGTGTTTTAATGTCAGCTCATGTATGTTACTGATAACACCCCATCTGTGTTACGTTTGAAGTACTGCTCCACACACTGCTGTGTGACCATGTGTGCATGTGTGTGTGTGTGTGTGTGTGTGTGTGTGTGTGTATGTGTGTGTGTGTGTGTGTGTTCAGGTGCAAAGGTCTCCAGGAGTTCCTTCCTGGTTAGCTGCAAACAAAAGCATGTGTTGTCCCTCCCTCCCAGATCCACACACATTCCTCTCTTCCTTGCGTTGGACACCAACAGGAAAGAGAAAGGAAACAAAAGAGTCCACTTCCTGCATATACAGCCAGCATTCTGCACAATGGAACAGGAAGAGCCTGGCAACTGTAAGAGGGGCCACAGAGTGTGAAGGAAAGATAAAGTGGTCTTTCTATCCCATAAACCACCCTTTTTTCCTTCTTCCCCCCTCACACGTCTGTCATTTTCCATCACCCAGTCATTCAGAGCACAGCATGGGTCTGTATGTTTTGTCTTTGTGTCATTCTCTGAAAGAAGGAAAAATCCCATCTTATTTGTCCTGTTGTTTAATTTAATATTTTTTAAAACTTTTTTTCACCTTCCTGTCAAATTCATTTGTGTTGGGAGTTCACTAATGCACAATCAAATGTACAGTTCATGTCAATGAAACTTAATTTATGTGGTTTAGTGTGAGTTAATTTGGAGCTCCAGTAGGAGTTGAACGATCAGCCTCAGCAGAAACTGTCCTGTTGTCAGACGTCCCCGGAGAGCTCTTCTGCTGTCACCATGGTGACCTTTGCTTGGGACAGACCATCTTGACAGTAGGGTACTCTGGGTTTTTGTGGCAGATGCTGAAAGAATTGCTTTAAATCACCACTGCAAGTCTGTCTTAATCAGACAGACTCATATTCTGCCAAAGTTTGGGGGAACAAAAAGGAAGTTGTTCAGGTTTGTTCCAGTCTTTGAAAATGTTTTGTGGCGTCTTTTGACAGATAAAAACATAAATACGAAGCTCTTCTTTTATGCAGCTCATCATGATTCATCTCCTTTCCCTTTTTTCCAACCATTCACTCTTTACGACTGCAGACTCCAGCCCTCCTCTGGTGTTGCCCCAGGGAGGCAGGTCTTTGCTCAGCCCATAACTTCAAAGTGTATGCCCCCTCTTCTTTTTCCTGTCTACCTACTCACTTCTGTTTTTTTCATTTATTTGTATTCTTCCCCCTTTCTGTATTTTAAATCAATATTTTTCCCCTTTAGTGCTTTTCCCTGTTTGCCTTCCTCTACTTCTCAGCACCTCTTCCATCTCATTCTCCATTTCTTTTTGAGAGAATCCCCCCAGCTCCAAGACATCAAAGGCCTGTCGGGTGGGCCGGCATCCTGGCTTCATGCCAGGACCCAGGTACCCTCAGGCCAGGATCTGGAGTAGTGTGGAATCACATTGTGCCCTATCTGACGTGATGAGGATGATAAAAGGTAAAAGCCCCTATAAGGAATTGTGTCATGCTTGGTATACGGTCAAATAGTGGTGAAATGTATCCTCGGCATTGTTAGGCTGCAGGGGGATAGAAAGAAGCTCTTTCCCAGGACTAACAAAGCTGTAATCTAGAATGACTAACATTTCTTTTTTTGTCTCTTTTTTAGTTTCCAGCTTCACAACTATTTTTAGAGGAGCCTCCAATTTTCCAGGAAAAACCATGAAGCTAGTTGTCAAAGTACAAAATATGTACAAGAAAGGCAGCACAGAGAGATGCTGTTTGCAATCTATTTTAGTCGTTGCTGAACTTCGTACCACATAATATCTTCCTTATGCTGGGATTGTATGTCAGGGTTAACCATCGGTCTTTTCAACGACATGGCATGAATTTTTTTTTTATCAAATTCCAGTCGTGCTGCTCTGTCATGCTTTACACACATATAAGATAAAGAAGTGAAGTTAAAGTAATGTAACCCTTTTGAATTCATTTCAAAGTGAAGTTTTGTCGCTTCACGCGTCACCGTCACCCTAGTAGGCTAAGACAAGACAATCGGAGGACGTCGTCCTACACAACTGAAAAGCACAGACATGGCAGACATGTATTACTAAGCATTTAACAGAGTGACACACACACACATGCACGCACACACACACACTGCTAAGCTCTTGTCCTTGGTCACTCACTGGTGACCTACAGCATGAGGGCGGACGGTAAAAGTCCAGTGTGCTGTACAGATTACTTCAGCTTAAATGGAGACATGCACTTGTATTAACAGTGCAAATCGGTGTCGGCCACAGACGGCATTGCTCTCTCACAGGTATAGTAAAGAGCAAACATCTGTCACTCACCCTTGCATCCCTTATTTTCCCAACCTCATTCCCTCCCCCTCATGACTTCTTTTTTTTTGCAATGACATGTTTTTCTAGTGAAGGTATTAAATGTATTAAATGGCTCTTCCTTTAGTCACATTTCTATCTTTTTTAGTGTTGTAAGCAATTTTGGACCCATGTAGGCAGTATCAAAACTGAAGTGTACACTGAAGTGTATTTTTATGTAATGACAAAACTAAATCATCTACAATGGCAACAACATCGAAAGAATACTGGAATGTTTCCAATACTGCAATATGTTTTTAGTCAGTTGGTTAGCAGGATACTAAACATGATAGAGTAAAACTGACAGATGTCATAAATCTTGAAATAAAAAAACAGGCCGTGGTCCAAGGAACAAATGATTCATCTGTGGTGCAGATCCTGGTTGTCTGGCACTTCTAGTGTTCTTACTATTTACTACATTAATCTGAATGACGTCAGGTAGGGTGAGGAGCTCAGTAATTCAGAAGAGGCTCAGAATGAAGCTACTGCGCCTCCACATCGTCAGCTGAGGTGGCTCAGACATTTGGGCTCTTCCCACCAGGCGCCTCCTTGGGGAGGTATTCCAGCCATGTTCCACTGGGAGGAGACCCTAGTGTAGACCCAGGACATGCTGGGGGGCTTATATCTCTTCTCTGGGTTGGGAATGGCTTGGTGTACCACCTGAAGAGCTAGAGGAGGTGGCTAGGGAGAGGGAGGTTTGGGGATCTTTGCTCGGAAAATGAATGTATAAATGTATTTGAATGACAAAATATAGATACAAATTCCCACTGTATTTGTATGAATCATATCTTCTTAAACACTCTAGGAACAACATAACTGTAAACACATAGTTGTAAACAAACTGGCGGAAAGACGGGGAGTACAAGCACATCCAGGTTTACGGTGCTGAGGTAAAGTAATTGCTATTTTATAGCTTGACCTTTGATGAAGAGCACTGATAACACAGAGGTCAGTATCATTAAGAGACACTCATTAGGAAACGCACTCACTTTCATTCTGAAGGCATTCTAAAAGCTTCCCTCCATAGTCAATCCACACGTGGAGACGTCAGCATCTGTCTTCAGCATATCTCATTATAGAGCCCAGAACCACCCAAGGCTATTGTTGAATTATGCTGCTAATAATGTGGACTGCTTTAGTAAGGCGGTGTTAACCTTAAGTTTCCTTGGTTATACTCCAGTAGTTTGAAAATAACAGACTGGACATTGTGAAAACATTTGGGTGTAACAGTTTACTAACTTAGGATGATAAAATAAAGGCATTTCATACAAATATGTTTATGTAAAGAACCTCTAATCAGATGAATCTTATAATGAATATCCCTGAATGTATGTTCAGAAACAGAATAAGGGGAAGAAGACAAGAACAAAAGAGACTAGAACAAGTAAGATGATCATCCATGTAGCACCCGCTGTTCTAGCACCCTCTGTTGGACACATTGGACAAAAGCTCATTACTATTTCACGGTTTACATACACTGCAGAGGAAGAAGGTAGAAGAAGAAACAGATACAAGATGGTACTGTTTAACACAATGTGCCTGATTAATTCTCTCTGCTGTCCAGGTGTATGGCTTATCAATTTATCGCACCAAACTGAATGTGTCAACTTGATTGCAGCTCAGAGGTCAAGGGCACTCTATTTTTCACTGTGATTTTAACAGTGCATTTATTACATCCCGCTTCAAAGCGGTGATGTATGGTAATTGTCAGCATTTGTGTGTTCGTCCGTTCGTTCGTCTGTCCATCCGTTAGTCCACCAAATATCTTCGCAACCGTTGCAGATAGAAAGATGAAACAAAAAGCACATTACTCGGGGAGCAAGGGGGATGAAAATGAGATAATGATCTATACCTTGAGAAACCTAGGTCAAGGTCAAATTTTAACTTTGGTACACTCAGCAACTGGATAAGATAGAAAGACAAAGGAAAAGGCCAATGTGAGTAAGACCATAGATCAAAGCTACTGCTTTGGTTTATGACAGGTCAGAGCACTAGCTTTGATCTTTGACCTATGCAAGTACATCAGGGTAAGATTTTGAATTCAGTATTGTCCATCTGCATGTGTGGTACTGTTGTTGTTCCACTGATCAATACACTCATTAGAACAGAAGCTCGGTATATGTGCTGCAGCTGGAGTCCCTTCTCATTCTTCCTCTGCCCATTTTAATGCTTTTCCACTGTGAGTATTTTTTCTAATTATTGTTAGTTTAGATGAGAAGAGTCTGAATGAGTTAAAATTAGGGCTGTCACTTTAACTCGTTAATTAGATTAATTAATTACTCCGCAAATCAACATGCTATAAAAATTAAGGCAATTAATTGTGAGTTGCTAGTCAATGCGCAAGCATTTTAAATTTGGCCCATTGAGGGACCCGTAGGCTGCAGTGACATCACATCGTACCTGCGCCACTAGTCAAAAGCAGGGTGACTGACAACAGAGATGGACACGACACAGGAGAGCGAGTCAAGCCCACTCAGACCTTTGGGCGGAAAGTTTATTTCTAAAAGAACAAAGACAGGACTATTAACAAAAACGCATTGATTCTGCGTTGCCAATCTGCGCTGTAGACGCCTCCGTCAGTCTGCCCCAGGGCAGCTGTGGCTACACACGTAGCTTACCATCAACAAGTATGAATGAGGAGTGAATGAATAATGGATCCAATGTAAAGCGTCTTTGAGTGTCCAGAAAAGCGCTATATAAATCTAATCCATTATTATTATTATTATTGTTATTATTATTATTATTATTATTATTATTATTATTATTACTATTTGTACCTTTTGTAAAAGAGAATTTTCATATCACCGAAGCAGCTCCAGCCTAACGTATCATTTAAATACAAAACATGTCAAGGAAACAGAGTTGAACGTTAGTTTACCCTTTTAAAGGAAAAGCCTGTTGGCATCTTGCTATTGATATTGCCTTATTTAGAGGTATGTTATACTATTCATTTTGAATTGCTGTATTGAGTCAGCTTTAGTATTCATTTTAATTGAGAGTCTGCTTATGTGCCTATTTGAGACTCAGCCTTATTTTATTTCTGAATTTTATTTATTTTATTTAACTATATTCGTATTGCCTTTTTGAGAAATGCACCTGGCCTAATTGGTTTGCTGATGTGCTTGGCCTTTTTTCTTTTGAATTTAATTTATAAAGCACACTTAACCAATAAAAATGTGGATTTCAAATCTTATCTTCCTGGTGTATTCTATTGATTAGTCATGCACTACAATTTTGTAATGTCTTAGAATTCACATTCTTTATTTGGGGACCTTTAGCAGGTATGAGATTAAAATGTGATTAATTAGATTAATTAATTACAAATCCTGAAATTAGTTAGATTAATTCTTTTAATCACCTGACAGCACTAGTTTAAATATTTTATTTCCACTGTAATAAGCCAAATTTTTGAAAAAAAAAAAAAAGACTGTTAAACCACTACTGATGCTGCTACATTCAACTCTTTTATAAGCTCATGTACAGTGAGCTTTTTCCTTCTTCAGTAATAAATATTTTGTTTGAGGGTAACCAGATGTTCTGGGTCTTGTTAACAAGGGCTGGTGCAGTGGTGTTTAAAAAATTTAAAAGGCTTATGTCCGGCCTTGAGAGAGCTATCACTGCTTCACTTAATTGCTTGGGTGCATCTCGAGGAGCACAGTTCAGCAGTTCATTCGTGTGGTGGTGAAAGTGAAAGTGTCACACTGTTGTATTGTAGATGAGCAATAACATGCGTACATGAGCTAGAAAGTGAGCATGCATATGGAGTGACAAAGCGTTAGACAGGCCAGAGGTTTGGTTTTCATGGATAATGACAATCATTTCAACGCAGATTTTCAATTTTGTCCAGTATCATGTCTTTGTGGCAGATTTCTACATTAGCATATTATCTGTGGCTGAGGGTCACCGTTGTATTGATGAAGAATGATAATGGTAAAAGTAAGCAGAACTAAAAGTGAAGGAGTGGGAAGAAGGCTGTGAAAATGATGGGCTGGTCCAGTTTGTTAAATTTAGAGAAACTATGAGTTGATGTTACTATTCTGAGCAGAAGATGGATAGACGCCTCAAATTTGCTGTCAGCATCTCATGGAATCCACCTGGTTATCTATAATTAGACTTTAATCCATGAAAAGGTCATCAGTGTGCTGAAATTTTATTTATAACTTTAATTCAGGGTTGTAATAAGAATATTAAAGGGGTACAGTTCCAGAAAAGGTGACATGTTGAAGACATCTGATAACACTTTTATTTGCAAACAGCAGTGTCATCAGCATCCGGTTCAGCTCTTCCAACAGTCATTATATCCTCTATTGCAGGTGCAAAGTACACTGTTTTGTTTGAGGATAATGATTGTACATTATGTGTTCACCTGCACTGCTTGTTCTGTTGACCTTCACTTATACTGACTAGTGAGCTGTGTGCATTAGGAAGCATACAGTCTCACGTTTACAGTGATGATAAAAATAATAGGCTGTCAATATGTTTTATGTTGGGTATTCACACACACTTTCATGTATTCACACACTGACACTGGGCTCCCCTCCAAAGCCTGATCATGAATCACAGGGAAAGAACAAAAGGCTTTGCCATATGGTCTTGTTAGAGTTGGAGCAGTGCTAGTTAGCCCTGGCCCCTGACTTATAGATATGAATACACAAATATGCACACACACAAATGCTCAGTGGGGATTATAGCCTGCATCTCTAACACTACAAAGTTTATCTATGTGTTCACTATTTAATTGGATTGCCACGGTGCCCATGTGTTTAGCTGTTTTGTGTATTCATGAACAGATACCCGGCTCTCGTACAACACACTATCCCTCCAAGTAACAAAGGTGAGAATGTTTGATTCTATGCAAAGACTTAATGCTGTGATATCTTGCAGATATCATAGCATTGGGAGCTTCAGATTTTCCACTCGTTTCTCAGATGCCAGGAGGTCAGGGGTTCTCTCCATATGCTGCCTGTGTTGAGTAGGTGGTAGCCATTATCAGCTAGGTTAGCTCTTAATTAGAGCATTAGGTTTTGGTTTATAATTTCATATTTGTTGCCTCTGAGGTTCTAGTTTTATCAGGAAGGTAAAAGAGGAACACATTTTGATCATCCATGCTTTTTGCCCATGTTGTTCACAACACTGCATTTACATCCCAGAAATTAAAATATAAAATTTGGCTAAGGAGTAAAATATTCACCTCTGTTTATGATCAGATCTTTGGTTAGTGTTAGCATTGGGTCATTTAACGGCTCCCCTTAGCAATATAAAACAGCCAAATTGCAGGCAGCATGTGTGTCTGAGCTCGATGAGTAGCATTTGGATAGTGGCAGAAGATTTCCCATCAGCTTTCTGTGTCAGAGCTCAGACAGGTGAGATTGCTGAGTTAGTGCCGTGAGGCTGTGGAGGGCAGTAGAGAAACTGTGTTAAACCTGTCTGTGTAGCCGTTTTCACTCCACAGTGGGTGTGTGAGAGGATGCTTTATCACTTCTGGATAAGTTGGATGGTGCTCTAATTTTAGACAGAGCTATTTACCAAGTTAGTAACGCACTCATTTTGCTTTTTCTGCTGGTCACTGCAGAAACTCTTTTCACTGTGTAGCTACACTATGAGCTCAGATGTGTTGGCCAAATGTCAGGAGCGCACATGGTCTTTGCAGCTGAAGAGAGGGATGGAAGCCGTAACCTCTAGCAACTGATTTACAGGCCCGCCATCAAATCAGTGAAAAAAACGTAAAAGTACAGTGAGGATGCAGTCGTGGGCCAGACAGTTAGTCCAGCTCAGTAACTGGAAGCAGAATGGTGCTTGGTGGCTGTGAACACATTCTTGTGTTCATTGCAGGGTCTTTACTCTCAGGCTCCAACGCTGGTTACGCCTGTCACACAGATGTCTTGTTCCACAAATCACACACACACCGTCGAGATGCACACACTAACACAGCAATGAGCAAGGAGTCGGACAATGTCAGAGTCTCTCATTGTCACCTCTCACATTCATTGACTCTCACACACAGCTTTAAATAATCTAATATACTTTTAAAGTGTAAAAGACATTACATTTACCCAACGAGGCTGTAAACGTATCTGATGACAACAGTATTCAAGACCAGGCCTGTTATTTCCTGAGTTTGTGGTCCTCTTTGTCCTTGATCAGGCTGGTTTCACTGAGCCGTGTGCACAGAGGCGTTGTGTGGTGTCCTGCTGTCCATGTGGGTGAGACGTTTACACATCCTGAATCTCTGGCTGAGAGCCAGAATAACAGCACATCAGTTAGACCAGCCTGGTGTCACGTGTCTAAATGGAACTGAGATGAATTTGTCTGGAGCGGAGCTAGCCACACACAGTAACCTGTCTAACCCCAAATGGTACCGTGACGCTTCATCGTTCTGGATCTAGTGTCACTGTCACACATTTGACGTCACCGGTGCTCTTGAGTCCATGTGCAACCATTTCTTCGGGAGAAGACATCCAGGAATTGCATGTGTTTTTCTCTTATATGCATGACTACAATATCAGTGTTGGTGACTGTTAATGATGCCCCCCCCCCTCCCCAGTTGCATTCCCCAAATCATTGCACAGCTGCAGCCCCCCCTGAGCAGGGCTTTGCTGCATCTAATGTCATATTATTCACGCTGTCTGTCTGTTCACCAGCCCTGCAGAGCCTGGGGCACCAGTGGGGGACTTTGGGTTGTGTGTATCTGTGCATATGTGATGAGGGGTTTATGCATTAGCAAAGCGGTAATTTAGGGTTTGTTCAGTCTCCTAATTTGTTGGCACTACTTAATTAAAAGTGATGCGACAGAGTGATTGGTGGAGTTGATAGGTGGGAGCTGAGAGATGCCCAGGGACTTTTGGATCAAGGATGTCAGCATGTGTCTGTGTGTCTGGTGAAAGGAAGAGGAAGTCATTACCTTTTACATAGCCTGCTTTTTTCCTCCTCCATTTTTTCTCCGCACTTTTTTCATCATCCCTCTTCTGTCCCCAAAGTCTCCCTAAAACCTCTTTCTGTAGCCTCAACTTCAGCTGGCTGTCAGTGTCAAGTTCTTTATCCTCCATCAGCCTCTCACGTCTGGTCCCTGCCCATTTTTAACCTTCCAGTCGGATGTGTGTCGCATAAATGATGCTACACTGTGCATTCGGATTATTCCATTTGATTCAATCTGTACTGAATGGTACTTTTTATTACGGCCTTGAGGCAACATGGCATCTCTCTGTTGAAAGGTGTACTGCCCTGTTCTTTCAAGAGTGAAAGAAAATGATTGGTCCTGGAACCAAAAAGGTACAGTAAAAATGTCAAGTACTCTAGACAACTCTGGTAGTGTGTGTAGGTGTGTACAGTATGTGTGTATGTCTATCAAGCATCATTGATGGGGTTCAAAGGGGTCCCACTGATAGTGATGTGGCTCCATCCACCCTCCACTGTGGTGTAAAGTGAGTCACATTGTGCTTCTGTATTTCTAAGCTCTGGATTTCGTGAAGTTATTGTGAGCATTGACTCTAAAGTTGGGGCAGCCAGCGTTAGGATGGAGGTTTCTTGTCCTGCAAGGTTTGCATGCTCTGCACCTCAGTCTGTATAAAAATGTTGTAAACTTTCTACCATATTTCTTGTACTGCGTGTGTGTGTGTGTGTGTGTGTGTGTGTGTGCGTGTGTGCGTGGGGGCTGGGGTCTGCTTTAACATCCTAATCCTACAACCTAGTTTGGCTTTGTGTGGAGACGTTCACTGGGAGGAGAGAGGGATGGAAAAGAGAGACAGACAGAGGGAGGGAGAAAGGGGGGTGGGTGTCAGGAGCAGTGAGTAGAAGCAGGGGGAGTCTTGGGGGGGGGGGGGGTGAGGCTGAGAAAGAGGGGAGCGATGGGAAGGGAGAATCAGGGCGATCATTCTCCAGCTTTCACCGGTAAAGGAAACAAAGGATGCTGAAGGGCCAGACTTGTGACAGCAGGACTTTGAGGAGTTTGCTTGTTAGCTCGTTGGTTGGCTAGCCTCCGCTGCCCGCTTTCTGCTGCTGGCGTCTCCTTCTCTATCCGTCTGTGCTGAAGACGTCTCCTTGCTGATCTGCCTTATTCTGCATGTGAGTTATCCGCTCACTTCTGCTTGTGTGTTCATTAATAGGGGTCTTCTTTGATAATTGCTCTCTGGGTTTTAACAAACTTTTTTTCTGCAGACCAGCTGGTGGTTTTACCACATAGAACACGCTATGCATGTCGTTGACTCTGTGGTGCAGATCTGCACTCCATCTGTACCTCTCCACCTGTTTTTAGCAGTTAGGCAGCAGGTAAATCTGCAAATAGCTGACCATAAAGGCATGAAATAGCTTTTCTTCTTGGCATTAAATAAACTTTCCACTGCAAGTATGCAATGGAAAATATTCTCTTTCTGTCTAGTAAAGCAGGATTCAAATGTGCAAAATTCACAATTTTATGCCACAGAGCTAATACTAAGTAACATCTGGGTACATCTGTTTTTGTCTGATTCAGTGCACAAGTCTGGAGAGTTAATACTGCCTTGCCTAAATATTTTAGTGTGGTTTTACGTGCTTGGAGGGCAGACGGCTGGTCGGTGGCTTGGCAGCCACGTTGGCACATTGTTGGTCTGCCTGGCACAGGAACTGACATTCAGAGTGGTTGGAGCCACCTCTGACTGTCTGTCTGTCTGTGTGTCTGTCTGTCTGTCCCTAAAGAATCTCTTCTTAGTCACATCTCTGGCAGAAAAACACAGGCTTTTATTCCAGGACAAAGAGGAATTCTGCATCATTAATTAGCAGTGGATGAAATCAGCACCATATTAAATTTCTTGATATTGCCATTTAATAGCAAGTATCTTTCAATTCAGGCAATGATGAAAAATTAGTTGTTAATATTGGGGCATGGAAACTTCAGCAGCGAGTGCAAGATAATCACATGGTAACAGTTTCAGTATCTAAAGTGTGTGTTTGTGTGTGTGTGACACTCAGAGGGAGGGTAAGACTTGGCCTCTCTGTCTGGATTGCTGCATTGGAAAGAAAAGAGAAAATGTGTGTGACTGTCCTGCGTCGATGTATTATCACTTTTAACAAGTCTAAAGCCGGTTTCACCACCTTCATTCCAAACTTCATTATCCATCTTTGATTTGTTTGTGCTGGCTTGCAGCGGAATGTGCTTGAAGTGAACAGCTCCATCACGGGTGAGTGTGAGACCTCTAATGGGCCACATCAGAGGGACAGTTTCACTCAACAGCCGTTAGTCAATTAAAATCAATACGACCAAGCAGAGGACGGCCAGCTCTCTTGCTGTCACTGCTCAGAGTTCTTCAAGATTGACTGTCGCTCTTTGGAAATGAGATTCAGTGGCAGGTAAGGGAATGCCTATAGTAACAACACTGAAGGACGTTCCAGATGAAATGCATCTTGACTCTGGGAAATAAGCCCTTGTCACCTCAGATGGATGGAGGCTAGTGCCACAAGCCCAGCATTGATTTCCCTAAAAATGTTGACTTTAGACATTTTCCCCTCTCAGAAAGAACTGCATCAGGGAATTAAAAGGAGTGAGATAAATGCTGTGAGTGTGAATTTGTGTGTGTGTGGACAGCGAGGCTTTGCAGGTCAGACAAGCCAGAGAGGAGTGGAGAAATCAGAGTCGACAGAGGAGTTTGGTTTTGATGACACTGGAGGAAAGAAATAAAGATTGTTCCAGCTGAGCCCCTGATGGTATTCACTAACTATTCTGACAGGAGTAGCACTTCCTTCCAAGTTCACCTACCCCTGCTTTTCACCTTTGACGAATTTGCTCTCAGTTTTTATTTGGTGTTTTGGTGAGATTCCCTGTTCTCAGCTGCTCAATCTAGAGAAAAGGGGTTAAGAGGCTAAATCTGCTTTCCTCTCCTGTAAATACGTTGTAAGCTGGAGGGCTGTGTAATTTGGTGTTGGCAGCAAACTTCCCTTTGTCCGTTCATTCATCTCTTTCTTCCAGCGGATCCCGCTATCCCTCTCTTCTTTTATTCCCCAGCCTGCTGGCCACTTTTGACCTCCTTTACATTCAGTTTTACAAAGCGAGCGGTGAAATAGAGAGTGAGTCTGTTAATACACAAAAAATAGACTCAGTTATATGTGCAAGCCTTTTTTTTGTTTGTTTTCTTGAGGCTCATTGTTTACTGCTGAATGCTGGAGTCCATTCCTCCTTATTTAAATTCAAAGCTGCTTGTACTCAGATAAAAAGATTAGCATCACCGAGACATAACTTGACGGATCAGTGTGGAACAAGGGGCATTTGGCCATGAGGTTGATGGCCAGAATTTTGAACTGCTGCAGAGAATAGCGTGTTATTGTGTGGTTGTCAGGCTGGCTGGCTGCTGGGATCCACTTAGTCAGACACTGGCATGCATGCAAACTTCTACTGTTGTACACACATACAAACAGAGACACTTATCACCAGTGTCAGAGACAGGGCCAGGTCAGCCGGCTTTGCCTGTGGACAGCGCTGTATTGTTGGTAGCCTCCAGCTCTCCTGGATATTTGACAGTGCTGGCATTGAGCTGCTGATGACTCAGGACCAGCAGGCATCAGGACAACCAGTGTGACCAGCAGCACCTGTCTGTACTAAACACTGTTATGTTCATTGGCTAAGAAAAACACATAAAAGAGGCTTCGTGATGACATTCCATAGGACCTACTGTATGGCAGGAGAAACAGTTTTACACATTCCACCTTTTTATTCAGTAACACAACAATAATGGCACAAGGAAATCACGGTTTTCCCATGTTCAGATTAAGAAATAGGATCACATTGGAGATTTTAAGTAATTTATTTTGCCCACATGGTACAATGGAGCTCATTGCTGTTTCATTCCACCAAGATGATCCCCATTGAGAGCTGTGTAGAGGTCACCCCCTTCACTGTAAATTTCACGAGTATCCACCCGAAACAAGTGGGTGCTCAATGTACTTTTTCCATAGGACCCTACATCTTCCATAGATTTATTTGCAACCATTAATTTTTTGCAAGCTGTTTGTTTTCATCCCCCTCACCTTTGGAGCTTGTTGGGGGGTCGTCCACGGGAGCATCATTATGTAAATATATCAGAAGTGCCGTTAGCCTTCTGTGAATGGATCAATATGGCTTTTGTCTACAAATGAGGACGCATCAACCCCCATCAGCCTCAGCACTTGGGGATGCAATAAATGCAGGAGCACACACTTCCTGCTTTGATGAAGCAAATAAAAGCACATTTTTTTCTGCAGTTGATTATGCAGCACTTTCAGTTTCTTTTTTCCTTACATTCAAAATCTCAATGTCATACTTACACTCTAAATGGTGACACATTTATTTATTGAATCATATGTGCAACTATGAATAAATACAGTCATCATTTTTGTTACCACTGTCACTGTAGTCAAAGAGTTAAACATGCCAAGGCTTCTCTAATTAGCAAATAAGCTAAAGGGCGCTGCAGAGCCTCACCTTGTTCCTTCATCCATTTGTCTCTTTATCTCCCTCTGTCCTCATTTCTCTCTTCATCTACAGCAGTTAAATTGCAACTCTGGAAAGGTTTTTACAGCTCTTCAGTTAGGGCTTTTAAAAAACATCCAGCAAGATCTGTTTTAACAGGCCGCCTTTTAATTATGTGTGCAAAGACAACGGAGGCAGATTCAGTTCATGCTGACATCAGTAGCATTTTCATTTCTGGTAAAACTGCTTGTCAGGAAAAGGTTTCAGGCGCACCAAACAAATGATCTTTTAAATGCCCCTTTCCTGAGTTGATGCTATGGTTTAAGTATTCAGCAGGACTTCACCAAACGACTGTATCTGTCAACTATGTTAGCTCTGCAAGGTCACTCTTTTGTGTTTTTCTTTGTATAGAAAGCCACTAAAGCCTGTTCATCTGCTACTGCACTCCTCTTCTAGTGCCTGTGGTGCCAGTGTAACCAGCATGACACAGACATACACACACACGCACACACACACACACACACACACACACACACACACACACACACACACCACAATCACCACCCGGGCACAGCTGAGCTAATGACTCATCTCTCTCTGCCCCCTCTACTTTCTCTCTCTCTGCCTTCTTTATCTGTGTCTGTCTCTGTCTGTACAGGAGACATCACTCAGAAGGGCTATGAGAAGAAAAGAGGAAAGCTGTTGGCGCCCTACATCCCACAGATTCAAGGTAAGATGCAGTCTTGCGGGGAATGTGTGGTCCAGAACTGGATTAACTTTGCCTGTTGACAAATCATTTAACATATTGTTCTAGCAAGAGAACTCAGAAAGACAATAATAATGAAAAAATTAAAACATTCGACCTAGATTACTAAAAAACAAACACACACACACAGCCTTCCATAGTCAAGTTCATAGCGAAGTATAGAAATTACAAGCAGGAGTTGAATATTTCAACTAAAAATACATTTAAAATAAATGGAGTATGTTGTACGGGGTGATACATGATGGAGCATCACATGATCATCATCAAGTTGTTGCAAAGATAAGATTCTAAATTTTGGTGCACACTTTTGATAAGATATATCTACGATGTTACATCCTGGATTCAGTGAGTGCCTTGACCTTTGGAGCTGTTCCATATGCCTCATGACATCACATATATCATTGTTTGTAGGAGATGGGGATTGAGGTGAGGTGAGGTAAAGAAGAACTACTTTTATGGAAGTCATAGACCTCTTTGCAAGAATAACTGGTCTAGATACAAAATATAGTGTTAATGCAAATGTTAAGTTCCTGTGGATGTGATTTTCTGTTTTAAATAAGTTACGTTTTCTTATATATAGTGTTAAATGTTTCCTGAATGATTCTGGATTTTCAGAGCTGATACTTTTGTCAGGAAGTGAAAAAACATTTGGTATTGATATATGGGCTGATCTCAAATATTTACTTGATTTGTATATACAGTGTATGCAAATTTTCAGAAGCCTGCCTAAATTATCTTTGGGGTCATCTTCTGCAAATTGTCATATTGCCATCGCAATAAAAATTGTACCAGTTTTTACCTTTGTATGCTCAATCTCACCTAGAACCAGTGTGGCACTCGAATCAACCAACCAGTAAATAGACATACAGTATGTGTGAAAGTATAACCTCTTTGGTGAAATAACTTTTAATAACTAATTGTGTTTATGACTGCTGTCTTCTGTCTCAACAAACGGGTTTTGTGTTTCCTAGTGGTATTTTGCTATCTTTTATCTTTCTATTGCCCCTGTCTGAATTTAAGGTATATTTAGCCCAAGTCCCAGCAGCCTGGGCAGACTGCAAGTCAGAAGTGGTTTGTGGCCAGTTATTGGATGTATGCTTCGGCCTTCTCTACTCATTGTCCAGGGCAGTCTGGTTTGGCCCGCCATCAGAACCCCAAGCCTCAGTGGAAACCAGGATCTGATGTGGGTCTCTAGACTGGCTTTTTTACTGAGATTTGGAGGCTGTTTTATAGCTTTGACGAATCCTTTTCCATTCTTTGTTTCTTTAGCTTTCTATCCCTTCTTGTTATCTTGGATTAATGTGTTTTCTTTATATCATTCACGGTTGGATCTATTCAATCTGTCTCTCAACACCCAAAGAAGAAGAGTGATGTGGATGGGTTTGGAGAGTGAGACATTCTTCATACAACAAATGGATGTGGTGTGTCTTAATGACACATGCACCCAGCAGGAATGAATTAGTGTTAGAATTTAACAACTGCTGGACTGAATTAGGAGATTCATACATTGTAGGCTTATTAGCTTCATGCTAAATTTTTATAAACTTTTTTCACTGCCTCATATTTCACTGTACAGTGCATGTGCCAAATACAATACAGTACATGTATTTTATCATTTTTAGGTCCTTTAATGGGGCGTCAGTAGCTGAGTGCACTAAGTCTTGGGCTGGGACTGGACGGTGGCTGGTTCAACACCCATGTCGGGCAAACAATTTCAGAGTGGGAATTGGCAGTAGAGAGGTGCCAGTTCACCTCCCGAGCATTGCCAAGGTGTCCTTGAGCAAGGAATCATCCCCTTTATAAGCTGCTCTAATAATGTCTTGTCTACTGAGTGTTGGTACTGTGTCGAGCAGTGTTTCACTGATGTCCTGTATGTCATGTGTTCTTTATGACAACTTTAAGTTCAAAGAAGGTGTTTACGCTGTTCAGAACTATAAAGGAGTAGATATATTAAGTTTTTAGCTTCAGAACTCATAGAATAACTCTGTGCTGTAGATGTTGACCTTTCGGGGAGGTCAAATGTTAAGGAAAGGTTTTTATGTGAGGGTCCTTTTAGAGGAATCAAATTGATCTCCATGTGGAAATTTTTGTAATATTTTATTGAAATGAGAGTATGGGATGTTTTCCAATTTTAGCATGAGGGGTGGACCTTACATTTGTTTGTACAGTGCGCCCTCATTCTTTGCGGTTAATGCGTTCCAGGAACCACACGCGATTAAAGAATTCCGCGATCGAGTGACAAACTATTTATCTTATTATTTACGGTAATTGAAACGTTTATGAACCCTCCCCATACTAATGTTAAACCACCTTCTACCTGTATTACCTTTTCCCACACTCTTATTGACTGTTTAAAGCACTTCTGTGTCTCACGTAAGTCTGAGACTCACGGAACCGAGCGCACTTCCGAATGCCGTTAGGCAATAGAATGCGCGTACAGTATCAGGTGACTGCCTATCAAAAATCTGGGATGAGGTGAAGTTGCGAGCGTTAATGTGCACTGTATTTTATGAAAATGAATGCAGTTTCTAAATCCCAGCTCGTCTAAATTTGATTTCCCATACCATCATTTATGTGAAGCGCTGAAGGCCATGAAGCTATGAACTAGATGTTTATCATAAGCAAAGCATATTCCTACTCCAGGAAGTGTGACACAGCACACGTGCCATCAGGACATATCCAGCTACTATTGGCGCAGACAGTTAATAAAAATTCATCAGGGTTCTTTGTGAACCAATAGTTCCATTTGCTGTTATGGAGAAGGTCTCTAATTGGTTCGGTGTGGTTTGTGTCTGGAGAGTGTTCTGCCCAGCAACCAGGTCCGGTGTGCTGTTATAGAGACCTTTCTTCTGTAAGAGCTGTGGAAAGGCTGCTGTGTGACTGGACTGCCAGAGTGGTTTAAGGGAACAGCATACTGTATATCCATCTATTATAGTGGGGTCAAGTGTGTCGGACTCCATGTATGCATGAATATCCTTAAATGTCCTTGGAATTTGTGTAATCTCATGTTATTGCATAGATTTAGTTGAAGCTTTTGGGAATGTTGCTCAGCATTCCAGTGTGTGTGTGCTGCTGTGGTCTAAGAGTTGCTGACAGTGTGGAGATCACTGATCCACACTTATCTGACACTGAAAGGTCTGTCGAGTTGATGACTGGCTGGTTGGCTGATTGGCCAACTAGATGGTGGATCTATCACACTGAATGTGTTATGGTAAAACTCCATCCTCAAAAGGCTCTCCTCTGATGGATGTGCATGCAAGGGAATTCACTCTCAGTTCATTTGGTCACAGGTCAAGTTAAAATATCACATAAATTATCAGTTAAAAGCCCCTCAGATACATTTTAAATGAAGGCTGTCTGACATAGGATAACAGGTTTGACTTTATGTCCATGTGTTACATTGCAAGGCATTCAGTGTCAACTAGACAAACTGAATGCTACAACTTTTTCCTGCTCGATACAAAAGTTTTTTGGGTCTTATTTTGATCGATAAATCTTACATAATTCTCTTACTCATATTTTAGATTTGAGTGTTAGTGACACATGCACAGAGAGGGTATGTCGGTGCCACAAGTGTTGGTAGATAATAGAGGAGACATACAGCAGCTACAATTTAAGAGTCATATTGTATTATTGAAATTCAGACATTATTTTGCAAAGTGTTTTTTTTACTGTGAATAAATAAATAATGACTTCATTTTCATTATTTTGTTTACATACTGCTGTTACACCATACACTTAAACAGTTAATCTAAAATCTTATAATCTGGTAAAATGACAAAATATCACAAAGTGTTGTAGTGTGTAATGTAATGTTATCCCCCTACAAGGGGCAAACATCAGCGTGGGTCTGGTCCGGTACAAAAGCATCCTCCGCAGAAGATACAGTTAGGGAGTAGAACCACCAGCATTAACAGCACTACTAATCAAAGAGAAATGAACAAAGCCACTATAAATGTCTTATGTCTTATGCCATTTTCCTGAATCACCCCGACATCTTCTCTACTTTCTAAAGTTGACCAAACCAACACAACCACAGTGTTTTCACCAAAATAATATTTCTGCATTACCCATCCATCCATTTTTTGCTGATTGTGCACTTTAAAGTCTGTACACCAATCTTAGAGCAGAAAACTTGAAGACTTTAATGGAGCTTGAACAGTGACCTCCCTCTATGCGGTATCTTGAGGTTCCTTTCTGAATCTCACCTTACTTGTTTATTGACTTAATGAAGTTCAAATCAGATTTTCACAAGATAAAATGTGAATCACAGTTTCCTCACACAGAGCACAGACACACTGATGGGTTTTAACAATGAAGTTAGTGAGTTAGATGTCTTTTCATGGTTCATAGTGCTTAATTGCCTCCTGTCTTTAACCACTGTGCAATTTGCATTTGCTTCCTTTGGAGAGCTGGTGGGCATCTTAAATGCTATAAGAGAAGCTGGATTAATTAAAGTGAATACTTTCTCAACTTGAAGCCACCTATAGTGTCAGACGAAAGCAGTTTAAGAAGGGGATTACCATTAATCTTGAGGATACTTGATCTGGTTGAGTAATGTACAGCAGTTTCTTTGTCCAAGGCCATCTCTGCAAAGAATATACAGTATATGCTTGTTTTCAGTTCTTTTATTTATTTGAGCCTGACCTTTCTTTGTGTCTTTTTATGAACTGTCATCTTCCCGCATTGGTTTCATGTCTTTACAGGTGTAGATCCTTCTCTACAAATTGACAACAGGATTCAGACCTCTTCCCAAGCTGTTTTTTCAGGTTCCAAACACAACAAGGCCCGGGCCGCCAACACTCGGGATGAGCGTTTCAGATCTGGTAATCACACGTCCATACTGCTTCAGTGTATGGCCCATGGCTCTTGTTTTTATGCTATTGCTTATCTTTGTCAATGTGTTCTCTTAGATTTGCACACGGAAGCCGTCCAAGCAGCTTTGGCAAAATACAAAGAGAGGAAGATGCCAATGCCGTCTAAGAGACGATCTGTGTTAGTTCAGTCCTCTGTTGAGGCATGCACCCCACCAGGTGAGACCTCTAGAACCCGCTGTTCATCATAGGGTGATTTTATCACTTGCACAAATGGCCCATATTTGTGTGCATACACGGTTGTTTACATTGGGTATGTTTGCATGAGCATTGTTGTGTGGGAGGCTGATGCTCTCTTTTGTGCTACGATCAAAGATGATTTTGCCACTCATTTACAACTGGAAAGAAAAATGCAGTTTGATGAATGTGTCCATTCTTCGTGACCACAAAGACTTCAATATTCTCAACATTGTGTTTGCAGGCAGACCTTCCCACATGAATTGCGTAATGGAGGCATAATCAGATTTTTAACATGGCTAAAAATGTTGACCTTTCGCCTTCTTTTCTAACCGTTTGTATTGTGTGCGCCATTTCATTTCAATATCCATACTCCTTCCTGCTTCAGTTATGCTGATATTGTCAAAGCTGCAAAGCTTTTTTTGGTGTCATCAGTCTCAACCATGTCTCAAAAATAGGTGTCATCACCCATGATTCTATCTGGTTTCCATGTAAGACTTGCCAGTGTTGGAGACACTGAAGTGGCTATGTCTAGGTTCAAGAGTTAATTGTTGGGGGCTTTAGAGCCCTTTGTCTTCCATTAAGAGAGTGGACAGAGTGATTGAATGAAAAAAATGGATTAAAAGCTCAGTTGCTGGATATTGAACAGGTGAGGAAGAGGATCTCTTGATTTTTGTTTCCAATCACTGGGTAATCTGCTTTGGTAAGATAAATACATAGGCGTGGCTCACTGCTGCCATATCAGTGCTCATGAAATCTCATAAAAGTGTCAGTGTGTACACCCTAGCAGTCATTGTCATTCAGTTACTACAACATTTTTTCAGATATTTGAGTGTAAGTATGACAGACTTCACCTCTAATGGTGGTGTTTAATCGTGAGCAGCTGCTGTTGTTGGTGTCTGCAGTCACAACGCATCTCCATCAGTTACACTACATGTAATTTTTAATACAGTTCTGCCAGATTTTGTCTTTCAGTACAAAGTGGTGTGATTAATTGATAGAAGCGTTCATCAAACAACTGATATTTTAACAATGAAATTTGACTCGGACAGTCTCCTCAGTAATTTAGTGATTCTTTAAGCTGTTGCCGGGTAGATTATTAGGTGATAATTTCTATTATTCCAGCACTTTGGCGTGGAACCAAGTGACTAATGATATTTCCGTGAGATTAATATTCCATACCAGTATAGTTATGTCCTGGGAAAATTTAGCATTCAGTATTAACCATATGGATGTGATGCTTACTTTTTCTAACATTTGTGTTTAATTCAAAGCATCCCTTTATGGGCTCTTAGTGGTATTTTCAGTTATATTTAAAGGATGCCATTTGTACAAAACAAGTATAGTTATTACTGTCAAGCACCTACAATTATGATGTTGTCACAACCTATAGGAATAAATTTGATTTTGTATAGGAACAGATCCTTGAAAGCTGGTAAAGCTTTATGAATATAGTTGAATTTATTTCCCACTCATTTCTGTTCTATTCTCTGTTGTACCTCCATCACTGGAATTTCTCTTACCATTTATTTATTCTTCTCTTTTTCTGTTCATCTGTGTCTAGTTGTTCTCTGTTTTACTCTTTCTACCTGTATTTGTACTTTACATTCTGACCTCTTCTTTCCTGCACTATGTAAGCCCGTCAAGGTTACTGAGGTAGGCAGATCACATAGAGGCAGAGGAATAACAAACAGAATCATAAATGCAAGATAACCCCATGAGTCTGCTGCTTGTACAGACATTACATTTTAGCTTGTTATGATCAATCGTTCTCATTCCTCCTGCTGCTGACATTCTTGTCAAGGCTGCAAGAAAATTTGAGGAAAGTAACAGTCACTTTAATAGTTTCTCAATCAGTGGGCTTTATTTGTAGCTTCATGCTGTGAGCGATTAAGAGGCAGATTAATTACATGAAGACTCATTAGTTTAGAAACATCATCTGGCACATGCTGATCACACACCCAAGCTTAATCTCTTCTCAAAATGTCTCTCTCTTATCCTCTCAGTGGACTTGGGATTGGATTTCCATATTAATAAGGCTTTATTTTGTTAAGTATGCTCCAAGATTTAATATTCTGAGACTCGTGAACAGGTTTTGTTACACTGCAGGAACTGAGCATTTCACTTTATGAAGCAGATGATGCCCAAGCCTGTTAAGTGTTTTTGTTACAATCCGTTCTCCGAAGGATCTTGCGGAACTTCGATGATGACGTCAAAAGAACAGACCTCTCTGAGAGCTTGGATGATGAAGTGGAATGTGTTCATTTTGAATGATCTTTGCCTTTCTTTGAAGGTCTTTTCTGTTAGGCTATTTTTGCTGAGATCAACTTCTCAGTTACCTCACGGGACACGCAATAAAATTCATCAGTATCTGGGTTCTCGACCAGGTCATGATGAAATCAGCATACACCATAGTTAGTAAAGTATTATTCTGCTTTCTGTATTAGATGTAACTTCTTGGTATGCTATTTTGGTTTGTGAATGTATTTTCCTCAATCCATCATCATTATTTTTATATATTCCTGTGAAGGAATACATGTGCATTATGTTTAAGTAGAATATGTTAACAGCATAAAATCTAATTCCTGCTGTCCGTCACTTCTAGTGTGTCTTGGTTGTCTTCCTGGTATCAACACAGTTTGCCCCAACTCTTTGTCCACTGTTATGACTCTGCCCTGTGTTTGCCTATCAAAAACAGACACCTCCTCAGCATCAGAAGACGAAGGCTCGCTTCGCCGGCAGGGACGTCTGGCCACCTCCACGCCCTACCAGGGGCACGGCCACCCGACTGTTGAACACTGGTTTAACCGTGTCATTCAGGGCTCATCCACCTCATCTTCTGCATCATCTACGTCGTCCCACCCAGGAGGGAGATCCATCGCCAACACTGCCCTAGCAGCCCTCAATGCTAATGCTGCAGCTACAGCACTGGCAGATCTGATGGCACACACTCAGATAGGTCAGTGACACACACACACACACACACACACACACACACACACACACACACATACACACACAGTCTGGCAGGGCTTTACATTTGGGTTGGTCTATCAGTGCTTTCTTATCCCTTTTTGTTCTTGTCCCTCTCTTGTTTTTTGCTCAACATTCATCATTTACATTCTATTTAGAGAAATCTAAAAAAAATTCTAATGGTGTTTGTGAGCTGAAGTATGAGGTTATAACAGAACTAGGATGAGAATGAGGTAACATTTCCAAGATAAATAAGGAAGCAAAATAATAATTACATTTCCATATGGACAATGAGGGTTTTAGGTCACTCATGCTATGCAGACAGATTTTGTTAAACTTCCCTCTGTCTTGCAGTTGCTGATATCAGCAGTTGTTTGGTGCATTCTATTATTGCCAGTCAATCCAATTTTTTGCATGATCAGAAAAAAGCTGTCGTGTGTTTGCTCAATTACAGACATCCAGAGATGTTTTTGTAAATTTGCTAGAGCCACGGTAATATCTCCTTCTAGATGCTTAAAATTGCTTGGTCAGGAAGCAAAAATGAACCAGTGACTTTTAATTCATGTCTCTCCAATTGGTCATCTCTGTCTACCATCTCATCGCCTTCACATTATGTAAAAGAGTTTGCAACATCTTCCCTGTCAAAGCTTCCCATTCTGCTCTACCATCCCAGTGGTACATGTAAGTTAATGAGATTCAGGAGATTTATGTCCATCCATCTCCGTGTGTGTCTGTATGTGTTGTTAGCAGAGCGATATCGTATTAGGATGGAGCTGTCTGATTTCTGTCCAGTTTGTCTCTGCTCAAGGTTGCTGTCATTCCGTAGCAACAGTGATGCTGTCTGGAGCTGTAAATAAATCTTTCATATTACCCTATTTGTTGGCCCCTTGAACTCAGATCCCCTCTGTTCCTCACTTCAGAGATAGACAACGATCTACTGACATCATATAGGAGCAACATCACCACTAAGGGAATAATTGGAAGAAATATTTTTGAAGTTAGACCAGGACAGAGTGAGGTCACTGCGGCTGGCAGGTTGTTAACTGGGCTTTAGTGTTCTATCTTTCTGATCTATTATGCATTATGAACTTTAGTTGATGAAAGTGCTTGTTTTGCCACTAACATGTTCAGATTAAACTACCTTGAAGGGAAGGAGCTATGCAGAGGTAGACTTTTTATACTAAAGTATAATAATAAATAAAATGCAACAAGTCTGTCTTGGTTTATTAATTACAGCTCTCAGAAAGGAAGTTAAGTCAAAGTAAATCATTGTATCGTAAAAGAGATGAAATTGGGACATCCAATCAGCTGAGAAGAATATTTTCACATATAACGTCATTGATCAAGTCTATTTTTGATCAAATCCAGGGTTGGTGATTATTGGAATGGTAGACAAATGGTGTCAGTGACTTCTACTTATACGATTTAGACTGGATGAAAAA
Source organism: Antennarius maculatus (assembly GCA_013358685.1). Classification (NCBI taxonomy): domain Eukaryota; kingdom Metazoa; phylum Chordata; class Actinopteri; order Lophiiformes; family Antennariidae; genus Antennarius; species Antennarius maculatus. Next base: position 11,278,874 of record CM023618.1, read on the forward strand.
AAAAAATTCCTACAGAAGTAGTCTGTTCTAACACTGTGTGGATCCTTTCTTTTATTTCAGATGCTTCAATTAACAATCTAACAAACACATTAGTGTCAAAAACAAGCACTTTAAGTAGCCTGCATATTATGACGGTGTGCCATGGTCACACAGATTATACAGTAGCCCATGTTGAAGATGCTGGCTAAATTTTCTTTATAATACTGGACAAATTTCAAAATTGTGGACCTCTTTGGTAATTCAGACAGTAGCTATGACTAATGATTTCAATATATATACAGTATTCAAATGAATACCTCCCTCGTGTGACAGTTTCAACAGAAACATGGCACAGTATCATTTGTAAATGTAAAATATTTTGCAGATGTGGTGTATTTGATTGCAAATGAAGGCTAATTCACTGACATCTTGTGTGGATACATTACTCACTGAAGGGGATGTATCTGCTAAACAAATAAATTCATTCATTACCATTTAAAAAGGCGGTAAAACGTTAAATATAACTTATACTCTACCATAGTTAAAGACTAAAAATGCTGTGGGGCTCACAGCAATTTGTCTGCAAGCCCCTGACATAGATTATTATTTAGTAAGGATAACCTAAATTAGGTCTTGGTATGACCTTTAACCCCTGACACCCCACTCATGACAGATAACCACTCAGCACCCCCCGATGTGACGGGGTTGTTGGAGCGCTCTTCGCATCATGCGGAGCGACCCCAGGTGGCCTCAGTGCGAGGTGTTTCCAGAGGCTACAACCACCACACCAGTGTCATGGAGACTGCAGATGGTGAGTTTCCTGTTCATACACACACACAGAAACCGTCGCCTCCCTCTCTCTTTGTCCCCCGCCATTTGTCCCTCTGTCCTCTCTTTAATCAGTCTGCCTGTCAGACTGCCACAAGCTGCTGACTGACCCTCCTGTGGTCCCAGTGTAACACTGTACCTCTCTAACCCCATTTAAAATAGCTAACATTTTTCTCCTTTCATATTCGTGACACTAATATAAAGTAAAATGTTTAAGCTTGAGTCTTTAAAGCAACAAAAAGTATCACAACTGGGGTCTGGCTTTGGGGAAAAACATGATGCATTCAGATGTTTTACAGAATGACCTGTCTTCATATAGCTGTCTTCATATTCACCATCAGAGCTTCTAACACATTTAAACATCTAGAAAACTAGAACATAGCTTCAGCAGAGCTATTCCCCTTCCTGGCAATCCATCCTCAGTCATTAGAAATGCGTGCATCCACTCAGTTTGCAATGCTAAAACATGCTAAGCCTACCTAGCTTCTAATTTTATATTTTTGTTTTGAATTAAACAGAAAGTTTCACATTAAAACTTCTGACACAAGTTTCCCCACATGATTTGTTAAAAAGCACAAAAATAACAGCAGAAAGTCTGTCTTTATTTCTGTGGTACAACAACAACAGTATGCATCCTCTCACCTGCTGTGAGGTTCTCTGTCACACTTTCACACATTTACACACACACACACATATATATTACAGGACTGTTTCATTGACATCCTCATATGTCTTTTCTCCAGGCTGTGAATGGAGAAGTGAAGGATCCCTCAGTTTAATGGATGGTATTTATAACAGTTATTAAAGCTCAGCTATATGTGCACTCTGCTGTGTGTGCATTTGTGTTTGTGGATGTTTGTGTAGCTGCCCTCACCTCTGCCGTCAGGTCTCGTTCTTGTCCAAACTGTGGGGTTTTTTTCCCCCAAAAAACATGCAAAGCCTCAGTGAGTTTGTTGGTACGAGTTTTCACAGCAGCTTCAGTCCATGTCTAACTTAAATGTGCTTCAAATTGATCATGTTATGTCTGGTTTAACTGCTCTATAATAACTCGCGTGTTGACATACTGGTTTTATGTGTTCATACCGAGACACTGAGACTTATCAGTTTAGCTTCTCACTACATTCTTTAACAAAAGCCTGGAGCTAAATAGTGGAATCTTTATTCACAGCAATCCAGCATCTCATTTCCATCTTACAAAAAAAATTAATTTGGTGTGGAAACATGCCAGTTGTATCTGTACTCATATACTGCCTCTGTATATTTGGTTTCTTTATGTGGTATTTTTGTAAAATCAGTAATTGATGATGGTAATATAAGTATTGGTCTAATGAAAGCCTGATATAATGTATTCCTCTGCAGAGCTCTATTGTTGTCCGAGAACTATTCTTAAAAAAAAATAGAAAAAATAGTGGCATGGTCCATCTTAAGGAAAAAATATGTGTCATTGGGTTTATTTTGGCCCAATCCCAAATACAATGTTGTGGTGCAAAAAATACCTTTCAGCACGTGAAGTGTTTATTACATTGCTTATAATGTCATGTTTATTACATTGCTTATAATGTCATGTGTAATGAACACTATTATCTCCGGTCGTTTATTGGAAGCTGAACTGTTTTGAAAGAAAAATAGTCTTGAACAGGAACAGTTGTGTTGTTGGTTCTGTTCTTTGCTTTGGATTTGTTAACATTATCAACTCCAGCTCCATCGTTTCTCGTGTCTGTTTTTTTATTTTTATTTTTTTGGTATATACAGTTGCTTGTGTGGAATGTTTGAATTTAAACTAGAGCTAATGTTTCCTAGAATGATTTCTATTGTGATGGGATAAAATTATTTAAGTAGGTCAATTATAAACTTGATCACAGGTGGATCCTGGTTGTCTGTGAAATCGGTGATTGAGACCCTTGAGTGGATGGGGTTCAGGGTCCTCAGATGTTTTTCTGTCTGTCTGGAGCTTTCTAATTGGCCCATCAGTTGCAGTGCTGACCCCCACACATCTATCCCCGGTACATCTGTCCCTACATGAAGTGTCTGTGCGAGCCAGGCTTATTATAGTCTGATAGATCAGACTGGCTGCGTGCAGCTGTGGCCTTCATCTCCTATGGCTATGTGGAATGTCTGACAGAGACCACCCCTCCCAAACGAAGTATGAATTCATATGGAGGAAGCATTTGGTGATGATTACAGCCTTCACCATCCAAAATATGAAGGAAATTCAACTAGACACCATCTCTTCTTTCATGCTTAGTCGTCCTTATTCTATTCTGCTCTGCTCCAACATTCATGATCCTTTGTGTTTATAGAAGTCCACATCTTTGTGATTATGTTTTCTATTGTACTACATTCTGGTTCAGAAATTTTAACGTAATTGTCAAAGTGACTCAGACAAGTTCTGACTTGAATTTGATGTTTTGATTGATTTTAGCCTCTCACAAATATGCATTTTGCAGAAAATATGTGAAACAGGCACATCTGAGACACCTCTTGAATCTGTTATCACAGAGACTATGTCTGTGTTGCTAGGCAGCAGACAAGGAGGCTCTTCATTTCAGATTTATTTAGATTGTGGAGTTTTACCCTGATTCTGGGGTTACTTAAGGACTGTAAATTTTGACCTCCAGGTGACTGTAGGGTGTGGTGTGGGTGACCTCTGACCTCTATGAAGAGTTTTATGCTGACCTGATTTCTTGTTTGGTCTCCCCTCATCCATCCCACTCCTTATTTCATCATTCAATTTTTTGTATTCATCCTTCTTTTGGCTTGTTTATTTACTCCATATCCGTTCATCCGTTCATTTTGTCATCTCCTCAGGTGTTCCAGTCAACAGTCGTGTCTCTTCCAAAATCCAGCAGTTGCTCAATACTCTGAAGAGACCAAAGCGACCACCACTGAGAGAGTTCTTTGTTGATGACTTTGAGGAGCTTTTGGATGGTAAGCTGGCCTAAAAATAATTAAATAGCTTATATTGAATCGGTACATCAGTATACTCATTGTGGATTTCATCAGTTTAGGGTTGTTTGATGTGACATCCTTTTCAGCTTTAAGGTGTGTTTGTAAGTTTGAGGGCATTTTCCAGCTTCAGTGTTGGTTATTTGTTAACTGTTTGTCACAATGACCTCACAGCACCACACAAATAAAAAAAAGAAATCTTTTGGATTAGTAGCTGCTGCTTCGACTGTGTGAAGACCATCAGGTGCTCTTAGGGTGTGGTAAGGGGATACTGTGTCAAGAAACATGCTCACAGTGGACCAGCCCTGGATAACCATTTCCTCTATTCCAACCAGCTCATTGTAGGTTATGGGTGGTACACTGCCAGGCTGAAAAAACATTGTAAAAACAACAAAGCAGCAAGAATAATGCTGCATCAGCTGGCAATTCTGAAGCATGTCTGACTTTGGCAAACATAGTGTGGCATGGTGTACATCAGGAATCGACTTGGTGTGAGCAACAAAATATGCAGAACTGAGTTGGCATCAGGTTTTTACGTGGTCTGTTCCTCATAGGCGGGGACTTCTTGGCAACTCAGTTAAACAGCTTTGGATTCCACATATCGGAGAGTTCAGTAGAGTGTGAGGGGAGACTCATGATGAAGAGATGGTAGTCAAGGGAGGGAGCAGGGTGCTTGATGTCAAATAAGACCAGTAAGAACAGGCTAAACTCACCTTTTGAAAGGTGTAACCCCAAAGCTTCACTCTTCTCATCTTTTTTTCAATCTCAACCTTTTTATTGACCTGACTTCTACTAAAAGAGACTTTGGAGCTCGGATGAAAGCAGTAATCCACAGATTGGATTTTTTTTCGTCTTTATATTGTGATTGATTCAGTCTAGTGAAGATACTCCTGTCTTGTGTTTTTAGTTCAGGAACCGGATCCCAACCAGCCAAAGCCAGAGGGCCAACAGATGAGCACCCTGGAAGGTGAACATCTTGAGGCGGTCAACAAGTGGCCTCCTTCCTTACCAGCAGCCTTACAACGATGGGGCGCAACTCAGCCCAAGAGTCCCTGTCTAACAGCACTCGACAATGCTGGAAAGCCTGTCTACACACTCACCTATGGTATGTACCATACTGGACATAAATGACCGCACATCACTGCTTGCTTTTCATTATGTGCTAAAATGATACACAGTTAAATCTCTCTACCCGTATCCAAATACTTTTTGTAAACTGTTGGTATTCTCAGTTTTGTCTCTTTGCATGTAGATTTGAGAGTCGGGGTTTATTGCATCAAATAATAAAGTTTGACTAAATACTTTCACCCATGTAGGTAAACTATGGACCCGGAGTCAGAAACTGGCTTACACTCTTCTAAACAAGCTGAGCACCAGAAATGAGCCTTTGCTCATGCCTGGAGACAGAGTAAGACATAAAGTGTTCTCTGATGGTTTGTTGTGTGTTGCATTCCCTGCTGCAAGTACAACAGCAAAATCAAGTTACATTTTTTCAACAGTATTAGCAGTGACTAATGGTGAAAGATGTTCAAACTTGAACCAGAGTACTGCATTATTCTATTCCACGCTTTTCTTAAAGGAAGATCTGAGTAACACACCACACAATGATGTATCATGACAAACCTGCAGGTCGCACTTGTTTTCCCCAACAATGACCCGGTGATGTTCATGGTAGCCTTCTATGGCTGCCTCCTGGCGGAGTTGGTCCCTGTGCCCATTGAAGTGCCGCTGACCAGAAAGGTAAAGGCAAATACAACCTTCTGAGTAGCACTTGTTTTATCTACAAGAGAAATGAGGACATGTAGTGACCCCTGCTGGACATTTAGTCCTTAAAAAATTGTAGATATGCACTGCAAAGATATTTTTGGATAATACCTTTTTTTTAATACAAAAACAACATGATTATTGTGTTGTCTTTACAACTTCAACAGCTGCATTATCTATAAATTGCCCTAATTACAGTTTGGCAACTAATTGTAGTTTTCTACACATCTATCATCTCAGGCTGATCCAAATTTATCCCATTAGTTACACAGCCTGAATATTAATGCCTGTTCTTCATCATTCTTTACAAGCATATGGTTTGCAGACACTGTGCTATACTTAATGGGATTTCGAGTGAGGTGAAATGACGTCTAATTCCACTCAAAATATAACATCATAGATCAACTGCTCCCTAGAGTCAGAAACTCATTCTCTGCCAACTGACATTTTATTTTGAATACTTATTCCGCTTTTCTTCCTCACATCTGCACAGCAGGGGTTGAGCAGCATGGGTTTAGCGCTAAGATAATTCTCACATCCAATCAAATATCATTAAGCATGTGCCAAATCTTGGAATTCATTCCAGTTATCATGGTCTTTGATGCTCAGGGGTTGAGTTTTTAATAGAGACTAGTCTTCACTCTTTGCTTAAATGTCCACATATATATATTGATCTGACTTTTTCTATCCTTTAATCCCTCTGTGTTACAACTCCCACATTCCCTCAGAAGTGGATTGTTGTGTGACCAAACCAGATCGAGAGAATGAATGTTTTTTTCATGCTTCCCAGGACGCTGGAAGTCAACAAATTGGTTTTCTCTTGGGCAGCTGTGGCATCACGTTGGCACTGACCACAGATGCTTGTCAAAAAGGCTTGCCCAAAGCACAAACAGGGGAGGTAGCCACTTTTAAAGGTATGGCCTGTTTTATTGTCAATTGAACCATCTGAATAGTTTCATCTGGTTAAACCTGAATTCCCATGTCGGTCTCTGCAGGCTGGCCACGGTTACTGTGGTTTGTGACAGATGGAAAACATGTTGTCAAGCCTCCGAAAGACTGGCACCCTCCAGTACGGGAAGCTAGTGATGGCATAGCCTACATAGAGGCAAGTATAGTGTCATAGATGATAGCAATGAAACTGTCAATACTTGTTTTATAATAAGTTAGTCATCATTTGCAATGTTTTAAGAGACTGATAATTATAAACTCCATGTCACGGTTTTTGGATTTTTTTTTCAATTTCTTTTCTGTTTCTCTCTTTCAGTATAAAACCAGCAAAGAAGGAAGCACTATGGGAATCACAGTGTCCCACTCAGCCATGCTGACTCACTGCCATGCCCTGACACAGGCCTGCGGCTACACTGAAGGTGAGGAGGAGACTTTGCATTTACATCTCAAGTAGTTTCACACTTCACGGAGAAAAAACTAAACTTTGTGGTGTTAGAATGCCACTAGAGAGAGAGAGATGAAGAGAAAGAAACACAACTCTAAGCCATGTTTAGCTTGTAAAAATGTGAGGAAATACACAACAACAAATATATTTGGTCAATAGTGGTTGGTGGAATATTTGGAGGTGGGTCTGTTCCATTCAAAGTCGGCCGACATCCCAGTATGATCCAAAGCTATCAGAAACCTGTTACTGCGTTGTAGTTAAATAATTAGCACTAATTTTCTGATTGCAGTGAGGTCTGTGGACACTTTCTTCCACACAGAAGGGCTGCATTTTGTTATCATAAATATAGTGCCTAAAATAAACAGTCCCAAATTAGCTCAATCCAGACTTAAATTAGGGTGATAAAATAATTGCCCCTCTGGTGCTTGAATTGAGAATTCTGACTGAAGGATTTTAATGTCTATTTTTATATCTTGAATCAGCCATTGGCTTAACACCTACGTCTTCCGTCCTGTTTTTTTTTTTTTTTTGTTGCCCCAGAGCTGATCTTTACAAACAGACAGGCAGATCGCTGACAGGAAAATCAGATATATCACACATCATATTTTGGTGCATTCCATAATTTGAAATCCACAAATATTAACAATTTTTGTTATTTATTATTGCTACTAGTATGATGTTAGAAATAAAATTTTATATGTGTTGCTCTGTGACTCAGAGGGTGGCATCCTCATTTGACCAGCTCCTACTGATTTTTTTAGCACTGCAGTCTGGTTTTGTAGTTTTATTTATATCCTGCTGCAGCTTACACCAGAAACAGAACCCATTCATCTTTTTCAATATTTAAAGTAATATCAACTTTCCTTTTCTTTGAAACTCTCCTTGTCTGTTTCTGGTGCAAGGATGCATTTTCTTTTAAAAGTAATAAGGTTATGTATGATTGAAACAAAGAGTAAAATGAATTGTTTTTGCCCTATGATGTTTGCAAAACTCTTCTTATAATTTACAGCTGAGACGATAACCAATGTCCTGGATTTCAAGAGAGATGCTGGGTTGTGGCATGGTGTCCTTACTGTGAGTGTTCTGGAACCCACTGGTCAAGCTAATAGATGGGATTTTTATTCAGAATTAGAAGAGATCCATCTTAATGTAATTTATCTGACTGATTTCTGCCCTATATGAACTTTATCGATGCGTAAATACATTCGAAATAATGAAATATTCAAAATAATGTAATAATAGTCCTAATGGGGAAAAATGTCTTTAATTATTACTGAATCTGTTTTAAAGCCATCTTTAACAACCAATTTCTCACATGTCATGGGTTTTACATAAGGCTTATATACGACCTGCTGTTGCAGTTGTGAAATAACACAAACATGTTTGTATTTGTATTTTCAACAGCAAGTGGAAAGTCTTGCCGTGACTCGCAGTGTGTTTAGTGGACGTCACAGTTCTAATATACCATTTACATATTTTGGTGCTGATTTGATGTTTGATGTCTCTTCTCCATGGCAGAGTGTCATGAATCGGATGCATGTGATCAGTATTCCATACTCCCTGATGAAAGTCAACCCACTCTCCTGGATACAGAAGGTTCACGCATACAAAGGTGATCGTCACTCCTCTTTGACAGCATCATTTTTCACCAATACTCTGCTGGAAGCATCCTAATCTTTACAAAAGGGATTCAGCCCAGGTTAACTCAACTTTATTTAAATGACTTGTGTTTTTTGGACAAACCAAGTGTAGTGATCTTAAGTGGTCTTTCACAATAAAATTTTAGGAGCAAAACTAAATTTTTTAGCTTGCTTGATGGTAAAATAACACTTTACTCAACGTGTTTTCTTGTTCTAATTTCTTTTTCTGTTATCGTCTGCTTGGTTTCCAAAGTGAGTTGTTTTCTTTATATGGCAGGAGCAGCTGTGTTAAAGCAACAGTTTATTGGACTTTAAGTACAATGAACTCGCTCAGGTTGAGGACAGGAGGTCTGCAGAACTGAATAACATCATCTCCTCTCCTGTCTGAGTTTTGCTGTCAGATTTTCTGATCAGCTGTCACGATGAACGACTGAGGTGTTGACTGGAAGATTCTTTTGTCTCTCCATCTCCTGCACAGCACGGGTTGCTGTGTTGAAGTCAAGGGACATGCACTGGTCTCTGTTGGCCCAAAGAGACCAGAGGGACATCAGCCTGAGCTCCTTACGGATGCTCATTGTGGCTGACGGTGCTAACCCATGTGAGTCCATATCCAGGTTTAAATCCCTCATAAACACCCTGAAGCAACGAGACATTTTAAATTGATTTAATTCTTTTCCTCTGATTGTGTTTCTTGTGTGTTTAATTGGGTCTGTGTGTGTGTGTGTGTGTGTGTGTGTGTGTGTGTGTGTGTGTGTGTGTGTGTGTGTGTGTGTGTGTGTTTATTTCAACAGGGTCGATATCCTCCTGCGATGCTTTCCTCAATGTGTTTCAGGCACGTGGGCTTCGACCTGAGGTGATCTGTCCATGTGCCAGTTCTTCAGAAGCTATGACTGTCGCCATCCGCAGGTGAGCTGCCGTTACTGCATCTTCTTCCAACAGAGGCATCCAGCCACAACTTTAAACGACTGTGATCCTGCAGAGAGAGGAGGGATACTTATCTTTCTTTCCTCTGATTGTTAATGTTGAAGGATTAGGAAGACAAACTGATAAAAAAAACACATTCTCTATGTTGGCACAGTGGCTCAATTTTTTTTAAAAAGCCTTTTTTCCCTTTTTTTTTTTTTTGAGTATTTAAAGAGTAAAATGTTTGTAATGGATCCAGAGTCTGTTTCTCAGATTCACTGGGACATTATATTCTAACGAATCCATATCTATGTCCATGTAAGCTGACAGCTCTGCTGCAAAGAAGATAATGTGCTAAAGCTGTGTCTGCTGAAGTCTGGAATTTGAAACGCTGCATTCTATACAGAAAGGAAGAACTTGTGTCTGTTTCACTTTGCTGTATAATTTGTTTGCAATGAAAGGCAAAACAGATTCAGAAGAATTAGTGATAGGGACATTTTTTGACAGCTGTGGATGTCTTTAGCTGCAAGTCTTTCTGTGCTGTCATCGCTTTTTTTAATAATGAATGTTATTTTATGTCTTTGCTCCTCAGACCCCCTGAAATGGGTATTCCACCTCCAGGGAAGGCAGTGCTGTCTATGGGTGGGCTGAGCCACAGTGTGATACGTGTGGACACAGAGGACAAACTCTCTGTCCTTACAGTGCAGGATGTGGGACAAGTCATGCCTGGAGGTACAGAACACCAGGAACTGAGCAGTTCACCAACATTAGTGCTGCTGATGAGTCAATTGTTGAACTTAAATTGCCATCGTCTTTCCCCAGACAATTCTAGATGATTTGATGATGGTTTTTTTCACTTGAATGAACTTAACAGCTACCTTACTACTGCTTGAGCTTCTTGTTTAAAGTTGGGCATTAGTAATCACAGAGGATAAATTATTGCTCCTAACATCCTGTCGTCATGCCGTCACTGTGTCTCCAGCTATGGTGTGTGTGGTGCGGGTGGAGGGGACACCCTACCTCTGTCAGACAGATGAGGTTGGAGAGATCTGTGTGAGCTCAGGCAGCACTGGCGTAGCTTATTATGGCCTGCCAGGCATGACCAAGAACGTCTTTGAGGTTCGTATCTCCAGTTTGTTTTTCTTTACTCAAGCAGCTGTTCAGGCTTGTCACATAATGCTGAAATTCTTACTATCAAGAATACTCTGTGTATCGTCCATTAACCCTTTAATTCACATACGAACTGGTAGAAGAAACAATATTGTCAAGTTATCAGGAGATTTTTTTTATCTTAGTGATATTGACATAAAGAATTTAAAAAACTATCGACACAAATGTGGAGTAGTACATTCGTGGCGCTTCAACAGTCAATGTGTTTTTTTAAGTGTTGTGTCTTGTTGCAGACCATCCCTCTGTTATCTTCTGGGGTTCCCATTAGTGACAGACCCTTTACCAGGACCTCACTGCTGGGCTTTGTGGGACCAGTAAGTTCAACCTTATTAACGTCATGTCTTATAGCACATGTTATCAGCATATGAACATATCTGCTTGAGCTTCAGACAGTCCTGATTTGTTGTAAATAATCAGTCAGTGATTTTCACCTTTTTTTTTTCGGATAATTTTTATATACAGAACCTGCCCATGCCCCAGGTTCCAATTGTCACTTTACAAAAAATCATAAAATTAGGACTAGAAGCCATGCAGATGTTTTCAGTATAATGTGAACAGGGTTTACATTTGAGGCTTCTGCCAGGACCACAGTTATCTGAAAAAGAAATTAGACCTGAGATTTATATCATGTGGAAAATTTCCACATGGGCAATGTCAGCAGTCAGCAGAATTTCAAAAAACAACAGTGAACAGGGAAGTCCTTAGTTTGAAAAACTGTTCTGCTTCAACGTTTTAAAAGTAGGAGAACAATCATATGCCAAGTATATGGATGAACTACATATCAACATCTCTTCATCTAGTAGTATGTGCATTGTGTCTCCCACCAGGACAACCTTGTGTTTGTTATTGGGAAGCTGGACGGTCTGATGGTGGTCAGCGGGCGAAGACACAATGCTGATGACGTAGTTGCTACGGCACTGGCAGTGGAGCCCATGAAGTTTGTGTACAGAGGAAGGTATACCTACAAAAAATAAACAAGAATTTTGAAACTCAAAACCATTTTCTACAAGATATCGGCAGCTGTCCCAGTCCGGCTGTAACAGTGTTAATGTTTTATGTTCCAGGATCGCTGTGTTTTCTGTTTCTGTGCTGCATGATGAGAGGATTGTTGTGGTGGCCGAGCAGAGGCCGGATTCCACCGAGGAAGACAGCTTCCAGTGGATGAGCCGTGTACTTCAGGTGCTCCTCATCACTTGGTCACATTCATTATACTATACTCTATAGTATATTTTTGTCATTGATTTTGTTGCATGCTGCTCTTTACTTAAAAATCCAGCAAACAAAGACTTACCAGGTGAACACTTCAATATAACGGTATCAAACGAGGTCTGTGGTCTAATTTATGTCTGTTTGTGATGTTACTATGAGAAACCTGTCTCTTTTCAGGCCATAGATAGCATCCACCAGGTTGGGGTGTACTGCTTGGCTCTGGTTCCTGCCAACACACTTCCTAAAGCTCCTCTGGGCGGTATCCATATATCTGAGACCAAACAGCGCTTTCTGGAAGGTGCCTTGCACCCTTGCAACGTTCTCATGTGTCCTCACACATGTGTGACCAACCTGCCAAAGCCACGGCAGAAACAACCAGGTAGACTAACAGCTGTCACAGAACGGAGGAGGCTTAGACACAAATGGAGCATCAAAACCTCACTCAATTTCTCATTGCTTTCATTGCTATGTATATTTTTATGTTCATATGAATGTTGGCCCCAAGTTCTTGTGTATGATGACACATGAATGTGGTTGTGCTGGACAGAGGTCGGTCCTGCTTCTATGATAGTGGGCAACCTGGTGGCAGGCAAAAGGATAGCACAGGCCAGCGGGAGAGACGTGGCCCAGCTAGAGGACAATGATCAGGTCAGTAAGCAGGACCATCACATTCTGTTCACGTCCTGATATGATTTCTGACTTCCTGTCAACAAACATGAGAGTTGTGTTATTCCACCTTTACATTTCATTTCTTCATTGCAAAACTCACCTTGTGCTGCATTCGTTCTGCATTATGTGTGCATTACAGTCATCATCATTGTACAGTTTACTGTGTGTACACTTTAAACTCTCTGTCATCAGACCTGTTTCTCTGTCCCCTGCAGTTCCTGTACATACAAGACGTGCTGCAGTGGAGAGCTCAAGCCACTCCAGATCATCCTCTCTTCCTTGTTCTCAATGCTAAGGTACTGGTTTTTTTATACTATTATTGTGGAAATAATAAAGGTATTTCCCAACATCATCGTGTAATTTAAAAAAAAACGGCCAACAAGGGCCAATGGCAGGAAATCATAACGATGAACTGATAACTTTTATTATCTGTTAAATGAATCGGGAGCGTAGATATATGTCAGGCTGTTCTTATCTCTACTCCTCAGGGCACGGTGGCCAGCACAGCTTCCTGTCTCCAACTGCACAAACGGGCGGAGCGTGTTGCAACAGCGCTGATGGGACGCCTCAACACCGGCGACCATGTGGCGCTTGTCTACCCCCCAGGTTAGAACGAGGCAGTGCTGTTGTCATCACAGCTATAACTTCAAGCCTTGTTTAATCCTAATAACACACCAGAGGAGCCTGAAGCCCTCAGTGAAGCTCATTACGTTTTTTTGAAGGGTATTTTACCAACTTTTGTGTGCAGGAATAGACCTGATTGCCACCTTCTATGGATGCCTGTATGCTGGCTGCGTACCAGTGACTGTCAGACCTCCACACCCCCAGAACCTGGCAACAACACTGCCCACTGTCAAGATGATTGTTGAGGTAACTGAGTCTACGCACCAAAATGTTTATTTTGTTTATTTCTTTCTGCACAGGTAGTACAATTACTCAGGACAAATAAAACAAACTGAATTGCTTGACCACTTATTTTTTTTCTAAAGGTAACTTGAGAATAGTGGAATATTTGTAGTCATACTGCAGCATCTGTCTGTTACAGGTCAGTAAGTCGGTGTGTATCCTGACCACTCAAGCAATAACAAAGCTGCTAAAATCCAAAGAGGCTAATGCCACTGTGGATATCAAGAGCTGGCCCATGGTGCTGGACACAGGTTAAATGTTTTTCAACAAGTAAAGGGAAAAAATTATCTCTGACTTCCATGATCCCTTTCAAAACCGTCCTTCCTGTGTTCAACCTCCAGATGACCTCCCCAGGAAGAAGAGTTCCCACATGTACAAGCCCCCAACCCCGGAGATGTTAGCTTACCTGGATTTTAGTGTGTCCACAACAGGCATCTTAGCAGGAGTCAAAGTAAGTTGCCAGAATTCATAGGGTTTAACTGTCCTGCTACCAAGTTACCCGTTGTTCTTTATTCATGCCAGCAGGACTTTTGTAATTCTTAATATTTATATCTGTTGTGAACAAAGGGATGTGAAAGTCATAGTAACTGTTATTACAAAATAACTAAATAAAAGAGGTGTTTAAAATCTGTAGCTAGAGACATGTTGAAGCTTCAATAGGTGAAATAACTGATTCCTAAAAGCTCAAGGAGCTGCTTCTAGATGAATTTTATGACTGGATCCAGTTATGATGGAACGTTTGTGTCACATTATCCCCGTTAGATGTCTCATGCTGCCACCAGTGCCTTGTGCCGCTCCATAAAACTGCAGTGTGAGCTCTACCCCTCCAGACAGATTGCCATCTGTCTGGACCCATATTGTGGCCTAGGCTTCGCTCTATGGTGCCTGTGCAGGTAAATCAGCAGCTCCGCACCAATCAGTGTTACCTTATCAGAAATGAAATTGTAAAGACCAATGCCAAAGGATGTTCTTATCTTGTGGAGTCTCTTTCCACTGTTTTCCCACTCAGCCTCTTTGTTTGTGTGTGTGCTTCTGGTCTCAGTGTGTATTCAGGACACCAGTCCATCCTGGTTCCCCCTCTGGAGCTGGAGAGCAATGCCTCCCTGTGGCTCACGGCAGTGAGCCAGTACAAAGTTCGTGTCACCTTCTGCTCATACTCCGTTATGGAGATGTGCACCAAGGGCCTGGGTTCACAGACGGAAGCACTACGGGTCAGTTTTACTCTTTGAGCATCAGTATGGAAAATCCAACGATATTGTTCATACTTCATTCCTAGAAATCTAATAGTCACAGTCACAGCACGGAGAAGTGGAACACACGCTGCTCTGGTTGTGTGATTTGTTTTTTGTTATATCTGGGAATCAATAAATTCCTACCCCTTGCGATATTAAATAAAAAGTAATACATTTATTTTAAAACGTAGCAATTTAATCTTACATAGAATATCGGTGTGTGTGTGTGTGCTTTTTGTAACTTGAGAAACAATACTAAGTTTCCACTCAGGTCTGACTTGCTGATCCTGTCCATTTTGGTGTGTTACTTTTTAATTTCAGCTGCGAAACATGAACTTGTCTTGTGTGCGTACCTGCATGGTGGTTGCAGAGGAGCGGCCCCGTATATCACTCACTCAGACCTTCTCAAAAATCTTCAAGGACTTGGGGCTTTCCCCACGAGCTGTAAGCACCACCTTCGGCTGCAGGGTGAACGTGGCTATCTGTTTGCAGGTAAGCAGCCGGTGGAGGATGATGATGAAGATGATGATGATGATGATGATGGCTATTTCACCATTGTATGCAGCTTTGACATCTAAAGTTCTGTATGAAGTACCCCCCCCCCCAAAAAAAAAAAAGAAAAGAAGTGGGAAGAACTTAAGTGAAGATGATGATATTGTGGCCTCTACTGGTTGATATAAGGAGTCAAAAATACAATTTGAGCTACTGCTAATAATATTACCAATTAGGATGAAAAGCAATATTTATTTCCTTTTTATTTCCAATTAACTGGTAACAAAGTCAAAATATTTTTATTTCATCTAGTCAGTGAAATAAGATAAATATTGGATCTTGGAACTCAATTTTAGAAATAAAAAATAAAGGAATTAAACATGTCCTTAGTTCAAAAACAATTTGAATGTAAGGACATGTCTAAAGCTTCATATTTCATGGATGATCGATTATTGAATGATTACAAAATATCATCCCCTGAGTTGCGTCTCAGTCAGTCTCATTTTCTTATGTCTTTTTTGTGATTAATTTGATTCCGCCAACCCCTTTGATTTTGTTTGTGAGCCTATGTGTTTGTTTTTGTGATCCAAAGGGACACTTGATGTGAATACACACCTGCACTGAGGCGACATTGTGCATTATCAGGACTGAGACAACCTGCTATGTTATTACACATCTAGAATTCAAAACCATAAGTTAATAATAGAAATGTGTGTGTGTGTGTGTGTGTGTGTGTGTGTGTGTGTGTGTGTGTGTGTGTGTGTGTGTGTGTGTGTGTGTGTGTGTGTGTGTGTGTGCGCATGTGTGCGTGCGTGTGTGTGTGCGTGTCCACGTTTGTGAACATAAACATATATCTTTATCTGTCCTGCCATGTCTTGTCAGCCCAACAGGTTAGGGAAACTGGCTGAGCAGGTAACTGTAGGCTTAGAGTTGATGTTTGCTCATTGGGCTGCTGCTGGGTCCGTGTGTGTGTGTTGGTGTGTGCGTACGTATGTGTGTGTGTGTGTGTTTGTTCATATGTCTTGCATGATATTTAAACACGCTTAACCTGAATTTGCTGTTTCTCATTTCCCTTTTTATTTTGATTTTACAATACTGCCATTGATTGTAGTCGAGTCTGTCTCGTATCTTTTCATGTGTCAGCTACTGACAATTGTTTTAAGACATATGTGTTTTATGCGATGTGTGCTGCACTACATTACACCATGAGCTAGCAGTATGAACATTAGCCTGCTATATTGGGAGAGATTTATTCTCCTTTAAGTGTGACGTAAATTTTTAATCTTTTTTCAACAGTGTGATACAAACTTTCATAGTAGAATCATTTATCTGGTTTTCATATACATGAACGCACATCGTTTCTGGTGTGTAAACACCTCACTATAAAACCAGATTCTTTGGTTGTATTGAATGAGCCAACATGTGTCGTTTACAAAGTGTTTTACATTCATTAGACTAATCCGACTCTGGATTGAGTCAGAAATGCTCCAAAAAGGCCTGGTTGGTGAATCCTCTGCTTGGCCCCACATGTTGACTCATTTTTACTGAAGCCTGCTCTCACTGTTTGTCTTTGATCTCATAGATGACCAAACACCAACTCATTGCTAGCTTGTGCTCTGGCTCTAAAAAAAAAAAAGAGTTATAGAAACCATATTGTTTTGTGATGAGCTTAAACCAATAATGAAGATAAATCCAAGAACAAGAAAGGATAAATATTTAACAACCAGAAGCATCATTTAAGAAATGCTTCAGTTAGAATTCAGGTGTGCTAGAGTTATGAACTTTTAGTTTAAAAATTGTTTTTCCATTTATGGAGGTTTTTTTGCACTAAAAATATACATTTGAAAGAAATACAGTCTGATTTAGAATTTCTCAGCTTTCCTAACTTTTTCCATCCCTCTTGTGTAAAAGCTAACTACCAATATTAGAGCAGATGGATTTAACTGGGTGACTTCTGCCGAAGCCCTAACTATTGTAGCCTGGCTGATTGGCTTCTGGCTGCCCTCCCCTGCTTTGTCAACAGTTGTATCATGAACAGCTTCCACTTCCCTTCCACTCAGACAATATTCAGCATTAATGTTAGGTCTGTCATATTTAAATGATTCACTCATTCCCACTCTGCTGGTTTTCCTCCAGGGCACAGCTGGACCGGACCCCACAACAGTTTATGTGGACATGAGAGCTCTACGACATGATAGGTGATTAGGATTTTACTGCATACGTTCTATGAAATGAATAATGCTAAGATTATTCTATCATCTTTTTTAAATTTAGAAAGAAACATTTCGGATAAGCTGGTAAGGTACAGGTTTCACAATGTCCCCTCTTCTTTTTCAGGGTCCGCCTTGTAGAGAGAGGGTCGCCACACAGCCTGCCTTTAATGGAGTCTGGGAAGGTATGGCATTATTTAAACAGAGACAAGACAATCTGTGATGTTGTACTATGAAAGAGTTGCACTTTTTTGATATATTTAATTTGAAATGTCAAATAAATATATCAATTATAATTAAATATAAAATTCTTATTATTTCAATTATTTGTAGATCCTTCCAGGAGTGAAGGTGATCATTGCCAACACAGAGACCAAAGGACCTTTGGGAGACTCCCATTTAGGAGAGGTAATTACTTTTCAGAGCAGACCTCTGACTTGTTAACCACAGTGAGCACCTTTACATGCACTTGTCAGGTTAGTTTGCCTCCTGCAACTAATTTCTTGTGTATCAAGTCCAAAAGACACCAAATTTCTATAATGGATGTAAGAGAATCGACCAGTTTCTCCACAGATTTATCAAATGGAAAGCCTGAAAATCTGCCCTCGTCGTGTTGTTATCTTAATAATAATCTGTTGTGTGAGCAATTTTATGACAGTAAAGTCATAAATTCTACAGTAAAGTCATAAATTATTCTTGAGTCTATGGAGATTTGGTTGTATCAGTTGTACTTTTATCCAACAACGTGTATGATCATCTGTGTATCTGACAGGTGTGGGTGAGCAGTCCCCATAATGCAACAGGCTACTACACTGTGTACGGTGAGGAGGCGCTGCATGCTGACCACTTCAACACCAAGCTGAGCTTCGGTGATACCCAGACAGTCTGGGCGAGGACGGGCTACCTGGGCTTCCTGCGGCGCACTGAACTGACTGATGCCAGTGGAGGTGAGTCATCAGTGCTCATCAACCGTAACATTCAGTGACATGTGATACACCGTTGTTGTTTTTTTGTTTGTTTGTTTTTATTTCAAAGCAGCAGAGTAAGATTTTTTTCAAAAATGCCCCCAAAAATTCTTTTTCAAAAAGGAACGAACACATTTCCTCTCTCTTTCTCTCTGTGTGTGTCAGAGCGTCATGATGCCCTCTACGTGGTCGGTTCTCTTGACGAGACTTTGGAACTAAGGGGAATGAGATATCACCCAATTGACATTGAAACGTCTGTGATCCGTTCTCACAAGAGCATAGCCGAATGGTGAGGACTAGATTATAGATACCACTTAATTCCATTTGGATTATTTAGAATTTGGGCAATTTATCCTTTTCAAAATACACTTCTATCTTGTCTCTTTTATTTCACACTCACCTCCTCCTCCCTTCAGTGCTGTGTTCACATGGACAAACCTCCTCGTCGTGGTCGTGGAGCTGGAGGGGTCCGAGCAGGAGGCCCTGGACCTGGTGGCGCTGGTCACTAATGTCGTCCTAGAAGAGCACTACCTCATTGTAGGGGTGGTGGTGGTGGTCGACCCCGGCGTCATCCCCATCAACTCCCGAGGGGAGAAACAACGAATGCACCTCAGAGACGGATTCCTGGCTGACCAGCTGGATCCCATATATGTGGCTTACAATATGTGATGGCTCTGCTGCAGGGGGGGTTACACCTTCATGATGCTTCAGGATGGTAAATGCCATCTTTGACAGAGGCCTGGGGTTAGTATGGCTTCAGCGGGACGAAACCGAGCTTAAAGAAATGTGGATGTGTAACTTCACAGCAGAATGGAAAGAACGTCCAGGGAAAAAGAACTCATGGCTGTTTCTGATTTATTGCCTCAACAAATAGTTTCAAAGGGCATTCTGGTTGTGTTGAGGAGAGTTTTGTGTGTATTGTAACATCTGACTCCTTAAACCCAGAACACCCGATAGTCCAGCAGGTGGTTGACTATAAAACTACACTGTGCCACTCAAGACTTTTTTTTTTTTTTTTCCAAAATTATGAATGTTAGCTGTATGTGTGATAAACTTGTGCCATAGAATAGGACAGACTGTACTCCAACCCTGGTTCAAATAAGTGCTAATAATGTTCTCAGAGGCTCCTATTCCCACTGCAAGTCTTAAGCGTTTCATAGAAAATGTCTTTATTAAGTAAATTGTTGTTACTACCGCAGGAGCAGCACTTAAGATACAGTCGTATCCCCAAAGTGAGTCCAGTTTAGTTTCAAATCACATTATTGCATTAATGAGGGGCAGTTTGTATTATTTGTAGCAGTAATGCTATAGTTTGTAGTGTTAGTAACAGAAACATTAGAAATAATGTTGTGCTTTGACTCTTATCTTGTTCCTTTATGGATCTGAAATGTGTAATATAGTCATTGTTTTGTGTTAACAAAAATGCAATATGAGTGACATGGAAGTTGTTGCTTGACAGCAGAAACAGTTAAGTGCCGATGATCTGAAGTCATGAGACAGAGAAGAATAGTAACGTTGCTTGAGACTAGCAACGTGCCAAATGATGAATTAAGCCTTAAGTGTTTTTTTTTCAAATGCCTGTTCCTATTCCAGCTCCTGGTTAACTTAATCTGGTAATGTTGATCAGCTGCTGGATAGGGTTGGAGTATGCAGATGGATGTTAGGAATGAGAAATCCTGCTCTTATTGCACCCAAAGTCTTGATCTTAGATGAATACTTGATCCCAACATCAGCCATTACAAACACACACTCACTCAATTATATATTTTTAACAATGTCTGTCGCTATTATCTGTTGTGTTGAATGTGTGTTTTATAGTAAAATAATGTTAGTTGTAAGTGATGTAGTTTTAATGCAGAATGATAAAGCCTCATTTTGAGTGCCATAAGGTTGAATGAGAGTTGAAATCTTTTCTGTTTTTGTTTTGGAAGTACCATAGGAAGCAAGTGTCATAATTTTATAACACCATAGCCTCCTGCCCTAATTCATTTAATGTGTGAAGTTTCACGTCACTATATGTTGCTTGGTTTTTCTATGTGCACATCCCTTCAGAAACAGGCACCAGCCTGCTGTAAGTATGTACAGGTTTTGTGTAAATTTTAATAGATGGAGGAGACGACCACAGGAAGGACTGAATCTTGCGTGTGTGAACTTCTCCTTCACAAATATAACATATTTGAAATTTATTCTCATGTGTGGACATTGGGAAGGATCACAGAGAGCCTTGTAGTCATTTTTATAGTAGGAAAGTCCAGCGTGAAACGGCCACTTCCAGGGTGAGACGAAGCACACTCCAAGCACAAAGAGAAGGCAGTTATTCAGTCGCTGAGATGTCACATCCTCCAAAGCAAACCTTTGTTGTTAACATATGGAAAGATGCATTTGTCTGATATATGTTTAGTTGTCATTATTTTCATAACATGATTTCTTAATGAATAATAAAAAAAAGTGATTTTAACATGAAGTGTTTGTCTTTAGTGGCAACTCAAAATCAGAATGTTCTGCCCACTAAGAATATATGTTAGGTCAATATTTTCTTAAGTATAATTTAATAACTTTATTCAACAACCTGAGAAATCAGTGGTCAAATGCTTTGAGTTTTATGCAGGTTAAATAATAAAACATGGTCATTCAATATCAGGAGTGACTAAACTGCTTGAGGTTGAAGTTATTTTGAGAAACCCTATTATGATAGTCAACAACAACCCTCCAATTGTTACTTTACTGCATTTGCTAACTTTAGTTGCAGTTTATTTTATTTATCATATTTGCTTCAATAAATTATAAAATATTTCTGAATATGGCTGTTTTCTATTTGTAGTAAGTTAAGTATGTGTTGCTCTTACAGTCTATCTATTTATGTATTTTTATTTATTGTTATATATGATCTGCAGTGAGAGTAGGGAAGAGGTGGAGGAGAAGCTAGAGAGGTGGAGGTTTGTCCTGGAAAGGAGAGGAATGAAGGTTAGCCGCAGTAAGACAGAGTACATGTGTGTGAATGAGAGGGACCCAAGTGGAAGAGTGAGGTTACAGGGAGAAGAGATCAAGAAGGTGGAGGATTTGAAGTACTTAGGGTCAACAGTCCAGAGCAATGGAGAGTGGGGAAAAGAGGTGAAGAAACGTGTACAGGCAGGATGGAATGGGTGGAGAAAAGTGTCAGGTGTGATGTGTGATAGAAGAGTTTCAGCTAAAATGAAAGGAAAGGTGTACAAAACTGTAGTGAGACCAGCGATGTTGTTTGGTCTAGAGACAGTGTCACTGAGGAAAAGACAGGAGGCAGAGCTGGAGGTAGCAGAGATGAAGATGCTGAGGTTCTCTCTGGGAGTGACCAGGAAGGATAGGATCAGGAATGAGTACATCAGAGGGACAGCACATGTTAGAGGTTTTGGAGATGAAGTCAGAGAGGCCAGACTGAGATGGTTTGGACATGTCCAGAGGAGAGATAGTGAATATATTGGTAGAAGGATGCTGAGTTTTGAACTGCCAGGCAGGAGGCCTAGAGGAAGACCAAAGAGGAGGTTTATGGATGTAGTGAAAGAGGACATGAAGGTAGTTGGTGTGAGAGAAGAGGATGCAAAGGACAGGGTTAGATGGAGGCAATTGATTCGCTGTGGCGACCCCTGAAGGGAAAAGCCGAAAGGAAAAGAAGAAGAAGAAGTTATATATTTATTATTTACTATGTTATAACAAACTTGCTTCACTAGTACACGTTACATACTAATGACATCATATCCTGCACCACACTAGTTGCTTAACAGTGGAAGTTTACTTTTTCAAAAATGAGACAGGAATCATAATTTTAAGGTTTAATGAATTTTTTTACTTCAAAAGATAAAGGCTAACAGAACATTAACATTATAGTAATTTCACCATCATGCAATCATTTTATTGGTCCTCATTGAGCAGTTTGTTGAAAGAAATGCAAAAACATGACATATAAAATTGTGTAAGGTAAATTAGCGATAATACAGTATTGTTAATCAAGTTTTTATAAAGACAGTGATACAGTTATAGCAGTCCTAAGTGAGTAGTTAAAATGTTAACGCATTTCTAAAATACAGTCCTATAGTTATTAAACTGGCTTTGTTTGAGTAATTATAAACGTTTAACAAGCTTGTGCCCTAGTTATAATGGTCCTCAGCATAGTCATAAATGTTACTAACAGTGCCATAAGTCATATTTTCAAATAAACATTCATTGTATGTGGATATTTTACTCATTGTTATGTTTCATGATCACACCTGAGATTTTACCATGTCAGAGTTTTGAGTTGAATGCCAATTGTCTAACTCACATATGCTTCTACTTTACTGAGAAGCTCCGATGCTTTGTTTACTGCTGGTACTTCGTTCTCTGATTTGAACTGTCCATTTGGAATGTGGGGGAATCTATGCCAGTTGGGATATTGAGTCTTCTTTGCATCCACTCCCAGAGTTTTCAGAGTTTCCACAAGTTGAGGCAGTGTTTTCAGTTGGTCATCGTAAAAGGAAACCTTTGCAGCTACGGCTGAAATGCAGCTGCTCCCAGGATGTTGACCGTTTCTTCTGTACATTGCTGCCGTGAGAGACTTTTCCACAGCTTGATGGACTTTGAACAGAACCCACTCTGTGTGTGCTGCACCTACGTCTTTGTAAGCTGCGCAGAGATCACAGCGAGCTTGCCTGCACCAGCGCTGTGCCTCCCGTCTGTTTGGTCTTGGAACATTAGAATTATGGCTCCAAAAGCTGTATGACTGGTAGCCTCTAAAGAATCTCTCTCTGCCATGTCTGTGATGCCTGGCCTCCTGATCCCATTGCTGATAGAAGTTTCTAAAATTCCAACTTCTTCCTGTATGGAACGGGTTTGATGTGTTGGAGCTGCCTTTCCCCGTTTCAAGTTCAAGAATTCTATTCTGCAGGTATTTGAATGCCTCAGTGGCAAGATCTTCACATTCAGGGTTTTTGTCAGGATGCCATCTCAGGTACAGTCGCTTGATGGCTTTATGCCTTTCTTCCCCGGGAAGAGTCCAAATCTCTGCCAAGCATTCATCAATTTCTCTTTTAGCTTCATCAATGGAGGTAGGTAAAGGCCTGGAGGATGAGGAACTTGTATATGATGGTTGGGAGGCACAAATCTCAAGCTCCATGAAGGAGCATCCAGCAGATGTGCTCCTTCTTCCTTCGGAGTGTCTGTCTTGCCGTTTGAACTGATAGAGGTCAAGGCAACTCACTTCAATTGGCTCATCTTCTCCAATGTCAATTTTGTATCGGTGTGAATATTGTCCAGAATGTTCAGGCAGTTGTTCAATAATGATTGCATAAATATACTTGTCTTTAGTGCAGTAACCAACATACTCCCCCTCTTCAAAGATGTTGAAGAAGCTCATGTCTAAGGCATCATGCCATTCCTGTGGAATATCTGCCCCAGGGGCCGGTGGATTTAAAAGGAGGCCTTCAGTTTCAGCGCTGTCACGGATCCCATTCTTAGACAGTGTTTTTCTCACATCTTCCAGGCTGTCACACATGAGAAGTTGTCCAAGAACTGGGAGATGAATTGATTCAATTTGGTTGCCTAATAGAGCATTAATCTCCTTTGTCAATGTCATATTGATGTCATTTAGAACCTTAGGAACCATGTCGTTGTTGTGTTTTAGATAAAAGGTGCAGCCTTGTTTCCCCCTTTCGACAAAAACATCAGTTTCCGTTGCAGTCTTGTTTAAAGGCTGTTTTTCCATCCAAAGCTTTGTCTCCAGGCTTTTGCAGCAAACAATCTGAATGCTGCCAAACGTCTTCTTGCACATGTCCATAGCATCTTCTTGTTTGATTTTTCCCTGTGACTGCCCCCTAAGAAGACAAATGAGTCCATGCTTGAATGCCACAGAAGACAAATGTTTTTCGAACCATCCCCTGAATTCACAGTCGCTCTCAAGCTCACACAGCTGCATGCTTAACTCCACGATTCGCTCCTCGGTGATTCGAGACAACATTTTAGGCTGAAATTTCTGAGGCAGGTTTTGAATCAACTGATGATGCAGGTAGATGTCAGAGCTCAAATAACATTCACTGAGCCTTTCAAGCAGTAATAAAGTGTCGTTCAGCGCCTCTTCTAACCGTTTGATTTCAAACACTGTGTCATTGTAGTAAAGCGTAGAGGACGGGTATAATTTACCATCTACAGCAGGAAGGTACAAAGTATTTACAGCTTCAACAACAGACTGGTTTCCTTCAGTTTGGAAGAACTGGAAAAAATGCTGAACAGCTCGCTTCACCGTTTTCTGCTGGTTTGGGTTCAACTGTGTTTTATCACAGGAATCAGCATAAATTGCTGCCAGGACATTACAATACTGCGCTGCGGTAGGCTTCTCGTTCACGCCGATTTTCTTGAAAAAGTCTTCAAACATGACATCCTTTGAGATTTTGTATAAATATGGTCTAAAATCGAGGGCATCGGGGAGTGAAAGGCAAACATCGTCAGCTTTCACAAGTTTCACGTCACATTCAACCAGCACAACAGGAAGACCAGCCAGTGGTTGACTTACAAACTCCTGCGCTTGCAGTTGGGCGTATGAACTTCGGAAAACATTTGCACGTGTTTTGATCAACTCTTCGGATTTACAGGGTGATTGACAGATGTTGCTCATATTTCTGGTGATACAGTGTGGAGGTGGTTGTTCATGAGCCCCTGAACTGTTCAACATTTTCTTGAGATTGTCTGACATGTAAATCGGTAAATGTATAATCGGCATGGAGGTCCAAATTAAGTCTTGGAGTTTAGGATCGTCATTGATTAACGATCCTCGGATTTTCACAGTCGTTCCCTCAGGGGTGAATTGTGGGTGATAGTTGCACAATTCTTTACGAATTCGCTTTGGGAAAATGAACTTGATGTCAGCTATGGTCTCTAGAAACTTTCCTTTGTCTTTTGTCACGATAGTCAGAGCTTCTTCTAAAATCAATGATGACTTCAGTTTTAACTCATCAATGTGGTTGTTTTCCTTTGCCTCTGATTCCAACTGGTAGGCAAAACTTATGATGTCATCTTCTGACACAACATGCTTCATTCCAAGTTCTCTCAGTAACTGTTCCATTTGAATTCTTGTTTGCAAATTTCCTTCACACATCATAGTCCAAAATCTGCCAGGTATAAATCTCTCTTTGGGCAACATTTTTTGATAGAGTTCTATGCTCTCGTCAAAATAGTACGAAGCAGTCTCCAGTCTGCCTTGAGAACTGCAAATCAATTTCACTGATTTCAGCGATGAGATGATTTTGTCCTTGTGCTGAAAAAAGCTGAGATTTTGCAATGGTGACAGTAGCAGTTTGAGGCATTGAAGCAACTGTGTCTCTTTTAGTGAGTGTATAGAAGGAAGGATGAACATCATGAAATACTCCAAATCATTCAGGGTTTGTATGTTTAGTATTCCTGAGAGACTGTAGTTCTCTGGATTGTTCTGGAGAAAAATGTTGTTGCTGTTGGCCAGGCCAAATAAATCTGGGAATATCCGACAATGCATGCTGTTGAGAATAAAAACTTTTTTGTATCCATCAATCCTCACTCGGTTTCCATGTATTGTTTCAAACAACGGTAAGGATTTGAGCTTTCTCTGGTAGTCTTGTTTGTCTTTGGACTTGGATACTCCATCCTGCAGGAAACACTGAACTTCTTTAAACTCATCAGTGGAAAGCCTGGAAAACTCTGAACTGTCTATGTTGCAGAGCTGGTCCAACACTGCGCTTTTATCATTCACGTCTAGAAGCTCAGGGTGTAGAAGTGAAAGGACGTAAGTTCTGATTGCATTAATCTCATGGAAGAATATGATGTCAAGCTTCATAATACCCAGTTTAAAGAGGATATCTGATAAGTCCCTTTCTGTGTGTAGGTATACTACATTTGGCATGTTGTTCATCGTCTGCAGGAAGTGCTTGTTGCCTAGCCTTGGGCACACGACAGGTAAAATGAAGCTCTCACTGAAGAGCTGTTTCACATCACTTATGGTCAGACTTTCCTCATCATCAGAGGAACTTTCAGGTTTGATTTGATTTGTTAAGAATTTCCAAAGCAATTTCAACCAATTCAACATTGTCTCATTTGGGACATAAAGACCACTGTGTGGATCGACTGGACAGTTTCGGAGAAGACGTTGGATTGCAGGCTTTAGATATTGTACTGCGTGGCGAACTGTCAATCTTTGAACAAGGTTGAAACGTTTTAGGACTTTAATGTGGCGTTGGTTTGTCTGGTAATCTGCAAACTGGTCCTTGTATTCAAAGATAATTAGACCGTCATATTCTGAAATTAGCTTGGGAGATTCGGAGTCAAACACTCTCAAAACTTTATCTGTTGTGAGAAGAAGCGGAAGCCCATTGAGTAAATTGGGGTTTTCTTTAGCCAGTGTTTTCGAGCCTTTTTCACAATCACTCAGGCAGTAACTCAAGAGATTCAAACATCGCTTTTCATCTCTGATCAGAGTAGCAGCGACAGGCAGGGGTAAATCCTTGTCTGTTTGATTTGGGTCACTTAGGGGCTTTTCCATCAGAAAAGCCCTCACATTTGAAGGGTTCACATCCTTGACTTCAACACCAGCAGATCTGAAACCATTCCAAATCTTTTCCATTGTCATGGAAAAAGGAACTAATGTCATTCCAAGATCTTCCAAAATAGGATTAATCTGTTGACTTCCTGGGTCGGTCAGGTGAGGCGCCCTAATGTTGTCAGTTTCCGTGACCTTACACCACTCAAAAAAGTACTCCTTAATTTCTTGCATCGAAATTCTGCGTACTGAACTCCTTAACATGGGAATGACTTCCAGTCCTCTTTTTGTAATTGACCTGTAAACCTCATGTACCATGTTATGCCAATCCTGACCAACATCTGTGGACACCGTTGGCCAAAAACACAAATATGAGCAACTGAAGTGTGTTTCGACAAATGCATAAAGAATTTTCTCATGTGGAAGGGTGTGTCTAATGCAGTGAAGAAGATCTGCATACAATGGAGCGATGACATTCTGTTTCAAAGACTCATTCCATTTAGATTTCAGACTTTGGCCATCTTCCTTCCAAAGACCTCTCCTTGAAGAATCCACTTCAAAATTTGCATTAATATGCACTGGCAGTCCTGTTTTCTCCAGCAAAGGAAGTGAACAAAAGGCTTCACCAACAAAGTCCGCACGGCTGGATATTTCTGGATATGGACTCTTCGAGCTCACACGAGCTGCTACTGCTGCTCGGGGAAGTTTGTCTGATAGTGTTTTCTGTTTTTCACCAGTGTTTCTCAGTTTATAAAATTGTTCTGCGATCATCCATCTGCTTTGTCTTTTAGCTGAAGTTGAAATAATTGTTTCATAAATGGCCTTTTGTGGCGTTATTGGTTTGTCAAATTGCAATGCATCTTGAAGTCGAAGGTCTAGGAAAGCCTGTTTTACTTTTTTGCTTGTCTGTATTTTGTTTTTGTCAACCACAAAGATAGTTTTGAGTTTTTGAGTTTCACTGATTTCACAGACCTGTATTTTGCAGATATTTTTCAGAAACAGAATTAGTCCTTCAGGATCTTCAACAAGGGTAGAGCACAGTTCAGTCAGGTCATCCTCAGTGACTCCCCTGTTTGATATCTTAGAGCTGTTGGCCATGGTACCCATCCTTAGAGGCAATCTGAACATGGTGCCATCTTTAAGAGGAAACGCATCAGGGAGAAAGGTTTTGTAGACATCTATATACATGTTCTTGAATTCATCAGCTAGTTTGTAGCCAATACCAGCTGGTGCTTTGTCCGCTTGACTTTCAATGTATTTTTGATTAGGATCAGAAATGCAGAGTAGCTTATCTCCAGTGAGAATTGAAGGGCAGTCTGTGAGATGGTAAACAGAATTGAATCCCACTCCATATTTGCCTGTCTTTCCTGGACAATTGCGCTTTCCTCCCTCTCCCAGCTGTTGAATTCCAGTTAAGTCGGCATCGGAAAACACTTTATTGTTGAACACACAAAGTGCTGGACCCTGCAGATCGTTCCATTTCTCCCCAAATGTTTTTTCTCTGCCATGCTGCCGCTTGTCCCAAATAAAATGAATTTCTGTGGCATCTGCATCATCAGCATTTTGGAGAAGCTCTTTAATGATATCCTTCTTTGACGGGTATGCCGAAATTATATTTTTAATTCGAACAGTTAGTTGTTCCTGTTGTTCAAACTGAAAAGAAAATGGTGAAATGCTCTTGATTTCATGATTTTGCAGTGTATGATGCCTGGTAGTCCTGATTCCAAGGTAGCAAGCAACAACACGTGAGATGTTCTCATGGCATAAAGTGACATCAGAAGTGACTGACATCCATGGACTGTCATTGTAAAACATCTTACTTGCAGGTTGTAAAATGCCTTGTTCATTTGGTATCAAAAAGTCACCTGTTGCTTTCTCTTTTGCGTCATATATTCCTGTATTTAGTACTATGAGGCAGAGTTTTAGGTCATTCTCTGGCAAGGGTTTGTTGCCATGTTTAGCATGCAAATCCTTCAGTACAGCTTGAAACTGGTGGGTCGTAAAAGACTTTTCCACACCAACGCATTCCCACAGCCTCTTGAAAATGTTGAAGGCGGGTGGAAGTACGTAGAGGTAAGGTTTGGCCTCAAATTGTTCATTTTCTGCTACACGGGACACCGGTACGAATGTAGTGCCAATCAGAATGAATGGAAATAATTTTGCCTCTTGTGAAATTAAAGTGTAATTTGTGTAATCAATAAGGCAGTGGTCCAGAAACTTATAACACTCATATGTTATTTTGTGAAGCGTGGACTTTTCGGTGTATCGAGATTGTTTGCAAGCGTTTCGCAGCTGCTGAAGCACTGTCACAGGCTTTGGACTGTCATGAACTCCCAAAACTTGGAGGAGGGGATCGGTGTTGTGAATTTTGAGATTGATATGGTCCAGCACAGGTTGTGTCATGTTAACCAGTAAGGAGCACCTGTCACTAAAAATATCAGGGGGCCTTTTCAGTGTTGGAAATCCCTCCATTTTTGTATCACCAGGGGTAAAGGCTGGCAGAAATGCAATTGTTCTCAGTGTTTTCCAATGGGGAGAGCTTTTATCATGTAAGTGATTTTTCATCAGCTCAAGAAGACACTTCAGATGCTCATATGCTTTACATGAATCAGCACTCCAGGTTTTGGTGATTGTGCTCGCTTTTTCTATGATGTCTTTCAATGGCAGGTGATCATTTGTCATTCCAAGTTCAAACAAGCGCTGAAGTCTTTTTGAGGAACAAAAGTCATTTTTGGTACCACAAAGTAAGCGGTTGTGTTCTGATTCAAAGAGACAGGCCACTTTCCCACACGGATTCACAAGTTTTTGTATGTACTGGAGCTCTCCCGCTTTTGTGGGGATGCATGGATGACGGACGAGTAGATGATCGATTTCTTTGATGTTAAGGTCAAGTGCGTGCAGGATAAGTGCATCTCTGATCGGAGGCTCCATGGTGTCAAGGTTATTAAACACTACTTCTTCGTAAAATTTCTCCCAGTTCCATATTCTGTTCTCTAGAACCTTTTGGAAGCCTGCCTGTTTGAAGCTGTTTCTCAGCCACAGTGGGAGAGGTATAACATGGTTAGGTGCTTTCACGTGCTCTTTGCACACTCGCGCTACAAGTGTACCGACGCTCTGATCCTCTTCAATGCTTTCATGTAGAAATATGGCTCTGTTCATTGAGCACCAGTGCTTTCCATCACTAAAGAGTTCAGGACTACTGGAATCCTGGGAAAGAATGGAATAAAACCCATCCACCAAAGACTTGAAATTATCACTCACTTTTTCTCTGTTAGGCCAGAACTTGTAATAATCGTAACTTTTCAGTTGTTTCTGTTCAGACATTGTCTTTAGCATCAAGAGAACAGTCACGTACGCCGTCACCACAGGATCCTGAAGAAGGGCTTCATTCCAGTCACGTTTCACTCCGTTCTCCCACAACCCTTTCCGATTGCTTGTTACAGCAAAAGTTCCGTTCAGATTTACTGGAAGACCAGTTTGAATGGAAAGAGGAAGGAAGCAAAATACATGTCCATTGAGATCTGTTTCTACCACGGTTAGTTTCCCAGTTTGTGGATCAATTTGCAAAGGCACAGCAATTCCACCAATGGGCAAAGAGAACTTGGCTTTCTTGTTTTCTTGAAGCGCCATCTTCAAAGACTGATTCGTCCCAAAGCAGTTGTATAAAAGCCAAGGCTGAATTTCAGTAACACCAGACTGCTGACTGGTTATTTTGACAAATTTGATTGTGCTGCAGTCAATGACCTCTTTGCATTTTCTATCAAGTTTCATCAATGATTGTTCAGCTTGACGTTGCTTTGACATATGATTAGTTTCAACTGGAATCCCAACTCTTGTAGTGGCTTTAGAGATGATGAAAATGGTTTTGATGTTATCGTCTCTCGGAGGAGTTGGTACATCTTTGGACACAGAATGTAGAGATAATGTACTGATGTTCTTCAGAAACAGTAGATGATTTGCTGACTTTTCAGTCAAGTGCCGTAGAAAATTCACGATATCGTGTTTGTGATATACCTTTTTACTTATTTCTGACTTGTAAGCTTCTTCTTCAGTTCGGAAAGGTAGCTTAATGAGAGTGCCCTGGTAGGGCTC
The DNA here is from genome assembly GCA_013358685.1 of Antennarius maculatus. Classification (NCBI taxonomy): domain Eukaryota; kingdom Metazoa; phylum Chordata; class Actinopteri; order Lophiiformes; family Antennariidae; genus Antennarius; species Antennarius maculatus. The sequence goes on from CM023618.1 coordinate 11,309,781, forward strand.
TGGTGGATTTTGTTTGTTGAAATCACAATCAAAAATGCCTTCATATGGTCCAAACTGACCGGGAAAACAATGAAAAAGTCGCTGCTGAGAAAGATTCAGCTTGATTCCAGGATTTGTTTTATGTTTGATGTGCTTCTTCAGATGGGTTACGTTTGGATCGAGAATGAGCAGATGTTTGCCGCTGAGGATAGAAGGAACATCGGTCACATGATACACAGTATTGAATCCAAGTCCAAACTTTCCAATTTTCTCCATCTTGTTTTCTTTTGAGGCAGATCCAACTCTAACGATATTTTCCCAATCCTCAGTTGTGAACTTTTCATTATTATATGCCCAAAGACAAGGTCCCTGACAAAGGGTCATATCAGGGTCAATGAGACTATCAGGAGCATCTCTGTGCACTCTGAAATCCACCAAGAATTTACAGACCCCTGCCCCAGCATCCTCTGCATTTTGTATAAGCTCTTTGAAGATGTAATTGTCTTCATCGTACTCCTTGAGGATGTTTTTAATCCTCAGCGTTATTGGTTCAGATTGACCACACTGTTCTATTCCAACTAACTCTGGATCAAGGATGCAGGTACTGAGCAATCTGATGTTCAACCATTCAGCTGTTGCTTTTGAGATTTCGCCATGTACAACATGAATTTCTCCCCGACCGTACTCAAGCTCATTCAAACCATCTTTGCTTACATCACAGAAGACTGCTGTTGACAGTGGTTTAAGGGTATACTTTTTACCTTCTATGACAACAGGCACTGGGATGTCATCCTTAACTCTCTTCTTTTCTCTCCACAGCCAGTTTAGAATTTCTATGGCCACTTTTACCTCAGAGGAACTTGCAAATTTCAGTTGCCTGTCTTCAATGTTTTTCTGGATAGAGTGAAGAATGGCAATAATTTCTTCGTCTGAAAGTGATGTTCTTAGGCCAAACTCCTGGAGCAACTTCTTGTATGGCAGAAATTCATTTGGCACCTTCTCAATGTAAGAACTTAGATCTAGATCAGGTGGGTAGTCTAGAACAAGATCCTGTGGTGATACGAACTTGTTGTGGTTCCACAACCAGCGTTGGTCCTTGCGCATCACTGTTGTAAATTGGGAGATGTTTTTTTGCATGTGTTCATAAATGCTACGCAGCTTCCTTTTGAAATTCACATTTGTGTCAGGCTCGACCATGGTCTTTGCTATGAATGCCAAGACAGACAAATTTTCTAACACCTTTCCCGGTGGGGGTGAATCCTTGAGATGAAGTCTGATAGCAAGTCTGTCATTGAAATTTCCCACCAAAGGCATTACATGACCAACAATGTCCTCATACATGGAATGTCTTATTTCATCTGGACAGAATAAACCATATTTCTGTGATTTTTCTCTGTGGCAGTTGTGGTCATTTAGGAAAGATGTAGCACATGGGACCCATTTTAGCATCTTTAGGTGTTGAAGCTCTTGATGAGAAAACTTTGAAAGTAGATCATTAGTATCCAACATTTTCAAGAGTGCATGAGCTCTTTTAAGAGCCTCGGATTTTGAATCAAAACGGTCATTCAGTTTGGCAGCACCGATCAAGTACTCAGGTGGCACATCTATATCTTTACTTATCAATCCAAGATCTGTCAGACTTTTACGCATATCTGGTGTTTCAGTGTAAACTTGTGGGGGAAAGAGATGTGACTCAAAGATCAGTTTAAAAGTTTGGATTGTTGGATTTAAAAAGCATGATGTCTTTTTCAGTTCTCCATTAACTTCAATGAAGTTCAAGTCCTTACATTTTTGTTTCAATGTCTGATTTTGGGAGAAAAAGCTTGAGCCATGCTGCAAAATCCAAGTCATGATGTTGGTGGTGTCTTCTTTACTGCAAGCGCCCCTCTCAATACATTCAACAAGGAACACGGCTACTTCGGCAGTGCTCAAGAGCTTAACTTTAAGCAGCTGTAACATTCTGCGATCATCCTCAGTGACACACAGCACAAATGAATCAGGAATTGGAACCTTCTTCGTTATTGATGGGCCTGAATTGAGAAGGACAGCCTGTTTTGAATGAGCTGCAACATATGATTCTTTCATGGTTTTAAACAGAGGCAACTTTGACAGTAAATCTTTCTCACTGACAGAGAAAGAATCCAGATGAGACAGAAAATGTTTCAGTTCTTCTCGTGCTCTGGGTGAGGCACTCTCAAGTTCTCTGATGAGATCTTGAAAAGATAAATTCCCAAAGACTTTCAGGACACTTCTTGAAGAAGGACAAAGCACATACGAATCTAGGTCTTCATGCTTGAGCCATTTGGTTCCTGTCACAACCGTACCACCAACTTTGTTCACCAACTGAGCTATCTGTTGTGGCAACTCAATCTGCTTACTTTTCTGAAAAATCAGTGTTGGGTTCTGTTGTAATCTTGCGAGTGACACAGGCTGATTGAAAGACTGCGTATTGACGGGTATTAATGGCATTCCAGTAAATTTACTTAACTTCTTGAAGTGTTTTTCGAGAAATTTCCAGAATTCTTGGAGCCAGTCTAAAGGTGGGTGTTGGTTGCTGCTGATGTCCCATGTGACAGGTCCTGCACCCATCTTCTTCCAGTCCTGTGGCAAATACATCCTCATATATTCAGCTACCTGGTGTGCATCAATGTTGATGACCTTGAATAAATCTGGAAAAAAAACAATTGAAAAATCCATCAAAAAATATGTAAATGTAGTGCAAAAACATGTAAAAGACAGATGAAAAATTAAGTAAGTAAGTGTATTTCTGCAAAATGATAAAACTCCTACTTCTTCTGCCGATTTCTTTCAGTCGGGTTCTGCAGTCTGGACTGAGATCAGCTGAGATGAAGAGGTGTTTGCAACATGGTAGCAGGGATCTGCACATGTATGCAACAACAAAACAATCCTGATTACTTCTGAAATACGGTACATATAGTAACCACATACAGTAACCATAACTCTGACTTTTAAAACTATACTTTTAAGACTATAATTTCACAGTCATTTCTAAAGTTAGTTTGCAGTAAGTCATTGGAATTTTACGTACACATGATAGGTTTATTGGGTTATTAATTACAAGACTGGGTGTATTACTTTTTTATTTCAAATCAGGCTCATGCTTTATTTTGAGAGAATAAAGCCACGAATTAAAACACTACCTTGGAAATTCATCGCTGTCAATCAGAACAGTGTCCTCCTCTCTGTTGGTGAAAGATCTGAAGGAACCATCGCTGAGTGGAAGAAGCTGAAGCCCATTGAGTTCTTTGTATTTTCCATCACTCAAAACATACTCCAAAAGAAACAGCCTGTCTTCTTTGGAGAGAATGTGCATTTCAATCCTGCAGAGAATGTCCCTCAGGAAAGTTGGAGTCACATGCTTTAAGGTGCTGAGATTAGGATAGGCTTCATTTAAAGCCCTTGCAACACTAGCAGATAAAGTTACAATATTTTCTCCACAGGAAACCAAAGTCTTTTTAATGGCATCCAATATTTCAGGGCTTGTTGGACCATTACAGGGCAAAACCGCCTCTGATGGCGTGATGAACATCTTTTCATCTTTTGCAAGAGACAGGACAGCCAGATTTTGTCTGAATAAGTGTTTAAGAACATCAACAGCAACAGCATACCATTTGTTTCTGTGCTCAATCTGAGAAAGATCTGGCCACAGTTCATAGACAAAACTGGCAGGCAGGATTAAATCTTGGGCAAGTTTAACTGCATCTTGAATGATTCTGAGGTAAGCCTGCGGCAGCACTTCCTTCATCAGTAATTCATTCCAGACAGCATGTTCATCATGTTTCTGGTCGTTCTCTTGCCACTTGATGTGTCTTCTGTTGTCTGTGAGTCCAAAGCATGCGTTGACATCAACGGGGAGTCCCGTCCTGTTGATTTCATTATTTGGGAGGGGGAGAAAGCAGCTCAGTCTACTTTCACTACAGTCTCTCTTCTTACCACAAGGGATTGCCAGGTCAACTTGAGGGAAAAATCTCAACTTTTCTGCGAGTGAATCAAGCTTTTCTACTTGGCCTTCTTTCATGGTGCATGTTGTCACGAGCCACGCTGTTTCTTTATGGTCCTCTGAGTTGAGGTTTATCAACATGAACTTTGTTGAGCATTTAGCAACTGAATCATCCACCTCCAAAATGACATCTGTGCGGACCGATGATGTCACTTCAAGTTTGGTGTTAGCAACACCATCTTCACTGACATGCACCAAGGTAACAGAGGTCACATTTTTCAGGAACAGAAGGCTTAAGTCTGCATCTTCAATGAAGCTATCAAAAAGATTTGCCACCTTATCAGAGTTATAGAGATTATCTGAAATATCAGATGTCTTCTTGCGCAAAGGGAATCTGAAAAGTGTCCCGTCAAAGTACTGGTCCTCCCCGATGACTTTTGACCAGTCTTGTCTAGTCACAAGCCCAAGTACATCTTGAAAGGGTTGGAATTGGTCATGCATAGTCATCAGAGCTGCTTTGTGTTCTGGATCATCAAAATACCACCGGAATCCTCCCTCTCGCTCACCAAATATTTTTTCTTGGGGGTCCATGAAGGCAAGGTGTCCTGAGCTAAAAATACACGGCACATCTGTGAAACATTGAAACAGATATTTTCCCATTAATTAATGTGAAACACTTTTTTTTCTCCTCACACTGAAACCTAAGATGAAACCATTTGCATGGTTGACGTTGACTGTTTTACCTGTTATGTGGTATACAGAGTTGAAGCCAATTCCAAACCTCCCGACTTTGTTGGGGTCATCACGTTTCACACTCCTCCCTGCCTTCTGAATTCCCTCCCAATCATCATCAGTGAATACAGCATTGTTGTATGCATAAAGAGCAGGACCTTTGCACAACAAAACAATAACATCAGTACAGTAATCCATCACGCATTCGCGCATCAACACATTCAACTTCACCTCATAGCGGATTTTTAGTAGGTAGTCACGTGATGCGACCAGCCAAAATCCAATTATTGGCTGAAGGCATCTGGAAGTGCGCTCCAATCCGTGAGTTTTGGAATGCAGCGCACTTCTGTGAGACACAAAAGTGCCTTGATGGTTAACTGTCTATCAGAGTGTGGGAAAAGGTAATACAGATAGAAGGTGGTTTAATATCAGTATGGGGAGGGTTCATAAAGGTTTAAATTACCGTCAATAATAAGATAAATATTGTGTCGCTCTATTGTTATTCGTGTGTGGTTCCTGGAACGCATTAACCGTGAGGAACAAGGGCGCACTGTAAATGATTAGTATATAAGACACTAATGACATCCTTTAAATTCATCAGGACAAACAAGATAAGAGTTTTGTAAAACTGAGAAAAAAACCCTCTTATACTCCACACACCTTGATATTCTCCCAGTTTCTCAGACCACAGTCTTGATTTGCCGTAAGATCTCTCGTCATGGATGAAAACCACTTCTGTGGCTTTGGCATCATCCGCATTCTGAATCAACTCCTGTTCATAAATTAAAGACAACAACCATTATCCAAGGGAAACATGTTTATTCTCATGAACATTGTGCAAATGCTCCAAAGCTTGGTTACACAGATTAGAATAATAAAAATTCCTTGCACATTTTACACCACCCATCAAAAGGTGTCTTCACTTGTTGCATGATTAGACATCCTCGTGGGGCAATGTGGGTGTGTACAAACTGCTCTTGACCAGCATCTCTCTAAAGGTTCTGTTTTTACTGTTCCTCGCCTTCTCCTTAAAACCTATAAAGCCTGACCCACCAAATAATTGCCAAAAAATTCAGATGTCTTTGAAACTGAAGTCTGGATCCTTTCACCATAACAAAAAAGTAATGTAAAAAAATAATGCACATTAGAAATTTGCTTTGGATCGACTGAACAGAATACAACATAGTCTCAAATTCTTTGATTTCTTTCATTAATTCCAAACATATACTTAACAATGTAAATGCTTGTATCCCTCTCAGGGAATCTGCAGGGCTCTATTTTTTGGCTATCCACAATATACACACCAAAACAATTTTTTTTTTCACTTTTTCTTTAATTTGAACATTTAATTTTTATTTTTTGATGATAATCACAAAACCAATTATTAGCAACTGTTAAAAACCAAGTATCTCAATTCCTACACTAAATCTTCTTTTCCTTTCGGCTTTTCCCTTCAGGGGTCGCCACAGCGAATCAGTTGCCTCCATTTAATCCTGTCTTCTGCATCCTCTTCTCTCACACCAACTACCTTCATGTCCTCTTTCATTCCCACACTAAATGAATCTATATAATTTAAAACTTAAATTGGGTTATTTGAATTATCAAAAGGATGTATGTTGCTTTATAGTATGCATAATAGATGAATTGCAACAAAATTACATTAAACACTTTTACAGATAAAATATGTTATAGATCTGCTGTGTCTGTTTTGATACCTTATCTCCATGGCTTCATTGTAAACAAGTGATGAAACATGAGATGATTATACCTTTCTTCAACTGATTAATTCATGCTCTCTTTGAGGTATCACTAACAATATAAAAACTTTCATTTTCAAACTTTTAGAAAACATCCACAAAGAAACACCCGTGGCTCGCCAATTAATAACAATGCTCCAATATTTGACAAATGCACATAGGAAAAGGGCTTGGTGGAAACCAGTTTTATCACAGTTGAAGGGGCTATATCAAATTACTTTCAGATTCTAAAAATCCCACTATCGTGGTTTATCATGATTAGTTGTGATGACAAGCTAAAAAACTCATGTAAAACTGTGTATGATAAAAATACACAGTTTGTAACAATCCAGTGTTATCATATTTCTTTATTACTATATAACCAATTAGCCAATACTGAGGTTCAACAATATACATATATATGGTATATTTTTTACCAAATATTTACCAAATTATTGACATTTTCTTGTCAATTGTTTACGTCAGTAAATATCAAATGTTACAAACAACTCAATCTAACAAAACATGTGCAATATTTTGACACAAATCAATATCAACTGCAAATGAAGAAATAGTTAGCTGGTGGAACTTCTGACCCTAGGGAGTGCTTCACTAAGTTGTTGGCAAAAGTTATATTTCTATTTTGGAGAATGCATTTAATATTTATTACTGGGTAAATAACAAAAAAAAAAGTAAGAAATGTTATTTCAAGTAATTATGATAATCATTGCTACGCAAACCTTCAATATTTGTCCTCCATCTGGATATCGGCGCAGAATGTCCTTCAAGTAGTCGATGAAAGGTGGGGCTGTAGCCCCAAAGGACGTTCTAAACGAAGGATGGGAAACCAGTTAACCATCAAGTAAATGTGGTGGAGAGAGGTTTTCTTAAGACAGAACAAAGTATATTAGTACAAGATATTTATTTGTCAATTCAAATCATACATAGATTGAGGAGAAGTTAAACAGTGTCGTCGATGAAGCAGACAATGTCAACAGATACTTAGCTAACGAGATCTCTGGTAACGACATCCCGGGAGTTGAACTAGCCCTCTACTCAACTCAACTGAAGTCTTTGTTGAGTTCTTATAGCCAAGCTCCCCCGTGTGTGTACGTGGTGGGCAGTCACTGGACTCATCAGCAACTGGCCACATGTCAAACCAACCCCATATCGAAATGACATACGTCATCTTTGTAAAAACACATTATGCAAGTATGGTGATAAGTCTACCACCAATACCCATCTGAAATGCAAACACTCTGCTTAACATCAAGGTCAGATAGTCCCTACGACTCTGTCAACTTCTCTAACACATTTGCATTTGCTTTAGTGTGTAATTTATTACTTTATTTTATTTTAAACATTCCACCACATTAATACGAGGAGTCCTGAAGTAGTTCTGGTTAAAAAAAAAAAAGTTTATTTATCATTATTATATGGCCTCACATAGTAAATGATAGAGTCGAGATTTTATGTGTGCACACGCTTGTATGTGTGTGTTTATGTGTGTGTGTGTGTGTGTGTGTGTGTGTGTGTGTGTGTGTGTGTGTGTGTGTGTGTGTGTGTGTGTGTGTGTGTGTGTGTGTGTGTGGTCGACTACAGAAAATTAAACTATAGAAAATCTTTTTTTTTTTAAATATATTTTGAGGCATGGAATCCCTTTAGCAATATCTCTACACGTGTTAACAATTCTCTGATGATAATTAATGGGGTCCGTCAAATAGATGAAGTCTGTGGAATAGCCCCTTCCAAAATCACATAAATTTAATCAAGTGAAAGCAGTTTTTATAACAGATCCAAAGGAGTGGTTAAAAATCAATTGTATTTTAATGATGGTACAGTATCACTAATTCTAAACACTCATTTCTTTTGTGTCATATGACACATCTTTAACTTATTTCTAAAACAGTAACTTTTTTAACAGGTTCCTATTATAAAATCACACTTTTTCAGGTCTCTACATGTACATAGTGGTCCTCCTTAACCTGACCAACTCTTACAATCTGGTAAACAAATGCTTCCTGCATCAATAGATATTTGGAGTTTTAGGAACTCATGGCCCGGACCAAATCAAAACAATCACATTTTGCTAGAATGGTATTTGTTACGTCACAAAGGGCGCTCTGTGATTGGACAGAGTGATTGACAATATTGATTGGTTGACATGCCCAAGGGCGTGGCCATCTCCGAGGGGGGAGTTTGTTCAGGCTACGGTAGCATTGTGCGATAATGTCCTAGCTCAGAGCTACACAATGAAAGCTCCTCACAAACCGTTGAAGTCAGTTAGCATTTGTCTAACTAGTTAGGTCCACTTCAGTCGTGTGTGTATGTGTGTGTGTGTGTGTGTGTGTGGGGGGGGAGGTCGTGTTCAGGCTACGGTAGCGGTGTGTGTGGTAACGACCTGGCTCAGAGCTACACGCTGAGAGTTCTTCATACGTTCACGCACACACACACACACACACACACACACACACACACACACACACGCGCACACACAATGTCAGGGTTAGGGTTACACAACCTCGCTTCAAATATCCTCACCTGCAGTCAAAATAAAGAACAAGGGCTGATCTGCTTCTTCTTCTCATCAATCAGCACATAAATGTAATAAAGACATGAGAGAGATGGAACTCACCGAGTAGTCCTCGTCTTCAGACTCATGATTCTCACACTGGACACTGTAATAAAAAACATGTTAAACAACCCCAGAGAACAGCAGTGGATATGAATCAATACAGCGCTGAGGGTTGAGCCCATTTAACACCTTATAAATGTCCCAGGCTTTTATAAGGTGTTTATAAGGTGAGTGTTTTTTTAAAACACATTATTTCATACAATACTGTCACACATCATTTCATACAATACTGTAATGAATGTTTCAACTTCATTTTTTATTATTTTAAATGTCAGGTCAAGATCTTTATAGCAGCCTACTGAAAATATTTGCTCCACACAGAAAACAACCCAATGTCAACAACGCTATGAGCTCCATACAGTCAAAATTATACACAATATACTCACTTCTGTAATTATTGTTCACAAAAAAATATCTCTTAATATCATTTGATAATAATTTAGAAAGTACAGTGTGCCCTCGGTCTTTGTTGTTAATGCGTTCCGGGAACCAAGGCGATCGAGATTGTGATCTATTTATCTTATCATTTATGAACCCCCCCAAATGATATTAAACCACCTGTATTATCGTTTCCCACACTCTTATGGACTGTTTCAAGCACTTTTGTGTCTCACGATTGACAGAACGAGCGCGCTTCCGGAAGCCGTCAGCCAATAGAATGCGCGTACGGTATCACGTGACTCCGACCAAAAATCCACGATCAGGTGAAGTCGTAATTTTTGCTGTGCGATTGGACGAGGGCGCACTGTATTGGTGTGATATTTGAGTCCTGGGGGGTTTTGTTTGTTTATTTATTTGGGAGGGGGGGTTAATGTTATGGTCATGGCGAATGATGAATTGTACAAAGGGAGACAGACAGAGAGAAAGACAGACAGACAAGCAGGCAGGCAAGCAGATAGACAGACAGACAGACATACAGATACAGATAGACGGAAACAATTTTGCTGAGTCACACTGCATTGCTGCTGGTTTTTCCTCTCTTGATTTCTGTTAAAATTCTTAAGATTAAAAATGTTATTGTATATGTAGGATTATTTTGTTTTGCAAATCCATTTGTTTGGTACAGTATCACACCTCTCCACAGTATAGCAGCTGACAAGCTGATTGATCACCATGAGGTTATACTAACACTAATTTTGTTCTTGTACAGTAATTGTATTTTAGAAGATATCTCATCTGAGGCTGGCCACACCCCTGCATTTCCTCTGAGGGGGTAGCAATTGTTTACCACCAACACAGGAAGTGAATAAATGCTGGAATGATTATACAAAAAAACAAACAAACAACAAACTGTGGGGCTGAATAAGAGATTTTGAGAATTCATATTGAAAAGAAAATAAACGTTGACCACATTTTTATTTTTATACACTTGTACAGAACTTCTTTTTTTTTTTAGGGAGTGAGGCATTTTCCGTTGATATATCCCTTCAGATGTCGTTCAAAATAATTAATTCTAGTTTTATTACACACTGACTACATCTACAAGTCACTACAAATCATTCATTCAGTCAAATCATTCTACTTGCTCGATTTTTTTTCTAGTTTCATTATTGATGTTGATTATTATTGATAATAAACCAGTCCAAAATAACTTAAAAAGTAATAATAAGTCACATTACCTCAGCCATGCCTGACGAGGAGTCACGTCGGTTTTGCTGGCACCGGGTTTGCGTCTAAAACTGCGCAACACGGCTTTATAGAAGCTGCGGCCGTCCAATCAGATCGCTGTGCGTCACCCCGGGTCCCGCTGAGCGCCTGGCTTTTCGTTTCCACCAAAACTAAACTGATATCTCACTGAAACGAAACTTTAGGAGGCGGCGGCTGACAAGAAACGAAACTGATGGCTCTGGAGGAAGTTCGGTTGGATGATCACCTCCCATCCCCTCCACAGCAGACAGTTTCGCCGCCGCTCGCTAGATGATGCTGCAGCGCGGTTTGATCACACATCCGCTCGGTTTCTTGCGTGGGAGCTGCGAGAGACGAGATGCGACCCGATAATGATGCCGCTGGCATCTGGATGATCTTGTAATTATTGCGCCTCCACCGAGATATTCCCCTACTGTGCTCGACACACTCTGTAAGAATAAAGACGGTACGTAAAGTCTCGTTCCTGCCATCCCAGAATAAAGCCCATTGTTCGGGGCGAGGCGAGGCCCGGCTGAGTCCAGCTGGTTCCGGGCTAACACAGCTGACGGCTAGGCTAGTGGACTCCCGGGTCTCCGATCTGCATGTAATGATCCGTCCATGTGATATGTGCGTTATTGACGCGCTCTGATGTACAAAAGAAAAAGAAAAGGTCCGGAACGGATTCATTTTAATCGTGATCAAACTAATGCCATAGACGTACTGGTGTTGGGCACACCAGTATGAAAACTCGTGTATGTATATGTGTGTGATATATAATCTAGAGACAAGGAACATTTTAGAAAGAACCCAAGATGTACCACCTCCACACAGTGAATCAAAATCTTATTGAAGAATACTTTTCATGAGATGTTGGCAAACAGACAAGTCACTCATCCACAGTCAAGAAGAAGTAAATTCATCACTTCACAAATCAGTGTCCCAAAACATCTGTGGATTATACAGAAGGTTTTACGTCCCAGTATATATGTTGTAACTGTTCTGACGTAAGCCTATGAAGGATGATGCCATGTTTGAAAGTTTGATTTGCAAATGTGTGCTGTTCTGAGGAATAAAATTCAGAAACTCAAAAATGTTTTGATAACACAATAGTAAATAAAAGTAGCCTTTTGTGGTGATTGTGGAGAAAGAAAACATCTGATTTACTGAGGAATTCAAACTGATTGGTTGTTGCAAACAGCCAATTATTTTAATGACGTAAAATATAATTGATTAATTTTCCTTCTAAAAGTTTAATAATGTGTAAATAGATAAATTATACGACACATGAAAAAAAATGTTTCATTTCAAGATCTGTTTTTTTCCATCTTCAGTCTAAATGAATAAACTACACTATGTGGGTCGTTGGAGCATCTACACCAACGTTCAGCTTGGCTGGTGTTATGTTTTCATCAGATCTGTAAAATAATGAAAGATCCCCCCCTTCTGCCTCTGATTGCAGCACCATGTTGGATAAAGCCAGTGATAAAGGTCAAGACAGTGGGACCTGCACAGATTGTGGATGCACTTTCAGCCCACCCCAGGCTGACTCAGATCCCGGTTTGACCCCTCCCTCCGACTCTCCTGATCAGCACGAGGCAGACAGTCCCACCAAATGTGCTTCCTGCCAGGCGGGCAGCAGCCTCCCTAACGGTCGCCGGCCGCACCGACGCCTCCGTCTGGATCCTCACAGCTGCAGCCTGTGCACCAAGACCTTCATCTCCTCTGCCCACCTGACCCTCCACCTCGCCTCTCACAGCAAGGAGAGGAAGTTTAAGTGCAGCACCTGTGGCAAGTACTTCCATCAGTCGTCCCACCTGATGGCGCACAAGATGATCCACAGTGGGGACAGGCCGTTTAAATGCCCCGATTGTGGGAAGACCTTTGGCCGAGCGTCACATCTGAAGACGCACCGCCGGCTCCACACGGGCGAGAAGCCCTTCAAGTGCACCTACTGTGACAAGTCCTTCACGCAAAAGGCCGGGCTCCTGGCACACGTACGTGTGCACACCGGCGAGCGGCCGTACAAGTGTGAGCGCTGCGGTGAGGGCTTTCGCTCGCTGCCACTCCTGCTGTCTCACAAGGCAGCCGAGTCCTCCAGCCAGGACAAACCAGTGTCATCAGCGATCAAACAGCCCCCCAGGACACAAAGAAGCCCCGAGGATCTCAAGTGTGGCGTCTGCTGCCGCACCTTCGTACGATCGTCGTACATCAGGCTACATATTCGCCTCAAAAAAGGACAGCGGCCTTATCACTGTAAAGTGTGCAACAAGACCTTCGTGAAGCTGGATACGTTTGTGAACCACTGTGATAAACACTTGAGGCAGAAAAATGATAAGTATAAGGAGGATAAAGATGAAGTTGTGAAGCCTCCCTTGTTTGTTCCACTGTCCAGGCTTCCGTCTCCTGAGGCGTTAACCCTTCAGCCTTTGTCCTCAGAGGTCAACACGCGCTCTCGAGCAAAAGCAAAGAGTAAAACAGAGACATGACCAACAGGAGTGTATCCATTAACAAAGTGGTACTTAACAAAGACATGTCGTAACAGTTCTACTGCCGCACAGAACAGAAAAACAATCCTGTCATATTAATTGCATTACCAACACTAAAAAAGTCAGTGATCAGGAAAAAAGGAAACAGCGACTTTGTGACTCACTATCAGTGAGGTTACTTTGCAGTTATTTATTTTATAAATTATTCTGTTTGTGGGTACTACAATGCCATTTCTAAAGCAGATGAAAATTAACACGGCTAATTTACACTCATAGCTAAGATTTAAGTGGCATACATGGTTTACAAAGTATTTGTCCAATTGTAATTATTCATGGTTAATGTGTTGTTTTAGTAAATCCATGCAAGTACAATATTTTGGATAAATGCGCTGCATTTGTACCAATTACAGTGTAAATGAGCTACCTATAAAACATGATGAATCAATAAAAATAAAAACAATGAATTGACCCGTTTCTTTTGTTTATTTTTACACTTTTGAAACCACACCAATCTTTTTATTTCAAAAATCATCACAATGTTTTTTCTACAATTCTTCAAACTTGCTTTGACCATCAAAGCTTCATCACTGGGTCTCTGTAAAATTAAGAAATATAAAAGTGTGACATAGAGCTTCTTTTTTTAAATTAAAAAGTTTTGAAGTCTTTTATTGTGATTTGGTACTGGACAAATGAAATCCACCTGCTCCTCAACAAAAGATTTAGTTTTTGTGTGAATATCTACCACTGAGGAAAAATTCTGCCACAGGACAGAATAAATGCTGGTTTAGTCTTACATTCTGCCACCATACATTAAGAAATGTCTCCAGTCCATATAAGATAAGCTTATTTGTATTTATTTTAAGCTTGAAAGACATGTAAGAGGAAACTACATATACAACATTCTAATTCAAATTGGTGTATCATCGTTAGTCATTCTCGTTTAATGTTTAAAAATGTTTAAAAAAGAATTACAACACATTTTATGGAGCACGAAACGGCATTCAGTAATCAAACAAATTATTCACACAATTCCTCTGAAACACACACAGTTGAAGATTTCACATATTGAATTTATAAAAACACACCTGACTCACTTTTAATCTGACATTATTTACTTAAATAAAAAGAGACTCAAAAGAATAAATTGATTATTGAATCTTTTTTTTGGTCATGTCTCCTCAATGTGAGTATCTGAAATGCATCATTAAATAATGTATAACTCAAAACCAGAGTATTCATCCATTTGTGTTACTTTGGAATAAGGGTGTAAATACATAATCTCCTTTTTCGCTTGGGACACCAAAAAAAATCACTCGAACAAATAAGATTCCTTGGACCGCACTTTAAGAACCATTCTTTTATACATGCAATTCAGTCCTCTGTGAATGCTTGTGTTTTTGCACACTATTCAATATGATGACCAAGCATCACGTGCTATTTGTCTTGGACTTGAGGAAGGGCTTATGCAGCACATCGTAGAGCCGCCTCGCCTGTAAGCACAGAATGTCCACGTGATTAACTGAGAAATGTTCCATCTCCACTGAATATACATATCACACAGAATATGTGTTGCTGGACTCACTTTTTGTGGTCCCAGGCCCGGACAAAGAACCAAGTCTTCCTTAGAAGCACTGATTATTCCTTCTATAGACTGTCAAAAACACAAAAGTTATCATCTCAGTTTTTTTACTAGATATTTCCAGCACTAAACGACATTCAGTAAAATGAAATGATGAATTGTGAGCGCGCCATCTCATCTGCCCGTGTATACACAGTGAGTACACACTGGAGCTTCAATCTGGTGCCAAATTTTCGCAGCAGTGGGACTCACAGAGAAAGTGGAGAGCAAGGTAATGGCATCGGTCCTGTTTATAGACTTCACTGTGGTCAGACAATCAGTCACCTTAAAACAAAGCAATCAAATTTGATCCAATTATTAATTATTAATGTGTCCTTACAAGACAAACATTCCATATTAGACGTAAATTTGTAAACATCACAAATAATTATAAACTATGAGTTTATCTTTAAGAAAGCAGAGTCCACACACCTTTGACAGATAGTCCTTTTCAACTTGCTCCTTTAAAGTGTCTGCTGGTTTTTTTTCATATGATTTGTAAGTTTCCAGGTAACGCCCTGCCTCCTCCGGACTGTAAAACAACATAAAGAAAATGTTTGGCAAGTTAATATATTCACAAAGAAATAGATAAAGAAAATGTTACTCTTTTAAAACTGGGATACTAATGAAAGAAAATATTTTTCAGTTAGATTTTAAAAGATTAGTATTCATTATAGACCGACGGAAGCATTACATGTTAAAATGGCTGCTAGTTAGGATCATGTGTACGTGGAAAACTCAAGATTTTAAACTGATTAAGCATACTCTCATATTTGTGCCCTTAGACAAGCTGTTAAGTCGTATTTACAGTTACAGATCTCACCTCCAAGCCAAGATGAGTGTGCAGTCAGCCCTGATGCAGATCTGAGCCAGCTCCTTCAACGCATGATGAGGATCTTTCTGTGATCAAAAACCAGAGAAACAGTAAATCATTCTTAATTCAGAAATGGAACTTAACAATACAGATGTTCTGAAGTTTATGATTCAACAGTGACTGATGCAATGTAAGCAGATCAGATATCAACTCATGGATAATGTCTCATTTCTATAAGTTCTCCAGGTCGCGGCAAAGCTTAACTCACCACATCTACTTGTACAAGCAACACTCGCAGGGTGAATGAACGTCCCAGTAGCTTGAGGCGGTCATGGATATAGTTTGGATTTAGACCGTGATACTTAAGACTTCAAATCAGGAACAACATTGACATCATAGAATAACAGGAGACATAAGAAAAACAATTAAAGAGTTGAAAAATATGCATAGCCACAATCACACACAAATATCATTTTAAATAAAATGTGTATGACACAAGACAACTGGAAAGGGTCACTTAGGAGACCGAATGAATCTAACCTAGAGGAGATGATTGATGTACTATTAAATTATTAATAAGATAAGATATACTTTATTCATCCCAAACTGAGAAATTTAAATATTGCAGCAAATAGTAATAGGATTACTGCTGTATACTCTTTAAGGACTGGGGTAAATATTATGTACTCCAGTTGTGGCAACTGACAAACTAATCCCGCTTAAGTTTTTGCTGTGCTGTTAGTTTCACCTCCTTTTGTTAATGAATAACGTAAGAAAAACATTAAAACTAGAAAAAAAATTAAATCGGTGAATTGTTTTTAGATAGCAGTAGATGGACAAAAACCTACCTGAGGAAGAGAGCACAAGTTGTAGGTCCTAACACATAATCTGGTACAACATCTCCGAACTCCCATGGAACACTTCTCACAAACTTCAGAATTGGGTTTCCCCTCTGAATAAAAAACAAACCAAAAACACCCCAAACATTTTCTGACTTTTGGATATGAGGACTGGGTTTCATTTAGTTATTGCTGATAACTAGTAGCCAGAAAAAAAAAAAAACTAACATTTTGTATTGATGTGTGTGAGAACCATTCACTGACACCAACCTGCCGCTGACTGACCACGATGCTGCTCCCTGACCCCACCGGCATCGGACCCGTAGTGAGGCTGGGACCTCCATCCGTGTTTGGTATGTTCTCCTCTTTTTGGTCTGTCCTTTCATTCTCCTTTGCTATTTCGGGCTCTCCTCCAGTTACTTTAGAACCATGTGTTTCTGTTTGCTTCCAGTCGGTGCCCCCTGCCCCTCCGGTCCGGAGCTGGAGCTGTCCGGAGGTTCCGTCCCGCCGGGGAGCAGAGGCCGCGTTGCTCCTACTGTGGACGATGAAGTCTGCATAAGACACGGGCTGGTCAGCGGGCTCGGAACCTGGTTTGGAGGTGTCTGGTCCTTCCCTGGATGCGGACTGGAACTGCGGCTTTGGCTGGAAAACAATCACTTGGATATTTTATTTAAACATCGACAAGAATCGTGTGAAAAAAATGATCATTCATTACAAGGCCTTATTTTCTGTGAAGTTAACATGCAACAAAACTTGTGAGCATAAACGTTTAGTTATAGTTCCGGCTCCTTAGCTAGCTAATACAACAATGCGTTACGATGGAAGGAAACGGACCGGAGGTCGTTCTTTGGTGAAAGCAGAGTCATCAAGGTTGATGTTAAACCTTTTCTTCATGTCTTTGAACTAATGAACACTTCACATGGGAACACGTCAAGCAAGAGACACTTCATTCAATGCCAAGTGAACTCACGGAACGAGCTAGCGCTGCAGCGGATACACTTCCGGTTGTATCTTTCAAAATAAAAGTAGAACTAAGGCAGCCAGAGACTGTAACATCCCGCCACTTACCCTGACCTACTTTCAGGGTAGGTCAGGATACCCTGTAAGTAGTACCTAACTAGTGCATATGGAGAAGGCCAGTGTGAGTAAGACCATAGATCAAAGCTAGTGCATAGGTAGATCAAAGCACTAGCTTTGATCTATTGTCTTACTCACACTGGCCTTCTCCCTCATCTTTCTATCTTATCCGGTTCCCAAGTGTACAAAAGTTGAAATTTGACCTTGACCTAGTTTTTGCCTGTACCCACATATACACGCCTGTACTGTATATATGTGGATACAAAACAACCAATACATACTAGAGTGGATAAATAATTTCTCCCTACGGGGGGTTAATTTTAATTTCATTTAAATTAAATCGTTATTTTACAGAAATAATTTTTCTTGCCTAAATCATCTAAATCAGGGGTGTCAAACTCATTGTCACCGTGGGCCACATCAGCAAAATGGCTGTCCTCACAGGGCTAAATGTAACTTATAAACGCAACTAAATGTAACTCAGTGTAATGTAAAAGAAATGTAACTACAATGCGCTCTCACGCATTCGCGCATCAAACCTCATCGCGCATTTTTGAATTAGTGAATTACTGCTTTGTGGGAAATGCAGTTTTGGTCAAAGCACACTTTTGACCCATTTATTTTTAGACACTGACCTATTATGTTCTCGAGGGCCACATAAAGATGTGGCGGGCCACATTTGGCTCCCGGGCCTTGAGTTTGACACACAGATCTAAATCAGGAACAAATGGTTCAGTTTTTTGTGTTTCCCAAAAAATCCGAAAAAGAGATTTGGTGCTTGTTTTAAGAAGGCGCTGATATGAAGCATTCACTCCTGCAATTTATTCTGAAACTGTTTCTCTAGAGCACATGTGTCAAACTCAAGGCCCACGGGCCAAATGTGGCCGGCCTCATCATTTTATGCGGCCAGCAATAACATAAAAGGTCAAAGTGAATAAAATAAAAAGATTAAAAGTGTGATTTGCCCGAAAACTACATTTCCCACAATTACAGATCAAAGTCTATTTGTGGCACAGAGGGAGCAGCTCACATCTACGACATGGCATTTTGGCTCTCGCACAAGGCATTCAAACATTTTAGCTTGTGTGACGAACTTCATGGTCTTGGTGGACATTGTTCAGTACGGCATATATAAAAATAAATATCACAATAATAAATATTATAATAAAATAAAGATTAGACATAAACCATTGAAGCCGTGTCGCATGCTTGCTTGTTTTGTAGCATGAAGTTGCCTGGGAGACAGTGACGCCGCCATTCAACCCGCGAAGCATGGCATGCTGGGATACCTTCCCTCATCATGGCGGATCAGGTAGTTTGCTAATGTTCACGATTGTTTGGTTTCACACATTTTACAGCTAACGCTACATCCACCTGGTATTTGCTACGCAGAGCTTTCGACTACTGAAAAGAAACTGGGTAATTATACACTACAAATTTTATGCTGCAGAATCGACAGCTGTGATTAGAGAACGAGCTCACTTTGTTGGAACAAGTGGGGGCTAAACGTCCTAGCAAACTGCATTCACAGGAGTGTTAGCAGGCGCAAATGTCCTAGCTGCTGAACGAGTTAGCCGCGTATCGCCACTTAGGCCACAGAGTGCACACAACCTGTTTCGCTATTACATATTATTAGCTGTTCAGTTGATAAAGGTAATAATATGTTTATGTTTTAGTAGTTTGCAAATGGATGGACTTTCACATGTTAGCTTAAGCCACCGCTTTGTAGCATGGTGACCTGTGAATGAATGTTGCGCTGGCTGCAGCGGAGAAGGCCCAACAGCGTCAAGTAAGGCTCTGCTGGACTGTCGATACTAAAAACTTTTCTCTCTTTGTCTGTTGTCTGTAAGGGTCTGCATCCGTTTTTTCTGACGAAACACCCACACGCTATATCAGAAAGACTCAATTAGGATGAGCTAACACTGAAACGTCGAAATGCAAAATGACATTTTGACTACCGTACCGTGGCTAGCTTTAGCATTAGACTAAAGCGGTAACATATTCGCGTTAGCTAGCTGGGGTTGCTGCTCACCTATCGCTTACGTAGTGATGCATCGATTTATAAATATATACATTAATATTTTCTTACTTAGTTTTGGTTATTTTCCAATAAGCTTGTATCGTGACGTGATTACAAAGTTCTGTGGATTTGACTTGATTGCTAATTTGTGAACACCATTGCACGTCTCTTGTGCAGCGCCGAGCTGAACCAGTTTTACTTTAAACATGTTTGTTAGCAAGTCAGCTTTACGTAGTCTGGGGAACTCTGCAGCCAATGCTGCCTATGGGTCAAAGGTTCATGTATTTGTATTGTTTGTCACTCGGGTAATGCAGATTCTCCTGGATGAGTTGCCTGCAAGCGGGTGGGTAGGCCAGATCTGTTTGACATGACTGAAACGCAACACAATTCTGCAAAATCTACTGACCCCATTTCTGCAGAACTTCTGGGAAGGTTGTCAGACTGGATGATTGTGGGTTTTATGTATGTGAATGTGTATTAAGAGATGCTTTGCCGGGGGGGCAGCTTTATATCCTTGCAGGTTCTTTGTTCTTGAATGATAGATTCACACAATGGCTCACTTTGGTCTCTTGTTTTACATACAGTACAGCATTGAAATTTTTGAAAAGTAATCCACTAGGAATGCACCAGAGAATGTAACAGATACAGTAGATATATTATAAGTAATAATAGTAATAATATCTACAACAGTGTTAATAGTGACATTAGTAATAATAATACTAAGCTTTTGGATAATTTCATCTTCTTTCGCGAGAAGGAATTACCCTATTTGTATTTGTCAGTGCAATCAACATGAAATCAGTGACATTTTCTATAAAATGACTAATCTATAATTCTGTTTTGTCAAAACTTGGTTTCTTTTTTAGTGTTGAGTAAAGGATCGTCACAACAGTGACGTTGCGAGGGCTTTTTACAGAACGACCTGGACAATGGAATCTGTAGTAGACAACCCCTCAGGTGAGTGATGAATCATGTCGTTCAATTATTTATCAATTTGATTACCTTATTTTACAGATTAAGAGTTAATTTTAGTCTAAAATTGGGTAATGAAAATATATAGACGTCTACATGTAAAACCATCACTAATGTGATATTTTTCATGTCCATTAATTAAAGTAATGGTTAACCTGGTGCCTGCATTCAAGAAGGAAAACACTACAGTACATTGTGTTAAGCCCCATTCCACCACCCTCTGCGACAAACTTGAACTCTATGTACAATTAATAGAAAAGTGTTTGCAAAGACAACACAAAGGCAAACAATGCAGAGTATTCCCACTCTAGGAATTCTTCAGATTTTCAGTGAAGAACTTTAAACATATTTAAGAGAAAGAAGTGCAATGATGAAGTAAAAAAAATAGTAATTAGTCATTAATAAAAATCAATACAAAAGTTTTAATAAATTGTGTCATTACAGTTAAGTCATTTAGACTCAGAGCATTCTTCTTAATGATGAAAGGCTATTTTAATAAAGTCCCACTGGCCAGGTTCAAAGGGAAAAACTGCCCAATGGCTGCTAAATATTACTTTGCTTGTGTAATACAGAATTCCTGGTAACAGTGCACCATGCATTTAAACTCAGATTGATCCTCTAAAAAACATAAGATGGAAATAGCTGATGGATAATGAAGTGCCACGTCAAATTACCAGACAATTTACTTGCACCTGGGGATGTAAATGTAATATGTCAAATTTGTATGGAATCTGAAATTCTGATTGCATTCTTCAGGTGAGGATGAGGCCTCTCAGAAAAATGATGTAATATCTAAAGAAGAAAATGAGCCACCACACAAGAAAAACAAGAAACACAGAAAGCACAAGAGCAAGAAGAAGAAAAGGCGCAGGAAGGGGGAAAAGGAGAGCAGCTCAGAATCTGGTGCTGAGTCAGATGTTGAGCCAACGCCTCCAAGACCCATCAGGGCCACCAGAGCCAGGTCAGAAGAACTGAAGTTTTAAGGCATTGTGTAAAATAGTTGCATTTTGTTGGACACTTCATAGATATGTACAATCACATAGAGGTTTTTTTTTTTTTGTTTGTTTTTTTTCATATCCAGTTTATCAGATATGCTACAACATACAACAGTAGCATAGAATAAATCTCAGTGTAATCTTAGTGGATTTAATTGTGATCAAGTTGCATGTGAAAAGTTTTAATAAAAATAAGAGTAGAAGGTATAAAAGGGATATTTAGCTCACATGTTATGATCTAGAAGATTATTTGAACTACACATTGAGGTTTGTACAGTATGTCAGAGAAAAACCACCAACCTTACTAAATCTGTTTTATCCTTGCCTGAACAGGATTTTTATTCCTGACAGGAACTTAAATCTGCTTTAATTTTTTTTCTGTGTCACACAATAAATAATAAGTCTATTTGTTGTTGAACAAATTTGAACAATTTGTGTGTATGTTTCTGTTTTTAGTGCCAGATTGGCAGCTGCCGCAGGAGTTGGAGACCAGGCTGGGTTGAAGGAAGATTGCAAAAAGGATGTGATTACAGGTTAGTGGGATCCTTCCACAAAAGCAGTTTTTTATTAAGAGTAATTGCAAAGAAATCTGTCTCTCAGTTGTGTTTTTATATTAAGTCATCACTTTGTTTCAGATCGTATAGACACGGAAGCAGATTCAAAATCCAAAAAACACAAGAAACATGCCGCCAAGAAGAAGAAAAAGAAAAGAAAGAAAGATGAAAAGAAATCCCCTTCTCGCTCCCCATCTGACAGCAGCTCTGCTTCAGGCTCAGAGTCTGACGGCGAAGGGGCTAAGGGGGCTAGTGATGGCAAATACTCTACAGCTGCAGCTTCTGAGCTCCAAGAGCCATTGTCCAAACTCGTTCCTAAAAGCAAAAGAGGGGAGGAGAAAACTGCTCCCATTTTAACACAGAAACCTGAAGTACTTGAAGTAAAAGAGGAAATTGCGGACATGGATGTGTCCTCGTCCGAAGGGAAGGTGGGAAAACCCAATGGGTCAGGAAATGATGGGGCGTCACCCCTTGCCAGCCAGGATGAGATAACACAGACGGCAACAGTCGAGTTTAAGACAGAGGATACTCATGCTGATGGTGCATTCAGCCATGCCCAGGAACTCCCTGACATTATCCCAAAGCAGGAAGGTGCTGCTACCCCAAGAGATGAACCGGACCTGAAAGATTATGCCAATTCAGTTCATAGGACAAACATCAAGGAACATGACTGCCCCAGGTCTAAGTCTCCTTCCCCTTCCAAGGGTCTAGAAATGAATAAGACTGAGTCAAGTCACAGTGTGTCCTCACCATCTCAATCTGCACCAATAGCAACAGCTGAGAAGGAAATGTCAAGAACCCTTTCCACACCAGTTTCAGAAGGAAAAAATTTTACAACCCCTATAAAGGCTCGTCAGCTTTCCCATTCGCGGTCTCGCTCGCCGTCCCGCTCTCAGACCCCTAAATCTAAAAAGAAATCACCTTCTCCACCCCCAAAGTCACCCAAGAAAATTAGATGTCAGTCTCGGTCTACCTCCCGTTCTCCCACCCCCAAAAAGAAAGTGTCAAAGCCTGGAAAGAAGTCCAAGTCTCCTAAACGCCGGAGGAGTTCATCATCTGTGTCCCCCAAGCGACGCAGAAGTTCTCGTTCTCCTAAGAGAAAGGCATCGCGATCTCCTAAACGTGGGGGCCACAGGTCCCTCTCTGTATCTCGGTCTCCAAAGAGAAGCCGAAGATCAGAGTCACGTCCCCGTGGGGGCACGAGGCGCTCCAGGACCAGGTCACCTCGAAGAAGCGGTGCAGTCAGCAGGCGGTCACGGTCGCGTTCCATCACTCGGACCCGTCGGTCTCGCTCTAGATCTAGACGCCCGGCCCGTCGCTCCAGGTCACGGTCCTTAGCCAGGCGTGGCGGAGGCAGGCGCTCCAGGAGTCGATCCATGTCCCGACGTAGGAGATCACCCCCCACCAGATCCCGCCGCTCAGGCTCCCGCTCCAACCGCAGGAGCAGGCGGACTCGGTCGCGTTCGATTGTAGTTCTTAAGCGTAATCGTCGCTCTAGATCCAGGAGTCCGCGCAAACGGACCAAATCCAGAAGCCCTGTGTCGCGACGGCGGTCTGCATCACGATCACCAGTCAGAAGACGCTCTCGGTCCCCCACCAGGAGGAACCGTTCTCCACCAAGGTCTGCCAAACGCTCAAAATCACGCTCAGTGTCTCGAAGGCATTGGTCAAAGTCTCGCTCACCCCCACCTGGGAAGACTCGGTCCAAATCTCCCAGGAAGAGGGCAAAAAAGTTAAAGTCAAAATCTGTTTCTGCTGCCTTGAAGAGATCGAAGTCCAGATCCAGGTCTGAGTCAAGTGGGGGCCACTCGGAGAGTTCCTCCCCAGCCAGATCCGCATCCCCTTCCCCTGTTAAGGAGAAGAAGTCTCCGTCTCCTAAAGTAGAGCAGACAGTGAGTGAGGAATCTGTCGAGACGGAAGCTGCAGAAAGTGGAGGACTTACAGCAACAGCAGGTCAGGACTTTAATATTGCTTCAGTGTCTTTTGTATATAAATAAAGGCGGCATCTGGTCAGTTACAAAAACTGACCAATTTCATTTTCTAATGAAATTGTAACTAATATTTTTATAATATACTTTTTGATAAATAATACTTTTGATAATAAATTTAATACAAAAAGGTCGTGTTGAAGCTTCAATGTGAAATTAGTCATCTGTAACTCTTCAGGCCTCCAAAACAATGAGAAAGTCTGGGCTATGTGTTGTTCTACTTCATACTTAATAGCTTGATGCAAAAAATAAAAAATATGTAAAGTTTTTACTGGAAATGCCTACTTTATGGTTAGTAATTCAGCTTCTACCTTGCAGGTGCGTGGAAACCTCTACCCACTGCTGAAGCCCCCAGCCCTCCCACTGAAATCCCTCCAGATGATTTGCAGGTTCAGACACTTGCTTCCAACAACGAAGAAAGTGAACAAAGGGAAAGCGCCGACTTGTCCAACGATCAACAGGTTTCCAGGTCGAGGTCTGCTTCCGTAGAGCCGGGGGCCAGTCCAGAAAAATCACACTGTTCAGGAGGCTCCGAAGAAGGACGGGAGTCTTCTCCCGTTGAAACTCTTATCACACTGCTCACGATTGCAGCGCAGAAGTCAAAGTCACCCTCACCTACGGAACAGACGAAACCCTCAGACTCAACTTCATCGCCTCAACGGTTGACGTCCAAGTCTACATCCAGAAAGAAGCAGTCGAGGTTAGCTGTGTGAATGTGTCCTGTGTGTTTGCTGGTCACAATGTTTTAAACAGTAATTACTGAATGTAAACTTCACCGTATGGCCTGGGATGATTATTATTTACTGGGTCTGTCGTTCACTTTTCCTCAGGTCCAAATCTCCAGTCAAGAAAAGAGAGTCTGTTTCTCCATCAGAAAGAAAGAAACGACGTTCCAAATCTCGGAGTCCCGCGCGCCGGCGGAGGTCGCGTTCCCCTGCACGGCGTAAGAGATCGCGCTCCAAGTCACGGACCAGAGTCCATCGCTCTCGATCCCGCTCTCTGGCCCGCAAAAAGCGATCCCGTTCCCCTGCTGCCCGCGGGAGGAGGAGGTCCAAGTCCACCGACAGAAACAAGCGATCCAAGAGTCGCTCCACAGGCCGGAGGAAACGCTCGCGTTCGGGAGACAGAAGCCGTCGATCCAGGTCGCGTTCGTCTGATCGCAGACGCAGATCCAGGTCCAGGGGGCGTGGCCGGCGCCCGGTGTTTCGCAGCAGGTCATTCGATAGACGAGACCGGTGGAAAAGGGAACCCAGCCATTCTCCAGTTCTCATTCTCCGCAAACAGCGTCGCTCAGGGTCTCGAACACGACGCAGCACCAGCAAGACGCCTCCACGGCTTACTGAACTGGGTAAACCGTTTTGCTAATTCATACCTGATATTCTAATTTGATTTATTTACATTAAATTTCAGGTGATACAGTTTTTAGCGTTGGATTATTTTTACTTGTATGGTGCTTCATCTTCCTGTCCTGTCTGTGCTCTACCCCTTCTTCCATCTCCTTCGCCCTGTCTTCAGATAAGGACCAGCTGCTGGAGATAGCCAAAGCTAACGCTGCTGCCATGTGCGCTAAGGCAGGGGTGCCCATTCCTGAGAGTCTTAGGCCGAAAGCCATTCTCCAGCTTCCACTGCCCACTCCATCCCCGGCCCCCTTGTCTTTGCCTCTACCTTTACCTCTTCCGATGGGCATGGGTATGCCAAACATTTCCAACATGGGTCCAATGGGGATGCCCGCTATTCCAGGGATGCCAAGCATGTCAAACATCACCATGAGCGCTGCTATGGCAAGTATGACAGCAGCTACGATGACGGCTGCTTTGACCAACATGGGCGCCTTGGCGGCGATGCCTCCTCTCGCCCCGCTTCCTACCATCACTAATAAGCCTCCCCCGTGCCTTGCCCCACCGGCACCATCCCTTAACCTGGACCACATTGAAGAAGTAAAGCGGAAGGTCACACAGCAAGCGAACATACACACCATCAAGGAGCTCACTGAGGTAAGCAGAATGTTGTTTGTATGAAGAAACCTGCAGTGTTTATTTGTAGTGCTAATTTACCTATATATTTTTATTTTTGCCTGTGATTTTGCAGAAGTGTAAAATGATTGCAAATAGCAAGGAAGAGATGACCATAGCAAAACCCCATGTCTCAGATGATGAAATTTAAAATCCCCAAGCCTGATGGTGAGATCTTCATTCGTTCTGCTTCCCTTTCTTTGTCTGTCTTTGTCTTCACATACACTGCTTATTATTATCGGTCTAATTCTGTCGCGAGTTGTTCAGTTATGGAAATGAAACAATCGTCCTTTTTACTCCATTGCCTTTTCTTCTGGATTAGCATTCCTGCTGTGAAGTAGGATCAACACTGAACACAATAACTAACTATAAATATGTCCTAATATGACAGCATAGAGGCTTTTTTGTAACTGTAGCAAACATGTTAATGGTGTTTAAAAAACAAGTCTTAGGCTGTCTAGTGTGTGAAGCACTTATAAAGTGATATTAGGCAGGAGGTTACATGTCAAAAATGTTTCATTATGTGAGCGATATTTTGTTTTAGCCTATTAGACATCCACTTTAGAATCAGTACAGTAGTTGCTACTTGTCAATTTTATGACATATATACTAATTTGCATGCCAGTGTTTAAACAAACTAACCAAACAGACTTACCCACTGAGACACAGATGATCTGTTCACTGGATTTATGCTCCAAGTGAATTATTTCCAGGCATATTATTACAACAAGTGAACTGTTGATTGCTGTGGACACAAACTGTTAGTTTTGTATCTAATTAATATGGAAAAAACATACCACGAGACTGAAAGTTCAACTTTTGACCTTTTCTCTGTTTTTGCTTTCAGCCACTCTGATCAGAGGATGTAAGGAAAATCTAAAAAAAAAAAAAAAAAAAGGCTTTACAGGAAGGCCTGCCTTTTCAGTTAGTTCCCATTGACGAACATTCGATGCGACTCTGCCTCACAAACACTGCAGAAAACGACCGTCGTCGTTGTCATGGACACAGTGAGGAGCACCGGCACCAGCCACCGACCCTGCTGTGTGTGAGAGACACCAGCAGGCTGTCACCTGGGATACCACTCAAAAAAAAAAAAAAAATGGACACACTAACTATTGTGTGCATCATTGTATGACTGTAATTTGTATGTCTGGATTGTGAGTGTGTGTTTCTGTATATAGTGACTTTCACCACCAACTCCTCAACAACTATTGTAAAGACTGAAGAGAAAACAAACCAAACTAACTAGAATAAAATTTGTTCGACTTTTATGCTTTCTTAAAACATTGTGTTGAACGTGAAAGGCTTCCTTGTTCTGCTGTATTTCCCTCGATTATCTCTGCTCCTTGATTTTTATAAATCTTTTGGTTGATTGATATTCGCACGTAATTTTTCAGTGACCACATGTGAACCTGGGACATAGCGCTAGGTCATAGTATTTTATGGATGGAATAACTGCATATAATGGCTGCAAAGAAAAGATTTTGATTGTTTCTGGAACAGATTATCACCTGTGTCCACAAAACAGCTAAATTCAGTTTACTGCCCAGATGTGATTTCCTTTCCTTCTCAGCTTATCTTGTTTGGTTTTTTTTGTTAGTGTTTTTTTCCTCCATTTTGGCTTTGTGGGATTTTATTTTACAATGAGAAAACATTTTCTGTACATTTAAATGGACATTTTATTTGCTGCAGTTTAACATGAATCCAATTCTAATCTACACTTGTCATAACAGTGTTGTGTGTCATTTAATTTAAAAGGCATTGAAATGAAAAAAAAGTACTGTTCATGTTTGTGAATTGGGTTGATGGGTGCGGCAGATCCCACTTGTTGGGACATTGCCATTGGAACACAAGCTAGCCCAGGTTCAGATAATGACTAAGGTCTCTGTGGAGATATGAAAATGCAATTTCAATTAAATATCACACTGTAAATGCAGGTAATTAGTTGTTTAGAATTATATTTTTTGTTTCTTTGTGTAACTGATTAGAACATTTGGCAGTTTTAAAAGTACATTTTCTTTCATGTTGCTGTTTATATTCTTAAGACATGATTTCTATTGGTAGCTTGCTAGAGGCTCACATAGTAATACAGTTCTTACGACTGTATTACCCCATGGGTGACAAGGACTTGCAGTGTTTTACTGTTGAATGAAGAAAGTTTATGGAGTCCCTATTTTCAGTTTTTTTGTATTGGACAATCAGATTCTTTGTCTCAACACAGTTTTGAAAGAAAATTGAAATCACAGGATTTATACATTTACATATCAGCATTGTATTCAGAAGGAAAAAGGTGAGGAAATATGGATAACAATAGATGTAAAAACAAAAAGCTCCTTGTAATATAATCCACTAATGCATTTATTATCTGCGTTAATTCTAAATGAAGACCAAGTCTGCTGTAGGTCTTCAAAGGGAGTTGGTTCAGGCGTCAGGATCTGTTTGGCTGAATGATGATATCCTATTGGGTAACAGGTGATTGAAAGCAAAACTCGCATTAGCAGAGACTGGGAAAGATGAGTTCTTTTTTTCTGTTTCTTTAGAGAATCTCTTCCTCACAACTAACTCACTTGACGAATCTTACCTGGCTCTATTGTGTTTTTGTTAACCTCTTAGGCCCAGTGCTGTCTGGTTAGCAGGATGCTCTGTGAAGGTTTTGTTAAACCATAGTGACTACCAAAAGTGTTGAACTGCGATTTCCTCAGACACTCCAGCTATTTTAATGACGGAAGACAGATGACACATTTTAGGATTCTTTTGGGGGAGTTGTTTGAGTATGACATCGCTTGCTTTGTACATAATCGTGTTGATTATTAAAGACTTCACTTGTTTCCTTCTGTGTCATATTCCCTTCAGTCACACTCATTGTGTAGTGTAAATTAAGCCATATGAAATACCTGCTGCAAATGGGGCGGGTAATACTGTTGCGTTAATGAATTGTTCCTATATAAAACATGAGTAAACCCCAATTTTTTCAAGGTACATAAACTATTCCTGATTATCAGCATTCAGTGGGTTCAAACCGATTTAAAATGACTTGTTTTAACTGAAGTGGATTTAGCCATATACAGTATAAAGAGGCCTATTTAGTCTCCAAATAGGTTAATAGACTTTGAATATAAAAGAAGAATCAAATACAAAAATCAGCTCTTAAGGTTTCCTTCTCTGCTTTATATGAAAGACACTGTTTATTTTGTATTAGTACATTTTCCAGACATTACACATTGTTTAGTATGAAATGAAATATTCTGAGCTACACAGTCGTATTTTTGTTGCCAGAGTTCAGCAGTCAGTTTAATATGAATTAAATGACTTCAGTATGAGCTTGGTTTGTCTTAACTTTACAACATTGTGCTTCTTACGTGACACTGCAAAAATTATTTTTTTTTTACATGTCCATGTTTTGGGAGTTGTTTCCATGTGATCAATTCAGTCCACTTTTCAATCCACACCAGTGGATTCTTCTAATCCACTGGTGTGGATTAGAAGAATTTCATATGATGTCAGAATCCTTATTGAATATTCACAAATTAAAATAGAGCTGGCATCAGTAATGTGCAGCTGACATCACCCTATTTTTCTTTTCCTGGAGGGTAGCTTTTGTACTGTGTGACTGTGTGGATGCATTTACTTAAGACTATCAGGTGAGAATGTGGTCACAAAATTAATGCTGAATAAAAATGATGTGACGTTGCCATCAGAAATGAGCTGCCAGCTTTCTCTCCTAATAAAAACTTCAGTACTACCTGATTTCGCAATATATCGAATGGTAAGATTTTCTGCTTGTGTTCCCTCGATGATAAAATATGAAGATATAAATGTGTGTTTTTAGGTGTGAGTTTGGGGTGGGCTTCTGTCACCATGCATCTATTCTGAACTTGGATTATTATAACATCCTTTTGGAAAAATGCTTCAGATAACGGCTGTAGTGCTGAAACTGTCCTATAGGTAGAGCCCTTTGTCTTCCTTACAGCAGTACCGATGAAGGTCAGAGACCTAAACCAGCTATTTTAGACTCTGCACCAGAAACCGCCTTAAAACACTAGTATACACATAAACCCATTACACTTTAAAAGGCTTGTAAAGTGAATAATGTCTAAGCACTTCAAGGCATTCTTTATTTTCATTTGAGTTTTGTGCTTATACAAATATCAAGTGGAAGATGCCAGAAAGCTTTCAAGGTCTTAATCTGTGGATTTAAAAGATGCAATTATTTAAAAGTACTTCTCTTTGAAATCCAAATCACCATGGTTACACACAGATGAAAAACACAGCCAGTGCTGTTGTCATGGATGTTCGGCAGTGAGCGGTGCCTCAAATGTTGATTTTTTTTCTTAAAATAAAACAAACAACAGGCGAAAATAAAGCCACAATCCTAAAATGGCTTAGTTTGAGTGTGATCGATAAATTCTGATTCTGTTGTTGAAGTCTGGATATAGTTCAGTTTTTTAAGTTGTAATGTTAAACAAGGTTGCTTCAATGGCTTCTAATTTGTTAAAGTTTGAAATAAAAAGAGTGAATTCAAATCCATATATTTGCATTTTATTGCTTCGGGCACAATTGTATAGAACTGAAGGTGATTCATACATGCTTTCATGCATGGCTCATGCTGTACATGCATCAGAGGTGGTTTATTTCAGGAATGAAGTGCATATAACAGCGTTATATTTGAAGGACTTTATAAAAATGATGGAGATGGGGAAGTGTTGACTCTTCAATGAAGCTTTCCAAACCATCAGTACAGTCAGTCTCTGCAAGATTTCAAAGCATTTTCTTTATTGCACATGTAAAAATAGTGAAAATAGTCTGTAATCTGTAGCTAAAAAGCTTATTTAATGAACCAAATGGATGAACTTGCAACAGATTGTGATGAAAAAAAAAATCAATTCTTAGTGCATATGGAATCTTTATTTACCACAGCGAACATAAAGGCTGTCTTTTCTGCTACAGTTATTTTTGTCCTATAAATCTCTTAATGCAGAGCCGAAATCAAATCAATCTTAAGATCTTCTGTTTATTTTAGAAAACAAATCCAACTACCCTAATTCTCCCATAAACCATTTCTGCCCCCCCATCCTAGATAATCATGGACATGAAGATAAAAAAAAAATACTGCAATTCAGAGCCAGTGATTTGACTCTGCTTTTAGTCTCCAGTATTGCTTTCTTAATGACTATGTGTGGGTTAGGGCTGATGATCTGTATTAATTGCCATCTCTTAATTATTAACTCTTATTGTGTGAATCGATTCTTCTTGTCTCATTGGTGGACTGCAATTTAATTTTTTAATAATTACGGGCACAGGGCATCTTCTCGGTGTCTGCATGTGTGCTTGTTTACACTCAGCGGTGACGTTTGCATGTATTCATATGTGGTCTGCATACTGAGCAGCTTGTGAGTCATTGGAATTTGCAGATCAATGCCTG
The DNA here is from genome assembly GCA_013358685.1 of Antennarius maculatus. Lineage (NCBI taxonomy): Eukaryota > Metazoa > Chordata > Actinopteri > Lophiiformes > Antennariidae > Antennarius > Antennarius maculatus. The sequence goes on from CM023618.1 coordinate 11,341,247, forward strand.
TCAGTCGATGGATGGCTGAGTGCTTTGCAACGACCACCCAATCCAGGCGCTCTGCCCACTCTGTCAGGCAGCCAGGAAAGGAGGTCACACACACACACACACACACACACACACACACACACACACACACACACACACACACACACACACACACACACACACACACACACACACACACACACACACACACACACACACACACATTTCCTCTTATCTCCAACACTCTTTCTCCATTTTCACAACACAGTTTTCCTCACATAAGCATTACACACACACACACACACACACACACACACACACACACACACACACACACACACACACACACACACACACACACACACACACACACACACACACACACACACACACATACTGGATAAGCTGATGAATTCATCTCATGGTGGAGTTCTGGATCACAGTGAGAGTTGTTTCCCAACAATGTGCGACAGTCTAACAAAGACAACAGAGACAGCCAAGAGAAAAGGAGAAAAGAGGATTTGAGAGAAATGAGAGGCTGGACGAGATAAAAGCTGACGAGAGTGAAGACAAAAGGAGAGGGGAAAACTGGGAACAAAAGGGAAAAGAAGATGCTTAATTTTTCCCTGGAGGGTTTGGAGCGCCGCCTACAGAACCAATTGAGCTGTGTGTGTAACTGTGAGGGTTCACGTCCTGGTCAGAGGACTACAATAAAGGTTATGGCTTTGTGACGGCACTAGTCTGTGTCTTGTTATGTTATAACTGGGTGTGTGAGCGCAATCTCTGTTTGTGTGTGTGTGTGTGTGTGTGTGAGTGTGTATGTGTGTGTGTGTGTGAGTGTGTGTGTGTTTGTGTCAATGTCTTTGACAGGACAGAAACGTACCAAACCAAAATCGTATTAAAGTAAGGTCTGCTGCAAAAACAACATGTGGTCATGTACATTTCCATGATTGAAAACACACGTGTTGCACAGGCAAGTATGAATATTTCAAGAGGGACCAGGAAGGAGTTACTTAATTAAAGGATGATTGAAGTTAACCCACTTACTGTATAATATTCATGCAACCTGCAAGTAAAAAGACAATTTTCAAAGTATTACTTTCATTTTCCGTCAGAAATTGAAAATTTAAATATGTATGAGTTTGCACCTTTGTTAAGAATATTAAAATGTTAGGATGAAATTCTTCAGAGACATCTCCTCATGTTTGGCTCTCATTCAAGGCACAATTTATATTCAAATGCTCAAATGCTGTGAAGATGCAGCAGTAGGACACTCAACATCTGAAAAATGGATGAATTCATGTGAATCAGATTAACAGCATGTTTCAATATAACCGTAAAATAAACTAGGATTCATTTTACAAACAGGTCACGGTTTGTGTTGGATGGCAAGTCATTGAAGTGGAGGATGTCTGGTAGAGGTGAGGAGGAGACTGCAGAAGTTGGGATTGCATAGGTCAAGAAAGCTGGAAGTGGAACAGTGGGAGGTAACCGGAGGGAGGACTCGACTGGAAGAAATGGAACAGAAATTCTTTTTCTTCCCCTACACAAACAAGAAATGGAGGAGGTTGTGTTTGCTCTGTGTGTGTTTGTTTGTTTGCAGTCTGAGGAAGATGTGTGTAAGGATGGAGACACTGGAACACCTATTCCCTTTTCTATAACCTTTTTAACATTTGTTTAATATCATGACAGAGGGGAGACAACATTTGTTCTCATCAGTGTGTGAAATTGAGGTTTAGACCACAATTTGCTCATGTTATATTTAAACACGTTAGACCTAACAGAATTTTGAAGGCTGTTCTTCCAACTTGTTCTGAATTTTTTTAAATGGATACAGCTGCAGTGTTCAGTGTGAATATACTGTATGAATACATCCTTTTAATAATATGATGATGCTGGTGATACATGACGTGATTATGTCTGAAAAAACTTTAGCAGCAGTGGCTTAATGAAGTCACCTGAAATCCAAAATATGTTCAAACGCCTCTGTTTCTAATTTTGTATCTAAAGTAGAAGTGGAATATTTGAAATGTGGTTCCTATTCATCTTCTCTGGATGTGGGTCATTGAACTCTGGAGGAGATCCTGGCCGCTGCCACAGAGTCGACCTGTGAAGGCAGCCATAGAAGAAAGGTTCTTGCAGCACACATTGGTGTGACAGATGAGAACACTGAAGTGTGTGTGTGTGTGTGTGTTTGTGTGTGTGTGAGAGAGAGACTCCAAGTGATTCATTTATACATAGTGTGTACATTTGTGAGTCAGCCACAGCTGTGTGTGTGTATTTGTGTGTGTGTGATGTTTGTGTGTTCAGCTAACATAAGAGCAAGGCTATGAGCACACGTGTCCTCTTCGCCTCTCTCCCTGTGTGCTGGGAGATACAGGGTTAGGGTTAGGTAGACATTTCACTCTAGCATTCGTGTCCCCCCAAAACATAATGAGGGAATGGGCCCCCCCCTCAAAACAGCCACTAATTTTGGGGTGTTTTGCAGCGACAACTTTGACCTCCTATGAATCCCATGAAATCCCATGTTGTTGCTCCTTCTTTCACATTTAGAGGTGTGTGTTTTGTTGTTATTTTTCAAATACAGTATACTGTTTTTTTATATTTGAGTAGACTGAGTAAATTTTATTAGGGGTGTAGGAAGGCTTTTTGTGCTTGTGTGAGTTTGTGTTTGTGTTTGTGACATCTGTGGGAATGTGTATGTTAATTCCACTCCATTGCTTGAGAATCAGGGCAGAGGTACTGTGTGTGTGTGTGTGTGTGTGTGTGTGTGTGTGTGTGTGTGTGTGTGTGTGTGTGCGTGCGTGCGTGCGTGTGTGTGTGTGTGCCTCAGCTATAGCATACACATACAAAATGGTTTATTTCATAAGCAGTACACATTACACATATAATATTTTCAGTAATCTTAATCAATTACATTTCCAACACATAATTAAGAGAAAATAAGAGCCTGAAATCCCTCTGGAAACCACCTGAGCTATGTCCTGTAACTACAGTCATATTTTTCAGTGTTAGTAATGTGTGTTTGTTTGTGTGTACCTACATCAGATGTTTCAGAGGTTTCAGTCCAGTGCTCACACCCAAACCCCAGTGTTGATATGTGTATGTTTCACACATATCAACAGTCAAGGACGCTCCAGCCCATCACCCATGTTAGGATTCGTAGTGTGAACATGGAGAGTGTGTCACAGCCACAAGACGTGAAGTCATGACACAATGAGGTGGAGCAGTGCAGCCAAGTGTATGTGTGTGTGTGCTTGTTTCACGTGCAAAATCTAGTCCATTGCTCTTGGAGCATCAAGGTAGAGATGTGTGGTCGTGTGTGTGAGTCTGAGCTGACAGAAAGTACAAAAGGAACACTCTGCACAGCAGAATGTTCCTACAAGCACATATAGAAGCAGCCAGGCCATTGCTGGGACAGTCACTTGGGTTGGTACCTGATCTATTCTCATTGGTTGTTGGATCACCAACTTCTAACCAGAGTTGCTAAGCCACCTGTTCTTGGCAGCTCTATTATTTAGTGGTTGCTAGATATTTTATTAGGTACAGGTTGTCAAGGTAAGCCTACAGCCACCGCTACAAAAATTTTGAACGATGAAAGAGTAAACGACACAAGGGGAAAGCAACATTCCAGGCTTGACATCTTACCCACCTGCAACAGGCTAATCAAATATTGAAATCTGCAACTGGCTGATCAAATATTCATACTTGCCACAGGGCTGTAAAGTACTCACATTTCTGAGTTGAGTGGTCTCCCTGGCTTACAGAGAGATCACAAGTCCTATTCCAGGAGATACTAGTGTAATCTTCAGTTAGGGCCGGAGTCCCGTGACTTAAGGACCGGAACAGTCCCCGGAAATGCATGTGCAAGGAAATGGTACTTATGCATATATATCGTAAATGTTTAATGAGACATTTCATCAAAAAAAAAAAGGAAGTTACTGTAATTTAAATAGAAGGTGAGCAGATCCCAAGTTTCCCATTTTGAACTCCTTGTGTGAAGACTTCTCTATGCCAGTGTAGAATCATGAAATCTCCTGATGAATTGTTTCTTCATTTATAAGATTATTGTTTGTACAATCTTGGAATGGAATGGTCATGGTGACATAAATACAGTATATGATAAACCAATATACATTGTCAAATCTGTCCCTTATACTGTATGATATGTTGGAGTACAGTCTATCCTGAAAGGCTATCCTTAAGATATCAACAATGCCTTGTAGAAAAGATTGTGATCAACCAGGGTTCTTGTGGTAGTACATTTTGAAGGTGAAACAGACAGTTGTTGTATAGATGATCGACCTGCTTCAAATGTCACATCAAAGTGAGCATATTGGTTTGTCACGTAGAAGTCATGTCATTGTACTTTCTGCTGGCAACAGGAATGAAGCCTTCTGTGGTAATCAGAAATTCACTTACATTGTGTTTTCATTGGATTGTCTACACTTGACAAACTGAGTCATCATTTACAATTGGAGGGTTTTCTCTCCCACCTTGAGGATGGAGCAAGGATGACAAGAAATGTCCAAAACAAACTTGATGTTCAACACTGACCGCCTTAATCATCAACCGCTACTCATTCCCTCCTTAGTTGTTTAACAAATTCATTTTCAATGCATTGGCAATTTATATCCAATAAATCCTTTAAGTGGAATTATTAAGGGAAAGTGTTACTGTACAGAAAAGATGAATAGACGGGAGGTTTATTTCTAAGAACCATTGATTTATCAGGGATTATGCAAAGGGGGGAAATAAGAAAGATGAGAAAGAGATAACTAAGGCAATGAGCCAGCTCTGAACCCACCTAATTAATCCATGGTGCCTGACTTCACATACTGACTACTTGCATGGAGCTATTATATGTCTTATGAAGTTTAATCCTTCTTTATTATCTCATCCTATCCTGTCCTCTCCTAGCAATCCAATCTATCTATACCAGATCCAGTAATGATGATCCTATCATCAACTAAAACTTAACATTCTGTTTTTCAGTTCATTAAATTTGAACTTTAAGAGTCTTGGGGGACCTTTTTGATATGTAGTTAGGACGACTAACTAATTTTTATAGGCTCTACACAAAATGCACATATAAATGTCTTTTTTGCTGCAAACCGCCTGAAAAGATTTACTGTAATTATATTACTGAATGTATTTAATTCTTGTAAAGTACATTACAAGATTACATGTGATATAAACCATAATTCACCATTGTTTCTTCAGTATCCCACTGTTTTTCTCAATGACCAACACAGAGTGTTAACTCACTTTCACTAACAGCAACACACATTTTCACTTGGCTGTTGTCACTTGACTTATACCTCTGACTGTACTGCATGCATTTTTATAAATGACAGCCCTTTTAAACTCGCTGTATTCTGACATCACTAGACAGCCAAGAAATGCATGTGTTTTCCCTCTGTTGCATGCATTAATTATGGCTTCCATGCAAAATAGATTAGACTTGCAAATTCATTGAGTGGCTGAAGCAGTTGTGGAGTTGATGGATCATGTGACTTTACCTCCTACTTCTGTTCACCCAAACTGAGTCCACCTTCTCCTACACGAGAAATGGAAGTCAACAAAAGTAGAACTAAGCTCCTCATTTTGTTGGTAGATTTGTTTACTTTCCTTTTACTAATTCCCCACTGTTTGAACCATTGGATTGTATTTATTATGATGTATATAAGATAAATTATGTTATTTGTGTTCTTTTTACTCATACCACAAGTATGTAACTGTATACCTTACCATCTATAACTAGTAGAAAATACAACAGAAGAAAAAAACAGACATGGCTCATTGATTTTTGTGGAAGAGCCCTAGAACCAGTTTGCTTCTAATGGGTGTTCTATACATCCAAATTCTATGTTTACATTTTATTACTTAGTTTAATTCATGTATGTATTTTCATTACAGTCTACCTTTTATTTTTTAATTTCCTTTTGTTGTTTTCTTCTTAATATTTTCAAGCAGTGTCTGAAGGAGACTCAAGTGACTGTGTTACATGCTCTACTTGTATGTAACTGCAGTGCACATAAAAATAAAGCCATGATTTGACCTCGCTTATACTCTGTATTAAAGATGGATACAGATGGAGTCGTCCACCCATCTTCTTGGTTAATTTCCAAAGCATTTGGGTAAGTACGCTAAAGGTTGAGGGCAGTGATCGTGTCCATTTGTCTAAAAGTGCAGCTCCTCTACTTTAGTTCATGGTTTGTCCTTATGTTCCCTTAAACGCTTCTTAATTTTGCAACTCTTTGCAGCAACATTGTTCAGTTACAGAGAGGACAGAAAGTCTAACGTGTCATTGTTTGGTTTATGATTCTATTTTACTGCAGGATGTGTTTGACTTTGAGAATTCAAGGGGCTGTCTGTTAGCTTGTCTCCTGTTGCTACTCACTGTTCGCCTCTTTGGATGCCTGTCATGTGACAACGCTGACCTGCAATCTCACATTGAGCCTTATCTCTGTTGTTTCTTTTAGAGCTGTTTGTTGGAAAAGAGGCATTAGTATGCATTATGAACTGAGTATCCAGAGAACACGCCGCAGCATGATTTGATGGATTTGATGCTGTTGTTTTCACTGTGTGCAAACGTGGACTGAAGATACAAATTTACCCCTGCATCTCAATGCTGCTGGAAATTTATGGGGAACCTGTTCATATTTTATAATACTCATGCATTATACAGTAAAGTAGACCAAGGTCTTCTCTGTAGCCACAGTATCCCCAACATGCACCTCAGTTAAAATAAAGAGGCATGTATGAATATGTCATTACCTCTATGGGTGTGATTTTGGTCACTTTCATTAGTAAACACGCTGGGTCTCAGGCTTTTAAGTCTAGAGGCCCTATTTGAGTGAAGAATGTGACTGAAGAATGAATGCTTTGTTTAGAGGCTGTTATTGACCTTCTTTGGCCCTGAATTGAACCCTGCAGGAATCTGTGTCATGCAGCACACACATCTATTTTCTACTTTTTTTTACCCATCACATTCTTTCCTTCTCCTCACCTCACTTTCTCACGCGAATATACGTGAATGCCTCCTTGCACACACCCAGGCTGGAGTGTTTGACTCCATTCATCTCCCTGTGTTGATTTAGGCTGTACTGTATCAGCAGAGTTTGGGTCTCCTACCATTCCTCTCTCTTCCATTTCTACCTTATAGACTAAATCTATTTCTGACCCATGTCTGTCCTGAGGCATTAATTAATCCTTCAGTTATCTCTAGTCTTTATTCAAACATGTTCAGGTAGGGAATTGAATCTGTAATTGCATTTAAATCTCTGATTTCATCTGAGTCATTAACATGTTTTAATTTCAATTCTGTTAATCCGTTAATTAATTTTCTTCACTTCTTATCCTGTTTAGGGTCATGGGGCGGTTGGAGTGAATCCCTGCTGGCATTTAGCTTGGAGGCAGGGTATGTCCTGGACAAGTTGCCATTTTGCCCAACACAAACAAAATCAAATCTAGAGTCAATAATCCACCTGTATTAAATGCTTTTAGCGGTCGAGGAAAGCTGGAGAACCTGGGGAGAACCTATGCAGACAAATGAAGAATATGTGAACACTGCAAAGTCTCAAGCAGTGGGTAGCACTGTCAGACAAACGGGTCAGCGCTTCGCTCAACACAGACATGGGTCAGTTCATCGACAACAGCTGTTTACTGCTTGATCGGGTACATCATGTACTAACACCAGGAGAACTACAACTGGAAATGAACACAGTGCATACAAATCAATACTTGACATGCAAAAAAGGACTAAATAAAATAAATAGGGATGGAGAAGGGCACACAGCATGAACAACAACAAAAGCCAACCTATAGATTAATTACCTCAGTGTCTGTTTGTCATGAAAAGAAGTTCACTATTTCTTGAAAGTTCTCTCAAAAGTTGCCTTATTTGACTTCTTTTTTGTGTTACATCTCAAGGGTTCGATATTTATAAGTTAACATGATGACCATTTTTATGGAAATGTTTTTGTGCCTTTTCAGGGACCAAAGCTGACAAACTTTTGAAACGGGCTCCATACTTTTCAAAGTGCAAATGCAAGAAAACACAGCCTAAGTCCACACAAGCCAATATGTGTTTACCAGGTTTATTTACCTACACAGAACAACAGCAAAATGCTGGACTCTCCAGTTTCATTCATGTTGTAGACTCTACCAAACTTAATAAGGTTTTTACAACGCAGATTCGCTGAATCACCACAGTGATCTTAATTTTAAATTTTTATTTGGAAAGGTTGGGTGGCATGGTGGTGAGGTGGTTAGCACTGTTGGATCACAGCAAGAAGGTTCTGGGTTCAATTACTTTCTGTGCAGTTTGTATGTTCTCCTTGTGTCTTCATGTTTTCTCTCCAGGTTCTCTGGCTTCCTCCCACCGTCACAAACATGCAGTTCATGTGAACTGATGGTGAAAAGTTACACCAGTAACCTTGGCATACGTATTACGGTACTTTCAGTTATTTCTGTAAATGTATGTAGGGACTGTTTAGGAGATGATGCTGCATGAATATAGAGGGTTTAAAGAAATGCAAACAAAAATCACCTCTATTTTCAGTGGCTGTTATGCAAACAAACCCTAATACATTTTAAACTCCTATGCTGACAGGTATTATTTGCAGCAAGAAAAGCAATTTGAAGAAAAAAAGAACATAGCAAGTGGGGACAGTATTTTGAGACTAAAAAAGTGACATGCTACTCCAAAATGATAAAATTTTGTCGATATAAAAATGAGAAGATTGTTAATATTGAGGAACAGTTAAAATAATATATTTTCTGCATTTCCAATCTTTTTTTTCAGCCCTGCTCTCATTTTTTTGACATCTTCATGAATATTTTCCATCAACAACTTGACAAAGACAGTTTGTGCAACCCTACATTGTTTTGGTAGTTTGTGTAATAAAACTGCTGTTAATTTAGCATTTTATTAATGTTTAAATTACATTTTAATCTGCTAATATATCAATCCCATTTTCATGTAATTGCATCTTTCCAGTTAGGCTTATAAGCCTGTATGCGGAATATTCTAGTAAATTAACAGCGAGGTCTGCTGCCTGAGGTCAGAGTTCACTCTGGTTTCTTACTTAGTTTATGAAGGAAATAAAGGAATGACCAGAGTAGAAACTCAATTAAACAGCCACATTGGTGGAAATCCATTTGGGTACACTGAAGAAACATTTTGATATCATATTTCATCATATCCCTAATTAGTGATTTTAATGTTACCTAAAAACTTACATCCTATAAATGTCAATGACAAAAAGATTGTACAAACTGTGGTAGTATTTCATTTTCAAGAAAGCATAAGATGGTCAAACTTTGGAAACTATTATTTTATTTTAACCAATGTTATTTTACCTTACAACATGAACAATATTAATTGACAGATGTCAACCAACTTCTAATAAGATCTCAGAAATGTGAGTGACTGTATAATTCAAATGCATTAGATGATCAATTTTGTGTCCATCATGAAACCTCAATAGCTTCAATCCTCTGGGGGCTGACAGACACTGAACCAACAGCCAACCAGCGAAGTCTTTCCCTCAACAACAATCGCAATTATGACAGTAATTATGTTGGAGCTCTGCTTAAGCAAACACAGCAGGAGGTGCGTAGCTTCTGCATAAATTCATACTGATATGACAAATTGGAGCTGATGCACTGATTCCCACACGGGGAACTGTAACACAGACTCAAAGCTGACAGACATAGCTGAGAATGGAGAGATCTTGCAGATAAACATCCGTATGTCTCTGGCAGTCCAGAGGACTTTGTTGCCTAGCAGTGGCTGTAGGTCTGTTGATTGAAAATCTGTCATATTGGTTCAAAGGGCACAGCAGTAGCTATTGTATTTCAGAAGTATCTTTGGCAGTAAATCTCCTGACATAAATAAGAAGCGAGAGTGCTCCAGTGTTCTCGCTGGAAGAACTGGAGCTATACATCACCAACATTTGTGGAAACACGCATCTATATTTTGAAAAAAGTCCCAGAGTGATAAAAGCCTCTTTTTCGATTCAATGTGAGATGACAGCAGGAAGCCCCTCCAGGCCTGCAATACATGGACACCAATTTCAGGCACTGTGAATTTAACATGGACAGCAATTCCTGCTACATGCTGAGATAAAAACAAAAGTACATGCATCTGAAAAAAATGATGTAAGATGCAAGTGTGACAAATTTGTTCAATAGGGTTTACAGGAAGGGTGGCACAGCGATGCCTCTCGGTTTGCATATACTCGGTGTGTATGTGTGTGTGTGTGTGTGTGTGTTTGTGTGTGTGTGGCTTACCTCCAGGTGTTTCGTTTCCTTTCACTGTCGATTGACATGCATTATAGGACAATTTGTGATTATAAAATTGTCCACAGATGCAACTGTGAGCATAAAACGCTTGTCTTTCTGCATTCTGGCCCTGAGATGAACCGGGGACCTGTCCTCCTGCCAGCGGCCAGTTGGGTAGACTCATCCTGACCCTGCAAAGGATAGGCAGTGTTCAAATTGGCGACTGTCTTTGTGTTAGCATTTGCATTTAGTTTGTGTCTCTCTGTTCAACACTCCCTGCTGTACAGAGAGAATCTGTCTCAGGCAAAAGCCTAATTAGGCCATTGTGCTGCAAAAAAAAAAATCAACAGGCAAATGCAATTTATTTGTTTTTACTATGCCTGCTCCCAATATCAGGACACAGTACAGAACACAATCTAATAAGCTCAGTCCCGTTCAGTCCTTCCATTCATCAGTCAATTTGTCAATCAATCAATTTATCAATAAACTGATTAGTCACTGGCTATTTCTGACGTCTCTTATATGTTCTATAATTTAATGGAGGAAGTAAAACCTACATGGTAACTCAATCACATGAGTGAAAGTGGAACCAGTTTCTGATGTGTTTCCTCCCCCCCGTCGGCCTGAACCAGTCAGAGAACGACCAGTTAAAGGCTTTTATTTTAAGACACATTCGTATTGTCTTGGCCTCTGGATCAACATGCAACCCACCGCTATGGGTCGATCGACGCTCGTCCTCACCTTTGTAATACCCATGCCCCTTCATGTGCAATCTCAGTAGATTCACTTAACTGTTCCTTTAACAGATTGATAAAACGCCTCTCACTATAACACCTTATTGTTTTTTATCTCTACTGAGCTCTCACCTCCCCTAATTGCTTTTCACATTTTTCCACACTCTCCTTCTCCATCAGTGCTCCTTCTCCTCTCTCTCTCTCTCTCTGCCACCTTCCTTTGTCTCTCACTCGCACCAATTTTCCTTTCCCATCCTGGTGCTATTCTCTGCCTTGGCTCCTCATATTTTCCCTCTCCATGTATTTTCTTTGACCCCTTTCTTCTCTCCTCCTCCTTCCCTATTTACATTCATTACCTTCTCTTATTCCCCATCTACAAATTTCTCCCCAATCTCCATTCTCCCTTCCCCCTCCACACACTCTTCTGACATTGTTAGAAAAGCTAATAAGGGCTGATGCTGTGTGCAGAAGTGTTGGCTCCCAAAACACCATAAAGATGCCAGCCAGTGCTATCTGCACCACTAGTTCACATGCACCTGATCGACAGCACCGGGTGTGTGGAGGCAACATCAGAAAAAGAGCAGATACAATATACAGTTCCACAAATAAAATAAAATGTAAGAGAATAGTAGCACAGCATCTGCTGTGTTTGGATATGTGTTTGATGTAGATATTGAGAGTTTGTTGCATGCAAAATATGCATTATTTGAAATGCAATAGATGAATATTTTATAAAATATAACACTACATGCCTGTATTGTCCAGTGACAATCCAACATTGCTGGTAAATTACAGCTGATCAAGAAATTTCAGTTAATCTCAATAAATTCTGAACAGAATGTGACAGGAGTGAATTTGTGATCCTTTGTTTTCTATTCAGGCTTTTAACATTACTGCAGGTTTAATGTAACTGTGATTTAGAACATATTTACCATAAACCACTGCTGAAGACTTCATGATCACATCCCATAAAATGATTCACAGTTTAAACACCCAATGGGAGCCACTTTCAGGATTATATATTAGATATTTTTTAGCCCTGTGCTTAAAAAGCCACACTGTCACTAGAAGTGAATGTGGATTCTCTTCATTAACACTTCATGCTGTCTATCTATAGGTCTGCTGCTATAACTATAATATGAACAATTAGTTTTGGTTCTGCTCTCTCTTCTGTCTATCGCTCTACTTTTAAAGCCTGCTCTATTCCAGCTCTGTGCAATAATTTCCTCTCACATTATACACATCAGTCTACCCATTTCATTATTTCAGAGAATGAGAGAATGTGTCTGACTTCACTGCAGCCCACAAGCCCATTAAGCAAGAAAACTTCCCACATAAAGACCAGCCATTACTTTCCCTGTGACTCTTCCCTAATAGTCTGCTTTAGCCTGGCATGTATCCTAAAGACTGATCACACACACACGCACACACGCACACACACACACACACACACACACACACACACACACACACACACACACACACACACACACACACACACACACACACACACACACACACACACAGACAGACAGACACACACACACACGCACACACGCACACACGCACACACGCACACACGCACACACACACACACACACACACACACACACACAGACACACACACACACACACACACACACACACACACACACACACACACACACACACTCACACACTCATCACACACATGTTGATAGGCACACTGGAATTTGCACGTGTTCTTGGTTTTTTTTTTATTGCTTATCGACCCGGGTTTTAATATCTTGTGTCCTTGACTTTCTTGGAAGCAAAGGTCCTTGTGATGAAGCAGTTTGTGACAAGTGCTTTATAAATAAATCTGACTTGATTTGACTGCTCAGTTATAAAATGTGATGCAAGGGATAAAAAATCACCTTAAAGCGTGCCTACACCAGTTACCCACCACCACCAAGACAGACATGCAGATAAAGCTCAGAGACAGCATTATGCAGGTTGACTGAAATTTAATTGGAACACTTGTGAATTAAATGAGATGTCATGTCAAGAGGGTACACAGGAAATGCATAGACCACTGGTGGAGTGCTTATTTTTACCCTGGCTATGATGTCTGAATCAGAGGAAATGACTGTTCATTAGCACATTTGCATTAATCCGCTCCAGGGACCACAATGATAAAAGATTTTTTCGGGTGAACTAAGAAACCACAGACATTAAACACAGATAAACACAAAGTTATGCAATCAAATGAAATAAAATGCTTTTATGTAACTGTGAATTCTTAACCTCAATGGTTTATTCTGCATTATGTTTCAGATACAGTAAGACCACTTCCAGTGGTTTCTGCTCTTCCTTGTTGTGCAGTTTTGGTGAGGGTCTATCAGGATTACAGCACTCCAAACTTGTACTGACGAATTTATTAAAATTACTTCAAACAAACAATAGTAATGATATCAAAAATAATGGTACAATCTGAACGGAGCTTTTCGGCACATGACTTACAGGTGATTACATGATATTAAATGTCAAACTACTTCTTCACACTAAAACAAAGCATTCGGTGTGTGCTAATTTGCGTGAATAAATTATCCAGGGTACAGTTTGCACAAAATGATGAAAGAGTTAAGAAGAGGTACTGTGTGTCAAACAGACAGAAAAAAGTGTTTAAGACATCAATAAATATTTTAAGAGGGAGTGGGAGCCGTGGGAGAGATGGGTGAACTGAAACAGAGATGGGCTGCTGTGAGACGGAGACATAATTTAATAGACGAGCAGAGCAAATGTGTTGAAGAAGAGACGGTAAAAACTGGAGGGACGGGAGATGAATAAAAACGGAACTATATTGGACGAAAGGATGACGAGACAAAACAACATTAATTTAATATGATGGATGAATGGAAAAAAAAGCTTCACTGTGTAAAAATATCATTAAACCTGCACAAGGTTTTCACAAATGTAAAGGTTGTGTGTGTGTGTGTGTGATTGTGTGCATGTGTGTGTCTGTGTGTGTGGTTGAGTGTGTTTTCACAATTCAAATGGTTCAGAAAAAGGAGAAAAACAGGAGACAACATTTCCACTGTGAGGTTTTGGAGAGGAAAGCTGTGAAATGAATTTACAAGGATGGAAAGCAAATAAGCAATATACAACTAAAGGGGCACTGGTCTAACATCCTTTCCTGGTGTTTGTTGGTCCAGATAAATCTCTTCTGCTTGTTGATTTTCCTTAGTACTGATTTCCTCTAAACAGTTGATACAGAGATGTGTCAGCTACCAGAACTCTGTGTGGCATTTATCTGGTCCTCTAATCTGAGATGCTGCTAACTTGTGATTTTTGAGGCTGGTGACTCAGATGAGCTTCAGAGGTGACCCCTGCATGCTCTTCTGTTCTGGGGGCGGTTCTCATGTGAGCCAGCTTCATCATAGTGCTTGATGGTTTTTTAGACTGCACTCGGGGATACATTCAAAGTTTTTGCAATTTTCAGAACTGACTGACCTTCAGTTCTTGAAATAATGATGGGCTGTTGTTTCACTTATGCACTGTATGCATTCTAACGGTTGATGAATGGGGCTGTGATCGGTGTAACTAACCTGAATTGTGCACAACACAACTAATGGTCCCAACCTCATAAAGAAGACAAGAAAATCCACAAATTAACGCTAACAAGGCACAACCGTGACGTGGAATCCATTTCAAGTGACAACTTCATGAAGCTCGTTTAGAGAAGACGACAGGTTTGTAAAGCTGTTGTCAAAGCAAAGGGCGGCTTCTTCAAGGAATCGAAAATATAAAACCTACGTTATAATTTTGCAATTTCTTGTCCGTCCGTCCATCCATCCATCCATTATGATCTCTTCTACAGCAACTTTTCCACTTTGTGTGTCACTGATGTCGCTGGAACCTATCCCAGCTGACTGTGGGCAAGAGGCAGGGTACACTCTGGATATGTCGCCATTCCATCGTGGAGTCACATGAAAGACAAACAGCCACTTATGCTCAGACTCACACCTGCGGTTATGTAGATCAGTTGAATCTGACAGAACCCACACAGACGCGTGGAGAACATAGAAAGTCCACACAGAAGGGACTTGAACCCCGAACCCTCTTGCTGTGAGGCGACAGCGCTACCCGCTGTAGCAGCGTGCTGCCTGCAATGTTTCTGTTTGCTAAATAATTCCATGTATCTTGCTTGACTGTACTGATGTTTTCAGCTTGTATTTACAATGTAGAAAGAAATAGTGAAGAAAAACCATTGAACAAGAAGGAGTGTCCAAACTTAAGACTTGGAATATATATCTGTGAAGTCATTGTATAATTGATAAAAATACTGAAAACAAAACTGATCTTAAATGCAACGAATATGTTGTTCCCTTTCATATTGCCTATCCTCCCACATTTGCAGAACCCAGAACCCATCAAGCATTTTTGTGTAGCCTTACAAACAGACAAAACCCCAGCAAAGAAAACATTACCTCCTTGGCGGAGGTGATAAATATTGCAGAAACAAGCTCAGTGTCAGGTCAGTCGTTTCTATGAGGCACCAGAGGAAATAAAGAGAGGGGTCACCTCTGCAGAGTGCAAGGAAAGGGTTAATTTTTGTCCTAATGTCACGATTGTAGTTACACTAAACAAGAGGGGCATTTGGACTGAGCTTAGTTATGCTTGAGGGCACTTAAGGTGATCCAAGGAGGCCTTGGGGTGAACAGGGGGCCACTTGCAGGTCAACTACTCTGGGCAGATGGGCTTTTAGATGAAACTGAGCTATCAGTGTGGCCCCTGGGTCAATCAGATGTGTAGAATTAGAGCATAAATTAAAATGGATGAGACTAGTTAGTGAGAGCTTTAATCTGTCCAATCAAAGTGCAAATTCATGTCCTCAATGACAAAAAAAAAAAAAAATCAAAAGTGTAAAGTCTGGGAATGGATCTCATTTAATGCTAAAACATCTACACAGACGTGAAGCATGGTGACACAAGAATATATATTTCTATATACAATAGAAAATTGCTCATTTTAATGTTCTGTTGAGTTGCATAAAAAGGGAATAGTCAGTACCAAGTATGTAAATCTATTCTATCCTTATTACACTGAACATCAACAAAACCGTTTGAGACTGATTAATCTGACCCGTCATCATTAAAGCACCAATACTGGAATATTGTTTGGAAAAATGGAGTTCAACCCTCCTTCAGAGCTCAAACTGCTTGGGAGACTTACAATGGCACCATGACTCACTGGTTTTTTCATTACTGCAGGTTTTTACTTTAAATTTCCGCCACTCTGCTGTGTTTATTGTACACTCAGGGGATTTAAAAATGCACCGCTCATTTTGTGGCCCAATTTTAGAAAAAAAATCCATATTTAACGGTTGTACACCTATATGGAGGAAAGTCTGTACTAAATGCATATACAGTAATGTTTTTTCATCTTGTTCTCCAAGGATCACCTAAAGATTCTGCATGCTGTTCACGTCTTACTCAACATGAGGCAGACATGTTCATCACCAGGAAACACTTAAATTTAACTGACAGGTAACAGCCTCCATATTTTCAACAGTGCCTTCCTCCATGCAGATCATCTGATGTTATAAATCTTCAGATGTTTGACAAAAACTGTACTTTTTTCACTACGTCTTCTTGTTTTTTGGTGAGTAAAACCTTAGCAATTTAACAATGGAGTGAGCAAATGTCTTGCAGTACGGTACCATACAAACCGCTTAGGGCAAATGTCAAGGATGTGGGCGCTGCACAGAATAATTCCTGATCAGGTAACTCCTGATCTACTGCATTGGTGACATTTGGGAACGACTCTGTTGAGAGACAAAGACAAGATATTCTTGTTTTAAAAAGATATTCTTGTTTTAAAAGATGTTCCTTTTCTAAAAACATGCTCTACATCATTTTTTTTTCTCATGCATGCACCTGCACACTACTTATATACACCATTGGATAAATACAACCGTGACCTGGATGACTGAGAACCTACACAGACAGACTATTGGATATAATTCTTGGTGCATGAATTTTGTAAACTGATTGTTGGGCACAATGTTGAGTTTCAAACAATTTTTAGAGAATTTGTTAGTTAACTTTAGACATTAAGGTTTTATGTTTATATCATTAAGGTATGTAATTCTTTGTATTTGACAGTATCTTAAAGGGGTATTTGCTGTCTCCTGTTCATCATTTGATTTTAATATTATATTATTTCTTCAATAATGAACAGAAAGTGAAAGTGATCCGTGTGATGACAAACACAGAGGACATTATATCTCCTCTAGTCTGACCTTTCAAGTTCAAGGACTCCCTTATTGGAAGATCCACACAACCTTGTCTTCAACTAGCAGTTCGATAATGAACAGCTGAGGCCTGAACATCATCGTGTAAGGATTCAACACTTTGACAAACTATACTTTCTGTTGCTTCCACGTTGTTATTGGCCCTAAATCCATTTCACAGCTGACTCAGCGTTTGAGTTTGATCTTTTTTATACCTGTAACAGATGTCCGTCACATCTGCTATTTCACCTTGAAGCAAATTCATCACATCAATTTCAGGTCATTTCCCATCAAAATTCATTGTAAAATCGAGAACGCTCTCTGAAGCAGTAGGTCCCACATCCGGTGACACCTCACTAATCTTTCTCACACGTGATATATCCCCCAGCAAATTGCTGCAGCTTATTTTTATGCCCTAACATTTGCAGTCTGGCAGTTTCAGAGTTACACCTTGAATTTCATCAATAATTTCTTTTGGCCTAACCTCTCGCTACAAGTCTAACCTTTTAATCATCTGCTCCTGAACATGGCCTCAGATACTTGCAGAGGGCTTTTTTTGGCAGCCTTGATTAAAGAGAGTGAGCGACAGGGCCCTTCACTGTTATGGGAGCCCTTTGGCTTTTCACAGCTAAGACTTCGCATTCACCTCCCAAACTGCATTTGTGCGAACTGAAGTTCTCCTCTATTGGTGTGCATGTTTCACTTTGGCTTATTAAAAAAACAGATTCTTTGTAAAAAGCAAGTAGAGGATAGAGAGGTGGTGGGGGACTCGGGAGACGTGAGAAGACGGCAACACAGAGGAATAGGCAAATAAGTGCACTGAGACGCTGAGGCAGACAGGCGGCCGGACAAAGAGATGGATGGACGATTGTGGAGGAGAGGGACGGAAAGTTGTGAATGCTGCTGCGGCAGGCTCTGCTGACGTGAGAAGTGTTCCCAAACACAGTTCTAGTGACTGCAGACCCGCTGCATTATCATACTAACACACACACACACGCACGCACGCAGACACACTTATACACACATACACACACTCACTCACACACACACACACACACACACACGCACACACACACGCACACACACAAACACAAACACACACAGTAGCGGTGCCTGGGGAGAAAGCTGCACACAGTGAATGCAATGGCAACATCTCCTGGTCCTGAGGAGGTCACTGTGTACTCTAGCATCATTTGTGTGTGGTGTGTGCGTGTCTCTGTGTGTGTGTGTGTATCCCCATAAGTATGTTCAGTTTGTGCATGTATGTTGTTCTTGTGTAATGGGACCTCCCACAGGTGTGTGCAGATTTATTTAAACTGCGTACTTAGTGTAATTTTGTGTATATTTTGTGAGCGTTTGCTTCACCACACAGGTCGCTGTCCTCCTCTCCTCTCTCCATCCTCTTCTCTCCATCCTCTTCTCTCCATCCTCTTCTCTCCATCCTCTTCTCTCCATCCTCTTCTCTCCATCCTCTTCTCTCCATCCTCTTCTCTCCATCCTCTTCTCTCCATCCTCTCCCTCTTAGAGCTGGGTGCTATCATTGGATCAGTGGAGGCTGCTTTGCCACACTGTCCAATCGCATCTAGGGAGAGAAAGAGACACAGGGAGTGGGAAGAGAGTGAGAGAAGAGAGAGAAAGAGAGAGATACAGGGGAGGGAGGAGAAAGAAGAGAGAGAGGGAGTGAGGGAGATTGATCATTTAAACGTCCCGGGCCTTGGAGAAAAAAAAAAAAATCTACTGCATACAAAGCGTCTTTTTTCTTTTCTTTTCCACCTTTGTCGGACTAAAAGGCTCGGGAAGGTGGGGGGGGGGCGGCTGTTTCCCCATTCTTTCTTCTTCAGGTTCTTCTCACCCAGGAGACGTGCCATCGCCACAAGCAGCAGCAGCATCAGCAGCAGAGGAATATCTCCCCATATCCCATCCCGGGCACGTCGGATCAGCTGCAGCGGTGAAAACAACGAGGCTCATATTGCGGTGGACGCGGACGGGAAGATGCTCAGCACCCCGGCTCGGTATGCTATAAATCTCACATTTTGGCTTTTAGGTGATTTTTGCTGCAGCGAGGCTGCAGGTTGGGTTTTTACATTTGAGTGTGTGTGTGTGTGTGTGTGTGTGTGTGTGTGTTTTGCCGTAGTCAGCTTCAGAGTCGATAGAGATTTAAAGCGGATATTCTGCCCCCTACATCACCAAATCTAGTTGGGTTTTTTTTTTTTTTTTGTCTCTCATTTTCATCCATTCTTTCTTGTCTTCTTATTTTTTAACAAATCACGGCTGAGCTTTTTATTCTAAAAAAAAAAATAATTTTTTAAAAAATAAATAAATGAATGTGTTTTAGGTGCTGTGTATAAAAACACGCGGGGGAGGGTGGGGGGGAGTGGGGGGCGGCGGTGGGTTTCTCTTGATAAATGGAGCGGTATTCACCAGTGCGTGTGATCACCACCGGAATGTTAACTAGCACCTTGGACAGCCGACACCAATCCAGTTTAACATGGGAGGAGCGATAGTAGCGATCATTTCTACTCTAATATCTCCGCTGCTGAGCGGGAGGTGCGCGTGCATGTGCGGAAATTGATGTGGCTCCCTCAGAGCGCGCGCACGCGCATATGTGTGTGTGTGTGTGTGTGTTAATATTCTGCCCTAAGGCCTTCAGAGGGGGAGATAACAGTGTCTGCTGGGGAGCAGCTGTGTATGTGCGTGTGTGTGTGTGTGTCTGTGTGTCGTGTGTGTGTGTGTGTGTGTGTGTGAGAGAGAGAGAGAGAGAGAGTAAGAGCATTTGGAGGAGAGACAACCTATGTTTGTGTGTCATAAAAAGATGTGTGTGCATATGTGGAAGAGGGATAGAGAGCAGTGTGTGTGTGTGTGTGTGTGTGTGTGTATTATAGGCTTCCTACCTTATGCTACAGGCAGGTCAGGAGCCCCACGGTGGATTCAGGGTTTAATTAAGCGTGTGACGTGACTCTCCATCCCCCCTCTCCTCTTCCTCCTCCTCTCCTCCTCCTCCTCCTTTTCAAGCGGGACCTGTGGTCTGTGAAGCAGCGTGTAGTGAGGGTGGGACATTTCTACAGACGTGGCCAAAGAGCACACATTCTTTCATAAAGTAGAAGTACAGTGGGAAAGTTTGAATATTTTATCAGCTACTTTACTGAACTTCATGTTATTTTCGTATAATGTTAATTTAAGTGATTAAAAACTTAATGGCAACCTCTAAAGCTGCCACTTGTGTAATGTAATCAGTGTGAATGGCTATTATGTAGAACACAGGGAAACAGGATGCCCTTTCCTCGTGGACGAGTCTCCCACATGTGCTTCTTGTCTGTTTGTCCTCTTTTGTGTTTTACATCGCTTGTCTTGTTTCGCCTGTCATGCATCACATGCAGCAATAGAAACACCAGGGATGGGTTCGTCAGTGTGGTTTTTGTCCATTCGGCTTGAAATAACTCTTTATGGCAGGAGAGTGTGCTATAACAATTTTTAAAAATCAAACTTACAATTTTGAAGACTGGAGTGCAGATACTTGAAATCCCTCCTTCGATAGAGTAACAAAGTAGTTTTATCTCATTACTTCCTGATTCCACTCCCGTCAGCAGCCCTGACACAGAGTTAAGCTGAGCGGACAACATCTCATTTGCCCCTATCTATCTCCCTCATATCTATTTTTACCGTGAGCAGCAGCGAGGTGGCACAGCGCAGCCTTGTGATGTGAGCGTAAGTCTGCTGTGTGATTTTTGTTTATTTCTCATAAAGACTTAATTAAACCCTTCCTTTACTTCTCTCTCCATTTCTCTGCCTCTTTTCTCTTCTCCAGGAGGCAGTTGGGGCTTGTTACGGGGCTGACCGGAAGGAGAGAGTGACAGAGGAACAGTGATGCTACTGTTTACATAACAAGAGACACACACACACACACACTCGCACACACACACACACATACACGCACACATGCTCAAATCGCCAGTCCAGGCCACACACACTCATTTAAGCATTTCCACACATACACACACACACAGGCACATATTCAAAGGAGTTTCAGACTGAGTCACCAACGCTCTCAGAGGCAAAGAGTCGCAAGCAGGATCAAACACACAAGACGGAACGGTTGTTTGTCGGGCTCAGGACTGTTTTGTGTACTATGGGAGAAGCTAAGCAGCAGCTGTGTGCGAGGATTGGACACCACTGAAGGGTCGGCACAGTTTGCAGCCCCCCCTGCCTCCCTACAAATCCCTTCCTCATCATTCACCCCCCCCCCTTTCCTGAACACACCACCAT
The DNA here is from genome assembly GCA_013358685.1 of Antennarius maculatus. Classification (NCBI taxonomy): domain Eukaryota; kingdom Metazoa; phylum Chordata; class Actinopteri; order Lophiiformes; family Antennariidae; genus Antennarius; species Antennarius maculatus. Next base: position 11,362,766 of record CM023618.1, read on the forward strand.
GTCTGACCTGAGGACCGAGAAAACTCTCCCTCTCTTTTCAGCTCTCCCGTTCTTTCCATCCCTGCTAGAGTTCCTGTACTCCCTCCTCTCCCTGTCTCTCTTCCTCTACCCGACCTCTTCATCAGCACAGCAGACTGTGCCCGTCATTTCCACGGCGCAGGGTCGCATCCGCGGCATCCTGACCCCGCTGCCTTCCGACCTCTTGGGCCCCGTCATCCAATACCTGGGAGTACCGTATGCCAGACCTCCTACTGGGGATCGGCGCTTCCAGCCGCCAGAGCCTCCTTTGCCCTGGCCAGGAATACGAAACGTGACACAGTTTGCTCCCGTGTGTCCGCAGTCACTGGATGAGAGGAGCATGCTGGGAGACATGATGCCATCGTGGCTCACGGCTAGCCTCGATATAGCAGCGACGTACCTCACTCACCAGAGTGAGGACTGTCTCTACCTCAATATATATGTGCCCACGGAGGAAGGTGAGTGAACTCAAAGGCGATGTCAGCCAAAAGGGGGGGGACAAATATTCGTGCACTGTAGTAGGAGCCTGTGGTTTTTTTCATGTTGTCCAGAATTCAAAACAGATTGGAGCTTCAAACATCAAAAATAAATAAATAAATAAATGTTAATATTTATATATTATATATATAAATTATATATAAATTATATATAAATATTATATATATTTTATATATATATATCTTCTCTTCTTTTTATATATATATATGTACAGTGACTCAAATACATATATGTATATATATTATTAAAAAATTATTATATTTTTTTTAAAAAGTGAACCCTTCAACCAGTTCTAGCAACCTCCACCCTTTGTGCACGCCGCCGGTTGAACCAACACTTTATATGCAGACACCTGCGTCAGAGGCCAAGGGGTTTATGCCTTCCCTTTTGGAGTGAAGTGGGAAGGACATGGACTCACTCATGCATACATATTGCTTCTATCTATCTATCTATCTATCTATCTATCTATCTATCTATCTATCTATCTATCTATCTATCTATCTATCTATCTATCTATCTATCTATCTATCTATCTATCTATCGATCTATCGATCTATCGATCTATCTATCTATCTATCAATCTATCAATCTATCTATCTATCTATCTATCTATCTATCTATCTATCTATCTATCTATCTATCTATCTATCTATCTATCTATCTATCTATCTATCTATCTATCTATCTATCTATCTATCTATCTATCTATCTATCTATCAATCTGTCTGTCTGTCTGTCTGTCTGTTTCCCTTGTTTTCAGACATTCACGAGGAGGGGGGTCAGCGGCCAGTGATGGTCTATGTCCACGGAGGCTCATACACAGAAGGAACTGGGAACATGATGGACGGCAGCGTGCTGGCGAGCTACGGCAATGTCATCGTCATAACCCTCAACTATCGGCTAGGAGTACTGGGTAACGTGTATCTGTTATATCCTCATGGTTTGCTCAACTTTCCTTTGCATCAATGTGAGCCTCAATGCTTTCAGCGTGGATGCAGCTATATTTCATTATCAAGCCCTATATCATCAATCTGCATTCCACTACTCCCATCATTCTCTCTTCCTGTTTGTTATTATTAGAGTTATGTCCTGGCAACCCATGATTATACTGATAGATCCATGGTTGGTAGATTTCTAGTGCACTTTGTGCATATACAAGATTTCACTGGAGAACCTCCCAAAGAAACATGGAAACAAACTAAAGACAAACAAATAAATTTTTAAAATGCTGTGATCGAATTTCAACATCATGTTGCACCTTTTGAACAAGAACAATAGCGGTGCAATTTCTCCAAAGGTGCTCTGGGTATTGCAGTAATATTACTGCAGTATCACACAGGCTATACAGTAATTTTCTTTACATTTAGGGACTAAGCATATAGGAAATTAGTGGATGAAAAAGAAGGTGATGAAGCATCATGGACTGCCCTGCTATCAGCTTGGGAAGCAGAAGAAGTGATGTGGGGCGAGGATGCAGAGGTTTAGTCAGGGACATGGGTTAATCTCTACAGACTACAGCAATGTTTTAATCTGGACTCATTCATGTTTGTTCTCTTAACTCAGTTTGTCCTGCTATGGCTTGTTAGCTTTTTATGAAGTTATTTATATTAGATGTAAAATTTTTTGTATTTTTACAATTTACACTTTGTAAATACCATTGCTTTTAACTAAACATTTCCACGGCGTTTTCTCACATTTACATTATGGTCACCATCTGGATTGTTTACTCCTTGGCCAAGCTGTAAAATGTTAAAACCATGAGTGAGCTGTTTTCACCCAGAGAACCTTTTTAATTTTTTTTTTTTTTTTTAATAGTGAAAACCTGTTCAGTATGGCGTCCCTAATGGAAATAAACTCCCTGAAGCCAATTTTTTCCTCGAGTAGCAGTGACTCAAATCTGATCCCTTTTTACCTCCATGACTATCTGACTCATCGCTCACTGAACAGGGAAAAATCTGATTCCCTGTGGTTTTTGTAACTTTACACAGTTAAGACGCTCAAAGGAAGAATAAATAGTATGCCATAAAATACCATCCTTTAATAACTGTAATTTTAAATATTAGGAAGCCTTAGCAGGACGACAGGAAGATTTAATCCAATCACATACAGAAAGCTGCACATGGTTCCAAAGGCTGGGTTAAGTCATGCCTTCAGTCTCACTCGGTGTTGCCCTCTGATCAATAATTCATATTAAGAAATTAATTGAAGTGTGCAAGCGCTTTAGTAAAACATACACAATGATGTCTAATGAGTTATTATGCCTTCATTTCTTTTGGTTTAATTTGATTTATGTCGTTGAAGATGTCAGATATTTTGTCAAAAAAAGCATGCTGGAATTTTTGATTTTATTTAAATATTTGAAAGCGAATGAAGGAAAGTTTCATCTGGAATTACACTTTCTTTACTGCACTTATTTTAATTTCCATCTTCTGATGCCATTGTGATGACACAAAGCATGTTAATGTGGTATGTGAGATCTGTTTCTTCCATTGGAAATATTCAGGAGGCTTGTTTATCTGTCCTTGACTGAGGGAGAAAGACGAGCTTCTTCCTCTGTTAATCACACTGAATATTTTTGGTAATGAAGTGGAGTAGAAAACATGATACAAGGTTAAAACATTCAACCAAAACCTGTTTTTACTTTATTGGATCCATGCAGTGTTTTCAATTTTTCAGAAGCTTTTAAGGCATTCGTTAGATATTGATTTTGTAAAATGGCATAAATCTGCATCTGCTTGGTGGGAGAAACAACTACTTAATTCTGACCTTGGGGATAAAACTAGCTGATACAGCCATTATATTATCATATTGAGCTAAACAAAACCATTCCTACATGTTTCTTTTTGTTTTCATCTCCATCCACCGTGTTCACACCACCTCCAATGTGATCATCACCACCACCATCATCTATCATCTTGAGTTACAGTGTCTTCTCCTACCTCTGCTTCCTCTTCATTGTCTTCATAAGTTGGATGCATGAGGTGAGCTCTTCTCTGCACAGCAGCATATTATTATTATGCACAGATTCATTTCTTGTTAATCCTAATGTCATCTGGTGGAATGCAAATATATTAAAGTGGCGTATTTCACACTGTTAATGCACAATATTTAACTAATTCCAAAACATTCATGTAATCAATCAGTGTAGTTTTCTTAAAATGTTCATTTTGCATAGGGGGAATTTTCAGACACGATTTAGGATTGCATGTATTATTTTCATCCTGTCTTGCCAATTATATTCTTATACACCAGCATGAGGTTCATAGAAATTAGTTTCTGCAGTAATGAGATATACTGTAGTGGAGTGAGCCATTAGGATCCTTTGTGTTTGCTTAACAATGTCAGCAGTAATGGGAATAAGGGATTGGTTTGTGACTTGAGTGTTTAAGTCTTTGAGTGTGTGTGTGTGTGTGTGTGTGTGTGTGTGTGTGTGTGTGTGTGTGTGTGTGTGTGTGTGTGAGTGTGTGTCTGTGTTGATTTTCCCTGACATGAATATGGATGTCCTCCGTTAATTTGATCCCGTTTCGAGGAATTGAAGGGGAGGAACATCAATTTTCATTGGTTTTCCTCTTTAAACGTATTACAAACAAGACTCATGCATAATTGATCTTAACAGTGTGGATGTGGTGATGCAGGAATGTCCAACCAATCAACTTCCTGCTTCCCACTGTGTGTTTAGATTTTAATATGAAGAATTTCTATCCAGTTGGAATGAGAACTAGAACTACTTTTGAATGAACAATTGTTTTTACCATGTTTGCTTAAATCTCCACAGAGCGTTTAACCGTCTGTTTGCAGTAACGTTCTCTGTCTGTCTATAGGCTTTCTTAGTACAGGTGACCAGGCAGCAAAAGGGAATTACGGCTTGCTGGACCAGATCCAGGCTTTGCGCTGGGTGAAAGAGAATATTGCAGCCTTCGGAGGAGACCCAAACAGGGTCACGGTGTTTGGATCCGGAGCTGGAGCCTCCTGTGTCAGCCTGCTCACGTTATCTCACTACTCTGAGGGTAAAGGAGTTTCATGGACAGGAAGTATGATGTTGGGTGTACCTCAGTATAAGCTAACGTAGGAAAGACTTGGAGAGGTTTTTATACTTTAAAATACATAGAGATCAGAGACAGACAGACAGGTGGGCACATATAATAATGTGAATCTAGGTGGTTGCGATGAAAGCTATATCATTTTAAGGTTATGAAATTTCTCAAGGTCCCCAGTGGACTGACGTGACTTTCATTTATTGGCAACACCTGAATAAGCCTTGTGAATAATAGAACCAGTGAGTCACATAGCTAAGAGCTGTTTTATTTAGAATGCTTGACCGTTGCCTACTTTAGACCTGGCCCTCCAAACATGACCTGTCCTCTGTTTGAATAATGCATGTGTCTGAAGTCATTGTCTCCATGTATTGGGAATTCTTAAACTGCATTAATTTACTCATGAAAATGCATTGTGTAACCAACCTAAGGGTTTTGCTTGGATGTGTGCGTGTGTTCACGTGCACCCATAAACAAATGCTTGCATATACAGTATGTCAGTGTACATGCTTTACACACACTGATTTGTGTCCATGTGTGTGTGTGTATCTTAGATCTGTTCCACAGAGCCATCATTCAGAGCGGTAGCGCTCTGGCCAGTTGGGCCGTCAACTACCAGCCCAGCAAGTACGCCCGGCAGCTGGGGGAGAGGGTCGGCTGCGGCATCGATGACAGCACCCAACTGGTCGCCTGTCTCCAGGGCCGGAGTTACCGGGAACTTGTGGAGCAGAATATAACGCCGGCCAAATATCATACGGCGTTCGCCCCGGTGATCGACGGAGACGTTATACCAGACGACCCCCAGATTCTGATGGAGCAGGGAGAGTTTCTGAACTACGACGTTATGCTGGGGGTCAATCAGGGCGAGGGGGTGAAGTTTGTGGAGGGTATCGTGGACTCGGAGGACGGCGTCACGGCTGAGGACTTTGATTTTGCTGTGTCGGACTTTGTGGATAGTTTGTACGGATACCCCGAAGGCCGAGATACTCTGAGAGAGAGCATAAGGTGAGTTTATGGTCGTGTGAATGCGTCGATGGAGTTGTCACATTTTGGGAGATGTTATTAGCTGCAACAAAATCAATGTAGAAGTAGCAATAAAGTCCCATAATGGTGATGCCTAACCTAATTTCTTTCATTCGTACAAAAACTGCAGTGTAGAGTCAATATCCAGAACTATTTCTGGGCTCAGAATAGTGACAATCTCATCATATAATGATAAAAATCCACATTGTGCCCAGTGTTAACACAGCGTAATTTACGCCTTGCTCAACTCATTGTGACATCATAATTTGCCTGTGGAAAAATCCCACAAGATGTGTCTTTAGAGATGTTGGTAGGTGGAGTTTATAACCTTGGATGGATCTGGCTGACTTAGCTAAACCAACGTCCTGATGGCTTGGGATCAAACATTGAATCAAGTGTAATACTTTAATGAAAAATGTGCTTTTGCATTCTGTAGCAAAAAATAATAAATAAGATTTCTTAATGGATTGGTAGATAGATAAATGGTTTACTGTCAGTTGGTTAGTTGATGGACTGAAACGGCTCATTTTAAGGTTCATGTACACGGACTGGGCGGATCGTGACAACGCAGAAACTCGGCGAAAGACCCTGGTGGCGCTCTTCACAGACCACCAGTGGGTGGCGCCTGCCATCGCCACGGCTGACCTTCACGCTCAGTATGGATCCCCCACCTATTTCTACTCCTTTTACCACCACTGCCAGAGCGACGCCACGCCCCCCTGGGCCGACTCCGCCCACGGTGACGAGGTAAGATGATGGTACCTCTTTAGAAAGATGACGGAAGACATGATATTAGATTAGATTTATGACAGAACAATGACTGCTTCGGCCACTTAACACTAAGATAGAATACGGTTAGAAATAATTTGCTTTATAATGATCAAAATTCTGCACAGAAAAAAATATACAGACATTTCATATAACCTGCATTTTTACCATAAAGACTATTATAATTTGTCATTAATGTCTATTTTTAATTTATTAAACCACTGTTGCCGATAGTGTTTTTTTTTACAGATATAAATATTATGTCCAGCACATGATGATGTGTCAGACCGAGATCAGGTTCACTGCCTTTACATATGAATCAGTTTCTGGCTTCACTGGGTGTCATTCAGTTGTGGTTAAGGTTACTGCCAAGAGAATGAATGTAATCTGTTGGCTGTCCTAATGTGCGTGTGTATGTGTGTGTGTGTGTGTGTGTGTGTGTGTGTGTGTGTGTATGTGTGTGTATATGTGTACATGTGTGCAGGTTCCCTACGTGTTCGGTGTGCCTATGGTGGGACCCACTGATCTGTTCAACTGTAACTTCTCCAAGAACGACGTGATGCTGAGCGCTGTAGTCATGACTTACTGGACCAACTTTGCCAAGACTGGGTGAGCTATTAAAATACACACTGATGTGAGACATTGTTTTCAGCTGAAAAATCCCACTGAGGACAATTTTTCTGTTGAATGAATTCAATAAGGTATTCAAGGTAAGAGGACAAAACACAGCTCTGGTATGAGTCAGTTTTTTGTTTTAGCTTTTATTTTTTTCAGAATTCTAATTTTACTACACAATGTCCACCCATGAATGGAAAATGTGTCATGATGGTGACTCAAAGCATTTAATCACATTTTAAAAGATAGTGGAAAATTCACAGCAGTCCCTCGTCATTTATATATTGAACGGTCAAAAAGATTTGGTTTTTAAGCCTCACAGTTGCTGTTCTCATCATTATTATTTTCACAAAAATGAATTTTGCCAAGCTTCTTTTGCCAAGCTTGGAGATAAAGTCAGAGAGTCCAGACTGAGATGGTTTGGAAATGTCTAGAGAAGAGATAGTGAATATAATGGTAGAAGGATGCTGAGTGTTGAACTGCCAGGCAGGAGGCCTAGAGGAAGACCAAAGAGGAGGTTTATGGATGTAGTGAAAGAGGACATGAAGGTAGTTGGTGTGAGAGAAGAGGAGGAAGAAGACAGGGTTAGATGGAGGCAACTGATCCGCTATGGCGACCCCTGAAGGGTTGCCACAGCGACTTTTTCCCTTTTCACTGCAGAGAAAAGGGAAAAGAAGAAGAAGAATTTTGCCAGGCTCAGAATAAAACAAGACTGAACAACAAATACTCCTTGAGCTTGAATTATCTTTAATTTCTTGATAATGAATCCGTAGAGTGTAATTATCCAGCACACACAACAAATTTTATTCACATGTAATTTTATTGCATTTGCAAAATACTGCACAGTGTGTTAAGAATGAATGAGCGCCAATCACTGTAACAGAGAGAGATCAGCTTAAGTCCACTTCAACCAATCCTGTTACGCTTTTCTGTCAAGATACGTGATGCAAGCATTTAATCAATGTTATTATTTATTTTGGAAAAAAAATTTCAACAGAGTGAATCTGGAGTGCAATTTTAAAGCAACAAAAATAATGAGCTCTCAGGTAAAGGATAGGATATTACAATTTATCTCCTTCAAATCACATCTGAAGTCAGAATATGGTGCTTTAGACACAACCATGAAAGAAGCACTGCAGGCTAATTTTGGCAGAGGTTGCACATGAGTTCTCTGTCATGTCAAAATCTCGACAAGGCTTTTCATCTTTGGAGCTTGGCTGAGAAAGTTACAGAACCTCTGCCCTTGAAAGTATCCTTGAGGAAAGCTGGCAAAGTGACATAGCAAAAGAAGAATGAACAATTGGCCGCTTTTTGATAAATATTCCCTCCTCTTCCTCTACACCCTCATTCAGTCACCTAACTGTTGAAACAGGTAGACAGAAACACAGGTGATTCAACATGTTAGGATTAATGTGATATTCCAGTAGCTCAATAAAATCAAAAGATCGAATTTCTTTAAACTGAAAGTGAAAAATCTGTCAGTCACGAAAAAAATTGCAGAAAGAATCCAGCCTTAAAACCCTAACAACTCGCTGAGAATAGTGTGTTTTTATCTGCCTACTTTTACATGATATACAAGATAAAAGTAATTGTGGAGGATGGAACCCTCTTTCTGCAATGCTTGAAGTGAGTAATTATCAGTAATTAATCCAATCGAGGTTTGCTCCGCTGAGACCTCTCCAGATTTACAGAGACATCTGCAGTCCTTGATCTAAATCACCACAGAGCTTTTCTATCTCACAAGATTCAGAATTAGGACAGTGCTCTCACATAATTTGACTCTGGCATTAAAACACATCAAGCTAGCAGTTTGTAGTCCCATAGTCCGTGTTGTCGTTACCGCCACAGCGAGCTGCACAGGAAAATCACTGCTGAGGCTTGAGAGGATGTCAGCGTGCACTTCAATTATCAGGGAGGAACTTTATCTGCAGGAATATTTCAGTGGGATGAGAGCGCCTCCGAGGGTGATGGACTTCAGTGACAGCTCCATTTACCAGAGGGGGTTATGTTTCTCCCCGCTCTATGTTTTGTAAGTGTGTAAATCCTAACCTGCGTGTTGCCTTTTCAGAACATGTTGACAAAGTGGGCACGTAGCATGTAAGTGGCAAGTGTGTGAATAGGCTGCCATTTCATTTACGTCAGTTCCACCGCAGACATTTTAGTCATCGGATCAACAAAAAAACACGTCAGCCTTGCGTGCGTCAGAGGAGTTCTGAGAAGCTGTCCTCTGTGTCGCACACACAAGATTCCTGACCATTCCATGTTTGATAAAAGGCAACCATGCACTTAAAGTCTGAAATGGGTGTATAAAAAAAAAAAATCAATGATCTCATTTCAGCGTTACTTTATGGGAAGTAAAAAGTTCATTTATTTGCACATTTTTTTGCGCTGAAGTTGGTCTTATGTTACTCTGATATCGATTAGAAAGAATTCTGCCAGCACCTGGAAACAGTTGGCCAGCTTGAGAGAGAATCTCACGCTCCGTGAGGACGATAGCCAGCTGAGAAAAAAAAGGCTTTTGCAGCAGCTCTTTTAGGAGTCTTTTACATTTAAAGTGTGAAAGCGTGAAATGATGCTGCCCTTAATAATGAATGAAACATGGCTGGACATTAAATAACTGTACCAAAAATGCTTCATTTATTAAATATGAGCACTGAATTAAATACGGGAGTGGAAACTTGTTTCTCAAACTGTTTATTGATCAACGCTTTCACACAGTGCTGCTTCTTCCCCGGAGCTGCTCTAAGGCACTTTACTACTGCCGAGGAAATTATTTTTCATCACAGATCATTTTATATACAATTACAGCTATTTCTAGAACAGCAGGTTCAGTGGGGATAAAAAAGCAAGTTTTGCCTCCTTTTAGACGCCTTCTTTTTGTCATTCATAAATTATAAAACAGCCTCTGCAGCAAAACAACTGCAAATAGATGCAAAAATAACTTTTGTTCATATCTTTCCAGGGATCCAAATCAGCCGGTTCCACAAGACACAAAGTTCATCCACACCAAACCGAACCGTTTTGAAGAAGTGGCCTGGTCTAAGTACACCCCTAAGGAGCAGCTGTACCTCCACATCGGCCTGAAGCCCCGCGTCAGAGACCACTACCGCGCCACCAAGATCTCCTTCTGGCTCCAGCTGGTGCCTCACCTGCATCACGTTAATGAACTCCTCCAGTCGGTGTCCTCCTTCACACACAGCCCGTCTCCACAGGACGACACTCCATTTTCCTACACTAAACGTCTCGCCAAAGGCTGGCCGCCTAGCAGCACCCGTCATCCAGGGTCACAAGGAGGAACCCCCCAACCTCCAGAGTCTGCTCTGGGCCAAGGCGGGGAGGAAAACGGGGTCCGCGTCCCCAACGAGGACTACTCCACCGAGCTGTCGGTGACCATCGCCGTGGGGGCGTCGCTGTTGTTTCTTAACATCTTGGCATTTGCAGCTCTGCTGTACAAGAAGGACAAGAGGCGTTTGGAGCATCGTCGGCCACGCCCACTTCCTCCCACCAGAAGAGACATCACACCTGCTGACGTCGCCGCCCACCTGCAGGGGGAGGGTCTGATGTCATTACAGGTGAGTCGTGTATGCATTTGTGTGTGTGTGAGTGTGTGTGTGTGTGTGTGTGTGTGTGTGTAATTATCTGAATGCACACTTATCATGCCAATGGAAAGGCAGCCAGTTTAATACTTTTACAGAACCTGGCACGTCATCAACAGATGTTACCAGTGTGAGCGTGTGTGAGCGTGTGTGAGCGTGTGTTCACTTATTTGTGTATCTGAGAGTGTGTATTGATGCTTGTGTACGTGTTAGCTGTGTCCAATGGCTTGAATTGCTTCCAATTCATCCACTGATGATTTGGCCTCTTTTTTTTTGCTCCATTAGTTGTGCTCAAATCTTACACACTGTGTGCTAAATGTCAGACTGGCAAATCCTGTTAATTAGCAATAGAACTAGAGTAATGTAGCTCCACATAGCATCAGCTTAATTAGTTTGATAGTGTTTCATTTTTTTATACAGGATTTTTTTTTATGTGGTGTTATTTTACATAACATCAGTAGATCAATGGTTGGAAAATGAAAGGTAGCTGCAAGGGATGAGCAAGTACACCACTATCTGCATCTGTTCAACCATCTAAATGATCTGTATCCGTATCTGTATTTTGAATGGGCGGGACTTAAACCGGAAGTGGATGTGGTTTGACCAGAAATGGGTACATTATTTTAAGTCTGAAATTGATATGGATTGATCAGAAGTTGCTATATTTATTGTTTACTTTAAAACTATTTACAGAACAGCCTCAAAATTAAGTTTCAAATCAATGTTTTTGATCACAAGAAGAGAGAGAGAGAGTGTGTGTTTGTGTGTGTGTGTGTGTGTGTGTGTGTGTGCGTGCGCTATGTAACAGTTAAATTAGCTATACAGTGTATAAATTATTATTTTGAACTGAAGTGAGAAAGTGTCAAACTTAGAGAAAGCAGATGAAAAAAAAAATGACTGGAGTGGAGGCGGTGACTGATGCGACACAAGCAGTTTTCAGCTCTGTCTGGTCAAATGCACCGCGTACAAGCAACAAAACAAAACAAGGAACAAGTTCACCAAGTAACCTTTAATAGACTGAAATAGAGACAAGCTGAAGAAAACCTAAGGATAGTAATGTGAGCTACAGCGAAGCCACGCACTGAGAAATCAGTCAATGTCTGTGCGTGTGTGTGTGTGAGTGGGCCAGCGATAGCTCTGGCTGCGGTAATTTGGGAGAGGCGGGCGCTGTGTGTGACTGGCCAATCACAGATCACAGAAGACAGTCAGTAATGAAGATTTTCCTGCAGCAGGAGTATGAGTATTGACAAGTTTTACTCATATCGTACTCGTACTAGTTAAAAATGCTTTATCTGTACTGGACACTTGTCTGAAACGAGTACGCGGATCAACCCCAATAAAGCTTAGGTGCAGCTCTAAACTCTGCTAGATGTTGGTTTTGTTAGATTGAACATGTAATGTTGTCCTATCAGGTGTGGTAAAATTGTTTAATTTGAGTTTATGCTATATAATAATGACGGCTAATAGAACTTAACAAATAATTGACAGGATTATTAATAATAAACACAGGGAATTTTGTCATGAGCCTGTTCAAACATTCGCTCCTCTCATCTGCTCCTCCACCCGTCAGGTGAAGCAGCTGGAGTGTGACGCCGCGTCAGCAGATGAGAGGAACAACGCCCACCACCACCACACTCTGGACACGCTGGACGCCCTGGACGGCTTGGACACCCAGGACATTTACAGCACCCTGGACACCGTGCGCCTCACCTGCCCACCCGACTACACCCTCACCTTACGGCGGTCGCCTGATGACGTCCCTCTCATGACCTCTCTGACCCCGGGGTCCCTGCCTGTGACCCCCGGGTCACACCCTGTTACCCCAGCGACACCGATGACCCCCATGACGCCTGGCTCAGTAGTGGGAATGAGGATGGGGCACCCACACCAGGGATACACACACCATAGCCCATATAGTAACACACACTTGCCACACACACACATCTCCACGCACACACACTCAACTACTCGTGTATAACCGCTGCAAGATATTTGCACATACAGGGACGTAATGAACACACACACACGCACACGCAAACATACACACGCATGCACGCACGTGCGCGCGCGCACACACACGCACACACACACACACACACACACACACACACACACACACACACACACAAAAGACTTAAATACCTCTCTAAATACCCTGCAGGATTGTTACATATGGAGTGAGAGACATTTTCAGTAACAGGATGAGCAGACAGACAGCTGTGTGTTGCATGTCGGGGAACTGAAGACCATTTGGATCCCAGGAGATGCAGTTCTATGCATCATTCACTGATAACAAGGAACAAAAATGAGACAGGACATCCATGGAACCTCTCAGCACCTGCTTTGGATAATAAATCCCCTGCTTTTTCTACATACGAGGAGGAAGAGGAGGAGCGCCGTTGTGAAATGGTCAGTTTTGGATTGAATTTCCATCTCCCTCTGTGTCTGTGCTGCACTGTGAGGCAGTGCTGGGACTGAGCAGAGCAGATAGAGGCAGAACTGAGCTAAGAGGTACCACACACAGACTGCTGATGTCAACTTGAACAACCTGTGTAATGTGAATGTAGCATTTTTTTTTTTCCATTACAAGATCAATTGGCTCTATCTGCCAAGGATCAAACTAAGCTGAGGAGAAAATAACAATATTTGATGAGAGATGGATGTAAAAACAGGAAGTGGAGATTAAAAAAACAGTTGAATGAATTTTGAGAAATGTTGGGAAAGAAATTAAAAATTGATTGAGAGGGACTTAGCTGTAAGACTGTGAACAAAGCATTGAGATAGAGTCATGTGGAAAACATGGGGATGGAAAGTGCAGCAAGAGATAGAAATTAGCTTGGAAGAGAAGAACTCTGAAGTTTAGGGCGGAAGAATCACTCTTACCAGCTACGTGTTAAACTCTTGTAAATAGAATTGAAAGATTCAGATGATATATTATGATTTATAGCATTTACCTGCTCTTGCATTAAAACATGAAACTTATTTAACCACATTATTGCTTTCATTTCAAATATTACTATATTATTGTGTAGATGTCCTGAAGCAAAGGCTGGTTGTCTTTCTATCTCACCCACTGTAGTATGTACACAGTACCGTTATTTAAACGCTATATTTGCTATGCACTGATATTTCAGTAATTCTTATTTGAATATGTAATCTAGATACTTGTTTAATACATGAAGTGTATGACATATCATTGACGCCATCCTGTCTATTTGTTTGACCATCAGATTGATGGACCAGTACTGTGTAGATAATACGTTATTGGTTTGATGATTGAGCACCAGCCAAACGTCATTACCTCCCCCCCCACCCTCTCATCCTAATCCCTTCCTGCTCTCCTTTCCCCCTTGTTCCTAAATTTAATCTGAATGGCCTTAACATAAATTTTGAATCAACACAACAGGATTGGACAGGTGGTGATGACTCAGAGAGACTTGAGTCATACTGTGTGCCAAGATGTAAAGAATGCTTCTGCTGTATTCATTTAACCTTCATGGTTACCAGTATTTATTATCTTTTACTTGAACTGCCTACGTCTGACTAAAAATTTGTTGTCCTTCAATCAGAAAGATTTGCCCAAAGGGTACTTAAAAATCTGTGTGTGTGTGTGTGTGCGCGCGCGTGTGTGTGTGCGTGTGCGTGTGTGTGTGTGACATATTGTGGATCTCTCCTCCATCTTTTCAAAGATGGAGTTTGTTTACATCTACATTTGATGAATTGAAGTAAATGCAGGTGGGAGCTGAGGAGGGATGATCGCATCATTCTTACGATCAACGTGTTTAACTTGACATTAATGGGCTCTAAAAATAATGTCTTATAAGCCTTAACATCCTTTTAAAGGGGAAGGGTGTTTTCCCCAAACTGCAACCAAAGCAGGCTTCAAAAAGATGTGAATTAATGATTGAACTCCCAACCAGCTCCCTGTCAAAACGATGATTGAGCTTCATGTCAGAGAGAAGTTCTTCTTCCTGCTGATTCCAGAGCAGCTAGTGCTCTGTGATATCGCAGTAAGATAAGGGGCATTCATAAAATCAATTTCCACCAAGTCATATTGATTCATGTTGAAGATGAGATATGATACTTTCATGACCGCCACTATGAAATAACCAATGGGCAATATTAAATTTCCGTTGTGCCAGCTAAACAAGCAATCATAAACGCTCACGACTTGATGTTCACATGTGACTCTACCAAAGGCCTGACTGAGACCCTGCCCTTCCTCTTTTGTCCTCATTCCCTCGTCTTTCCTCACTCAAACTTGTCCTGCCACCCCGCCTCCATCTTGCTCCCCCATCCAGCCAAATCTGTGTGACTACTTAATCTCCTGTTATCTTAAGTAACTCCTTCATGAGAGATTTTGGTTTATTGTCAAGAGAATATATGAAAAATGAAAGCCGAAGACATTTATGGATGACAAGCAAATAACTTTTATAAAAAAATTACATAAAAAGAACATTAACAGTTCTGTTTGATGACTGATTTTTTTTTTTCATATGGGAATATGGACTCAGTGGATGGCTGGATTGTGCTGAGCATTAAACATTTCTGCTGCATTTTTGAAAAAATAAAAATATCAGTATTTTACAATTTATGAGCAATTTAAATGTCTTGCAGTTTATTTTGTTTATGCCCATGTACAGAAGTTTACAGGATGGTAAACTTCTGTGACAGTATTACATGTGACAGTATTATAGTATTACCTTAAACGTTAAAGCTCTTCTTTGTACTTTAATTTATTGGTAATTTGTGTTTGGTAATTGAAAAATTATATTCTCAACCAAGTGCTGAAATATATTTCCTGCTCCTGTCTATGCTATTGTCAAAGAAAGTAAAGTAGATCGTATTAGTTGTTTTTTACGCTGAGAAATGGATGAGAAGACTCGTCTCTCATGTGTGCATGAAGCTATAACCAGGAGACATTTTAATTAGCTTAGCATAATGAGTGGAGGCTGGGGGAGGTAGGTAGCATCGCTCTGTCTTAAGGTAACAAAACCACCTACCTGCAAGCCAACCAATTAACATTTTATGTCCCATCTATGCAGAAATTAAAATCTGCACTTTTATGGGCTTTTATTTACTGCCTTATCTCCCAGCTGGGAGCAGTGACTTATATTAGTTTTAGCCCATACACCATTTAAAACCACAATTTTTCATTTTTGTTTTTTGGTTTTCCATACAGTATTTTGATAAAACATTAATTACTGAACATTGAGATGCAAAATTTGCTACATGGTGATAAAGCGCATAGAGTATTATGACAACTATAACTTGCTCAGCACTGAAGTGATTCAGGTCATAAGAAATTGATTTATTATCTTTTTGGCTCAAAGTGAAAAGATTGATGATGGGTCCAAGCAGTAAATATGGAGTTGAAGTCAGTTATCTTAGCTCTCATCTCTGCTTCCAGTCTCTGTACAAACCTGAACTAGTTGTCAGGTCGCTACAGCTTCACATTTAGCATTACCAATGGTATCAATGTTCTTTTAGCTAAGCAGTCAGCAGCAAAGCCTTGTTCCCCAAGATGTTAAACAGTTCTTTTTAAATCTCTAGCTTTGGTCTGTAGAGCACATTTAAAGTCTGAAGCCAGTACTGCAGCAAAATACAGAGATATTGCTATAAATCATCGTGGCGCTATAGCAGCCCCTGCCAGCTGGCCAAGGAGACCCTGTGAAATGTGAAGGAACTAAATTTATGGCTGACTTCCAGAGCAGATTGATGTCTCCTCTACTGTGCACCTGCTTTAATCCTATTAACTAGCTATAAGTGCAGTTAATTTGATTTATGGCAGGTAACACATTAGTAAACACAACCTCAAGTCATGACCAGGTGTTTTGTCGTTTGCCTTCAACGTGTACACAAAGAGACCTGACAGGTCAGTCTCTCAGGACTGTACGATCTCTCTAACTTTGCCTTTTTAAATTAGGGTTTTTAGATCCGCAGCCAAAGGCGGATTAAATTTTACTGCATTAAAAGTCACTTGAATGCAGAAGTGTTTTTTTTTTTGTTTTGTTTTTTTTTAAATCATGGCAACTTGGGGTTGTTTCAGGAGTACATTTTTAACTTTTTAAAGAGTGCTGGTGTAAAATTTTGCCTGCTGCCTGCAGCTCAGCAATCATGTGTAACCGAGATTGTTACACAACAACATGTTTACGGATGACTTCATTCTATTTCTGACAAAATTTCATATCACCTATTAAGATTTTGAAGACTGTCCTGGAAATTTCATGTGTTTGTAGTCAAATAGTGAAATCATCAGTTCATAGCAACAATGCTAACATTTAACGGTTTTAACATTTTCTCTGTTTATCTTATCATATTAACAATAACTAAATTTAGTGATGCTAAAATTAACGCTACTACTAACAGGACACAATGGCTTCAGATTCATACATATTCACCTTGCTTCATATTACATCCAAGTCTGAAAGACTCTGACAGGGTGAGTTCCTCCTGCTGTCTTCAATCAGGTCCACTGATGGAATGAGCAGGGATGGTGGGAGGAAGATAAACCTGAATTAAGTATTTGAGTAATTTTAAAAGAGGGCTAGAAACAAAGCATGAATGATGAATAATAATGTGACATGGAGAGCGAGAGTAAATGAGATAATAATGTAAAGGAGAGCAAATAAAGACTGCACCGAAGGAGGAGAGGAGAAGAGAGGAGAGGAGGATAACTGATAAGGGGAGTGTGTTAAGGAATGGGACGCATCCTCCCCGGGTGTTTACTAGCTGGTAGGTTCTTTGTACTTAATCACTGCTGCAAAGACGGGCATGCAGGCACACACACACGCATGCACGCACGCACGCACACACACACACACACTTACAAACATTTTTACATGTGTGCTGAAATAGACACACACTGCGCAAAAGCTCATGTATGCTTCCTTCATGTTCACTTAAAACAGTAAAACAGTGCACACACACAAACACACAGTGCACACACACAAACACACACACACACACAAACACACACACACACACACACACACACACACACACACACACACACACACACACACTGAATCATTTCATCTGTGGCCTTCATCACTCTCGTCCTCTCTCTCTCTCTCTAGTGCTCTACCCTCCTCTTATCTCTTCACGCTCCCTTTCACCTCCCTCTCACCCTCTGCTCCTTGTTTTTTTTTTTTGCTTTACATATTTTGTTTTTCTTTGTCTCATTCTCTGATCCCGCTCACAATCTTTTACCCTGTTCTTTTGCTCTGTCTCCCCCCCCAATGCTGTCTGGTTTCCTCTTATCTAACAACCTTCAGATGATCTTCAAAGCGTCATTGCATCCGAGCACATGAGGTCGCTGCGTCTCCCCCCCCCACTCTTTTCTCATCTGCCTCTCGCTTTCTCTTCACTGCATTTTACTACCCTTATTTTTTGGCTGTCCCTTTCCTGTCTGATCTGCCTTCCTCCTCTTCTTCCTCCTCTCTCTTTCATCTCACACTCCATTTCTCCCCTCCTCTCTTACATTTATCTTTTCCTCATCTGGCCTCATCTCTTATGAAATTCAGTCCAATGTTGTATCTCCTCTCCTCTCCTCTCCTCTCCTCTCCTCTCCTCTCCTCTCCTCTCCTCTCCTCTCCTCTCCTCTCCTCTCCTCTCCTCTCCTCTCCTCTCCTCTCCTCTCCTCTCCTCTCCTCTCCTCTCTCTATGTCTCTTTCACATGCTCCTTGTCCTAACTCCATCATTTGCTCCTCTCTTTGCTCTTTCCATCCCTGCTGTCTTCCCTCTCTTCTCATCTAAAAAGCCACAGTCTGAAGGGATAGACCCCTTTGCCTGTCTGTGTGTGTTCATCTTGTTTTGCATGTGTCTACTTTTTTTTTTAAATGTGGGTGTGTTGTGCGGATGTTACACATCTAGCTTTCTTTCAGCCAGTCAAGAACCTTGCAGTGTCTTCACTCTAATTACTAGAGCGTGGGAAGCTCCAGTCTGTATTCTGCTTGTCTGTCTTACTTTTGACCACGTGTCGGTTATATTAGTGGAGCGTTCTGCGTACCTGTTTATCCTTATGCTGCATCCATCTGTCTCTCTAACTGTACGCCAGACTTTTTCTTGATGTAGGGAAGACAACATAATTCAGTATTCTGTGATGCGTTGCATGTAAGTGTACAAACAATGGCAGTAACGTAGTTGGTCCAGCTGAGGTCAGCATTGTTCCTGATAAATTAAGAGCGGGAAAACATGCCTGGAGGAGAGAATGAGGGCATGTTCCACATTTTAAAAGCCCTGATCTGCTGTTTATTTCAAGGCATAGTAATTGTGAGATCACAGACATGTTGGTTCATGGAATATGGGAGGTGTTTTTGTTCAATGTTTTTTAACATTTATGTGGGCTATTACCGGTTATGTGGGCAGCCTGTTTACCTGCTTTTTTACAAAGGAATCATGAGACACAGTTGGGGTCTGTTGTTTTGAGCATTTTGGTGGCAATAAACTCTCCTTTGTTCCAAAACTGATGTAGTGGTGCATTCGGGGTCCAATTGGTTTTTGCAGTATAGCGCATGTCAATTTTTTGTGAGGCAGCTGGTTAAAAAGTACAGTATAGAGAGAATTCTGAGTTACAACAAAATATACAACGGTAAACATGCCTCTATACAGATAAAATCAACAGACACATTTTCATTCCGGGTTCCGGGTTCGAGTCCCGCTCTGTGCGGAGTTTGCATGTTTTCCCTGTGTCTGCGTGGGTTCTCTCCAGGTTCTCCGGCTTCCTCCCACCTCCAAAAACATTCACTTCAGGTTAATTGGCCGGTCCCAAATTGACCAAAGGAATGAGTGTGTGTGTCTGCGTGTTTGTGTCTCTGTGTGGCTCTGCGGTGTACTGTTTCCCCTGCCTAACACCCTAAGACCAGCTGGGCTAGGCTCCAGCTCCCCGTGACCCGCTACAGTGGATGAAGCAGGTTGAGAAAATGAATGAATGAATGAATTTTCATACACTATGAACAGATCATCCACTGAGATGCTAAAACCTGGCCCTCGCTCTGCTTCGTTTCTCCAAGGAGGAGTGGGTAACATTCCCAGGCTTTCCTGCTGCTTTGTGTGTGTGTGTGTGTGTGTGTGTGTGTGTGTGTGTGTGTGTGTGTGTGTGTGTTTGTGTAGGTGTGCATCACTCACATGAACCATCGTTATCTGCTGTTTGTGTGTGTGTGTGTGTGTGTTTGTGTGTGTGTGTGCACGCGCACTGACCTCAAATCCAGACAGTGTGATAAACAGATGAAAATAGAGAGAGTGTGTGTTTTTTTTGGCGTGTCATATCGCTCAGACAGGAAGGAAGTTTGGATTTTCCGCTGTGACTTTCCTCACTGTAAAAACTGTTACCCACACACACACACACACACACACACACACACACACACACACACACACACACACACACACACACACACACACACACACACACACAGATTGGGCCTATTACTGGGGTGTGATTCCATCAGGGTACAATCTAATCATCTCACACCCTCTGACCTCCTTGTTCCTCCTGGTTGTTCCGTTGCTGCTAGAAGCTAAACTCATTTCTTTGTAATTCTTCAGCTAAATGTCTCAGCTCTCACGCTGCTTATTTTGTCAGGAGGTTTCCACAAAGAACCTAATTGGTGTTGCAATGTGACCTCCACCATCACATTGAAGCCCACTGCGCTCTAAGGTTGTCTGGCTGCTCGTGTTTGTTAAGAAAGCCGGACACGTCTACATTCCCCTGGGCATCATTTTGTTCATTCTCTAGTTTGAATGAATCTATATTTAAAATGAGATAAATTTCTGTGTATAGTAAATTAATGCAAAAATGTCCTCCTATTGTCACATCCTGCCATCAGTCCATTCAGAAGTGTCGTGTTTGCTGCTCCCTAGAACACATCTGTCTCTGGATCAGCAGTCATGCCTTTTGACTTGAATCATTTGTGTCACCAACAACAACAAACTTCATATTTGTGAGACAGCTCATGGTATTCAAACCCAAATGGATGCAGCAGTAGAGAATGAAATCATGGCGTTTTCGCTCAGCAGGATAGCAAACACTTGTTGAGCCGTTCATTAGCGGGTTGTGAACTGTTGATGATCTCCATTATTGCCGTCATCTCTTCCTTCTGGTGGTTCTCTTTGGTCACACAGTCGGTGCTGACCAATGACAACAGTCCCAACACATACGTACTTGCAAAAAGCCGCATGTTTTCTAATTGGACTCATGCTGGTTGCACGACCATGAGATGAAACGATCACAGATTTGTTTCGACTCAACTTTAAAAAGTCTGATTTGTGTGACTTTGAGACAAAAAAAAATGTTTTTTTAATTGACTCACTTCAGCCACTTAATGTGAATGTAGCCTGGTTACCAGACCACTTCCTGTTTTTAAGACTTTCATAGGAAAGAGTAAAACCAGTAGGCCGTCTTAACTTTACACCCACATGTTTGCCATGTGTATGTTCAGATTGTTTCCCCAAAATAAAGTTCAACCCTTAAACCAATGTCTGCCCATACATAGTTGTTGTTCTGTACAACATGAACATTTAGACAAAAAATTTTAAAAAATGAAGTTGAGATGTTCTGTATTTAGATATTTTTAATAATATGACACTACACAGGCAATACTGAGGTATCAACACTTCTTTAGGAGTTCGTTCACTTCCTTTTAAACACTTGTATTTCTGTCGTGAGACCCCATAAGTTGCTGCCAGGTGTTCTTGCTGTACATATACTGTACAAACAAATGTTTGAAGAAATCGTACCAATTCCATTTCTATTATCCACATCAGACAAATAAGATATTTAACAAGCTGGAGACCTTAATTCTAAAATTTATTGTTTATTTTACCATTAGATGAAAGTTGCACATCTTTTGTCAAGCACATTCTGAATGCAACCATTTTTTTTTTTAAATTCTTGCAGAACCGTTACTAATCGCTCACCCTCTTGAGAAGTTTTTGTCACCTCCTCCAACAGTATTCCCTCATTATCCATCCGGGACGGGGAGCTGCTCAGACAGGACTGTTTTAGACAAATGGCTCCGCTTATCCAGTCTGGTCAGGCACAGACAGATGAGACAGAATCACTTAGCCAACTAGCCAGGTACTGTCTGTGTTCTGTTTCAAGGGACAGATTCGCGACCCACCCCCCCCATAGTTTGCTGAGACTCATGGATTCCTAATTTTATCTGTCCTGCTCCAGACCTGAAAGCAGACATCCACCATGCCCTGTATATTTATGTAGCTGAATATGCAATGCTTTAGGCTAACAGCTGGGAGGGATAGATAACTACCTGGATGAGTGTTTGTGTGTGTGTCACAGTACGCATGCAAATTCTCTCAATATTCTCTTCGCACCGAATGTGTTGTTAGATAAGCTGATTATAACTGAACACACTCCCGTTTGACCTTGAGATGGTGCAAAGTTTTTTTTTTTAGTTAAAGCGAACAAACAGCCCTCAGCTGCTGAGACGATAAGTCGACCTGACAGCGATCAAACCATGAGCTGTCTGATCACAGGCTTAACATCAAAAGGCTCAAAAAACCAAAACCAAATGTGGGTTTAGTCTTCTTTTGTCTGTATTAAGAAAAAGCACTGACATGAAGGAGAACATCGGGATGCACGTCACAATAAGGAACAAAAACGAATGAACAAAAAACATAGAAAAAACACAGACAGGAGTTGATTTTAGAGATGGTTAAAAAACTTTTAGGAGGTTGGGAAGATTGACGAATGTATCAGCTGATAAAACATTTTTGTTGAAATCAAAAATTGGACTAAAAAAGCCACTTATGCTTTCACTCTGTACAGTAAAACACCCCCACTGTTTAAACGTGGGGTCAGAAATGACACAAAGAAAATGCAAATATTTCCATCTGACATGATGACATAACTGAACTACGACAGGATTGTAAAAGTTTGTACTGTATGCATGTTTTATAACCCTATATGAACAAACAGTTGAAGTTATTGATGGGGGGATTTATTGGGCCCCACTCCTCCCTTCCACATCCTCTTTTTCAGAGGTGTAGAAACCTCTTCATATTTTGTTTGACCTCATGATGTGTTTGACCTCATGAGGTAAAATTTAATTAAAGTTAAATAGGACATCATTTTTTTGATCTAATTAGATCCAACAAGTGTTTCCTGATGCAGTTTTTCATTTTTTGGCAGCACCAGAAATGCTGAACGAGTTTGAATCTGGTGTACTTCATTATCCACAAATTGAAACACCATGTCAATAAACTTAATGATCTTCTTTTCAGTGCTTACAGAAGATGAGGGGGGGTGAGCGAGCGCAGCTTTGTTGACACTGCTGAGAAGCCAATTTGTATTCTGGTCTTTAGTTTTGATGTTGATGCCGATATAACTTCTGACCAGTGAACCAGAATGCTAATAGTCTGAGCAAACCCAGTGAAGCTACAGTTTCTCAATTAGAGACAAGGTGACATTTGTCTCCAGTGTAGCTCCACTTTGTGATTTGGCAGATAAGAGTAGTGAATAATTGTGCACTCTAAAACTTAATCACACAGCCTTACGTGCTTGTCTATGCCTTAATACTAGTGTGTATTTATTTTACTTTACTGTACTCGTTCATGGGTTTGAATGAGACACAGGAGAGACAAAAACTCCAAAGTGAATCTTAAAGAAAAACTAACAATGAAAAACGACAGAACACCAGTGCACGCCTGTCTGTGTGTGTTTGTGTGTGTGTGTGTGTATGTGTGTGTGTGTGTTTATTAAAGACATTTCAGAGTAATGGTATCTTTACAGATGTCAGGGGTCAAATCCTTCTGTCCTCTCCTGCAAAGGTCAAACTCATATTCTGCTTGTTGTTTGATGTTGAGCCCCCCCCCCCACCCCTCCCTCACCTACTCCTGTTACCTTTACCACAGCACACACACAGAATTTTTCATCTCCCATGTAGCTGCCTTCCTCGCTCCCTCTGACATTTTTGTTGTTTCTCCTCCATTCTTTCTGCCCGACTTGCCTGCTTTATTGCCCGGTCGCTCCTTCTACCCTTTTAAAGTGCATCTGTCCTGGCCCGTGTTTGCTCTGAAGGAACTCGGGATTGAATTGAGCTAAAAGCCTCTTTTGTGCAACATGTTGAAAGCTCAAAATTGTAATGTCAAGACTGTCTGCTGACCTTCAGTAACATCTGTTTGCCTAACAACAAATTGACTGTTTGGTTTTTTTTTTTGTTCCGTAGAAGCAGAATGTGTCACCGGCACATTACATACAGTAGATTATTGCATGGCCAATTACTCTATGCAGCTCTATTATCTTTCTTTCTCGTTTCACCTCTCTGTTTTTTTCTGATCTCCCACACACAGGCAACCAAACCTGAACAATTTATCAGCAGAGACAAGACCATGGGCTGGAAACAGGTGTGTTTGTAAGCAGGTTGTGAATCACCTTTTTATTATTATTATTTTTTTGTATTAGAGGCTGTGTTTTTAGTTTTACCTCTGATATTACAGACTCCTAAATTAAAACTGCTACCTCTATTTCAAAAAACATAAAAAAAAAGCTGTGTTCCTTCGTGTGCAGTGTATGTGTCCCAGCATGCATTTCACTTTTGTCTGTTATAACTTAGTGTGACTGGATCTAAGCTAATAACATATATGGTTTACATCATCTCTTCGTAAATATGTGTGCATGCAATGATTACAGTAATGGAATAACCATGAGTCCAGACATGCAGCTCCTCCTTCAGCAAAATGGAATAACTGTACGTGGATATTTTACATCTGAAACAGTTGACTCTTTTGTGTTTAACTCTGCTTTCAGACTCAAGGGTGGGTTGACATCCGCTGCCCGGAGAAACACAACAATACTGTGCCAGGAAGCCTTGTCTCAAACAGGAATCATTGACCTGCTTAGAATAATCACCTTTCATCTGAGTTCCACTTTCAGCACATTAGAATTTCATCTCAGAGTTCTAATTTACTCTGCCGGGGAAAATAAAAACTGCAGTATTTTAGCTTGAGGAGGTTTCTTGTGCAGAACAACATACTTTTATGCATTTCTGTAAACAAGGTTTTCACACAACTCTATAGACTACACAGCATGCCATGGGAATACATGGTATGCTGTGTAGTGCAGAGTTACTGTATGCAAATAACTATTCAGTTTCAAGTAACTATATAGACTCTATTTATCTCATATCCCAGAATCCTTAGGTTAAACTGCCTTTATGGCAACACAGGAGCAGCTTTTATTTTCATTGCTATGGTAACCCTTATGATTTATGGAAGCACTGTGACTGTAACCTTGGCCTTGGTTTACTGTACAACTTACCTCCAGATGGTTTCCACCAGAGGAAATAGTAACTGAGAGGACATGACAGTTTTGGATGCACTTTTATGAATGATAAAATTATGAATGCGGGTAGTGGGCAGCAAGGATCATGCAATCATGGTGACCAGGGTAGTTTCAGATCTAACATGACGTACACTACGAGTCATCAGCTATTGGTTATAACAAGATTATCTATCTTTTCACTTTTCAAAACAAAAAATAAAAATGGAATCAGTTTTTTTTCCAAGCCTTTGCCTGCTGTTTTAGTTTTTCATGAAATATGGACAATCTTTGACCTCCACACTTCCTGACGTGTGATGGACTTCCTCAATGTCAGTTTAATGGTTGCTTCAGGTCAAAGTTCAGGAGTGAAAAGTGATGCTACAGCAAAGACTACATGTAAGCCATCGTCTGTCAGTCAGTCAGTCAGTCAGTCAGTCAGTCAGTCAGTCAGTCAGTCAGTCAGTCTGTCTGTCTGTCTTTCTGTCTGTCTGTCTGTCATTCTCCCTTCTATCAACCTGAGGGAACGTGTGTGTTTTTGCAGTGTGGGGCTGGTTCATGTCTGTGAACATGTGCTTTCTAATTGAATTACACACTATCCCAGTGTAATCATAATTCATCCATTCACATTTAAAGAGGTACTGACCATTCAAAACAAGTTGGTCAGTTTCCTCTGTCTCTAAATTGTGCCAAGGAAGTGAGCATTGTAACGGACTTTTTGTGACAGTTTTCCGCCGTGAAACATTTTTTCTTAAGTTATTTTTATGTAATTTAATCCAATTGGCATCAAGCAAACAGATATTGGGTGCAAGAAGAGAACTAGTAATTAGATTTGGGTTCAGCATCAGTTTGTGCTGGTCAATGTGTTGGTGATCAGGATGTTAATGGAAACTGAATAAATATCAGCTTCTGTCCCACCAGCTCCAGTCCAACACACACAGAGTTCATCCAGTCATGGTTTGTCTATTTCTTCTGAATTTGTTCCTCAATTAAAATAATCTAAAAATGGTATTATCGTTTTGAATACAGGCCTGAACAACTCACAACATTCAACCAATATCTTAGATGGAAGACGGTCAACACTGGCAGTAATTTTCAGCAATTTAAAAAGTGGAGGTCTCAGTTGATGAGGTTGAAAAGAAAAGAAAAATAAAAGGATCATGTGTGGATTGCCTGTGCTTGTGTGTGTGTGTGTGTGTGTGTGTGTGTGTGTGTGTGTGTGTGTGTGTGTGTGTGTGTGTGTGTGTCTCCTGCTGTTTTAAAGTGTTTCCTTCTGTCAGTAATTATGGCATTCAGCATATGTTCAGGAAGACCATCTTTACACATTCAGTCATAATAGAGGTCAAGCAAATGATGTCATGGTCAGCCGTCACCATGGTTACAACATCTGTGGCAGCACAACATTTGCTTCCAGCTCAAATTCGGTGAAAGCAAACAAACAAAGGTGCTGTTGCGTAAATCTGACTCACCTATCAGACGACGCAGCCTTTTCCATGGTTGAAAAAGAGCTGCGTTGTTGGCTATTTCACCACAATACATATGACATGATATGAGCCAATTATGCTGCTGATGTGAAACTTATCTTTTTCTCCTGTCTATCCTCTCCGCTATCGTTAGCTTTAATTTGATCACGGTGCTATCTGAATCCTCTTCCACCCGGTTCACCAACATAGTGGGTCATGGAAGGAGCGTCCATTTTGCAACCCCGGGAGTATTGACGAGATCGGCGAGATCAACAAGATCGACTAGATACTGCAAATCCTTCCACCACTACAAGCAACAGCCACAAGTTACAAGCTACAAGACGGCCACAAAGCTGCAAGCTACAAGCCACAAAACCACAGAGCACCATGACTGGAGATAGACACAGAGGCTGATGCTGGACACAAGGGACTTCCTCAAGACCAGCATTGTCTGTCATATCTGCGAACATTGAAGGGTTCTCCTCTGCAAAACAAACCATCCTGGCTGAACTGTGCAGCAAGCAACACTGCAACATTCTCTTCCTGCAAGAGACTCACAGAGGGATCGAAAACAACCGCCCCACCATACCAGGAATGGTCCTGGCCACCGAGTGACCTCACCAGCAGTACGGCAGTGTTCTTCTTCTTCTTTTCCTTTCGGCTTTTCCCTTCAGGGGTCGCCACAGCGAATCAATTGCCTCCATCTAATCCTGTCCTTTGCATCCTCTTCACTCACACCAACTACCTTGTGAAAACAGGCTTAGCTATAGAAAACACCGATGTGTCAGATGACCATGACATTGAAGTCTCATCTGTAGAGCTAATCAATGTTGTAGTAACATCTGTCTACAAACCACCACCTGTAGACTTTATGTTTCCCCAGCCAATCCCCAAAGTACACAGGAAACCACAGATCATTATTGGTGACTTCAACAGCCACAGTACCCAGTGGGGCTACCCTAAAACGAATAAAGATGGAGAAGCAGTAGAGGACTGGATAGACTCCAACCAACTAAGTCTCATCCATGACCCCAAGCTACCACACTCGTTTTTCAGTGCCCGCTGGAAACGTGGCTACAACCCAGATCTCCTCATGATCACAAGTAACATCACTGGACTGTGTAAAAAGACTGTGCTGGACCCTATGCCATCAAGCCAACACCGTCCCATTGGGATCCTAATCAACGCGGCTGTAGTTCCAACCATCGTGCCCTTCAAAAGGCGCTTCAACTACAAGAAAGCAAACTGGAAAGGCTTCACCAACGAGCTGGAAGAGAAGATCGAAACATAATACCGAGTAGCAAGAACTACTATCAATTTTCTACCCTGGTGCTGAAAACTGCTCAGAAACATATCCCACAAGATTGTAGAGTTGAATACATACCTGGACTTTCAAGGACTGTGCTGGACTCTATGACGACTACGTCAACATGTTTGAAACCGATCCCTTCTCAGATGAAACCACTGCCCAAGGTGAGAAGGTGATGGAAAGCATTGCACAAGAGCGAAGCAAGACCTGGAATGCTCTCATTGAGTCCACAGACATGTCCAAAAACAGCAAGAAAGCATGGACACTTATTCACAAACTCCGAGGGGACCCCAAAGCAGCTCCTGAGCACCCAAAAGTCACTGCTAACCAAGTTGCTAACCAATTGCTCGAAAGTGTTAAGTGTAAAAAGAGAGGTAAAAAGACCAAGCTAAATTGCAAGAAATACATCAAGGACCCGACTTTTACAAGACCGCTCACTATGGAAGAGCTGGAAGAGGGTATCACTCCACTCAAACAAGGAAAAGCAATAGGACTAGATAAAATCGCAACTGAATAGGTCAAGCACTTCAGTCACAAAGCAAAGACATGGCTTCTACAACTATACAATGAGTGCTTAACAACACACAAGTTCCCAAACATCTGGAAGAAAGCCCACTGCTGAAACCCGGCAAAGATCCATCCACTCCCAAGAACTTCAGACCAATCTCACTTTTGAGCCACACACCTATAAGCTCTTTGAACGTCTGATCCTCAACAGAATTGGTTCCTACATCGACAAACATCTCATCCCTGAACAAGTAGGTTTTCGCCATGGCAAGTCAACAACTAGCCAAGTAATCAACCTCACCCAGTACATCAAAGATGGTAATGAGGAAGGGATGGTAACCGGAGTGGTGTTTGTCGACCTCTCAGCTGCCTACAACACAATCAACCACAGACGTCTCCTCAGTAAGATCCTGGAGATTACAAGAGACATCTGTCTGGCCGAGCTTGATTGAAAGCATGCTTGAGAATAAGCACTTCTTTGTCGAGCTAGGAGGAAAGAAAAGCAGGTGGCGAAGACTCAAAAATGGCCTTCCACAGGGAAGTGTGCTTGCACCACTTCTCTTCAATGTCTACACCAACGACCAGCAAAAAAGTGCAGACACTCGTCACTTCATCTACGCAGAGGACCTTGGCATAGCCGCACAGGACACCGACTTCAAAGTTGTGGAAGACAGACTCTCCAATGCTCTGGCAGAGCAAACACCCTACTATGGAGAGAACCACCTACGTGCTAACCCATCTAAGACACAGGTGTGTGCCTTCCACCTTAGAAACCGTGAAGCAAAGCGACATCTGATGGTCAGCTGGTCAGGAACCCCCCTTGAACACTGTGAGCACCAAGTCTACTTAGGGGTAACCCTGGATAGAACCCTCTCTTTTAAGACTCATATAGAGAAAACTAAGTGCAAAGTGAGTGCAAGGAACAACATCATCCGCAAGCTCACTGGCACAACCTGGGGTGCCAACCCACAGACTCTGAAGTCAACTGCACTTGCCCTCTGCTACTTATCTGCAGAATATGCCTGCCCAGTATGGGAGCGAGCTGCCCATGCTAAGAAGCTGGATCCTGCCCTCAATGCTAGCTGTCGTCTCATCAAAGGCTGTCTGAAATCCACACCAACAGACCGTCTATACATCCTGGCAGGCATAGCCCCACCAGATATACGAAAAAACACAAGGAAAGAGCGTCAACAACAATCCACCAACCAAAGACACCCTCTCTTCGGCCATGTGCCAGCCAAAAGCCGCCTTAAATCCAGGAAAAACTTCCTGAAGAATGTTCAGCCCCTCGGAACACAAAGTATAGGCAGTGAAAGAGTCACTCAGTGGGAAGAAAGACTGAACAAGCTCCCACCAACAATAGCAATGGAGCTCAAGGCAAGCGAGGCACTCCCCCCTGGAGCAGACACCAACTACGCAGTGCGGAAATGCCTGAACAGAATAAGATCTGGTGCTGGACGTGCAAAAGCCACTCTCGCCAAATGGGGATACCTACATGACAGGGACACTGTGTGTGACTGTGGTACTGAACCACAAACTACAGTATGTAGCACCTCCTTACATGCCCTCTGCTGGAATAGCCTTGCACTGCATCGGACTTGGCAGAGTTTAACGAGAATGGACAGCAATGTGTTCAGTTGTGGCTGAACCACATCTAGCAAGCCTGTAACTGACTTTATGGTGGACACGATAAGAAGAAGAAGACCACCATAGTGCTGAGATTGAGTCCTTTCCTCATGACCTGTTGATCAACCATCATGAGTGAACCCATCAACGCTGCCACCAGAGTGGGGCTCCATCACACTGGTGTATCTTACAGTTTTTTCAACCCCAACACAGAGAAAATAGAGCACTTCACACCGATCTACAGATTGCTACAATGCCTCCCGCGTGGCGAAGGATCCTTCTCCTGGTGGAGGATGCTCTAAATAGTCTTAGGAGAAAAAACATTATTGATTTATATATACATTATGAAGCGTCCTGATCCCTCAGGTACACTGGGATAGTAAACAAGCTGAAGCAGCTTTTAGTTTCTGTTCTCCTCAACCATGGAACAAGCTTTCAGAGTACCTGTCAGTTCATTTAAACCACGTCTTAAAAAGACTTCTTTACTGCAGCAATTCAAGATGTGTCTCATCTGCTTTGAGTTATCTCTCTTATTGTGATCTATATGTATTTACTCATCTCTGCACTTTGCTTTTAGCATCATTGATTTGCCGTTTTTCAATATTCCAGTATCTAGTTTCAACAGTCCCACATGCTATTAACACATTTTTTCTCCTAATTAATTAAATTTTTTTATTAATTCTGTGAAGCACATTCCTTTCTACCTGAATGAATCTGTGTAAATAAACTTTACTTCCCTTCAAGAAAGAATCACCATATATGTATTTATTATACAAATAAAAATAAAAATTGATAATTTAAAACTGAAATCTCACCTGATTAAAAAGAGGAGCCTCTTTGTGACTTTGTGTGTTTTCATGCTGGGGAATGCTCCTCTGGTACCTGGGGATCAGTGATCAGCGTTATTACTAGCGGCAGCCACGGACAGCAGAACACTGCTCTCATTCATACTGAACAAGAGCGGTATGTGCAAGTGAGGTGTGATCTCACATACTAATACTTGCAGTGAGCCAGCTTATACTGATTCAGTGCGATAGACACAGCAGACATGTATTTACAAACCAAACTTAGGGCAGATCAGATGTCAAACATCAACCTTTATCAGGAATTATACAGCTGTTAGATCAGGGTGCTGATGTGAAATAGGTTTTCTTATTGGAACGTTCATCTTAGCTTGATGTTTGTTTATTCCTGCTCCTATTTGTTATTTATGCAGCAACAGACCTCATGTCAACAGTAGGACTTCAGCTGTGAAGATCTCATTTATTTTTGGCCACAAAGTAGTTTGTTCCAGATGAAAAAACCAAAAGATGACCAGATACGTGCAACATCATTAGTCTGCAGGAGTCAGCATTTTATCGGCAGATCATTTTGTGCTGACAAATGATGGTTGATCAGACTCTCCACAGGTTGCTACGGCTGCGAGTTACATAACTGCAAAGTCAACTCTTTCACTCCTCCACTCTTTGTCGGTTGTCATAGCAACTTTGATTTGATAGGAGAGATGTCTTTAGATTTTCAGTGGTTTTTGCCACCCTGATGTGAGTTTGTGTATGTGTGTGTGTGTGTGTGTGTGTGTGTGTGTGTGTGTGTGTGTGTGTGTGTGTGTGTGTGTGTGTGTGTGTGTGTGTGTGTGTGTGTGAGTGGGATTGATGAGTCCCTGTTTTTGTCTGTGGTAGCAGGTGGAAAGCAGTTTAAACTCACTCCGCTGCTGGAAATCTCCACTGTTTACTTGCTGATGAATGTTTCATGTGTGCTTGATGTTTCTTAAATCACAGTCAAGCCATTAATCTTTATTTATGTTCTCAGTTTTTTGCTCATTTTCCAGTCTAAAAAAAAAAAATCCACATCAGTCCTTTTGCTCTGGCTGTTCGTTGTTGAGCAGGTCTTTAATATAATGCTACAGAAACATAGATTTTAAACATTTTAGCTGCAACAGTTTTTTTTTTTAAAGAAACCATCCTGAGAGTAATCACAGGACATTTGATGATCTGGTTGTGATTCTGGTGCTTTGTCAGATTGGACATTCCTATCAGAAGAATTAGTGAAATCTAAACACGCTCTGGCTACAGGCAGTTTTCCGTTGCTTTTTTCAAAGGTCATTCCTTGAGAACAGATTTGAGGGAAGTGTGCTCTTTATCGGAGGGACAGGAGACTGTGAGTCAGTGGATGCTGAGCTTTGATGAGCTCATAAAACCAAGAGCAAAATCTGTTGAAGATTACTCAGATGTATTGGGTTTAATTTATCTCTTTGGGTCAAATCGAAGATTTGGCGCAAACACACGGCTAAGGATTCAAAATCTTTTGACCACCCATTTTGTCTAATTACAAAAAAAGTACATGTGTATGTAACTTTCTTACGTCTAAGGATAAAGGTAATGTAAATGACCTTGTGCAATTCTAGGTATCAAGCCTACAGTTGAGGATATAATTATGTGGGGTTTTTTTCATATTCTGGTTCCTGTTTATTGGTGATGAGTTTGCAAATGGAGAACGATGTTGTAATCCAAGACGCAATTTCGCACATTTTTCTTACATGAACACAAGTCTGAAACAGATCCTGTGTTCCTCCAAAAAAAAAACCCCCCAAAAAACCCCTCTCCCTGTTGATTAACATGTTTGTGGACAAGCTTGAGCTACCACCGATTCTCCACATGAAGAGAGAGAAATCCTGGAGAATTTCCTGTTTGTGGCGTTTGGTTTGCGTCGCGGCGGTAGCCTGTGAAGGTCTCTGTATGCGTTCAGCGGGTGTGTCTGTGCCCTGCTTGTGCACACTGTCATTATCTATACATGTGCACATGCTGGTGGCTATGTGAGTCCTTGTGCGTGCATTTTATGGAGGTTCTTGGGTTTAGGCTGACTCTCATTTATTTGTCTGTTCCTCTTTCAGTGCAAAATCTATGCGGTAACTGGATACACGTGTTATCAGAACCATCTATTGGGAAAAAAAGGAGACAACAAACACACACACACACACACACACACACACACACACACACACACACACACACACACACACACACACACACACACACACACACACACTCATACATATATAAAGTGGATTCTTTTCACAGCAGACAGACAACAGCAGTTTGGGTTTGAGACACACACAGACTAATATGGCAAACCAGAGAAAACAAATTTCTTTTCAGCATCACAATATTAAAAGAACAATATCTCATCCCATAATATCGCATATTTCATTTAGTCATGGAAAATGATTTACAGAAAGATCAGCAACAGGGAGTCTCTGGGGAGAATAGCTCTTCTTGTGGAGGGATTATTTAGGAATTAAGGAGAAGTAAATCTTTTGAAGAGTGGTAAGAAACTTTAGCATGGTCATATCTGAAGTGTAATGTGGTTTATATATGTAAACCTCACATAAAAAGATAGGTCTAGACACAAAGACGGTATATGGAATGAAGACAGCAGAAAAAAGAGACATGACATCCTCTGAACATGACATTTTTCTTAAATCTCTATTCCCTTTATTCTTAATCTCTTCATCTCTCTTACCCTTCATCTCTACATTTATTCTACCCATGCACCTCGACTTGACGAGTATTACACTGTCATTTAAGGAAGTGAAAAGGAAAGAAGGTTGGAGGGATAAAAGAGAAAAGATGTTTCATTCATTTAGTATTAGACTGCATCATCTCTCAGCAGACACACATAGAGAGCGAGTCAGAGTGTACCCAGAGGTCATGAGGGGAGCGTCAGATGTGATGCGATTATCACTGGATAAGGATAATCCTGCACGTGTGTGTGCATACTCATAGATCTGCACGTGTAAAGACACTTATAAGTGTGTGTGTGTGCATGTGTGTGTGTGTACCGAACCATATGTAAATATCCAAAAGCATATGCAAGATCCCAATAATCCCTCTGAAGTATTACAGCAACCTTATCTTTTACCCCTCTCCTCCAGATACTTCTCTTTTCTGTCGCTCTATCACGCTTTCTCTACTCAACCTCTTGCTGTGTCTTTCTTCAAGTTCTTGGTTTTTCTCTTACATGACATCTGAAGCTGCTTCCCTCTCAATAGCTCGCCAACATCAGACGATGGCAGGACTGCTGTGGGCTCTGGCTGTGAAATCCCCCGTCACATCAGATGATTTCAAACAGCATATCACTCTGTCCCGAATATCACAGAGCAGTGGAGATGCTTCATGAACTCTGCTTTTGGACATTACGGACATAAACTGTTTTTAGTTTAACATTTTGGTTTTGTATTTTATCGAGTATAAATGTAAGCATATAAACAGCTTTTAATTGACATATTTTTGGCCAAATTTATTAAAAAAAATGTTTTTGAGTAATCTTGCCTTATGAAACCTTTCATTTGAAATAAATGTTTTTCAGTGCATCAACATAAACCTTTAAGGAAAGCTTAATATATATATATTTTTTCTCTCTCTCTCTCTCTCTCTCTCTAGACACACACACACACACACACACACACAAACGCACGCACGCACGCACGCACGCACGCACGCACACAAACACGTAGAATGATAAAGAATCTATATCATTCACTTCCGCTAAGCCCTCCCATGTGAGTTTTAGTGGAATGAATATATGTCAGAATATCTCACTTAAACTGGATTAAATAGCAACTGTTTTTCTTCCAGTGTCAGGGGACTTGCGTTGACTACCATTAATCTGCTGCTCCTCATTTCAGAAAGCATTTATTTGCTGTGAGAGACTGCTGCCAAAGTGATCTGATGGATTGGATTGGTTGGTTTTTATACAGGTTGTAAAAGCAACACACCTCATCAACATCAAGCCTCCTTTGTTTTTCTGTTTGCCTCGTGTTTTGGTGGATAGGTAATAAACACACCATGCAGCATGAATAATTTTATGTGCATGTGGGTGTGTGGCACCAGTGACTTCACACCACATTGCTGAAGTTTTCCTCTCTCCACTCCAGCTGGTCAAAGATTGCACAGCACGCTCTCCACCAAAACACACACAAAACACACACACACACACACACACACACACACACACACACACACACACACACACACACACACACACACACACACACACACACACACACACACCGCCTGCTGACATTTAACATGTCTTGACTTCACTCACTACCACTCGCAAATTAAAATCTTCATCATGGAACCTGCAGAAAGGAAGCAAAGGCGGACACGTCACAAATGAAAAATCCTGGGGACTGCAGGAACAAAGTTTAAATTAATAAAATTTGCAGGTTTTAACCTATAAAACGTTGATTCTCTGTCCTGACTTCCTAAAATGGGCCCTTTGTTATATTATTGCAGTCTAACAAAAATATTCAGGTAGAAAAATTAGGTCACTTAGGAAAGCTGTGGGGCAAGTTTCTGAGTAAGACCATGTCCACACAAATGGATACATCTGGGAAGGCTGTTTATGTGTTGAATGCACTCCAAATGGTTCTCTCAAAGCCTGCCATACATACTGAAATGCAATAATTACAGAGAGCTCAAGGTACTCTAGCGAGAAAACAGACCTGAAGATGAAGGGCTGACCATTTCTGACTCAGTGTTCATGGTATCTGAACAGTCATAATTAAAGGTGGGAAAAATGGATGAGACACATGAGGTGATTTACATTTTCAGGCAGGTATTTGACTTATTTTTACACATCGATGGAAAAAAAGTGGAATCAAGAACTAGGAGTTCAGTCGAGCAAGTCCGTTTCATTAAGTCCAACCAGAATCCAATTATTATGCTAACCTGATATATGTCATGGACGTCTGTCAAGCTGTATATGTCTAATTGATAGAGATGCTTGGGACATAAATGAAGTTAAAAATTTTTTATCCAAGTTAATTCCTAATTTTATGGGTTCCTCCTTCGCACTTATAAAGTCTTTTTTTTTGGTCATCCTGCTAAGAAGAAACAGTGACTATTAAAAACATAAGCTCCTTTGCAGTAAATAAAACAGTCATTCCAATCCTGCTTCTCGTCTCACCTCTGCATTGCTGGCTGACTGTGTCATGAAACGTTGGAAAACGTTGGATTTTTTTCGTGTCTGGAAATGTCAAACGCAGCTCCTTTAATCTAAAATCAGAACAATTTTTGGCAGTCTTACACTGATTTATTTTCTCAACATGTCTTCAAAAATGCTCACGTTTATGTATTGCTAGCATTATCATTTTCTTTATCAGGCTCTTCATCGCTTTAGGTTTATTATCATGTGCCGATCAGCATTAAACACAAAGTCCAATGAGAACAGATGCAGAGATGGTCATTTTTAGTAGGTACCCGATGAAAATTAGACATTTTTAAAGATTGTCCTGATGGTTGTGCGAGAAGAATTGCTGTGAGCTCGGATATTTATTACTTCATGATCTCAGTTTGAATAAATGTAGCTTTGAGAAGAAAATGAAGAAGACATTTAAGTCTCTTATGATATCATTCATAACGCGTTCATAACAACAGATGGGAGGCATCTTCCCATGTCATCCAGCAGCCATTTGCCTTGTTGTGTCTTTATGTAGGCTTTTACAAAAGAGCCTGTTGTCCTCTTAGTGTTGTGTGTGTGTGTATAAGTGTGTTAATGAGGCAGCCTTCCTGTGTTGTTTGCCTGATGATTAGCTAAGCTACAAGTTAACAGCTTTTACTGAGGTTTTACCGTGGTGTTTAGGTGTGTGTGTGTGAGTATGCGTGTGCATTTGTGTGTGCATTTGTATGTTTGTCTGGAGCCAAGGAAAGCTTCCCCAGGGCGTCAGACTTCTCGTTAACCTTCCCTTTATTTTTCCGTTGCTTTCTTTCCTCTCTCTGCCCAATCCAACATTCCTCAGTGCCTCCTCTCCACGCTCTAACGTTCACATCAAAGAATTATTCTGTACAGTCACTTATTCATTCATGACAGAGATTAGCTTCAACTGTGCTCAAGTCATTCCTCCTATGTCTAATATTTTAAAGCACACAGAGAGATAGAAAAAAAGGAAAATTACCAGTACCATCGCTATTCAAGTTTTTAGTTAGGTTTATGTTTAATCTGGATGTATGAGACTATATTTTACTAAAAGTCAACATTGTTTCTTCCAAATTGGTAATATTTTCCGTTGTGTCTCTTCTTTTTGTTTTTATGTTAGCAGGATTGCACAAAAATTTATAAAAAGTACGACAAATATTTTGAGGATTGGGTCTGTGCCAACAGGAAAACCACTGAACTGCCTGAACTACCAGGTTTTTATTATAAAGCTAGATGGGTTGTCAAATAGCAAGGAAGAACTAGTCGCATTCAGAACCAACCAACCAGCAAACCAACAAACCAACCAATCTACCAACGAACAAAACAATCAACTGACTGACCAAGTCTGATAGTAAAAAAAAAATCAGAAACAGGAAGTCATACATATTCATAAATATTAAAAATATGTTTTCTACTTTTTTGCTGACAGCTTCATCTGATTGCAAATCACAAATATGTCTTGCACTTAAGGGAAACAAACAAGGATCCTCATCCAGGTCCTGGTCTGACAGAAAAGCTCATGAACTCTGTGCTGTCCTGAGGCCCATCCTCCTCCACATATAATCAAAACCTATTTATTAGGTCTTGAGATTCTATCCACATAACCAGACAGACAAATACACAAATCCGCAAAACCTCTGCCTGACTACTGGCAGGGGGATAACAGATTCAAACACCAGGCAGATCAAGATCTTCATGGTTGTGCTCATGGGAAATGCAGTCTTTATTCAGGTAATCATCCGCAGGTGCTGGATTTCGAGTGACAGTACATGAAATGGTTGCTTTTAAATGCACAAAAAAAGCACAAATATTAATTCTGCCTGAAAGGAGAGCAGCATTAACTTTCTAAGGCATAGTGGTAAGTATAAGGAATAAATTCAGATGTTTTCACCCCATCAGTTTCCCTGTACTGAGAGTCCCCTCAAGCAGAGCAATAGAGCCACCGCCAAAATGAGAGAATCCTCTTTACTGTCTTTTATCGCTCTTTCTCTCCCTGCCCTTCTGTTCCTCACATGCTCCATTTAACCCCCCCCCCCCACCCCTTCACTGCTTCTGTCTGTGTCAGTCTCTCTCTTCCTGTCGCTGTCAGAAGAGAATGACAACCATCTGCAGCCCTCCTGCACCCTGACATCTGGAGACAGGCCGAGACACAATGACAAGAACACACACACACCCACGCACACACACACACACACACACACACACACACACACACACACACACACACACACACACACAGAATCAGATATAGGGCCGAATAGAATAAAAACAAGCAAAGCACATGTATTGAAGTGATGCTGCTCAGAATATTGATTATTTTCCAAACACAAACAATGAATCAATAAGTTATTAAGGCATGGAGACATTTTGATGAGAACTCTGAGATCCTTACTTCAGAATCTCATTTGCAGAACTACCTGTGCATCTGACAAGGATGAGATGTTATTTATTTATATTTCTTTCAAATAATTACATCTTGCGTCTTCATTATTCTCTGCAGCAGAGCGCAGATTAATTAACATCACTACAAAAGTGGCAAACAGCTATTTTTCATCTGGAGTTGCTTACAGAGTAACGCTGAAGGAAAATTTAAAATTTAAATGGTTTTTATGATAAGAAATGATGCAGAGCAATCCACCACGGAGTGTTTAGGTTTACTCTATTGGATGTCTCACCTGTATTACCCAGTTCCCATTTTTGAAATGTACTTTTCATTGTAGATAATTTTACGTACATAAAATTTAGACGAGCACTCACATATTTTGGTTGGCATGGCAACAAAACCTGTCAGAGGCTTCTTGTCTCATCCAAGAAGCCTCTTCAGTTCTGAAAGTCATGTTGCCTTGAACTTCGCCCAAGTGCAGCACATGCCAGAATGATAGATGAACAACTTTTGTCTGTACTAATTAGAAGCACAATCTCTTGAAGTGTATGAAGGATAGCATTTCCACCAGAGTGAGTTTAATCAGCTTCCTTCATCTCAGTCACACTCAGAGCTAATTCAAAGGACAAGCTCTTGTACAAGATGAAGGATCATATTTCTACCGGAACAGAATTAAGTTGACTTTTTCATCCCCTTAATAGCTGAAATGCCCTAGAAGTCATTCAAACAAATGAATTGTTTGCAAATGTTCACTGTGCTTTAGAAGAACAAAGTCAAACAGCCTTAATGTATTCTTCCAAACTTTGTTACATTCACAGGCTCCCATGAGAAACATTTTATTTTCTGTGACGGTGGCGGCATCGGCCACTTGATCTCGTATATCTGTGATCTATGATGAAATATTGAACATTTACACTTACATTTTATAATATTCATAGCCCCTAGAACATGAACCATAACCTTTTCGTGACCCCATGACTTTTATTGAGGCTATACTGAGGCTTACATTTGAGAGTTGGGACTAAATGTAAGTGTTGAAGTGATGTGATTTGGTTCAGACACTCTTGGGGTTCTCTCTGGGTTCTCTAGCAAAACAAAACACACCAAAAACATGCACTCAAAGAATGAATGAATAAATGAATCAATGAATCAATGAATCTATCTATCTATCTATCTATCTATCTATCTATCTATCTATCTATCTATCTATCTATCTATCTATCTATCTATCTATCTATCTATCTATCTATCTATCTATCTATCTATCATCCATCCATCCATCCATCCATCCATCCATCCATCCATCCATCCATCCATCCATCCATCCATCCATCCATTACACCCACGCATGCACGCACGCACTCACTCACTCACCCACACACACACACGCACGCATGCACACACACACATACAAACACACACACAAACACAGTCCCATCAGGCCAAGCTGCATGTCCATGTATGTGAGCATTTTAACAGTTCCTTTACGACAATGCTGCCATTTTTTACTTTTGTTTGACATATTATTCAAAGTGGGGTCACTTCCACTGTGAATGAAGGACAGCAGGGCTGCTCATTCTTTCCCATTGTGTTTTTGTTCTATTAAAATAGTTTCAACTAGAGCTCATTCCTCAACCAACGCCTTTGTGACTAAAACTTGAACAATAAGGGGATAGCCTTCACATGTATTCATCAGCATTTGGGCCTCTGAAAGAGAGAATGTGCAGAATACATCTTGTATCATCAGGAGGAACTCATGAGTTGAACCGGGGGCACGCACACACACTATTGATGATGTCGCCAAGATAGCATCATGAGAGTCAGATTCGCTTTGTGCTAAATTAAGTAAAGACTACTTAATTCCTTGATCCAGGAGACCTACTCTTAGTACGTATACTCATGTGTTTATCATCAGTAGTTTATGAGTTATCAACAAAAATATGGTTTTCTATAATAGCAAATCTGTTTTTCATCTAGATATAATTTTGTTTCATATGAAATCCATTTAAATGTATCTGCATTATATCAGCTACATTTTGATGCCAAAGTATTGTCTCTATCCTTCACCTTTATTGTGCTGTGACCCATTACACATCGCCTCCCTTTCAAATACATACTGTATGCATTCTGATCAGTCTGTTATACAATATTTTTTGCACGATTTTAGGAAACATTAAATGTTCCATGTCTTGAAATGTGAATCAAAACATTTCCAGGATTAAGATCTGTAACTAGATCCATCTCAAAATCTAAGTAACCCTTCCTTGGGTCAGGGTCCACCTTCACACAACACCAGAGGACTAATTCAGATATCCCATGGACAGACAAACAAATAAACAAACAGACAAAGCAAACCCTGGTATCTCAATCTAGAGGGTCTAGAGTGGAATAAAGATTATTGCGTAGTGATGACAGTGCTAGTCGTGTATTATGCAATAGGTGAATTACTTCCGTGCAACAGCAAAATTAGTTTAAATCTTCAACATGTTTCAGGCCAACTTTCACCATTGCATGACAAGTTTTAGATGTTTGTGTGAAGGGTCAATGAAAAAGTGTCTTTCACTGAGATTCTTAATTCTGTCAGTGTGACCCGCAGGGCAGAGAACGCGTCAGCTATGGTGCCTTTGTACATGCCGGGTGTACACATGAAAATGAAAAAGAGGAAAAAATTACTGCTATTATCCTCAATAAATACATCATTTATGTTGCTGTCTTCTGTTTAGCTGTCTGAGTCGTGTATGTAAGATATAAGTGAGACACAGTACGTACAGTTATTACCAGTCAGAGGTGTTCTCTGGCTGATCAGCTATTTTTTTGTTACGCCTAAGCTAAATTATGAGAGCAATTTGTCAAACTATTTCTTTTCAGTTTATATATCTCTTCCACTCAGCCTCAAATTCAAACCTCTGATGTTTGACATCTAGTTTAAAGTGTTTTAGTTCTGTTATTTTCAAAGACTCCAAAAACAGGCTTAAAACAGCATGTGTCCTATCTGCAGACTTTGGTAGAGTTAATTTAACATTCTAGACATATGGCTAGAGTTTAGAATCTGTGTAAATTACTTGCCAGGAAGGTTGTGGTCAAACCAAATGACCTGTTTTTATAGGTGGTCATATATTCAGCACTGAATTCCTGGCTCAACAGAAGAGATTTCAGTACAGAGAGAGAGTATTATGATTGGAGCGTCAATTAAGAACCACATTTCATTAATTTAAAGTAAAACATTTTACCCTTACGGAGCAAACATACTTCTACTGTATGTCCAACTAAAGAGACACTAGAAGAAGCTTGCATAAATGTGTTTTAACAAGATTGCATCCAATTATGTCATTCCAGTGCTGATTACAGACTTTTTTCTCTTTCCGGAGTCTTGAATCTCAGGTTAGCTAAATTAGTTCAAGAAATCCTGTACTTTGACTTTAGCCTCAGGCTATGTGAACTACACAAAACTAGACCAGTGGGGACCAGAGGGAGACAAGAAAACCTTTAAAAGCCTCAAATGTTTGAGCTACTTAGGCCAACAGCTTACTCACACCTCCATATGAATGGACTTTATGGACCTGAACACTAAACTGCAGCAATTGGAGTAATTGGCTGTGTAAATAGGGTACGGCAGAGATAGTGCCCACAAAACACGGAGTCGTTAAAAAGACTTACTTTGGCCTTTGTTTGAGTGGACATTTTTAAGGTAAAACCAGATTCAATAAAATGGTTTAACACTGCTTTGCTTGTCTTTGAGGAGAAGCAGAAAAAGAGTCAGGACTCTAAAGAATCTGAAGTTTATTATGAGAAAACATTAGTACAAGCTCTATTTTATTTTTTGAAAAATTTCCCACTGTGGGACAAATAAAGATTTATCTTTATTCGTCATTATCTTATCTTATCTTATCTTATCTTATCTGATCTGATCTGATCTGATCTGATCTGATCTGATCTGATCTGATCTGATCTGATCTGATCTGATCTGATCTGATCTGATCTTATCTTATCTTATCTTGTTTTGAAAGGTTCAATTGAGATTTATTGCTCTTGGTCATTTTTGGTGGTGGTAGTGATAACCAGCTACTGGTACATCCAGCTTTACCAGATCAGACAACAGATCAGATAACAGACTCTAATATTTACAGGTCAGTTTCATTTCAAGGTAACAACAAGTGTAAAATGCATCAACAAATCTCCATTTCACCAATGATTAGGGAAGATTAGCAGCCTCTGACAAATCCCATTAGTCTCTGCATTTAAAATGAAGAATTCAGCTGGAGATAATTGGAAAATTTGATTGCAGATTAATAATCAAAATTTCCACCACATAATAAGTTATTATGTCATTGGTTGATTGTTTTTGTTTGTCTTAAAATGTGCAATAAGCCTCAATATAACTTCAGGAAAAAAAAAATGAACACAGTGGAGTTAAATCATCTTTCATAAAGTCGCCCCCAGTAATTCATGGGTCTAATTAGAGCATGTTAATACAATATTAAGTTATTTATGTAGATCGCATCTGTCAGAATATAATGAAATCATGTGCAACCCTGTTAATGAGCTGCTGCTGCAGAAACATTCAGGGGCGATAGGAGAGTAAGGGAATAGAGCGAAATGAAAGAGTGGAGGGATGGAGTTTGTGGTATTGATATCGTCTATGAGATAGTTTCAGAGTGTTGGTGTTTCATGCTGATTTAAAGGCTTTTATACGAGGAGCACATGTAA
This sequence comes from Antennarius maculatus, assembly GCA_013358685.1. NCBI lineage: Eukaryota > Metazoa > Chordata > Actinopteri > Lophiiformes > Antennariidae > Antennarius > Antennarius maculatus. The sequence continues at coordinate 11,405,570 of CM023618.1, forward strand.
AGGACTGCAGGCAACCAGGCGTCATGCCTCCAGGGTCACTTGCCACGTGACAGCCCCCACCTCCGTTGACCACCGTTTATTGACTTCTTCTACACTTGTCAACCCCCACTGGCTGCTTTCTGTCTCCACTCATCATCGGCTCTCCTGCTTTTACACCAACCAGGCCCAACTTTGTGATTCTATCCCTCTCTCCTCTTTCATATGCACATCTTTTCTTTCAACTCCACTGTCATATTTCTACACACGTCACTTTTTACTTCATCTTTTCTCCAATTTCATCTCGGTTGCTTGTTTTCTCCCCTGTCAGTGACCTCTTCAGTCAAAGCCATAAAGCTCCAAGGACACGAGGGTAGGAGGACACATCCGTGAAGACCTTTGGGAGTCTTTGTTCTAATTTATATCATTTTGAAAGACATTCTTTGCTGATCCCCTACAGGACTGCAGTTAATTTCCTTTGTAGTGTGGGTTTCCCAGGGGGAATCCAACTATTTATCCTTTCACTTATATTTGTTCATGTATTACAAGTGAGCAGAGCAACTGTAACAAAAACCTGGCAACAACTGGTAGCCTGATCCTCCCATAGGATATCTGACATTTTCATAAAATTCAAATCCTTGAACATATCTTCCTGAGTATGCAGTGGTATTTCAGCAATAGATTACTGTTGCCTTCAGCTTATAATGTAATGGTCCATTAGCAAATAATGGACCTCCGTTTCACTGAATGATCCTCCAAATCTTCTCCCCATCATTTTTCTTGAACCACCCAGTCTTTGTCCTCCTGTCACGGCTGTGTTTTGTTTTGTGGGTCAGAAGCCCAGGGGCACTGAATTACAACCATTTCATGCTGAATCTCCATGAGATTTACTCAAACCACCTCTGTGTATCATCCATGAAAACAAAATTGAGACTTGTTGGTTACGTCTTTGCATCTCTTGAATGAACCCTTTCTCCTTTCAAGTGTTTTTTAACTGCTAAAGCATCCTTGAGCTTCAAGTTATGAGCTCGATAACTTTAATATATCGTACTGATGACTTGTTATGACTCCTACTGATACTAAATCCCAGGTTAAGGTATTTCACTGTGTATTTATGTGCTCTTTAATCATCATGCTGTAAAATGTTCTCTATTACTCTTAAGCCACTAAGTCATTTAGTCTAGCATAATATAATTTTGTAGAGTTCCACTTTGATCCACAAAATAAAAAATGATTTAGCAAATTCTAAGAAAGTAACCTTGTTTGCATTTGAAATGTTTTCAATTATAAAAACTTCAACAGGGTTTCTGTGATCGTCACTTGTCCGTTTGTTTGTCTGATTAAAGTGGATCTGGGTATGTTTGCGGATTCTGAGTCATTTTTTTTTTCACTTTCTCAAATGTTTTGACATATGGATGTTTTGAATGTGGACCATAATCTGGATTTAATTAAACTTTTGAGAGACATTTTCTGATTGTTCAGTGTTGAAACATTATGATAATATCTTGAAAATACGTCCTGTCCAGAGATACACATAATTAAACTTTACAGCTACTTCCATTGACAAAACAACAAAGTATTTCAAAAAGTACTCTGTAAGATTTACACCAGATCAAAATGTGACTGTTATACTTTTTCCTTAGCCTGAAAATCCTGCCTCCACTTTAATAGTTAGAGCTTGACTGTGACTAGAAATTCTGTCTGGTCCATCTGCCACTCTCCCTCTGTCCCTCTTTTTTCTTTGCCCTGTCTCTATCCCCAGTGTATTTCCTTTCCCACCCAACCGGTCAAGGCAGATGACCCCCTCCAGAGTTTGGGTCCTGCCCGCAGTTTCTCCTTCAATGAGGGAGTTTTTCTCTGCCCCTGTCGCTTATGCTTGTTCTGAAGGGTTCTGTTGGGTTTCTCTGTCTGTTAAAGCTCTTTGAAATGTCTGCTGATGTGATTAAGCACTATACAAATAAAGTTGATTGATTGATTGATTAATTGATTGATTGATTGAATTGTGTCTGTCCATCTCACAACAGGTGGCCCACTGTGACGTCTACACAACCCCCAATTGTGTGCAGACACATCTGAGGACCAGTTGCTCAAGAGAAAACTGCTTTCTGCTGTAGACTAAGTCTGATGTCAAGTGTTACTCACATATGTTGGATTTTCATTCTATTGCCACAGAGACAGGTAAGAAATAATAAAGTTATTAGACTGGTGATTATTTCATCATCAACCTGATGGGTGCCTGCCATTGCCGCCGACTCAGCTGCTGAGCTCCAGGCTCTCATTTAGCTAGACAAGCCTCAACCCCATGGGGTGTTGGAGCCCTGAATCAATAATAGACCACAAGGTCCTGCTCTTTGTGCCCCAGTATGCCCTGAGGCACCGAGGGGACAAAGTCAGACTCCAGCAGGGTTAACTATCACTAAAGAGGTCAAAAGGTCATGACAGAAATAATCCATTCAAAATAATCCTAATTTAAACCCATTAATTATAATATACAATATGTCAAGCGGGAGGTAAATCAAGGCAACAAGTTTGTAAAGTAAATGTATTTCATACTGCCATGTCGACATTTTGCACATTTTAACACTACTATAAACTTGCACTGGCTATTACGATGTGACGGTGTTTGTCAAGAATTGACCTGTTTGGATAAACTAATTACAAATGTTAGTTCACATTTGACACCTACTGTATGTTCAAAATGTACAACCAATGTGTTGAAAATCTTTCCTAAAAAAAGTTGATTCAGGTGGCATTATGTTTGCGTACATGTGTTTATTGCATTTTTCCCACGTACTGAGCTGAATGGAAAACTACCACAACCTAAGCGTACAGTATACAGTGCTATGCTGGCAACAAGCTGACCATTCAAGAATGCTGACTTCAGTGAGGGTCTGTACTGGGCAACCTGTTCCTGCCTTTAAAAAGCTGTTTATGAGCCCACAGCCTCAACCTGCTTGGAGCCTGAGGTAAGAACATAATTGAAGTTCTTGGTTTTTCTTCTTTTTTTCCAGATAGATCGTAGTTTCCTGCCCTTTCTGATCCCTCTGTCACAATTTTTAACTTTTCGCACTGACCTTGACAGAGAAGAGACTCCATGTAAGGATGATTAATGTTTTTATTTTCTTGCATTATTTTTTTTACATTTTGCAAGGCATATATATATATATATATATATATAATTTTTTATATATATAAATAAAATAATGCAGCAATTATACCTCTGTACAGACAGCACTGCAAATTTCACTTTCCCTTTTCCCTCCAAGATGAAGCATAATTATAATTACAGAAAATAACTAACACAAAATCAAGTTTAATGACTCACACACCAAAGTGAAATGAACATAAGTTAATAGAATACAATGATTATTTCAGGAGGAAATTTCAAAGAGTTTATTCGTGAATCAAAGCAGATCAAATAGAATACATAATGCACAGATTTGAAATTATGTATCAGCAATCTGGTCTCATCTCCACAGGACTTGTTTACATCCCAAATACATGACTCAGCACTCAATTAGTTGACCTAAATAGCACCAAACCCCAGAGACCCAGATAGGGAGCAGTGATGACCGATGTGCTTTTTAAGTTTTCTCTTGGAGAGATAGAATGGAACTCAATTTCTAAAAAGTGGAAGTGAGTAAGTGTAGCCGCAGTAATTCATCAGGGAAGTCATTCATTCATTGATTAGGTGACTGACTGTCATTCAGCCACTGATGGATTCATGTAATCATTATCTAACTGGTCTGCAGAAGAAGTAAAGTTTTATCCTCCTTCACGTCTGATTCCGTTCAGTTTGTCAATTGGCTGGCCTGGAGAACCATTGGTATTGCATTATGACTTCATCGGTTATTTCCTCCAGCCTGACAGACGGTGATTCATTCATAATGATCCAACACATTCCAATACAGGGATGAGTATTGCAATGAAGTGACTTGGGACTGGGCCTAATGCTTTTCGCAGACAGTTACAGGGATTCAATTCGGCCTGAGAACAATTGTGCCTGCAGAAAATAAAGGTTTAAGAGTGTGAGAATAGGTCATGTGTGGAAAATCATAAGAGAAATTTGCTGGTAATTATAAAGCATTACATGACAACTTCAAAGCTATTTACAGACATTCACTTGTCGGCTGTCAGGCCGGGGGTTAAATAGTCATTCAAGATTAATTTAACAATCCATTATTCAGGCAGCTGATGTGACAATACAGTTCAGCAGTGACCTTATTCTCATATCTGCTGCTGCTTTCTAGCACTGCTGCCCCCAGGGTGGGGAGATTTAAAAGAAAAAATCTTCTTTAATGGGACAGCTCATGTATATGAACAGACTTTAACTGAGGCTATCCTGCCTGACTTCTAACAACAATGTTTAAGACTCCAGGAGGAGCCACTGTTGTTTTTCTCCCACACAAGGCGGGCCCTTCCAGGTTGATGGGTGGGGGGGTCACTGCGCTTACAGGAGACAACAGCTGAAGAGCATCTATTTTTGTTGTATCTTTATTTAAGTCTCTCAGAAGTAGGTGTGATCATCGTGGAGTGTTTGCAAATTTGAGATAAGACAGAAGAAAGGACCTCATTCAGTTGCCCTAATCCACATTTCAGGAGAACTGACTGAAAGTCAACCAGAAGGAAATTATAATGTCACAGCACTCAAAGGGAAAAAAACTATAAATAATTATCAGACTTTGTCAACAATAAAAGCCATTAAAATCACTGATTACTCCGTCTCCTTTCTCTTATCCAATTTCACAAATGCAAGGGGTGACATGACATTTTTTTGGAAAAGAAACGGGTTATTTTTAATATCTAATTAAGCAATCAAAAAAAAAAAACATCAAGGATTACAGAATATTTAGTGCATCTTCAACAGAGTTTAATCCAAGTGGTATTGACAACCTATTGAAACAGCTCCTGTGTGCTCATTTAAAGACATACTTTTGCAGAATTTGTATAGAACGGAACAGCAAATCAATTGAAAACCTGAAATGCCTGCTGATCCGTGTTGCAACAAGTAAAAAAACCCCAAAACAAATATATGTTGATGAAAAGTTGTGGAGTCTTTGATCGCATCTCATCCGCCTCTGCGTCCTTCACGCAGTCCGTCAAGATTTAACTTGTTGCCTCTCCAGAAAAGCCCCTCCTTGAACAAACCCCTCTGCCTGAGCGTCACTCAAGAGTTCACTTCAGTCCAGTCCCTTTTTCTGAAGCTCAAACAAACTCACATACATCCACTGTCATCCACACAAGCGCAAAGACGCACATCGGAGAGCGCACATAGTCCGCCTGGAGCTTTTAGCGCTACTTTTTTATTTCAGGGGACGCGCAGGAGGACCTGTTGGAGATGTGCGTGTTGTTGCTCTCAGGAGTTGACAGAAGTCTTACTATTCACCCTCGCTCTCCTCAGTGACATCCATTGTGACAACCTTTGACAGATCATCGCTGAGTTAATGGATGACTAAAGTGTTTAATTAAATATAAAGTTTCTGAACCGTGCAGTTGGATTAAGATTGGCGATTTTGTTTTTTGTGTGCAAAATGATAAATTCCACAAAATAGCCTTAAAAGTTTGCGTATTTTCTCCTCCGGATAAAGAGATCACAAGGTATGTTCTTATTGTTACTATACGTGATATACATTCACTGAACGTTTGTAGTTGTAGTCAGCAGTTGATTTGGTGAATTTCGATTATTTTAGTGTACATGTGAACTTTGAGAGATCGACACACACACACACACACACACACACACGCACGCACGCACGCACGCACGCACGCACGCACGCACGCACGCACGCACGCGCGCGCGCACACACACACACACACACTCACACACAGGATGAGAGGGACAGAGTGTTTGACCCTTTATGTCCTTTTGTGTTTTATATGTGTAGATTGTTTCACATCACATGTGGCACCATAAATGACCTACAGGATATTCTTACACATGTGTTGTAGCCCAAATAGTCGGTGCTATTTGTGACAGGTGCCAGGGTAGCTGTGTAACTATAATTTAAGTCGAACTGTCATTGTTTTTTCACAGATTCTTGTCCTCTTGGTTGAACTTTGTGTTCTGTGGGTGTATGAATAAATGAAACCTGACTCTGGGACATGTTTCCACAAGTCTTGACCTCTTTTTTTTTGTCTTTGTCAGTGATAGTCGCTGTGGAACATCTCCTCTTGTGGAGTGAAGATGCATCAGAGCGGGTGTGCGCTGCCAGCACTGCTCACTCTCCTCGTGCTGATTCTTGCGTTGCCCTCAGGCCATGCCTGTCCCAGGAGCTGTAACTGCTACCAGGCAAATGAAGTCCACTGTACTTTTCGTTCCCTCCTCAGCGTACCTCCTAGCCTGCCTGTGCATTCACGCCGCATTAACTTAGGGTAAGGGACTGCGTTTGACACACCAAAAAATTTTTAGTATAAGGTGCTAAAAGACTGGATGAACATGATTTTGTGCTTTCCTAGGTTCAACAGCATCAGCAGGATCCGTAACAGTTCCCTGGCTGGGCTAAAGAAGACAGAACTTCTGATGCTCCACAGCAATGACCTCCATCATCTTCCAGATGCAGTTTTCAGAGATATGAAATCTTTACAGGTAAACAGGAAGAGCAAGCATCTGATCCCATAAAATACAATAAGAATGAAAAGAGGGACTTCCATTTATAACCAAATGATAAAAACAACCCAAGCATTAAATATTTAATTCAAATGGAATTACCAAATCCATCAATCATTACTGCATTATTAATCATATGGCTGTATATGAAGACCACAACTCACAAATATTTTTTCACATATGTAACCGCTGAATTTTGAAGGTTTTTGCAGTGCATTCATGAGAAAATCAAGCCTGGAGCAACTCTAGTCAAACTTTACTTTAATCCCTCTGCAGCCTCAGGGAGGAAAGACCATACAGGAGCTCCAGCACTGTTTCAAATTTGTTTTGTTACGGAAAGCTTTCCTCTCATACCTTCTACAAGTGGTTTATAATTCACATAGCTCCAGTCAAGTGTATCCCTGAATAGCTTCCAGTTATTGCAAACACAAGAAATGCAGGGATAACAAGATGTATAAAGCAAAATGTTTGGATAAAATCTAGACACGACACATTGATGAATGATTCTAGCTGCCACACTATTAAAAAACAGTTTTTTGGGCACAGATGGCAAAATACTTTGTGTGCGTTCCAGACATCAAAGTAACCTATCGATCAAAGCCCAAAATGCTGAAAATAACTTGAAAAAGCAGTTTATCATGATTCTGTGAAGTTTTTTTAAACTGATCTGTGACAGGACTCAGCCTGAACAATTGAATGTCACCGGCTTATGGGCAGAGCTAAATTGTGATATTACCCATTTATCAATTGTTCCCTGATTCTCACATGCAGCTGCTGATTATATTTGCTATTGTGTGATAATAGAATCCTTATTTCCATGTGCTTACTCTTCAGGTGCTAGATCTGTCTGCAGCTGGAAGTCTTCCAGCTAAGTAGCCTCCCTGGAGAGCAGATTTATTATAATCCCCCACAGAAACACAATTCCACTGCGCGGCTTTCAATGGCATGGCTTCTTAAATTTTGGTGGATTCTTAACACATGACTAGAACAGCATCAGAGCCCTTAGAAATGTTTGAGGATAAAAGGCAACATTTCAGATTTGAATAACTGAAGACCTGCAGTTCTGGAATATCATTTTAGTTTTCCCTGCTTTGACCTAATAAATTCACACCATGAATATATTGTTTGGTTGCTTGCTTTGGGCTTTTCAAACAGTTTTACATTCAGGATTGTGTGCTACTTCAACTATTTTTTTGTATTGTTTGGACTTACACAGAGGGCATCCGATCTTTTAGAGTTTTTTTTTTTAATCTCTACTCTTTATTCTCATTCCAGTTCCTGTTGTGGTACACCATTTGGCACAAATTCAAATTTACAAGCATCCGGTGTCCTGGGATCATAATACAGCCTTGATTTCCTCATCAGCCTTGATGTTTGATCGTTCAACTAATCCATCCTTTCTTCTGCTTTACTTTCCACACCCACACAGATATTAAAGCTGAGCTATAACAAGCTGAGAGAGATCTCTTCACCTCTGATCTTTTCCGGCCTGACCTCGCTGCTGCGTCTGTACTTGGATCACAACCTCCTCCAGCACATACACCCCCGAGCCCTGCTCCAGCTGCCTAGCCTCAGGCTGCTACGTCTGCAAGGGAACAGGCTGCATCAGCTGCACCCTCACACTCTGTGTACACTGTCCCTCCTGAATACATTCTACTTTTCCACACTCAGGTGAGATATGACATTTAAATGTCAAAAAGTAATAACAACAGCTTGGAAAATTATAATAAGAAAGCTTGGTTTTAACAAGCAATACAGAAACTGAAGGAGTTACCGTTACAGTGAGAACATCATAGAATGCTCTTTGTATTTTTTAAAGTTATTTGACACAAATCCAAATGAAATTGTCTGGTTTGTAGGACTAATCTATGTAATCTCTAAATCAATACAATTGAAAAGACATGTGAACTTAATTCTTTTATAACCAAAGAGTAACAAAACATGTTACATAATACTAGACTACGCAAACTTCACCAACAAATGAAAGATGTAACCCTCCCTCAGATAGGATTCAGATAAATAATCCTTCAATGCTCGTGCTGCTGTGCATCATCCATCATATATACCATTATTCTGATCCACTCATGATTATTGCAAAGGATTAACTTGGGTCTGAAGATAAAAGACATAATAGAAATGATAAAAATGATCATATTCATTCCAGCTATGGCCCATTTATCCTCCCTCTAAATAAATAAAAGAATAAGTCTATCCATAGACTGTCAATCTGTCAACACCTACATACTTCTGTATGTCCTTTTCATTGATGTCAATACAACTACGCTAGGGCTGTGAAGTTTCAAAAGTTCCAACAACAAATGTGTTGAAGGAAAAATTTGCGATAATGTACTTCGTAAATGTAAATCAGTAAAATGTGCTTAGCAGTGGTCTGTGAGACTATTAGGTAAATTGAGGCTTGAAGACAGGCAATTTTGTCACTTTTGTTTCTCTTCAACTTTGTCTTGCTTTGTTTGAATTGTAGCTAAACTGTCTTTCTAGGCAGTATTATTTCATTTGATTCATCTTGTGTTTATTCTTGAGCTCCTTAAATATGAGCCCAAACATTCATGAAAAGCATTGAGGTTCCACCCGTATCTTTATCCATTATCAACTTAGAGGATAATTGGACCTTAACCTGCATCTTCACAGTGTCCACTCAGTTTTGTCCATTTCTCCTTTGTTCCTAATTCTGCCTTAGTTCTCTTTATCTTATTCCTCCTCTCATTGATTTCTTTTCTTTGTATTCTGTCCCACAGACACATCGACCTGTCCAACAACAGTCTTACCACTCTGCCCAGAGAGACCTTAATGACAGCCCCTCTTCTGGATACTCTTGTGCTGAATTCTAATCCATGGAGTTGTGACTGTAGGATGAACTGGTTTCTGGCTTGGACTCGGGATCATCCAGGTGACTGGAACATCTGAAGCACTATTTTTATTTTAGTTTTGAGTCCCACACAGTGGCTAAATTGGACCAAAAAAAGGCACCAGATCCCAATTTCAGCATCCATTCCTAAGAACTGTAATATGTCAAATTCAGTAGGAAAATGGAAAAAATGTACTTTCTAATATATCTTGTTTAGCAAACTTGAAACCTCTGACATTTCACCATCTGCTTTTCATCACACACACTCCCTCCCATTTACTATATCTCTTCCAGACTGCATTGTGGTGATGTTTGAGATGTGAATGACGGCTGGAGCATGAAATATGTCTTAACCTGCCATGACTAATCCATGATGACAGCATCGATGTGTGCAAGCGTTTCAAATATATGCTAATGATTACTGTGTAATAATGAACTGATGCGTATTTCTCATTGATTGGTAGATGAAGTAACCGTACCTAATTAGTAAGAGATATAAGGGGTAATGGGGGCTTAAGAAGAGCTAGCATGACTAATATATGATACCACTAATATGAGCAGATAGTTGAAATGTGTGACACTATGTTTGCATAGCTGCCACGACATAGCCAATATGCCAAAGACATTTAGACTGCCTTTTGTCATATATATTTCTATGTGTTCACCTTTTCCCAATTAGGCTTAATGAAATGTCCCAGCGGCCCTAATTGTCCAATCTGTGGCTCACCTGACTCCATCCAAGGACTTGGTTTATTGGAACAGATGCACTTATCATGCGCCTCACCAGTCATCTCCTCCCCAGACAGAGTTACACCTTCTGAGACGGAAATAAGTGAAATCCAATCCAGAGAATTCTTCAGGGAACCTTTAGGCTCAGTTTCTTTGGATCTGTCTGACCATCAAGGGAATAAAGTTGATTTGAGATGCAACATCATTCACTCTGATTCCCAGGATGTTGCCCCTCCACCAGATCTCTCCCTTTCCTCTTCTTCCCCTCTTCCCCTTGCTCTGTCTCTTTCCCTGGAGTGCCCTGTGGATAGAGAGGACTATGAAAAGCTTTGGAGAACCCTGGCATACTACAGTGAGACAGCAGTTCACCTGGAGAGGGAGATCATGCTTAGTAAAGCACCAACACTGGCTTACCGTTACAAACAGGCTGCAGAGACAGATGGACATCATCACACAGGAGTCAAAGCTTCTGTTGAAGCCAGACCACATTGGTTGCTACAGCCTTTCGTTAGTATTCAGCTAAACAGAGCCAAGTCCAACAGACACAAAGTTAATCTAATTTACTCAACAAGAGTTTCTGCTAAACCTAATTCAACTATGTATCATTCAGCATCTTCCCCTTCCTCCCACACATGGGTGCTGATTTCAACAAACCAAACCATGACAGCACTGGCAGCAGTAACAGGCAGTAAGGTGGTGCTGCCCTGCCCTATTATAAGTTCGGGTAATCCTAAAGTACAGTGGATTCTTCCAGATGGATCCATTCATGCCTCATCCTCAAACAGCAAAGATGGGAGACTGCGGACCTCTATGACTGGTTTACAAATACAAACAGTTCAACCATCAGATGCTGGGATCTACTATTGCGCAGCCCATGTAAACGGAGATGTAGATGTTCTCCCTCTGCGTCTAGTAGTGGAGGAGTCATCTGTTCCACCTGTGGGAGAGCATGTTGGTCCTCCTCTCTCTGGAATAACAGGGGAGCCCATCAATCTTCCCTGCAAGGCCTCCGGTTCCCCAGCGCCTCATTTGAGTTGGATGCTTCCAGATGGAAGCATGGTATGGTCAGGATCCGTGATGACTAGTAGGCTAACTGTACAATTAAACGGGAGTCTCTCTCTACCTAACCCTTCTCAAATGGATACTGGTCATTACCGATGCATTGTGGGCAACCAATATGGCAGTGACTCTTTGTCCATGCAGCTAGAATTACACCCTAAACAATCTCCTCCACTTGGAACTTCTTTTCCCAGAGGGCCTCAGTCAGCTTCTGGTCGGTCAACCAGGATACGAGCTCCTTTCCATCAAATGGAGGAAGGATCAGGGAATGAAGAGGAGGATGAGGAGAGAACTCTTGGCAATAGAAAGGAGCCAAGACTTTTTCAAAGTCCCCCAAACAGAGGTTATCCAAATGGAATTCCGAGAAGACGCTTGCCTACGAGAGAAGGACTTTTGAGAGGAGGAGGGCCTGCCACCAATCAGAGAAGAAATCGCTTCGAAAACAGACGCAGAGTTACAGCAAACAAACAAAGAATAGACCCACAGAAATGGGCAGACCTTCTCGCTAAGATACGGCAAAAGACTGCTAACACTGATAATGCCCAGCTCACTACAGCAGGAACACCCACAGCTAAACAGGAGGGGAGTAGCAAAGGTGAAGACACAGGAAACCTAAAAGAAGATGATGATACAGACACAGAGAGAACTGAGGAATCAAAGGTGGAAGCAGAATCCGAAGGATCCTCTGTTGGCGATGCTGATTTGCAAGAAGAACACCTACAGCCCCTTCCTACTGTTTTTAGAGAAACTAAAACACATTCAGAGACAAACACAGACATAGAGATAAAAAAGGGAGTGCTGAGTTTGACAGGTCCTCCATCAGTTTTAGAAAATGAGGCAGACACAGACAGGAAGACAGAGAAAGAAGTCACACAGACAGAGACGGTGACAGACCCAACAACTTCGAAACAACTAGTCACCTCCAAACCCCTCTCAGAAAGACGTGACATTGTCTCAGAGCCAGTTGAAGAAACAGAGCGAAAAGCAAATCTGAAACCATCTAGAACCAGGCCTCAGAAACCCAGGCAGAGACTCTCCCCTAATTTGGTTCCAAACTCTCAGTCTCAAAACACTCTGAACCCTCGTAGGAGGATTGGACAGCGAAGGCGAATCATCAACAGGCACAGGGGGCAGCCTTTGTCCCCACCACAACCTCTTCCTGATCCTATGAACCCCCAAAGCGTCACACCAAAACCTACCACAGATCAAACTATTCGGTTGCTGCCATTGACAACAGTGCATCCAGGTATTTTGTTGACACAGAGGAAGGTTGTGGCACTGAATACTGTGTCTTCAACATCTGCCTCTCCCTCCTCTCTTACCTCATCGTCCCCTAAACATCTAGCCAAGATGACTCATTCAGCCAACATCCCAGACACCAGAGATTCCAATCTCTTCAGCACAACGCCACCAGTACCCACTCAGTCTGCTACTGTGATCACTCCAACACATGTGCTTGACACAGATGAAAGAACACATACACATGTTATACAGACATATACAAAGACACACACAACCTTAGGCCAACGTGTTGATAGACCATCAAGCAAACACAGTGAAGACCTGGAAAGGAATTGGTTGGTTGTACCATATGTGTCGCAACCCACCTCTTCCTCTCCCTCCACTTCTTCCTCATCAGTCCCCGGACCTGCTACAACTACTACTAGTGCAAAAATAACAACTCCAACTACACATCAGAGCATTGATTCAGCAAAACCTGTTGGTAACACTAAATCTATGGTTGACACTCATGCCTCACCTACAGTTAATCCCATGACAACACGTTCCACCACGTTAACTACAACTACCACTATTATTCCAACATCTAGCACTGTTAGAACCGGTGTCCCAGTCCCAAGCACCACAGCTTCATTTACTTCTACTACTATCACAACACCGGATACCATGTCTACTGTGACTAGTACAGCAAATTCTTTCATTCTTCTGACTAGTCCTGACCCTAGCACTACCACTGTGACTACCAAAACTACTGCTCCCAACTATGTTAGAATGTCCCCAGTCCCTAAAAGCACAACTACTCCCAATAAACCTTCTACTACCATGAGAACAATAAGAAGTACCACTGCATCAAGCAAAGAAAGCATTGAAGCCAGAGGAAAACAGGTTCCTGGGAGTCCAAACCAGAGTCGATTTCCGACTGACTGGAAGAACCCTGCTGCTAATTCTATTCCTGATTCACACAGCAGCAGACCATGGCGCCCACCCTCTCCTTCACTCCCTGCAGCTCCAAGAGTGAGTTCAAATCAAATCAAATAACACAGAATTGCTATATTGTTTCTAATGAAAACTGATATTTAACCTGATATTATTGATATTATTCGCCTTCATGACAAGTTGGAACCAAGCCAGAACCATTGTCTTTTTTTACATGATCATTTTACTGTATTGCTAATTTATTCATTCATTTCCCATTTTTACAGTATTCTTGTAGTAGTTTGAAGATATGACTATTGGTGCAGAAAATAATGTACACACACAACTGGACCAACTGACCTACAGACAGGTCACCACCAATTAGTGGAATTGTAATCATTTTCAACTACTTAAACTCTACTAAAAACCAAAATAAACACATTCTGTTAGTAAGATAATTAATGAATAGGTTACTTCTCAGTGTTGGTTCTTCTCACTTGTGTGTGTTCATGGTGTTTTTCTCACTTGATTTCTTTAATACAGGTAGCATATGGCCAAATTATCATTTGATTACATTGCATTTTAGATCATGTTGATTTGGTATTTGCACTGTTAGACAATCTACCTTTTAATCAGTTGCGTCTTTGCTGCATTGAACTTTATGCTTACAAGTCTCACTCACACTGTTTGACAAATCAAATTTCTAAAATCAACACACTCGTAGAACTTTGTAATTGAAAAACCTTCATGACTTTAGCCACGCCTTAGGAGTCCATTAGTCAGAACAATTTCTTTAGTAGTCATTTGTACTCATATACTGTTATATTTATTACTTCATTTGACAACATGATCAATTTCAAAGATCTATTTCATAGGCTCCAGTTGTGAGATCTAGACCGAGGATTGCAGACCCACACATCAGAGCGGTGTCCTTCCCAGCAGAGAGTACTGCCAGGCTGGCCTGTGAAGCTCGAGGAGAACCAAAACCCTCCATTACATGGACCAAGGTTGCCACAGGTATTGATTTGTATGCATTTAAACTGAAACACCATTAAAGTAAATGAATGTACAGATTAGTGTTCATTATTACTGATTTACTTTAATTTTAAATCAAATCTAATTAATTTTCAAATCTATGTCATGGACATAGAAAATCTCAGGCTCCGTTCTTTTTTTCTCATGCTGGGAAATATATAAATGTGTCTTCTTCAACAAAAAATGTGTTGTAAGCATGAAACTCATTTATATGGTGCATTGTGCAAGAATACTTGAAAAGAGTAAAGGCTTTTATTCACTCTCTGAAGTCACAGCTTTGATCGGAACCCAAAGTCTATCAAATTATGTAGTAAAATTGCATAAATATGAACACATTTTACAGTGATGAAATAATCCATTAACACTCAGTATTACGCATTACCATACATACAATAGGCTTTTCTTTTACCAGCCGTCTGGGAAAGATAAATTGGAAGAAAGTAGTGGAACATTACGTGCACTCCTTCACTTACGTTACTTCATGCTGTGCCACTCAGCATGTCCCTGATCCTCCTTTCCTCAGTTAATAACTCACTTTCTAATTTTCCTTTTCCAAATTGTCCATGTTTTCTTTACTCTGTCTCATAATGCTTCTCTGTCTTATTGCTTGTCTGTCTGTCTGTCCCTCAGGGGCAGTGATGTCAATCCACTCAAGGGCTCAGCGTTTTGAGGTCTTGCCAAATGGCACCCTTGTTATCCAAAATGTTCAGTTGCAGGATCGGGGCACATATATCTGCAGTGCACAGAGCTTCCTGGGCCGCGACAGGTGAGACAACTATGAATGCATTGCACTGTACATCCAGTTTTAATGACCATGGGACAGAATATTCAGTATTATTTAAATTGGTCACAGACAAAGTTCATACCTAGAGCTATACTTAGACGCAGTGAATACTTATTCGTATTGTGTTGGTCATTTTTTGTGCAAACAGTTACATACCCAATTGATTTAACATTTTAAGTAATTCAAGTTAGTGCTGCAGTTTTCACATATAAGTTTTTTTTGTTGGTGTTATTGTACATGACAAAAAACAAAGGGAACATTTTGACTAACTCTGAATAACAAATAAAATATTCAGTTTTATTCATGCCTGTTCTTGTATATCTGTGCCTCTGGGTGTTTCCTAAATGTGACATATCAGATTTTGCATTTTTATTATGCTTTTGATAGGTTGAAATGTCATCATGCTTTATGACATTGAGTTTGTATATGCTTTTTTTTTTCCATTACAGAATACTAACCACACTGGAAGTGTGGACCCGCCCTCCTCGGATGCGGCTTCCCAGCTACAGAGAATCTACCGTTCATCAGGGTGGGGAAGTGCACTTGGATTGCCAGGCAGAAGGCGTTCCCACCCCTCTGCTCTCTTGGGTTCTACCAGATCGTTCCGTCCTGACGTTCACTGCTCCCCTCACTAGTCACGTTATTATGGACACCAATGGAACCCTCCATATCCCAGTAGCTCTACAGAGTGACAGAGGAGTTTATCGCTGCGTGGCTTCCAACTCGGCAGGTGCTGCCAGTGCTTCTGTGCGTGTGCATGTCTCCTCGCTACCACCAGTTATACAACTGCCTAGAGAGGAACACCTGCTCTTGTCTTTTGGAAGGCCTGTTTATGCTCACTGCTCTGCCAGAGGCGCCCCGCCACCAACTTTACGCTGGCGAATCCCAGATGGAACTCTAGTTCGCCCATCCCAGTTTCTCCATGATAACCTTTTTGTGTTGCCCAATGGGACACTGCATATTAGAAGAGTTGGGCCTAAGGACACAGGGAATTATGAGTGCACAGCAAGCAACGCTGTTGGAGCCGATAAGAGAACAGTCAGGGTAGAAATTGAGCAAGGAGAAAGGAGACAAGGAGGAGCCAGAATCGAAGGGGTAAAAGCAGATGTCACTGTAAAACCATCCTCATCTTCACTCAGTAGAGATAGAACTTTGTCTGTCGCGAGCCAACCTTCAAATCCCTACAGTTTACAGAGAGTCTCTCCCCATTCACCCTTTGAAGGATCCAGGACCTCGCAGCTCATCCCGAGCAATTCTCATTCATCTCACATTCATAAACCCAGACCCACAGTCTCCATCACACACTTGACCAAGATCAACAAAACGAAACCCTCTCCTCTCTCCCCACCTTCCACAGGACCTACAATTAACAGCCTAGTGTCAGCGACTATTATAAACAACACAAGAGCAACTTCTTCCTCTGACAAAAGCAAAGCTTCAGCCGTTTTGCACCCCTTACCTGTCTCCCCCCTCAGTAAAGCCCGTATTGTTTCTTCATCACCCTCTTTCACCACTATCCACCATGGGGTTAGTTTGCAGCTCCATTGCTCTGTGACTGGTAACCCACACCCCATCATCATTTGGAGGACCCCCAACAGGAAACTGGTGGACATGCACTTCAGGTACAGGGTGATGGCCTTCTGTAGACAAAAAATAAACATTTTGTTAGATGTATAGTTATGTTTTAGCAATTCTTTTTTTTTTTATATTATGTGTCATTCTATATGTATATCATGTTGTGATTTATGTAAATGGTTGTCTACATCTGAAATTTCAGCTTTGACCGGCGTCTGAAAGTGCATCCTAACGGTACCCTGATGGTTCAGGCTGCCACAGAGAAGGATGCTGGTGACTATCTTTGTATCACACGCAACAAATTAGCCGATGATTACCGCCTCCTGCGAGTCTCTGTTGCCACTACACCTGCCAAAATTGAGCCTAAACAGCCACTCAACCAAATGGTGTTGTTTGGAAAACCACTACAGGTGAGCTATGAGTCATATTTCCTTTCTTATCTCTGCCAACCTCCCAGTAAGGATGTTTATTCAATAACCAAATCAATGTGGACGCTCATTGGCAAGTACTCTTTTTTAAATCCACAAACTTTGGCTTGCCACCAGTCTTACTTTTATTCAAGAACTGATATGTTCATGTTATCTTTCTATCACAAAATTCATACAGTTTCCTGGTTGGTTTATTTCTGAAAAGAAATTATTTATTTATTTATTTATTGGGGAGAAAAGAAATGAAAGGAAGTAAAGACCTGGCCTGTTAATAATTATAAGCAGCAGCCTTCAGGGGATAGGGTTTCAACATGAATATTTAACAGTTAAATGTCATGAAAGACAAAATGTTAGAAAGAAGATACAGTATTATTATTATTACAAGATTTTTTTTCCTTTCATTTGAAATGTTCATTTATCATCTTTAAATTGTTCTAATGGATTTAAATTTGTTGTTGCTTGGTTTTGGTTTTTCTTTGTTTTTACTGTGAGTTTCTTTTTCCCAAATACATCCAAAAAAGTACAGTTCAAGGGAATAAATGTCTGCTCTCAGTTCAGCTTTCATCAAAATAAATTTGAAGAAATAAGGATACTTTTCCCTGCAGGTGGACTGCCAGGCATCAGGACTTCCAGACCCAGCTGTGCATTGGAAACTACCAGATGGAACCACGGTAAACAGTGTGTTGCAGGGGGAACACAGAGGAGGTCGATCACGGAGACTGACTGTGTTTGACAATGGGACTTTACTGGTTCCAGTAGTGGGTGTGGGAGAAGAAGGAGAGTATACATGTTATGCTGAGAATCAAGGAGGTCAAGACAGCATGAAGGTAAGAAAGGCATTACTCCTGAAGACTTCAGAATTACTTAAAAAATGGATTAATTAAGAAAGATTTTTATTTACATTTCAATCAAAAGGTTGTTTTACTCCGTAATATCAAGAAATGTACTTTTATATGTTAATTTTAAGAAAGGTAAAGCAAATAACGTGAATTTACGTTGTCATTTAATAATACTTTCGCTCAACTGTAACCCCTTAAGGTCAAAGTGAAGGTCATGATGACATCTCCACCAACATTCAGCGATGACGGAAGATACCACGTCATCAAAGTACGTCAGGGTGCAACCGCTACAATCCACTGCCGAGCAACAGGAGATCCCGCTCCAGCGGTCACATGGTTTTCCCCGGCACGCCGTTCCATCCCACAAAGTTCGAGAACTGGATTTTATTATCAGCGCCTTGTGGTACTTTCAAATGGAACTCTGGAGGTGCGGTTGGCTCAAAAGATTGACACAGGAAACTACACTTGTCGAGCGAGCAACTCAGCCGGGGAAAGGAGCATGGTGGTGGGCTTGGAGGTGGAGAGTCCTAACTTTGGATTGAGTCGCCAGGTGGAAGGAAGAAGTTGGGCCACTAAGACTGGTCCTGGCATTGGTCATAAATCAGGAGACAGCATTAATAATGCCAGAATAATCCAGTCTGGTTTTACAAATGGAGTCACAGGCAAGCTTAATATCAGTAATGACAACAATAATTATGACAATGGCAGAGAGAGAAACCTTGTACCACAACCTGGTATTAAAACAGCTACCGCTGGTTTTAATCCTGCCCTCAGGAGTGACAGTCAAAATGGAATCAGTGGGACTGTCAGTGGAATTACAACTCAACATGGTAGCACTGTAATCCATGTAGCCCTGGATAAGAATACAGGAATTAAAGCAGATAATATTGGAATAAATAGAAATGGGCCTGGTATTAGGATTAATACTAATAATGTGGCAAATAGTCACAGCACAGTTAGAGGTTATAGTGCAGACAGGAATTCAGAAACTGATAATAATGATGTTGTTGCAGGAAAGGCTACTAATAATGAAAACACCAATCAACATAGTGGTGTGCTCCATGGCATTTTCAGATATGGGAGAGTTCATAGCAGCAGTGCGTCTAACAACAACACAGGAACGCACAGAGGAAATGGGTTCAGTCAGAGGGGGGGTGTAGGAGTGTCTGATGACAACACCAGGAACAGAGGCAGTTTAAGTAGTACTGGGATAACTGCTAGTAATACAAGTCGTAAAAACTCTACTAACATTGTTGTGGGCACTGTAGCAACAGTGAAGCTACAAGCAATGAAAGGCCAGACTCTTCTTTTGTCCTGTCCATCTCAAGGCTCCCCTCCCCCTCGCGTATCTTGGCTCCTGCCTGGAAATGGTGTGTTGCCAGCTCCATACTATGGCAGCCGACTCACCGTTCACCGGAATGGCTCCTTGGAGCTGCGAGGCGTGCGAGTGAGTGATGGTGGGACCTTGATGTGTGTAGTTAAAGGTGAAAGAGACGAGAAGAGGATTCAAGTGGAGCTGGAGGTGTCTGAGTGGAAAGAGGAGACCAGATCTCTACACAGGGGACCAACTGGGGAAAGACCTGTGCAGGAAAATGTTAGCTCATCTGAAGCACCTCGCTTCGGAGCCTCATTAGATTCAACTCATTCTTTAAACTCAAAGCCAGTGTTTCCAGAGAGGCTTCATCCAAGAATCCCAGTTACTCAAAAGCCTCTATACAAAGGCCCGCCTTTACTTTCTGCACATCAGCCAGCTGGGCCTCCACCCCGCTCGGCTGGCGCTCTGTCAGCACCAGCAGTGAGCACCAGAACAGCTCCCTTGGTCAGCATCATTAATGGTGAGACGCTTCGACTGCGTTGCACTGATTCACAATCCCAGGGACTCGCTCAGGCCTCTCTCACATGGACCACGCCCAGTGGCAAAGTGCTGTCCCGGGGTGAGGGTGGCGACTCTGGCCGGTATTTTGTCAAGGAGGATGGAACACTGACAGTCCAACAGGCCTCTGTGTTTGACCGTGGTACCTACACATGCAGGTCCACCAGTTTTAACTCCTCTTCAGTTTCAACCATCACAGTTCCCGTTATCGTCATCGCTTACCCTCCACGAATTACGATGGGCCCCTCCCCTGTGACCTACACACGCACTGGGGTTGCTGTGGAGCTGCCATGCTTGACCATAGCAACACCACGGGCTACGATCACCTGGGAAACACCAGACCTGATACGTCTGAAGACCATGGCTCAGCCTCGTGTCTACGGCAACCGTTACCTTAGTCCTCAGGGTTCGCTAGTGATACAGAATCCCACAGGTAGGGATACGGGATTTTACAGGTGCACCGCCAACAATGTAATAGGAGTGGACTCCAAGACAACCTACCTGCATGTCCTCTAGAGGGAGTGAAGCAGAAACACATTCAAACATTCAGACTCCACCAGTTTTCCTTACTGGTTATATGAGCACCTTTATCGATGACACAAGCATCCCACATGCCCAAAGGAACTGCAAGGCTATGTTCAGGAGAATCTCATCCAAGACACTCATCTGATTTTACAGGGATATGTCTCACGTATGCATTTTTAATTTGTGACTTTAATATTGTGGTATTTTTATGTCAGGAGTGATGTGAGTGCCTTTATCTCTGCATGAACAAGTTATTTGTGGTTGGATGGCTTTGAAATGATGACAATGGAAGTCAAATACAGTGCACAGCATATCTGAGAATAAAGAAAGCTTTGCCAACACTGTCTGTAATACTAAATACAGGCTGTACAAAACATGCTTTACCTGGTTTCATTACTGTATTTAGAGGATTTATGTATTTACCTACTAGCACTGAAGTATAACATACGGTATTTTCATCTACCGGGTCACCCAATATTGTAGGTACAGTAGCTTACTCATAGCATCACAGAAAGATTGTCTTTCACAACTGTCCTCATGCATATTTAATTTCTAATGTTGCAAACTGGCAAGTCCTTTTCAAGAATACCATTTGGATTCAAAAACTCTAAACTTTAAATACCTTTTGCAGAAAAGTTGGATTGTATTCTTCTGGGGCATTTATAGCCTTGTTAGCTTTATTATTTCTGTATGCATTAAATCTGTGAGAGGCATGATTTATGAGAGCGTTAGCATTATTGTTGTTCTCGTAACTTATTTCAAAACATCCTCACAGCATGAAGCATCTTGGGTAGAAAGAGATATGGTACAAATCGTCATGATTCTTCTTTATACATGCATAAATATATATATATATATTTTTGCTAATAATGATTGTTTAAATGTGCATGCTTTTGAAGAACCTGCCAGACGTTTGTGCACAAAGCCAGCACCTCATATTTATCATGCTTTGTTTCTATGATGTTTATTTTGTCCTTAAATTATTTGCCTTGAAGAGAAACCAAATAGAGTTTTGTCATAAAGGGAGAAATTATGAAATATTATTATGTATGGTTGATGTCATCTTAGTCATGATGAATGCTTGCTATATTTTTAATAGCTTCATTTTATAAATAAAAATGAAAAGTGACTAAAAGTTTTTTACTAAGCTGAGGCATAGCTCTGTTCATGAATGTGGCAAATATACCAATTCAGTAAGTGTGAGTGTGTATGGAGTCATAGTGAGGAAGGAATAACACATCCTGGGAGTTTGAGAGCAAGGAAATGATCTATTCCTTAAGTACATTATGTGAACAGGGAACCAGGCCTTAACTGTAGATGAGACACATGTTGATGAGATCATAATGCTGTCTCTGGGAAATGCAATAAAGCTCACAGCGATCTGCAGAATAACTTTACACACCACCTGCCCTCACACACCTGCCAGCCGCTGCTTACAACGTGAGTCCACTAAATACGAAACTTTAAAATATACCTCATATGTTAGCACGGTGTTTGTCTAATTATGCACACTAAGCAAACTTCTGCTATGGAACTGGTCAGTCCAGCATCACTAATAGCAGATTTTTAAAAAAATATAGTTTTAACTCTCTGAACAGTAAAAAGATGAAAAATATGAACCAGTCAAATTACAATCATGATTAGTTCCTGATAATCTTATAATCTTCTTAGTAATCATATAATCACCTTATAATTACTTTATTTTTTATCACATCGTCCATAAAACAATTTAGAAAGCAGTTGAATGCTCAGAAACCAGTCTGTGTGACTGGTTGCAGGTGTCACAAGTATGAACAGATTCATAGTGGTTATATTCTATAACTGCTTTGTGAGTTATAGCATATGAATATACATAAACTGGAGAACGTACTGTATAAAAACGATATTGGTAAAATATTGTTTGTTTACTAATGATTGTATGTTTTTTTTTTAATTTATGTCAGTGTCCCATCATTTTTTTTACAAACTGAGGATGAAATCGGCCACTGAAACAGTGTTGGTAAGTGACACATGATGTTTGGTTGAATGTCTCTGGGTAGATGAAGTGCAGTGGAGGCCAGTTGTTGTCTTGCGTGATCACTTTTATTGTGTGTAACATTACACTTCAATGAGGCATTTTTTATTGCGTACCATTCAACAAAACCACATCTTGGTCAGCATTAATGATTTGATCATGATCCACGTTGTAACAGTAACATATTGGAGCATATTTAAATAAATATTGCTCGGTTATCTGCAGGCTTTTACAAATTCAATTCAATACCTTCTTCACAGATGAGTAATAATCACTAAAATCTGGTTTGTCAACCGGACAAATGTCACTTTCTAGTTACATTTTTTAATCGCAGAGAATTTCACAGTAAACTACATGACCTCAAATAGAATTTTTCTTCTAAAATGAGTTCTGCAACTCATTATATGCCATTGTTGCAATGAATAGCGCAATTGTTGCATTGCAATAATTCACTGATGTAGCTCATAGCATAAAAACATTCCACCTGCTGACGATCCTCAGACAGATTTATTACTTTCATATCTTTAAGGTGGCTGCAGAGCCAGAGAATAATAATAATAAAAAAAAAAAACTTTTGTGTGAAAATGACATTTTGTCCTAATGCTTCATTAGGTTTGCCTGCCAAGAGCATTATTTTCCAAGGTATTTCTTCAATTTTGTGCTCTAAAGGAAATATTAAAGATAATAAAATATTAAAAGGTCTGAAGTCTTTCATTTCACAATATTAACAGTTATGTAACTGGAAATAATTGGAAAATTATTGTGGCATGGAAGAGCATCCAAAAAAAAAAGCACTGGTTTATCATCTCTTTCCTGTGGTTTCAGAAACATGAATGGTTTACTGTAAACATTACTTCAGTTTCAGTAGATCAGTTTTGTGTAATTTAATGTATTCACAAACAACTATGTTAGTTTCATGTGTTATTTTCACATTCAAACACTGATTTACTCTCAAATCTGTGACTCATTAACCCTCAAGACATCTGGGTGAATATTTCCCTCAGGAGTCTATAATTAAAGATCAGTCTGTGTTGCACTGACCTGACAAATATGAAAAAAATCTAATGGAACATGTGGGAGGAGGTGAGCTGCAGCAATTATTTGACAAAGCACAGAATTTGAAAAGAAACTGGCAAAAATTAAAAAGCTGTTGGTCCAGCATAATATTTATCTGAATGTAGCTGAGGAATAATTCATTCAGCCCTGTAATCCATCTTTTACAAAGGTTTCGCGGGAATCTGGTGCACTTATCCTCAGTGTGGCTCAGCTCAAAACCATTTGGAATAAGTAAAAGGGGAAAACAGTGCTTGAAGGCATTTTAAATAGCCACCTAGGAATTTAAATGTTTGATGAGCTTGCCTTGTTTCTTATCTGATTTTGTTTTTTGTTATAACTGGGGCACTCTTTTCAACGTCCCAGTTTTTGGACTAACGATGCTTCAGCTGCATTTCCCCCTTCAGACTACAGCTTTATTTTGTCAGGTCTGGCAGATGTTACTGAGGTCAACTATATGTAATGAAAGGAAAAGTGCGAAGCTCAGTTCGATATCACTGAGGATGAATTCAGTGAAGAGTTAATGACCTCAGGATCAGTGGTTTCACCAGGGGAGACAAACGGTTACAGTATCCATCACAAAAGAGTGCTGAGAGGGGACTTTGGGTGGGTTATGGCTTAGGCAGTGGGGCAGCTGTGTCCATCTACTTCACACGAGATAGTCCATGTCAATGTGTGTGTGTGTGTGTGTGTGTGTGTGTGTGTGTGTGTGTGTGTGTGTGTGTGTGTGTGTGTGGGCCTGGTAGGGTGTGTTGGTCAGCTGTTAATGATGTCAGCTGTTATGTCAGGGAGTTGGCTTTCTCCGGAGAAAAGGCTGATTCACGGCCGGACTGGCTGGCCTACTTAAGAGTACTGGAAACTGGATCACTGCAGGACACACAAACGCACACACATTCACATGCTGGGGCCCAGTTTACTGTGCAAAACTATAAGTCAGGTCTGGCAGCCGTTGCTCAGGTGCTGAACAAAAGTCACAGTTAAGCCATAGATGACAGATGAATGCTCTTTGGGAAGATTTAGGCAGCTTATGCTGGAAGGTTTGGCAGCACCTGTGTTTGTGCGACTTCACTGTGATATATACACAGCAAAGAAAGAGGCTTTTCAGGGTTAGAGCTTTGAAATCTGAATGTTTGAGCGCATCATCCCAAGGTCCCATACTTTTTTTTTCTAAAATGATTACATTTATGCCTATGAATAAGCCTGAATGCAGACTCATGAGAGACTAATGGATAAACATGAACTAGATGAAAAGAACTCTGAGTGAAAAGATGATGATGAATCTACTTAACAGAGGACACTGACTGTTTTTAACCCTCAAGAGTGATTATCAAACATAGGAATCAGTGTTTTGAGCACTTAAGAACTATTTTATTTTCTATAAAGTTTAAAGTTTACTCATTTGACACTGGAACAAAAAAAAAACAGAAGAAAAAAAGATGAGTATTATCCTCCAAAGAGAACAAGACATTCTGTTGAAACTTTTGTTTTTTCTCTTATTGAACTCTGTACTCTCACACCATCACTCCATCTTATGCTGCTTTATAATGTGTGATTTAACAAAGAATACAACTAAACTAAAGTTCTAATGCTGCAGTTATTATTTTATTCATACCTGGGGTTTACTCACTTAACATCCATCACCACTTTTTCTCCATTTGGACAAAATTAATTTGGAGCACTGCAGAAATAGTTAAGAGAAAATGGCTTCGTTTGGCCAATACAAAATTAACTTCAACTTCTACAGGTGGAAGAGATGTTTCCCTCTCCTCTTGTTCATTGTAAGACCTATAAACTCTAACCTCAGTAAACAATATGTGAATCTACCTACTGCTACTACTTTTCCTACTTACAACAACCAGCTTTACAAGTAATACAGAAAGTTTCATCTATGGTATCTTGTCTGAATTTGACTCCCTATTTGATAGTTCATGCTATACCCGCATTAAAATGGATAAATTCATCACATTCGGCTGCAACAACTCCAACATCAACACAAATACATCAAAAACAAAAAGAGCACTAAATTGTCACAGATCTATATCATTGACTGACAAAACCCTCAGTCTAAGAAGTTGGTTTTAGAAAGGGATTTCTTATTAAAGCAACAATATTTCCTGTTAAATGATACTAAAGACACATCTTGGGAAAACCCAGCCCTAAAAAAAAAGTTCATCTGCAATAAATGTAACTGAAGGATCACATAAGAAGTCTTTGAGTTATGGAGGGAATAATACATGGGGGAGTGTTTCTATTGTTATTATAGCTCACTAATTTAAATGAAAGATAGTTAAACTTCCCTCAAATGAAATAAATTCAGTATCATGCTGGGACAGGGCCCATTAACATTAACTTGCGGTCTTGAAACAAGCCTCCAGAACAATTTCGGGGCAATTCATTGCAGACAAACTGCTGATTTAGTGTTTTATTTTTGAAAAGAATGCAAAAACACACACTTGTAGCCTGTAATTATGGATATAAATTGTAGAGCAGCTGTGAGATGACCAGAGACCACAGGTAAACCACACAGACACAAAACGGCTCATCGGTTGGCAGAGATAATGAGTGTCTGTCCATTCCGTAGCAGGTGAGTTAGCCTTAGGTGATCTGGTATGGAAAAGATTAGCAGAGGAAATAAAGGAGTGCATGACTAAACACAGAGAGGGTTAATGGAGCATTAAAAAGGCTGATGTAAGTCTGTTGTATTTGAAGCAGCTGAGGAAGAAAACTCTCTGGAGAATGGCAAAGGATTCTTGAAAAGAAATCAACAATGTTGGAACAATTTGATCAGATGATTATTGATATGGACAAGAAATTACATGGGATGGATGATGATAAATTACACTGCAATCCTAATTTGAATGAATGAAAAACAAACTCAGAGTGAGGGAAGAATGTGAATATAGGAGATTAAGGAAGATGAAGACTCAGGAGAACACCACACAACAGCAACTTTAAGTGGGAAACTAGTGGCTCATAAGAGGTCAAACAATACTCGTCTTTGCAGTCGGACCTCTGGAAGTCATTATGCTGCTGATGTTCATCCCAGGGAGAGAGAGAATAATCTGAGAAGGTATCATAAGACCTGGAAATGACAATCAGTCTGGAGGACAGGAAGAAAGAAAAGGGCTGATATGAGAAAACAGCACTCTGAGAACTGAAGGTAGATGATGACGAAGTGAATGGACAGATGGGTGGAGGAGCAGGAAGAGATAAAGGGAGGAAGGAGTGGATGGAGAGACATCTGTTTTGTGTTACTGACAGGTTACAGGCTGATGGTGGGGTGGAGAGAGAGAGAGGTAGAATGAATGAGAACGAGAAGAGAAAGTCAGAGGGGAGAAGGGAGCGACCAAAGAGGAAATAGACTGCACAGAGTGTGGAAAACATTAGAAAGATAGAAGCACTTAATTGGAAGAGACAGACATTATCATAAGCTGCAGAGCTCTGAGGGCATGTCTCCTTCTCTCTGTATGGGTATGTGTGTGTGTGTGTGTGTGTGTGTGTGTGTGTGTGTGTGTGTGTGTGTGTGTGTGTGTGTGTGTGTGTGTGCGTGCGTGCGTGTGTGTGTGTGTGCGTGCGTGTGTGTGTGTCTGTGCGGGTTTTATGTGTGCATGAGCTGGTTGTAGATGTTGTATCTCATTAGGGAGGATATTTTTGCAACCAGTGTGTTTTATGTGCATGTGTGTGTGTGAGAGAGATGGAGAGAAAGTCAGAGATCAACACTGACAGATAAGAGAAAGACTGAGAAAAGAATGTGTATGAGAAGTAGAAGCCATAATAAAAGATGAAAGTGAAACCGGGGAAAAGAGACGGAGAGGATCAGGAAACTAGAATAATCCGCAGTCCGATGGAGGCAGGAGGCGTGCATCAGAAGTTGTGTTTGTGGGTTGGTCGATACATTCAGGTAACATTAAATAAAAAACATTATTAAGTCACGACACAGGGATGGAGAGGATTCATGCTACAGCTTGAGCAGCGATTAATGAAGATCTTTCTATACAGTGTTTTAATGAAAATTTCTGGAAACACAACAGAAGCATTTTCTTTTTTTGTGGTGCAGCAGTGAAAAAGAACAGAAAAAAAAAACACTTAGCGTGGAGAAATATTGGCAAAAGTCCAAGCAAAAATAAATATACTCTCTCCCTCCTCTTCTGAGAGACAGTAAGGTTTTGAGAATGTAATTTCAATCCAGTCTTTTCTTTGGGTGTAACAGAGGAGCAAAAAGGAATAGAAAAAAAAGAAAAGAACATTTACATCCACATGAGGAAAAAGGAAGACACAGACTGCTATTTTAGACTCACAGCAATAGCAGAACAATATTAATCCCCAGTTATGGTGATGTCTTATTATTCCCTGTAGTCTCTGTCAGAAGCCGCATTTTATATTAAAATCACTGAAGTGACTCTGCTGTCTGCACAATAACTTGTAGAGGGATCGTCAGATACACTAAATATATCTTCAGCCCTTGTGTTCTAATTTAAAAGTTACAAGACTTGTACATCATTGGTTCTGAACTGACAGTCTCTTCTGCGGCGTACCAAACAAAACCAGTGGCGTAATACGCTGAAAGCAGCTTGCAAGTGTTTGTAGCTCGAGCTAGAGAGTGATTTGCAGTGAACCAATTGACTGCACAGCAGGTGTATTACTGGAGAAGCTGAGACTGGAGTAGGATGGTCTTTGTAAACAATTTGTATCACAGCAAAACAAACAACTGTGAAGTGGACCCTTGTGAGGACTTGATTAACCCTAACAGGACACCCCACATCCACTGATCAGTTTGCTTTGAGCAAAGCAAAACAATCTACTGTTAATCACACATCTTAGATACATTCCTTATTGAGCGCAAATAAATTAGTATAATGTCTGGCAGAACAACAACAACTAAACATTGACGCCATGACAACGGAATGCTTTGAATGGTAGTTTACTTCTATCAGGGCTTGGCATTTTGCTTATTGACAGTCACGCAGATAATCCTTAACTGAGATACAGCCATGCTCAGTTTCATAACTCTTGAATTTCAATTTTGAACTCCATCATAATTTAGATAATTTTTACAACAGTAACTGTTTGACATGTAGCAAAAATAACTTGTGTAGCAAAAAATTACTTAACATAATAATTATACTAATATGTGATATGTGGCGTATTGCCATGTTGTGTGTACGTTGAAAGGGTGTTGTGCGAAAATATTGATGGAAAACCTCAAAGATGATCAATGAAAAGGCATTGTTTCATGAACGCACTGTGTTAAATAAACTTCATCCTACAAGCATGATTTATGTATGTACTCATGCAAGTGCCTATGTGAACTGTAAGCACACAAATAGTACTCTCGACACAGAAGTTGAACATTTTCTGTCTCACAAACATCTGACGGAACAGATGTTTCATTTATCATTGACTAGAATCAAGACAGACGTCGAAGAAGCGATGAAGCTGTTCTGTTTGGCAGCACTCCTTTGAGCTAAATGTTCACAGTATGCTTACATCCTCAAAATTATGATGTTAACAGGTGGAAGTGCTACAGGTATATTAATTATCGTACTCACCATCTGAAAAAACAGAACTTTTGAGGATAACATCCCTGTGAGTGAAGTTAAAACTTCAGCAAAGCGAATACAGTTAATGGAGTGCAAATGAACATGTGCACAAAAGTAACCAAAAATGTCAACTTAATGTTGGCACAAGAGCGAAAGTCAGGTTATCAAACTCAATATCAGTTGTGTTTATTGTCTGAAGACAAAAAATGTATACACAAATATCCGTGTCAATTTGTAGTAATTGACATATTTTAGTCCGTGCCGAACAGGAGGACCCACAGACTGAAAAACATCACACAAAACCTCATAGAGCTACATTTACACTGCGCTACACTGTTGTCTGTCTAAATGTGAAAATGTTGCCTGCTGAAACCATGAAGTCAGAGATGTTAATTTTGTGAGTATTAATTTTGTGTGGATGCTTTTTTTATGCATGAATTTGTGTGTGAATGTGTGTGACAAGGAATGCATCCGTGTGAAGATGCATTCAAGCATGTTTTATTGTGTGTGTGTGTGTGGGGGGGGGGGGGGGGGGGGCTGACTCACCTCTCATTGTTCATGTGAGATGTTTTTACATATGTGTGCAATCATGGAGGTGTCATGTGTGAAAGAGTCACATTTTTGAAATGTGAAAATGGAGAGAGGGTAGAGGATGAAGATGACGATGACGATGATGATGATGACGACGACGATAGTGATGATGATGATGACGACGACAATGATGACGATGATAATGACAACAATGATGATGATGATGATGTGCAAGTGAATGTGTCAGTTGGCTCTTCTCACTCGCCGTAGAGCTCAAACCATATTTTTAATCATGTAAATTTTTACTTTAAATTTGAATCATTTCATACAAATCTTTGTGGAAACGTGAGATGTAGTTTGTCTCATGTTTGCAATTTTGTTGCCAAACTGTAATCAAGAAGCAAACCTTTCCATCAAACCTAAATATGTTGCCCTACTCTACCCACAGGGAACATTCATCACCACAAACAAGGTTGTCATGTCAACACAGTGTTGCATCTTGACTTAATATCGATCTATTTGCAGAATAAAATAACCTTCACTAAAGCATTATGGAAGAGATTTAGGACAGATAACAATAAATAAAGAAGCGAGAGGCGCTACAGAATGAAACAAAGAAAAGATCCTTTAAAAAACAAATGAACAAAGAAGAAAGAAAGCAAGAAAGATGAGGGTTAAGGAGAAGAAGAGAGAAGAGAACATGATGAAAAGCATAAAGACAGGAAGAAGAAGAGGGAATATCCACTGAAGCACTCGACTCATATTTAGACAGACAGACAGATGAGTCAGTCTGCCAGTTCTACTTACCAGACTGATTCAGACTTGCTGGCTGCTGCCCACTTCAATATTCCACACAAACCAAGCATTCCTAATCATTTCAAGTTGGGAAAATTCAAAATGTATACACCTGCCTTAGGATATACTGTGACAAAGTACACTCGTCATCTGAAGGACAACCTGAATATACTCTTCAAACTTTGACCCTTATTCACATCACTCTGGTTCTGAATACAAGTCAATTTCAAAACTGCCTAAAACATAAAACGCACCATTATGATGATTTATTTAATGTTCTAGCTCATCAAAGACAGAGTTTTAAACTACATTGGCAGCAGGGGATAATATTAAGAGCTTCAGTGAGTAACAGTAAGGATGACCCCTTTATTAAACAAATGATTGTATAAAAAGACATTATTACAGTGGCTGGGAGCATTTGGTAAAGTCTTTATTGGAGAAACAGATCATTTGAAACTGATTGCAATGTGTTTATATTTAGCGTTTGGTATGTTGGTTTTTGTTTTCCTATAAAATGGACTGAATCCCAACGGTGTTGTACTTTTATTTGGAACAAGTTCTTGTGCATCACATTTCAGTGCATCCATGGTAATAATGGGATACTGTTAAACCTACAGTGAGAAAGAGAGTGATTTTTTTTCATCAGAGTTATGTCACATTTTTATTTACAACAGCCGAAAGAACTCTGTTGTTCAAAATATTCCCCAGGCTGTCTCTGCAATCTGTTGTTGTAATAATTTAACAATAGCAAAAGGCCTTCACTCTTTCCAGTCCTGTGAGCCGTTGCAAAGACAACCAGTTTATTTGAGGTGAAAAATCAATCATGAAATAAAATGAAATCATTTAATTGTTACATAGGTCCTGGTTCTAGTGTGAGTGGGACTGTGTGCTCAAGGGATGAGAATAAACACCTTGGAACAAAATATAGAAGGTAGAAAAAAATCCCAGCAGAGCATAGGGTCTAAATTACAACTTATCACTGTTTTTTCACAGCAGGCAGCTACAACTATGTGTCTCAGAAATACCACATTAGTGTCTATGAAAATGAGCTTTTACATGATAGAGATAGTTGAGGTGGAAACTCATAACATTTCAACAAATGAATGAAAATAACATGTGCAGTACTTTATTGAATGCTTCTCTTTTTGTATTATTATTATTATTATTATTATTATTATTATTATTATTATTATTATTATTATTATTATTATTATTATATTGGCTGTACATGATGCAGAAGAAGCATTATCTTGTATTTTCCAACAGCTCAGCTGAAAACTATTTAATACACTTGAGATCTGTGACTTTTCACTGTTTTATGAAGTATGCAGTACTACACTAAGTACTGACTCCATGAAAAATGCTGTATTAGTTTCTGTCTTATGATCATAGCCCAAGAGAAAAAGTTGAGACCACAGTGTAAACCAAGGGACGTAATTTCCGTATGTTTATACTCTACAGATTACTGTAGCTTTAACATAGTAGTTCAATTTCAAAGAAGAATTCAGAGTTCTGGCCACACTCTAATGAGACAATGATTTGGAAATGGCGACTATACCTGTGTTGACATCATTAACTGAAAGCCGAGTCAAGAGATGTATTATGTCTGAATGTCTCTGCTTATAGAAAGCAGTGAGACATGTGAAACAGTCATTTGTACTTACAGCTGGTACACTGTCATCCAATTTCTCTAGAAGAAATACATGACATAACATTTGGTGTAGCAGAGGACGACAAGATTCTACTACAAGAGATCATAGCGTTTTTTTTTTTTTTTTGTGGCATCTGTTTGTTCAAATGACTTTAATTAAATAACATTCTTTCACATGATTAGGGTTAATTGGGTTCCCCTCCCACCTCCAAAAACATGCACTTCAGGTTTGGCCGTTCCAAATTGCCCGTAGTGTGTGAGTGGGAGCGTGAATGGTTGTCTGTCTTTGTGTTGCCCCGCGGTGAACTGGCGTCACGCCCGGAGTTTCCCCCGCCTCACGCCCTAAGCCAGCTGGGATAGGCTCCAGCTTCCCATGACCCGCTACGGCGGATAAAGCGGTTGGGAAGATGAATGAGTGAATGAATATTATTTCCTCTGGTTTGAAACTTTTTCTAAAGAGAGTAAAACAACTCCAGTCCACTTCATCGGTTTCCATCCGCCTGAATGACCAAGCACCATTACCACACTCCACCCTGATGAAGCGTTCCTAGTTTATTTCAATCAAGATGACAGATTTCATGAACACCACCCTTTTGTGCCTGTGTGTTGGGTTTAAATTTCTCTTTGCGGCCATTATTTTGACAGACATTTGGCTAAATGAAGGATATCAATACTGGCCTGTAACTTTAACGTGGATGAAGTCATTTACAGTCTGATAAGTCAACCTGAATCAACCTCAGGGAGAAAGAGAGAGGGAGAAAGAGAGAGAGAGAGAGAGAGAGAGAGAGAGAGAGAGAGAGAGGGAGGGAGGGAGGGAGGGAGGGAGGGAGGGAGGGAGCCATAAAGACATTTGACTGGCAAGTTACATGTAAAGTTTAGTGTGCTGAAGCTGCCCAGAGAGAAATAGATGTATATTGTGTGTGTGTGTGTGTGTGTGTGTGTGTGTGTGTGTGTGTGTGTGTGTGTGTGTGTGTGTGTGTGTGTGTGTGTGTGTGTGTGTGAGAGAGAGAGAGAGACATTTACGTTACTTCCAATATTATTTTAAACTGAAACACAACCTCCATGTTACAAAAGGTATGAAGTTCTCTCAAAAAACTTACCTTCTGATTAAGTCTCACACCATCTGGTGATTAAGAGCATTCACAAATGTAAGTTAATTTCTGTAGTGATCCAGTGAGACATGAACTGTTGTGATTGGCTGGTGATCTATGCCATCATCATCAGCCTGACATCCTCTTGCTGTTCTTTTAAATGATTCTCTTTAGTAGCTGTAGTTCAGTCATGACGCTATTATCAGCCACATACGCAGCAATTGTTTGCCAATGTCTTGTGTCCAAAGGGGGCCGTTTCCTAGGAGTTATGATCTTCACTCAAGCACAAGAAAAGATGTAAATAGCTACTTGACGTAGTACATGTCCATATCCACAACCCCTTTAACCCCTCCATGAAAGTTGTTCAGAGAAACAAACTGATGTTGTATCTGATAGCTGGTCACAATTAGACCGTAATGAGTTTGTCATTATTTAACTACACATCCTCTCTGTGTTCATTTAACTTTAGTATTTGTATTACATCTCTCACATGCACACATACACTTAGAGTCCTGCAGCCCTGCTTTTATGCACTGGACCAAAAAAACAATTTACAACTGAATGTCGTAAATCCAGTAATGGGTTTATCAAATGCGAAAAGGCTGAGATGTTTGGTCCTTGGATAAAACATAAAATTGTACATAACCATAATCTGTCCATAACCTTAGTGAGTCTCCTAAGTATGACAACAGATTTATGAGAAATGGTTAGTAATACTTATCTTACTCTAACATTGTTTGATACTATAGTACCACCAACACAATAGAGACCAGAATAATTAATTTCCTTGACGGAACCTCCTTAAGGGATCAATAAAGTTCTACTCTACTCTACTCTTTTAGGTCCAGAAACCCATTACACTGGGTGACATCCTTTATTATTACAAACATGGGCACAGTTTTCACTGCAGTTGTGGCACTTTAGAGAAAACAGGGCATTAGTGGTGTAGTTCAGAGACACCATTAGAATCCAGTAAACAACCCAGGTAAGACCCACAAGGCAGTCCAAATAAAAAAAAACAATATTTAATGGGGATGAGGCAAATACAGGGTCCAACATGCAGGCAGGAGGTTGAGCGACAGAAAACATCAATGATGAACTGGCAGCTAACAACAGGAATCAGCCAGACTAGATAAAACAATAATGAGTGGATGACAAACGAGCGACACAGGGAAGAGGCAGATGGAAACAATCAGATAATCACGATGGAGAACAAGCTGAGAAAACGTGAAGGGGAAGACAGGTGACGAATACAAAGGACAGGAAACACGAATCGCAAAGAGAAAGAGAAAGTAATAAGACGCAAACAGAACATGAAGCATGGACAGAGGGTGTAACGGGCAATGAAGATACAAACAACAAGGAGAGGAAATGTAAATGAAAATATGAGGAAAAAAAGAAACTTTCAAATTAAATCAGGAAATGGCAAACAGTGCAATAAGATAACCCTACAAAGTAAGAACAACAAATTAGATTACAAACGATTACAGTTGTGGAAAAACAGTTGTTTTCAGAGCTGAAAACAATATCCTGTCAATGTAGCCATACAGTCTTTAAACCCTGGAGAACTTACAGCACACACCACCTCCACCCCTGAGGCATGTATTCCAAAACATTGTCATTATCGGCCATAACTACTGTCGGTATGCTCTGAACTTGCCTGAGGAGAAATAGAAGGATGGCCTCTGTATGTTTAATGATAGTACCAGAAAGAGGTCAGTCACACCACTCCTATCATCCCTCTGTTCTCCTGCTTTATTCTTTTTCACTTCATTTTCCCTACCCTGCTCTATTGGTTCTCTCATTCCACCCTTTGTCCCCTTTATCTTCTTCTCACCTATAGTCCTGGCAGCCTCATCATCACTCATTTCTTCCAACAGAGTGCCTCAGCATTTTCTCCACCTCGTCTACCTCACTCACTCATGTGTTTTACACCATCATTCTGTTGCTACAGTCATCCTGCCGTCTTCTATAATTTCTTTCCCCTCCAATTTCTAACCTGCTTTTTGGCCTTAATTAAACCCACAGTGCCTAATGTAATAAAACAACATCTGTTTCGTTCAAGCCTTTTCAAAATGAGTTCAAAATCTCTATATATTTTTCAATATCCTAGAGCACTTCAATTTGGTATCCTGGGGACTTTCCAGCAACCAGAGCAGATGGAAAATAGAAGCATGGCAGAGCCTGAGGAATCATCAGCACACAGTGTAAGAACTCTCGAAATTAGGGGGCAAAAGTTATACAGCATCTTCTTGTGGATGAGATGAGCGCTATCGTCTCTTCTACAGCTGCTTATCTGCCTTGCAGGTTACAGGTCTGCTGTAGCTAATCACAGACGGCTATGAGCTAGCTCAGAGGCAGGATACACCCTGGAAGAAACGCCAGATCATTGAAGGGCTGAAATAGATTGGGAGATGAGAGGAACCTGGAGAAAGAATCCACGCAAGCATGAAGAGAAAGGAATGAAACCCTGAACCTGCTAGCTGTGAGGCAACAATGTGTGTGTGTGTGTGTGTGTGTGTGTGTGTGTGTGTGTGTGTGTGTGTGTGTGTGTGTGTGTGTGTGTGTGTGTGTATAGACGTAGAAGGGGCAAATTATTTTTTTAAATGTGCAAATGATAAATCACTTTAATCAGTGAAGCCAATGGAATCACCTTCAACACCTGTGGAAGAAAAGTCACCAGCAAACATAATGAAACGTTACCAAGTTATAAAAGTTCCAAATAGCAGACATTCATTATCTTGATGGGTTAGAGCAGAAAGATCCACAAAACTGCTAAAACGTATCCTAAAAAGTCTGGACTTCATTGCCTGTCAGAGCGACATAAAGCTGATTTCAAAGATCTACGTTTTTTTTTTTAATCAAAAATACATGTAATCAGGATGGGACTTATTCAAAAAAACATGACATCATGAAAACATACACAATCAACAGGGCTAATTCTTTTTTAGGTTAATAGGAAGCAAAATGAGCTTAAATTTCAAACAGATGAACATTTATATTTAATACATAAGCAGCAAGACATGAAACAATTTAATTTCAACTTTAATTAAATTTTTTGTGCTAGCCACGATGCGGACGATGTCCTAAGTAGGCTTCAGGACCCTGGATAAGGGCTGATCACGCCAACATGGCAAAAGGATTTAGCTTAATGTGAACAGTCTGTAAAACATCCCATTGGGAACATTTGTGAACATCAAGACTGTCAACAATTTGGACCAATTGGAAGGTTAGTCCAATGTAGACTAGTTTAGGCTACTTGTAAGAAAACTAACAATTTACCAGTTATTTTGTGTTGTTTTTTATTATTGACAGGGTTGTCCCTCTGCAGGAGACAAGTGATGCATTGGATCTCCTGGGGACACTTGGTGCTCAGGTTCAATAAGTAAGAACCAATGATGGCTGGACTAGGTTTCTGCCCGGAAGCATTAGCATTATGCATGTGTGTGTGTGTGTGTGTGTGTGTGTGGTAAAAATCACTACATTTGCTTCATGTCTCCTGCTTTTCCCTACATCAAAGAGACTCTATGCAGAGTCATTGGACTACAGGTTCTCTCTATTTCCTCCTTCAAAATCCCTCTTCTCTTCTTCCGTCTCTTCCCTGTGTGGCTTTATCCCCCTCTGGGGCTCACATCAGAACCGTCCTTCCCTTGCTTTATCATCCTTTTTTTTTTTTTTGAGCCACAAGCCTTTTCTCCATTCTAAGCTGTCTCTCCTCGTCTCTCCTCCCCCTCACATCAATATCCCTCAATCTCTCTCTCTCTCCCTGTAAACAGTGACCTTTCACTCTGCTGTCCCCTCTCTGCCTCCAGACTCTATGCCATCTCTCTCATTCGCTCTCTCCTGTGGGTAAGTATGACCCATGCTTCGATCATCCTGTTGTCAGTTTGTCATCATTATATGCCCTGAACCACTCGTCATCTCTCTTCATGCCCCTTCTTCTCTCCTCTTCACTGTCTCTCTCTATCCATCGCTCAGGTTGTCTTTGCGTTCCTCTTCTGATCTCTCCATAGATGACAAATACTTGCATCGGTCTTCAGTCATTCCTCCAGAATACCACTTCTCCTTCTGACTCCCCCTGAGTCTTTTGTGTCGTCTCTCTTTCTGCTTCAGGATGAGTTGCCCCTCTCCGAACATTCATCCTCTCTCCATACTTTTACTTCCTCAGGACAAAATGACCCACACATCTTCACTATTTGGCCAAAGGTAAATCAGACATCCAAAACTTACACCCATACAGAATGTCCTGTTTGAAAATCTCATTCCGACCTATTAACATTAATAAGATGCCATGAACAGGGTCCTCTCCACTGTGGAAGCCTTTCTGTTGCTGCAGAAACATTCTCCCCTTCGCCAACCAGTGCAATAATGAGGATGAGCCACACCAGGTCCTCCACACCAAAAAAACAAAACAAAATATAAAAACACTATTATTTACCTGCTGTGTGCATGGAGGCATTGTTTGAAAAAGGGTCAAGCTTCTGTATTGTCAGGAAATTCGCACCATCTTACTCTTTATTGTTAGAAATACTATTCGGTGCCGCAGCACTTCAAACACTTTATTTACTCCTGGGTAAATTAATTTCTACCTGATCTATAAAGTCTTATTCTATGCACTTAAATGATGATATGTCCCAATTTGTTGATTGGATATCTTTTGTAATACTAATTATAATTTGCAAAGTAACATGTAACGTAATTGATAAATTACAAAACAATTGGTGACTGCTCCAAAGCATTGCTAGGACTAGAAATATGTCTATACTATAAAGGGATGTGTAGAAGTACCGTGTCTTTCTCTTTTTGTATTTTATTTGTGAGACCTGTGTCTGCCCCATCTCCCGTGGACCCTCTATTGTCACCGCCTCTCCTCCAAACCATCCCCCTGCTGCTGCTGCCTTGGCTCACCTTTAATCATCCTCCAACTGCAAAGGAAAGGCTTTGATCAGCGTCTTTAAAATATTTGATCTTCTCCGCTCTTCAGTCTGTCTCATCCTAGTTTCTCCAACAATCATTAGTGCTTCTCTCAGTTTCACCACCGGTTCATCTTACTCTCACTCTCACAGGAAATAGTCTGGCAGAAGCTGGCCTCCTCCTCCTCCTCCTGACTCTGTTTCTCTTCCCCTCCTGCAATCCTTCTGTGTGGAAGAAAATAAAAGACTTTCTGTTCGGTTGATCGGTGTCGTGTTCGTCACACTTCAAGCATTTGTCCTATTGCTACTTATGCCTGCATTCTCCATTCCCCAGATTATTTGGTCCATCACATATCTGCCCTTCCTCCCTCCCTCATTCCACTACTTTTCCATTATTCATCCCTGCTCTGTGCCCTGTGCTCTTAATCAACTTAGACATTCTCATGATGAGGTTTAAAGAGAATATTTGGTCTTATAGTTCAAACTGGTGTCATTTCTGTTAACGTCACTGGCACAATACGTTCAAAACATTCAGCATTTATGGAGGAATTTGGTGCTTTTACAACGAGCAAGATGTTTTCTTTTTCTTAAATAATGCTGTTAAAGAATTTATCTTGATTTGTTGGTCTGATTCTGTGACAAATTGTTCTTGTCATAGTATTAAAATAAGTTCATGTGCGCAATAATAAATTATAACATCATTGGAAATAAGACCAATAGGCATAACTAAATTAATTTTCACATTAGTCTGAAATTTTATTGGGTTTACTTCTTGTCCTTCTGCAGTGACTTCCAGTTAATTTAATCTATTACTCTTGCCCTTTAAATACCAACAAAGTTTATATAATAAAAACTGATATCACACAAACAAACACAACTCTTTAAGGAGTATGGCCAGTGCTAACTCATTGCATTTTAAGCCACAACCACACAAGCAGGTGGTCTTTTAGGCAATTATCTTTGAGGTAGGTCTTGTGATTATTGCTACAATAAAATGCATTGAGAAGTGTGGCTGCTCATGTCTTTTGTGAACACTGAATGAGATGTGATATTTATCACTAAACCTGGCAGTACTGACTCATGAGTT
This sequence comes from Antennarius maculatus, assembly GCA_013358685.1. Classification (NCBI taxonomy): domain Eukaryota; kingdom Metazoa; phylum Chordata; class Actinopteri; order Lophiiformes; family Antennariidae; genus Antennarius; species Antennarius maculatus. The sequence goes on from CM023618.1 coordinate 11,444,695, forward strand.
TGTGTGTTTCTGTGACTTTCTATGTAGGTCAACGATAGGCAGTGGATCTTTCTTCAAAAGACCTCAAGTTCTTGTAAATTGCACACACCTTCTTGAAGTCTCCTACCAAAGACTACCAGGGGTAAAAAAAAAAAAAAAAGGATTTTTTATTTCTTTACCCCTGGATTAACACATGCCTTGGCAACAAAAAGCTAGAGAGCTGCTGCTCTCAAGTACTAAAGTGAAAAACAGATGAGAGTGTTGGATCCAAGTTCTCACAGTTAAAGAGGTACAAGGACGGGAGGAGAGGTTAAGAGCAGCTACAATTGTCCCATTAGCCCAGTTATAAAGCTATCTGTTGCTCATCAAGCCCCCACCTCACTAAATACTTCCTGCCACAAAAGCAAAGCTGAGCTTTTGCAGGGTGTGCAACATTTCTGTCAATTTGAGATTGTACAATTGTGTGTGTGTGTGTGTGTGTGTGTGTGTGTGTGTGTGTGTGTGTGTGTGTGTGTGTGTGTGTGTGTGTGTGTGTGTGTGTGTGTGTGTGTGTGTGTGTGTATGGTACTAGTCACCATTAATGAACTTTGTACCATTTAGTAATTGTGTGAGGAGGCTGTGCATCTGTAAGTATTAAGTACAGATCTATGCTGTGTGTCTATGCCCATGTGCTCTGTTTGCTCACAGCCTTAAGTGAAATCCCCCATGTGGTAATTTTGGCCATATGGTGCATGACATGGTAAATTCTCAAGCCATTAATACCGTTACACACTAAACAAACTCCACTGCAGGAAGGAGATCTGCATTGACATATGAGAGCAAAGTACAGGCATGAAGAGACTGAGAGAGGCTTGGAGTTCCTCTGTTTGCTTGTGTGTGGGGAAAGTTCCCCAGCAGAGACAACATCTCATCGCCTGAAGCGTATCTCACACGGTAACAATTTGTCCAAATGCTGCTGGGAACACACACACACACACACACACACACACACACACACACACACACACACACACACACACACACACACACACACACACACACACACACATACGCAGGCACACACACACACATATATATTCTCACACACTCATATGTTGCAGCTTCATCCCTGTGCTGCGTCATGTGTAGATAGATGATTTTCTCTGTAATGTGTCCTTGCACATGAAGACATATAATGTTAGTCATGCACACATACATTCTAAGAGCAGCAGAAACACTTCCACCACCCTAATCTAAAACCACTTTTTCATCGACTAATCTGATTTAGATCGTCTTTGACTCTCCATCATGCACATTTTCAAAGCCTCTTAATTTGCATGATGTTTGGTTTGTGTGAGTAATCAATGCTTTGCCACAATATTCTGTTGTACCAGGTGAGACCACCTTTGATAACACCTTTGTGTTCCTGTAAAGAGAAGCAGATAAATGGTGTTACATTGCCTGATGGAGCACTAACTGTCTAATCCTTTGACCTGCTGGTCAGGGAAGTTAAACAGTGGACTTCTGCAGAAATGTCTCATTTGTGAAATCCTTTCCTTGTTTCACTGATTTTAACACTGTGATGTGTATTTTCTCATTTTGCTACTCATGTAGCCTAAAGCATTTCAAACCACTGCCGACAATGCTAGCTTTAATTTTGAGAAAATATTAAGGGCAAAGATTGCATGCTATGTTGGACTGCAGACTGTAATGCCATGTGACGGATTTACGACAGAGGTCAGTCGTGGTGCCAACAAAACTTCAGTCAAACAGAATAGTTTTAGGTCTTGTTGTTGTGTATATATGATTTTCATTTCTTCCCAGTTTAGCTTGAATGTTCTTGGGGTGACACAGTTGGAGATTGAAGTAGCACAGGAAACAGAGAGGTTAAGTTTGAATTCAAGATATTTCATTTTCAACATTTTCAATCGTTAATCAGCCACAAACCCCCCCCAAAAATTTCTTATTGTCAAATACAGTAAGTTGTTCTATTTGTAATTTCACAAGTTCCAAGTTTTGGCAACCTCATTTTATGATAATTACCTGCTGACTGAACTTAGTGAGTTTTTGCAGGTGTTTCTAGTCCTAAACACACATGGGTGTGGTACAACACTTCACATTTAACAGTCTAACGTCAAACCATTCAAATGATTTATGAATGTCAAAGCATGCCTACTTACAGATTACAATGCCTACATGTATCTATAGGGGAGGTGGAGAACGCTTCGAAAGAGCAGCCTTATAAAATTTATGGCTCCAATAAATCAAATCCAGATAGCTGACATGTTTACATCACTCTGTTATCACACAATATTTATTTACAGTTACAGTTTGAGAATTTCTGTCAGAATTTGGGGCTCTAAAGTATTTAGAATTGGATGCTTGTGTGAATGTATGATTGTGAGGAGATCATTAGTTACATCACTGCACTCATGGCATTCTGTAGTACACACCACTGTGATATCAGCATAATAACAAGTGACCCTTTAGTCCAATCTGTCTCCTGTTAAATTAAATAACATCATCAAATTCCTTGATCCTGAAATCTACTTACTTCTGTGACATTAAATCGCCAGTAGTTTATGAGTTACCAACAAAAGCACAGTAAAATCATCTGTAATGAAAGAACCAGAGCTATTTATTTGAATATAATTCCTCACCTTTCACAGACGAATCAAATTCATTTGAATGAGTCCGGATCCAATTATGCATTATGGTGAGTTATCACAGGTTGTTCAGGCGTGGCTTTTCTTTTTTTGATTGTCTGATTAGTATTAATTTTCATGGTATTGGTATGATGTAAAAAAAAACACTAGGATTTCATAATAATGGTTTAAAATGTGATTCCAAATCTAGACGTGAGGTAGACGTACCTCAGCACTAAAGTTAGCCGACAACCCAGTTGACAGTGTTTAGCAATATCACACAGGAACCGTGTTGGAGAACATATGACCTCCTTCAGCTCCTGCTGGCAGGGGTTACAACGAGACAACAGCTTCTTAGCCATTAGTGTTGCTGTAACATTCTTGATACAGGAGAGCTGTTCTTGGCTCAGCCACGCTGTCTTCTTATCTTTCCAGGTTGGTGTGTTTAAGTGAGTAAAGCAAAGGGTTGTAAAAATGCTTTATGGCAGTTCACGATACACTGACCTTTACAGAAAAACCACAGATAGGCTCAAAACATGTTTTTCTGTGTGCATGTGTGTGCACAGGCATTTTTCTGTGCACATGTTTATTTGTGACATGATGTACAGCCAGTAGCATTCTGTCCCACTGGCCATCATTAATTTTGATGTACAGCCAAATGTTGTTATATATGGTTGACTGCATGATTTACAGCTCGACTCATAATGGAGTAGCGGCTGTAATGAACTTGCTTGATATACAGGTCTCAGCTAGAGGGAAAGAAGTAAACACTACAACCACGATGCCAACGATTACAGGGTTGATGATGACCAAATTTCACTCTTCACTTGCCGATGCAGAAGAAATTTCTGGAGGGAGAGGAGGAGGAGAAGAAGAAGGAAGAAGAACAGTTATGAGCAACCGCTTAGCAAACTTGGATGTTTTGACAGCCAGCCACTGCTGGAGGGAGACAGTGAGAGTGTAGATGATGATAATCAATGATGATCACGTTTATGATGGAGAAGCTCACATGGTCTTTAAGGTCTTTTATTACTGAAGATCCATGCAGTGTCCACCCTGCCTTATTGTCCAAGAGCGCTGCCATGCTGCTGATGACCTTGTGTGCTGACATTCCTAAAGGGGGTGGGAGTGAGTGAAAAGACAATTTTCTGGATGAAAACGTACGAAATGGTTTCCAAATAGATTTGGATGAAAATGAAGGGAAAGAAGGATGACATGAGGGAAAAAATACGACTGGATCGAGTTTTTGTGATTTTTGTCCTTGGTAAAAACAAAAATGCAGATTTTTACCTTCAAGCAAAATCATGAATGACAACAATATCAAAATATATGTTACCTGTTTGCACATGAAATATGCATAATCCTTGTGCAGAAGAACATTAGACGCCACACAGAACAGCCCTGAGTACCAGAATGGAGGCAGACTCCCAGTCTCTGTAAGCATGGTCTGAGTCTGCCCCCTAGTGGCAAACAGCAAAAACTACTCTTGAGGAATTCAAATCTAGTGTCCTTCTTGAGAGAAATGTTTAACTGAATTTAAAAATCATTTCCTCTAGTTAGTCCCTAGAGGACTTTTTAATACATTACAAAATAATGTATTAAAAACTCTGAACAATTTGTTAAAGAAAAGCCACTTGATTAAAGAGAGTTCTGAGAAGGGATGCGTTTCATTTTACAATCTAGAGTCGAGGAACCGGGGCAGCAAAGCCCCAGTCACCTTTGCGAGTCATAAGAGAAAACATACAGCAGTCAAGTTCATAAGGAGATACTAGATCAATGATATAGGAACTAGCTATAACAATTCAATGGTTCAAAAACAAGCAGTAAAATCTTAAAATCAATCCAAATTCTCACAAACAGCCAGAGAACGGTGTCGTGTGGTCACTTCTCCTGCATGTTAGAATCCTAGCAGCAGCATTTTGGATCAGCTTCTATCTTAGAAAGTTTAGTCTGCGGACACCAGAAAAATGTACATTCTGAGAATAAAATGCCTGGAAATGTCGTAGTCAGTCTGTATGTAATCACAGAAACTAATGCATAGAGGAAGAAAAACTAAGAATAAAAGACAGAAATTCAGTCAGTATTCTTCAATGCCTTCTTTATTTTGTCACAAATTTCAAACACTGTTTTCAATGTTTATTTCCGATAAGAATAAAAGTTTTCACTTCAGTAGTGATATAGATGCAAATAGCAAAAGTGAACCAGACAATATTCTTGATATTCACTTACTCTTGACAATTTCTGTAATTTTAAATACCATGAGAACTTGATGGAAAAAGATGGAAGCTCATGAATAACCCTTGACCTACAAAAACTCCTCCATGAAATTGCATCATAAAAATGTGCAAACATGCTAAAGTGCTACTTTTCTTCTTTGCAGCCACAAAATGGAAATGTCCCACAGCAGGGCTGGAGCCACGGTCTCCATAGAATCTTGTTCATTGTCATCTGGCTTTCAACGGCTGGTGCACCTGCACCTGCGACAGGCTGTGAACCATCATCATCCCATAGCTGCTCATTAGTGAGGGTGTTTTGATGGTTCTTCACAGCTCGGGCAGTACGTTGAAGGATTTCAGCGTATCGTGGCTCAGTATCTGGCATCAGTGGGCGGGACTCGGAGGGATCGTGGAAAATGTCATACAGCAGTGGTGGATTGTGGCGTGGTTGTTTGCTAGAGCAAAAACATATCCCAGCATCATAGCATCCAATGGCTCCAGGGGGAGAAAATTTGGGAGTGAGATAGTGCACTTTGTAGACAGAGTCACCTGTATAGAAACATTTTTGTATTGAAACAAGTCCAAGCTCAGTTTAAAATAATAGATCTGCATATTTCAACTGTAATTTCTCATTTCCAGCATGACTGGGCTGTGAAGAATGATTCTGATGTGTCACTAAATTTAACCGAGCCATGATAGGTTATGAAACATCGAGGTCATAAGATGATAAAACTTGTGCTGCAAGAAGAACACTGCAGGGAGACAGTACTTAGAGAACACAAGCCAAACCATAACGCGGACCTCATGCATATTATATGCTTATTTATTTACACACACGTCTGCTTTAGCTCTATTCTAGGGTAGAACGTACTTCCAGGTGGGTGCCAGCGTACTGCGCTAATGTTGACTCCACAGTAGTGGAACATGAATTCATGCTCTGACCGCTCTATCTGCCCCTCCAGCAGTGGCATGAGGTTATGGCCATCCAAATTTCTGGGAGAAAAGAACAATTTAGAAGTTGAAGAGGGAAAGAAGTGGAAGGTGAAATACAAAAATGCTTTCAAGTCAGTTGACAGACTATTACCATGACTTCACTTAAAGAGATTCTAGACTTACCCTTTTCTGTGCGCTAAACAATCTCACATGTAATTAGATTATTATTCTTAGTTTTTATTTATTGCATCAGGTGCTATAATAACATAATAAATCATTGCCTATAAAGCATAAATTCGGTTTTCCAATTTCCAAAATGGTAGCCTATTCTGAGGAGGTACTTTTGTAACAATATTCTTCGATATTCTGTGGCTACTTATCCTCTTCAGCTCATTCCAGCTGACACTGAGCAAGAGGAAAAGTATGTGTAGAAACAACCAACCATTCACTCTGACAATCACCTATTTTATATGACTGTTTTGTCCATAGTCCATGACTTTGGACTGTGGGATGCAGGTCTGGGTTTGACTCCTCTTGCTCTGGAATGACAGTGCAGAGCACCACACTGCCCACACAGTAATCAGTAAAACATAATAACTGGATTCTCTGAGAAATTTTATGGTCTTTTCTATTTTTATACCTAAAAATGAATATAAAATGACAGATCTAGATTCTTTACTACTACTATTATTATTATTATTATTATTATCATTATTATTATTATTATTATTATTCACTTCTATGAAATCTATGTTTGTGAATTTCCACATCTTTCTATTTGTAAAACATTTTTTTCTTAATGCTGGGGCTCTTATGTGTATTAGAGTACATGCAATACAAATTGCAGATATTACCTGTCTGGTCGTGTGTCCTTAGCTAAATATTTCAGTGTTGGATAAAGGTCCATGAGACTGGTAGGTTCGTCAATGACTTTTCCTGCAGCCAGTCTGCCTGGCCAGCGGAAGATACCTGGCACTCTGATCCCACCCTCCCAACCACCCATAGCCTTGCCACCTGTGGTTGAGAAAATTAAGCAACACAATTATTATGATTTTACAGCACAAGTGTACACATTTTGTGTAATGCCCGTATAATGAAGCAACAAATTTCTATGATAATTTTGATAAGGAGAAGTCTTTAACCTTCAGTACCCTGGAGGGTTTTAGTGAAGGGAATAAATTATTAATAATAGCTTCACATTATGTCACTGCTCCACCAACTATTAATGGTTTTGAGACTTTAAAAACAGACTATCACATGGATACCTGCTAAAAAATAAAAGGTGAGAGTTAAAGTGACCTTTAAAGATGCCGTTCCAACCTCCAGTCTGACCCATCTCTGCATCAACCAACTCCAGGTGTCCACCGTGGTCTGAGGTAAAGTGCATTAGAGTATTGTTGGTGAGGCCCAGGGAATCCACCATGTCTGTTACTTGACCTAGGAAGCACATTTTTAAAGCATTAGAGCAAGTGGCATATTATCCTTCCATCCATTTTTTGTAGACGTGACAAACATAATAAGCTCATCTTTAGCTGTTTTTCCGCCTTGCGGTTCGCGGGTGTTGCTGAAATCTATCCCAGCAGGCTACGGGTGAGAGACGGGGTACGCCTGGGAGGAATTGCCAGCGCAATGCAAGGCCCAACTACTACCTTAATAAATTTTATTTTTACTTCATTTGTAGTGTTAATTTGAACTGTGATACCTCACTCATAATACTAGTATATGTATGAGTCAGTATTGAACTAGCAATGTTAATGAGTTATTAGCTGGTAAAACCAGTTTACCTCAAACCAGATGGCAGTATGAAAGATATTCTGACGCACGCTGATACAAACATATCAACTTTATAGCGATCACTCACCAATCATCCAGTCCACTTCCTCAAGATTGTCACCATAGCAACCATGACGACTTTTACCAGCAAATGCAGGGTTTATAAAGAGTGGCGAGTGGACATGGACGAAAGAGAAGAAGAGAAGGAATGGACGATCGGCATTCCTGAAAAGAAGAAGAGTAAAAGACAACAGGATGAAGACGTCAAGTCAGAAGTCATTTTAAAGAACTGTCAGATTGAAGTGACATATGACAAAGAAAAGGTATAAGCGTGACCACACATTGGGGGAGGAGGTCTGTAAAAACTGAGATTGGCTACACGTTACAGATATTAATCTTTTTGTACAATTATTTTTATTTTAAGAACAGCTGCATTGTATTTTTCTACAGAAACATCAAATCACAAAGCTTGCAAGATTTGAAGCTGGACTACTTCTCACCTACACACATGCCTCTGGCACTCACACGTTAGTCAAACAGTGATTAAACCACAGACATGCTTCAAGTATGAAAACTCGTCTGATTAGGAGCCAAAGTCTTCCTGTAGCATCTCATGCTGGTGAGGCCATAGATGTTAAAACATAACTCTGCATCTTGTTTTGCTCCCACCTCTTTATGAAATTCAGTGATTCATCCAGAAGTCTCTGCGGAAGTGTCTCTAACGTAAGTGGCTGTTCGATCACCTCTTGGTTCCTCATGATGATGCAGTTCCATATCGGCAGGAGTTTAAATGGTATAAACCACACAGCGGTTATAAGGACAGTGAAAACGAAAAGTGCCGTCAGGAGCAACAGGCTGACTGAAAGAATGCCAAGCATACGGAGACAGACCTGGAGACGCATAGACCCAATGAGTTTGGACAATATGCATGCATGCTTACTGAACACTGGTAGATACACTATGACTGGTTGACAATTAGAGACTGAATGCCAGCCATTGTCAACTTGGCAACTATTATTTTTCTTTAAGACATGATGCAGAGCAAATGTTTGTTCTTGCATCTCATCTGACAACTCAAGCTATTGTTTGTCTTCTTAATTTTATCTCCCAGCTCAGTCAGTTTTTGTTGCTCTTTTTTCCAAATGTACCTTCGTCAGATAACTTCTACTAGAGGAAAATTACACAATATCACCATTACCAATGTGATGAGTCCAATTCCAAGCAACGTAGTGAGATTTTGGAGTGAGACCTGGACTTCTTCCATTATAACAGTATCTCTTCCAGGCTGACAATCATCGAACAAGGTAAAAGGCATGCCGTAGAAGTAGCTGAAGCCATGCTGGTTAGGATGGTGGCAGTGGTCTCCTCTGTGCTCACAGCTGACACCTAAGTGCCACTTACCTTTAGAGACACAGAAAGAGGAAGTGGATTTATTGTTGTATTTCAACATCCCACATACTCCCAGACATCTTTCTTACTTGTGCCAAAAAGCATATCTCAAACAAAAAAAACCCTTCTGGATTTGTATGCTGCCAATAACATGGAGATTCAATCCCCCCCCACCCACCCCCAAAAAAAAGATCTTCTTTCCCATATTATATTCTATATACATTCAACCAGCAACATGTGACCTCTTTCCATCCTGAACATCTCAAACTGCTGATGTGTCTCTTCTCCTTTGCCTGCTGAAAGGTGGAAGGAAATTATCTAATGAGGTCTGGTGAATAGACAGTAACATGCCGTTATCTCACCCACTAGGCCGGTGGTGTATCCCTGCTGCTGCAGCCTCTTGGGAAACGTAGTTTCATTTGGTGGAAGTCCACCTGAACCTGCAAGGAACAGTAGGACCGGTGCACCGCCCACGCTGTCCATTCCTAGTCAATAAATAAACCCATAGGGAGCACACGGTCACTCGCCGCTCTGACAATGTGAGGAGGATGTGAAACTGCCTGATAATATTTAGGGATGTCTGTCACCTGAGCGGAGGGCATGGCGCCCTGTCAGAAAAGCTGCCCTGCTTGGAGTGCAAAGAGGAGCTGCTGCAATGTGCTGAGTCAGCTTTATTCCTTCTGATGCAAGCCTGTCAATGTTAGGAGTCCTACAGGGACACATTTAAATCAATTTCAACTTTGCATAAGTAGAACAGGGGGCGTGTGCGTTCGACCAGTGAGTGCAGCAGGAGAGGTTTTCTTGTTTGACTGCAGTGAAGATCTATGAGTGTTAGAAAGTGTGTGTTTTGGTGTGTTTGCCGGTATGATGTATTATTTTCTTCTTGACACATTGACATTTGGTTATTCACAGGGTAGACACAGCAGAGTTCACTGGGACAGTAGTATGCAGACTGGGATGATGATAAAATAAGTTCATTATTGAACTTTTAAGCCCACAAAACATTCTACAAGCAGATGGCGTATGGAGAGACTGACCTGATGGTGTTGTTACCATAGCAACCCACATCACCGATACCCAAGTCGTCTACCATCATCAGGACAAAGTTGGGCTTTCTGTCTGTCTGCTCTCCACTGATGACACTCAGTGCTAACATGAGCACTGAAAAGCAGAAATGAGCCAACAGGAGAGACCTTTGGGTGACAGAACGAAGGACAAGAGTAAGGATTAAAAGAATTTTGACAAATTAATTTGATATAGAATAGGAAAGAATGCACAAGTGTACAAAGGAATTTCTAAAGACAACTCAGTGCAAAAAACTCAGGTACAAGGAACAAGTAAATGTAGTAATACTGTATATTTACAGAAGGTGCTTGATAGCAGACATTCATGCAAAAAAACCCTGTTTTTCTCAGATTGTGTTGGGTTTCGGTTTAAGCTTCTAGTCACTCAGTGTTTGTCAGGCTGCTTCTTAAAAGTTGCCCTGCTCCTGTTTTTCTGGTGGAATGAAGGTTGATCTTAACAATATATGAACCAGTAGATCCTGTTGGGGCGACTCCATGAATCATAGCACACAGTACTGCTGTCTTCCTCTTTCTAACTCAACCAGCAGTGGATCTCTGTCCCTGAAACCAGCTTGAACATGTGCTAAATTAACCATTTCAAAGAAAAAAAATATTTCCTCTAAAACTGATGAAACAATAAACTTGTCAGAATTAGTTTCTTGTTCACACTTTTGAAGCACAATATCACTTATCGCACTAAAATGTTGAGAACCTTTATTTGTGTTTAGCCTGTCTTCCAAACTGTCTTGTTGCTACAGTTAAGCTTGAGTTCATCTCCTGATGAACTCAAGCTTACTCAACAAGAAAAGTGATTGACTGGTGATCAACACCTCCAGTTGATAGTCTGGTTTGTTACGTCCCCTGAAGCGGTGATGTATTGTAACTGTCAGTGTTTGTGTGTTCGTCCGTCCGTCCACCAAATATCTTACAGACGAGTTGCAGACAAAAAGATGTAAGAAAAAGCACATTACTCGTGCGGCAAAGGGGATGAAAATGTGATGATGAGCTTGACCTTGACAAAACTAAGTCAAGGTCAAATTTCAACTTTTGTACATTTTTTGCACATATGTCAGGAACCGGATTAGAAAGAAAGACGAAACAAAAAGGCGTTACATTCAGGGAGGCAAAGGGATAAAAATCAGATCACAACCTTGAAAAACTAGGTCAAGGTCAAATTTTCAGTTTTATAGGTACACATCTTTGAAACATGATGAGACATAATCGAAAAACAAAAAAAAGCAACATTTGCAGGAAGCCAGAGGCACAACAATGTGTATTAAGAGTAAAATTTTGAATTCAGGGGTGTCGCGGGATGTTGCAGTCTCTGACTGCCTTGTCTGATCTTGGGGTCTGATCTTGGGGTCTGATCACGTGTTGAACAAACCCGCAGACCAGTTCTCTTCCTCTGTCCGCATTTCATTCACCTCACCGTGTATGTAATGTTACAGCGGTGTGTTTGTTTTGTTTCTTTAATTCTAATTTCTGTGGTCAACAATATGCTCGTCGCCTGGGGAAACCGGCAGCAGCTGTGGTCGAGCGAGCTGCTCGGTGAATGGAGAGAAGGAGCGGCCGTACAGAGAAGGTATTGTCCGGAGGAAGCGCAGTAACAGCAGTTCCTACGTCGGTTTCTGGAGTGAATTCACGCAAGCAGCCCGTTGTATCCTGTTGATCAGCCACAGTCAGCATCACGGGACAGCTGGCTGTCACAATTAAATAGTTTTCATGCGGAAAAATTGCGTTTTTGATGCCGAACAAGGGAGAAAGAGAAGTTGTGGTTGTTTTCACTGCCCGAAATACAAACGTTCTTCTGTCTTCAGTGACACTTTGAACTATGTCAAACATGAATGGAAATGTAATTTATCGATACTTAAAAACCATGCAGGTAACTCACCTCATAGTGAAACGACGCACCGAGTTCTTCTGACAAGGACTGGTGAACATTTCGTTTTAAGTGTGCGGAAGAAGTCCGCGCACTCACGCTGCGCGCACACGCATACACGCACATATGTGGTCTAAAACCGCACAGGAAAACTTATTGATTCGGGGATCAGTTAATCGGAGTTAATCTGAACAGATCTATGTGTTTTGCTGTAAGTGAATTGTGATGATTCCACGCCTTCAGAGGCTCTAATCTCCAGCGTTTTGTCCTCAGATGACCCGCGGCTGTGATCCGAGCTCTCGCGTTAACAGCGTCCCTTTAACGATCTGTGGACCGAGAACTATGTGAGGTAAACTTTCCCCATCCGTCACTTTCTTCTTTCGTCCCCAAAACCCTACTTTAATAATTATATTTACTGGCTTATAATTTCGATTCAGTTGAGCGCAACTCAGACTGACGCTCCAGGACTCAGATCAATCCTTTCATTGATCCAAACGAGTCATCAAAGGCCTTTATCCAGTAGTGCATTTAAGGAGCTTGCAGTGTGTGGGGGTGTGTGTGAAATACACACGCTTGTAGAGATTCCTCTGGCAATAAAAACATCTGCAGATTTCAGCTTTGACCCTTTTTGTATATTTTGAATCAAAATTCACCGATATGATATCCCACAACTTTCTAACAGCTTACAGGCATAAATCAATACCAATTTGTTTATTTATGTTCAAAAATAAACCATTATGTAAAGATCCCTCTTCAAGACAATTATAGCATAGTATAAAATCCCAGTGTGTGTTAAAACAAATGTCATGTCTGACATTATTTAAATATATTCAACATGGAATAAAAGCCCAATACCCACAGAAACTGTTTTATTGACTCCTCAAACATTATTTACACAATTTCAGAAGAACAAAACAGGATGGCAAAAATGAAGATGACAATTCCTACATACAATGAAAACAGAATATTTAAATAAAAAGAAAGAATCTAAATTAGAATGTGAATCCTCTAATTAATCAAGATGTATACAGGATAGGAAAGTGCTTCTCCCATAGAGATTGTGTTATTGAAATCACTTGCAGAATAATCCCTTCCTCTCTGATAATGACATTGCTCTGAGATATAAGGCAGGACTGGTCAGTGCCAATGATCGATGCCCTTGCGTTATCTGGGAAGTGCACTTGATAAAATCTATTTCCTTGTTCTACATTCGGATTTGGATGTCATGCTCTCATCATGTGCTCACAAGGAATCTGACTGGCTTTGGCCTAAATGTGTATAATACTCACAAGACATGCAGGCCTTGTTTTCATTTTAGTTTTATTGTTTTTTAATCTCCTCAAAACTCAAATTCTATTGCACTTATTATATTACAGTGCACAGAAGTGGGCTAGTACTGCATGAAAAAAAACATTTTAGGATTTGAAGGCAACGTTGGCAATATCTGACAGCTTGTACTTTTACTTAACTGATGTCTTGTGCATTATCACAGTATGTCATGCAGTAGGAGATATTAGACACAAACTCAGTTCATCACAGGCAACATGTTAAGAAGGCATTTCAAACAGAGCCTTGACCCAGCATCCAGCCCATAGTTTGTACAGTAGGACTAACTGATATGTGACGTCACATTCCATTAATAATCACTCGTCTTGAGGCTAGGCTGTTAACAACAGTCTCTGTCCTGTATTGCGGCTATATGGTGCTTAACAGGTAACACAGTTTATATGAACTGCAGCCCTATGTGGCCCCATTACCCTATTTCAAAGTTTAAAGGAGAAGAGCAAGTACAAAACTGCAAGGCAACATAAAGACATCCATTGATATTTTCTTTTTGTGCTACAGCCTCATAAATGTTGACCTTTTTTTTTTTTTTTTTTTAATGCTGTAACCCTGCTTGAGAGGCATTTCACAATAATAATCACAAAATACCACAGCTAAATATTGACTTAAATCTGTCAGTGCCAGCTCAGGGGGCACAACTGCCAAAATGTAAAATATTTAAAAAAGATGAATGGAAATGTGAATAATATAAAAAAAACATCATGACAGCAATTGACTTGCTCAATCCAACAGCACAATGAGGAGAGTTTTGCCGCTCAATTTACGGAGGCTGGTCAGTCTGGAATGGGATATTAGTTTAAAATACTGGGAATCATGCAGCGAACTGGACCAATGTGAACAGCAGCTGTTACTATAATGTGCAATCAATTCACAGTTTCACAAGTAGTACAGGCAGTTTTTTCAACTATTGAAATGATCAACTATGACTTTATTAAGATCATACATTCTTAGATTTTCATCTTTACGTAGTTTTATACATTCACATATTACTTTGTCTATTTTTATTGCCCCAGCTCTCCACCCTTGTGTGTCTGTAGGTTGGTCAAGTCAGGCTGCATCAGTAAAAGGCACTATAGAGGAGAAGTTACTGCATTACAACTAGACTGACACGCACTACACCAGAACAATGTCTAACACATGTCTACTTTTCAAATTGGTCTTTTTCAGGTGAACATCCACCCACTGACAGAAATAAGGTTCCACAAGACTTCACTTCGGCTCACCTCAGTACATTTCAAAATACACATATTCTCTTCAAAAAGCGGGGAGATGATGTTGTCATATAAACTGATATGTTCTGAGCAGGAGATTGTTTCCTTTTGATTTTCTGTTCTTTCATTGGAAATGTCACTCAGTGTCATTTCTGTCACTGAACTGACTGAGGAGAAGTGGTTTCACTAACTAAGCCCTTTCACCGCTTAAAAAGAACACACAAACACATAAGCACACACGCATGCAGTGACATCGGTGGCCCACTGATCACACACTGGAACATGTAACAGCATCACCAGCATCCCAGAATAATTATCCAGTACTGTTAGTGTTGGCCGGAGTACAGAACATACAGTGGCTGTTTTTGAAGCCCTGATAATCCTTGTTTAAACTAAATAAAATGACACTGAACTGGATAAATACACTGTACTTGACTGTGCCATATGGATTTTCTAAATCATGTGGGCGATGAAAACAATGACAGAATCAATTAAAAAAAAAGGTTGGGGGTCAGTATAATGTAAAACTGATATATAATCAATATGTGTCACTGGTTCATAGTAATTTACAATGTGTAATTTTAGATTCAATATGTTTAAATCCATTGCTAAAAAAAACTTACTGGATTTGAGTACAAAGTTAGACAATATCTTTTATAAATTCTTATGCCATAACAATGATAATGGCCCTGTCTACTTGCCTGTACTTTTGTAACTACATGTAATGTTTCCCACATGTAAGAACACATACAAGAATTAACAAACATGTGGACACTCATGGATACACACACACACACACACACACACACACACACACACACACACACACACACACACACACACACACACACACGCGTGCGCGCACACACACACACACACATCCCTACTGAGGGGCCTCACAACCATAAAGCTCTACAGACGATGGAGCCTAACAGTGAGATTGCCACGCTGTGTGCCGGTTGTTGGCTCAGGCAGCCGTGTGGTCTTTGTTGGTCTCAGATGAATTCAACAGGTTGCTAAGGACTGTAAAAAGAAGAAAAAAATTCAGCTCAGAGGGGGGCTGCATGCATTTGATTGGTGTGTCCATATAATCTGAAAACAGGTTCATTATGTGTTTGCACGAGTGTCTGGTCCTACCCTGGGGATCTGATTGAGCCTCTGCTGCATCAGCTTTGCGTGCAGCTTCTGGATCAGCATCTAAATCAGATAGAGACACAAATGTAAAAAGATAAAAGTGAAGTACTCTCTATACGTCTGTTTGGATTCCACGTGCTTTCATTTACCTCATAATAAATTAACAACAAAAGAAAATGCACTAAGAGGAGAGTTTCAGACAATGCTAGTGGTTCTCAGCCCTGATTATTTATGAGCAGTAGGGATGTGTTTCTTCTAGATCCTTTGTAAAGCCTCAACATTAATCCTTTCTGAAACGTCCAACATTTGCAATTTCTGTCAATGGTACAGCTAAACTGTGCATGACAAATACAAATCTATTTTCAGCCCTTTCTGTTTAATACTAATAAAGAATCCTTTATCTCAATGATAACTGGCTGATGTTAATATAAATTCTATAGCGATGATTATTCTTAAAATAAACTACAGGCTATGAATTTAAAAATTCACACTAGTCATTAATACTGATAACATCTAAGTAAAATATTTATTTCACTCATTCATAGGGTTTTCCTGCGTGAACAACACCTGTCATTTCAGAGCCTTCTCCACCTACCTGAACTCAATCAAGTTCATTCTCTTCACCATAATGCCTCAAGTGCAACCCAACTCGATCAGCCTCCAGGCAGACTACACAGAAGCTACTCAGCCTTCAGCTCCCTGTCACATTGTTAGTGTTCATACTGCTTTCTGGTAGTCCTGCATTGTCACCTGATTATCTAGTTTTGACCTTGCGTGATCTCCGGATTCTGCCTGTTGTCTACCCCTTATCTGTTTGAGTGTTGGACTATCTACCTGGTTATTTGAACTCTGCTCGATTAAAATCCAAACTTCAGTTTCCTCATGTCGTGCTTTTGGGTTCCTTGTGCTAGTTTATCAAAAGCGTGATCAGTATGAGAAAATATTGTGAAATTTTTTCAAGAGTCTAGGTGAGGAGTTGTGGTTTTTTATCCAATAATTACCCTGTCTGTTTTTGAAACACAGTTTCTTCTGCTGATACATGAAGTATCCCACAACTGCTGCCACTGCAGCCACGATGATGGCACTGAGGATTCCAGCTAAAGTGCTGGAGCTGGACTCTGCAGGAAATAAACAGGAGAGAAAATGTATTCACATAATTTGAAAGGGACATTTGAACTTGAAACCAATGTGACTGTTTTCATGTCTACTTGTGAGGACTGTAATGTTTAGTTTTCACCACTGGGTGTCATGTTGTGCTAAAAAAAATAATGAAAAGCATACTGTACCTGTGTGTCAGGCTTGAAATTCAAAATGTTTAAGTAAAAGTAATGAAGTATTGAATTACAGTACAACAGCATTATAGCAAATATAATACAATTGTACCTTTTTATGTAATCATTTAATTGGATGGAAAAATGACAAGGATGAAGCCTTTAAATTTACAACAAATGAAGCTGATAGCGAAAAGTAAAAATTACAGACTAAATCGTACAACAGTAAAAACCTCTGTCCTTTACCTATACCACTGAAATACAAGAGTTTACAGTTAACAGATGAATCACCAAAACGGATGAGTCAGAACCAACATGAAAGAACAAGTAGGCCCGCAGTAAACCGAATGATAAACTATGGAAATAAAGGTGTCACGAGTCAGAGAAAATTAATGTTCCTATATTACCTACAAAAGTGAATGAGTCACTGACACCAGGTGGATCAAAGCTAGAAAATTCTGAGTCACCAAAAGGAAGTGAAGGTTTGTGTCGATATGTAAAAACATGCATGGGCATAACAGCAAAAACTGCAGTGGAGACGTGCCAATTTTTTAAAAGTAAAAAGATGGATGCACGATCACAAACTCGTATATAGTGTAAAAAGATATTCTCACAAGATGCACTCGAGGACTGTGGACAGAAATCCTTGGGAACTGTATGTGATCAGAAGAATCTATCACATGGTCAGGAGTACAGAGAGTACCGTTTATTAATAAATCACTTATCTGTACTTGTATG
The DNA here is from genome assembly GCA_013358685.1 of Antennarius maculatus. Lineage (NCBI taxonomy): Eukaryota > Metazoa > Chordata > Actinopteri > Lophiiformes > Antennariidae > Antennarius > Antennarius maculatus. The sequence goes on from CM023618.1 coordinate 11,462,250, forward strand.
GATGAAGTATGTAGCATGATTTGTTTTCCAGAGGGCTGTGTAAATACACTCTCACTTTAACTTTATGTTCTGATGCAATCAACTGCATCCAAAGTACTGAGAACATGATTTATTTTTTTTTTAATATTTGATTGTCCGCTTTTATATAATCTTTTAAAGACTCACTAGCCTTTCATATAACAAAACTGATTCCAATTCATTTGGAACACTGTGTAAACCATAGATGAAAACAGAAAACTATTTCGCAATGTGCTCCAAAGCCCATAGAACAATAAAAACAGCTTCATGAGTTTCATTGGGTGGTGAATCTCACCCTATCTGTCATGTGAGTAATGAGCCTTTTAAGGAATGTTGTTATCATACCTAATCGTGACACATGACCTGTTGTGTTTGAACCTGTGTTTACCTGTGAAGTTACCCAAACAATTCCTTGTAGAATATTCCTCAACTTTCTATGTCTTGTTGTTGCCAAATTGTTGCCAAAGTTTTAAAAATATTGCTCATATCAGCTAATATTAAACTGTGTTTAATAGAAATTAAAATAAGACATGATCATAAGATGATACATTTAAAAACCGGTTGCTTAAAAATGGCAGCCATTGCCAAAAAAAAGGAAAAAGTTCATCTGCAAAACTGTAAACTGTAACAGTTAAAATTCCAAAGCACAGCTGCAGAAACAAGACAAACCAATAGGGGAATGCTTATTCAGCAGGTATGTTTGCAGTGCATGTGAGTTTATGTGGGTTTATGTGTTCAAAACAAAAAAAAAGTGCAGAAAGATCATTTACCTTTGGCTTCAGTGTTGTCCACTGTTTAGAGAAAAGAACACAAATGCAGTGAGCAGATTTTACAAAATGGTTCAACCTGGCAATCTCTCAAAACATCTTTGGAATGAGCTAGCTATGACAAGTAAATGCAAGTAAACAGATGATTATAGGTTACATGTCACATGAAAAACTATTTATTTTAAGAGGTGCAAACAGACATCTGCTATTCCACTCCATCTGTTTCTGACAGACTCAGTAATTGAAATTGACTTCTGGAAAATTAACATGCATAGCAGAACAGAACAAATGTGGCATAACTACATGACTACATTTCCTATGTTTCAGTGTTCTATACATGAAATGACTATTTTTGTATTTAGTATACATATTTGTAGCACGCATATTTACTTCATCAAAATGCCTTACCATCTCCTGTGGCACCAGCAACCTGTGCTGTAGAGGAAGAAAGAAAAAGAAGAGATGAGTAACAACCAGGGGAAACGCTTCATCTTTCTAGGTTTAAACATGCTAATGATAGTGGTTAAAGTTCTGGGTGAAAAGAAGACCAGGTAAGCGAGAGTGATACTTTCACCACAGAGGTTATGTTTTCACCTGTGTCCATTTGTTTGCTTGGTTTGTCAGCAGGATTAGCAAAAAGCTATTGAATGTATGTCCGTGAAACTTGGTGGAAAAAGTACAGATCAGGATCAAGGAATAGATCTTTGCCTTTTTTTGTCACTTCCTTTGTCATCAGGAGATGGAACGTGGATATTTTTTTAAAAATTTCTTTCTATTTCTTTTTTATAAGAAAAATATAATTTTAATGACAAAAACTAGGCATTTTTGGGAGATTAGTAGCTATGTGTGAGTATGTGCATTTTGCTGTGAATCCAAATAAAACATGGCAGTCAGAGACTGCAACATCCTGCGACACCCCTGAATTCAATATTTTACCCTAACATATACATTTTTGTAGAACACAAAAACACTGACAATTACAATATATCACCGGTTCGCTGGATGTAAATGTGGATTCACAAGCTATTTTCATAGGGAGTAGTTTGCTCTGTCTGTCACAGGGTTATTTAATTTTCTGAATGAGATTCCAATGAAGTAAAGAGGAGGTCTTTGGTAAAAGTATGTGCTGTCAAAAGTGTCATTCTATTTCTATTTCTAATTATATCTTGAAGGCATGGAGATGTCAAGAGTTTTTGTCTGAACCAAGCATAGACAACTGCACAAACTCTGCACAATGTGAAAAGCTGAAATGAAATTTGAAAAAAATTTGAGTGGGAAACACACCTTTGGTTTCTTTTATATTTGAACCAATGGGTAAATAGCTCACTACTGGCTTTGTCTGCTGCGTGTTTGTATTTGCCTGTGACGACACGGCTGCGCTCTGCCTGCTTCAACTTGACAAAGCCCTTAATGACAGAGCACTAAAGAAGCATGGCTTTCATGAGATTATAATGATTATAAGAGCCCAGATGACTCAGCTTCCACATGGTGGATACATGGTGAAGGTGAGTATGACTGAAGATGAAACGGTGTTGAAATGTTTTTGTCGGGTAAATTGTTCTTTAACCTTTTTCTTTTTGGATCATGCAGTAATGAGTCACTTGATTCTCGTGTCATGGGAACAAAGCTCATTAAGTTAGAGGAGAGTAAAGAAAAGTCATCTAGAAGAATGTCTATACTTGTCTTAGCCACACGCTACAGGCTGCTTGGTAGAGCTGTCATTTTTCTTTTGGTCGGACTAAAATGACAGCATAAAGTTGGATGCCTCAGTATTTAACACAATAATTCAACAATGTTAATACACATGCTGAGGTTATAACAGAAAGGGCAAAAAAGCAGGAAAACAAATGAAGGTGGAATAAAGAGAAAAGAAAGTTTAGCTCATTGTTATCTAGAGGCACAAATAGCAAAGGGTCCAGTAATACAGGGTACAGCTGACAACCAGTCTAGAGATTGATGATGGTTTTAATTAGGGGATGTCTTGCACTTTCCTTACAATTACATATTGGGGTTTTCTACGTATTTGTCAAATTACGAAACAATATTGTAATTGTATCCTTTCCTCATAAAGGAGACGCTGACACAACATTTCAATCCAGTTGCAGATTGATAACAAAAGGCATCCATGGCGTTGTGTACCTTGGGAAGATAACATTAGATAACTTCTTGCTCTAGTATCCTAAAAACTGAGGATATCTATACTTAATCTTAAATATTTCAATAATGACTTAATTATCTAAGATATAGATCTCTTGAATGCATGATTTTTCAAAGTCACTATTTAGGTTTTCGTCTTTTCTCCTCGTGACCTACACCAACAAAAGTGTAGCAGGTTTCTGAAATATTCAGATTTTTTTTTTATTGGGAAATATTTGGTTGAACGTTACCATGGTGAAAAGCAGCAGTCATGGTTAAGAAGTTACTCACGTTCAATTTCCAAAGTGTTGTCCTTTTGTGGATGTATTGGCCTTTCCACCACTGGTTGTGCATCATTCAAATTAATTCATGTGAAAAAATATTTAAATATTACTGACAGGAGGAAGAAAGCAATATAGAATGAACATATGTTACATTAGGAACACATTAAGAACAAAACCCCCATCCAAGAGGGACCTCCTCCAGATGTTCTCCAAAAATATGTCATATCTCTGACACACTCATGTCACTGTTTGACATTAAATAATTTAATGAAAATATAAACCATTTAATGAATATATAAACCATAATGGACACAGTCCCACTTTTGGTCCCTCGTGGACCTGAATGAATGACTTCCAGAGGTGTCCTCAATATACAGTAGACTTTGAAACACTATCTGTAGGGTGTGACAGTGTTGTGAACAAGTCTTGTCAGGTACAATACTCTTTATTTGGGAAAACCCAAGTGATTTCGACAGTATGAGTCCGTGTGAAAACAGTTTTAGACTAGACAGGGTGCTGTCACGTCTGTCAACTAATATTACCTTTATTTATGCTCTTCTTGACTTGTGTGTCCCTCATTTATCTTTTAATTAATTTATTTACCTTTTTTATTTCATTTTACTCTTCACTGTTCTACTGTCATGTCCTTTCTTTTATCTCTTCCACCCTATTTTCCCCTCTTTCAATATCTTTTCAATACTCGCTTTTTTAATCAATGAAACTTAAAAAACAAAAATGTTCCACTGCCTCTTTTCATTTGAAAATAACAACCATTTCCTCATTGCTATAAGGCAAGAGAGGGAAACTACCAGCCAAACACATGAATAAATATCCATAAGAAATAGAATAAGGGCTGTCCTAATTGTTCATGGTAAAGACAAAACAAACATTACAAGTCACAGGAAAAGTTTAAATTAGAAACATCAGGAACATAAGACCATGGAAAAGAAAACATTGTTATATTAAAAGTGAAATAATATAGGGTGAAACTTAAAGAAATAAATAAATAATCACACTGAGATAATTTGGGAGGTTCCTTTTCTCGAACATAACACTTTTGATTTAAGAGATAACTGGGTGTGTCCAAAATCTCACCTCATAATTTCCCTAAGGTATTTATGCTTTTCAACAGGCACATCTTTTTTTCATTAGCTCGCCTATGAAATAAGGAGGAGTTCCGCTTAATAGAAAAATGACACATGATATCTCATGAAAGCACAACATGTACTTTTTGGGAAAAAAAAAAAAAAAGCAGATCCAAAATGATCGCAGAAATAATTGTATGGGTATTACTTGGAGTTCCAGGTTAATAAAAGAAGTTTTCAGTATCCACACAGAACAAAGTTTCAGAAGTCCTCTCTTATAATTACTACTAATGTGAAGAAATGTTCATCCCATTCAAGCCATCAGTTAAACAGTTCAGATTCTCTCTGGATTCACTGGAGTTAAATAAATACTTTGTCTTTAAGTCTAGCCTTAATCTGGTTTTATGGGGAAAATAACTTGGTACTCTAGTACGAAATCATCTTTCACATTACTCTAGCTTATAATTTGTCACTTTAAAGACAAACATGCAAAGGTTTTGCATGTTTGTTTTATTAAACTTGTTTTATTAAACATTTTTAAGTTGTTGGGGTTTCTTTTGCATCACTTTAAATTTGGCTTTAGAAATTCTTTACTGCTGTCTTGGGGCAGTATTCTTTATGGGGTTATTATGCATGCAGGGTCTTGCTTTCATGAAAGACACATACATAAGTGATGAGTGCATGTAGTGGAGTACCAGAACAGGTATGTTCTTACCCGGAGGGATTTCGGCATTGACATCTGCTCTGACCTCTGGTTGGATCACATCTGGAACAATCACTACATCTGCTGGGTCAGTATCCGCTTTAGGTTGTTCTTCCTCATTGCCTGGAGAGTTTTGGGTCTATAAAAAATTTATTTTACACAGATTAAAATGTAGGAAAAAACATTAATGATATCAGTGTTATAGACTGCATCATGACTGAAATGTGGACACTTGATAGATATCTACTGTATATCACACAGTAGGATTGAACTAGATTTTTTTAAGGCTTTCTAAAACATCTACGGACCTCCACCTGAGCAGGCACCTCCTTTGTGTCGGTGACTTCCTCGTCTGCCTTCTTAGCGTCTGGCTCAGTTGCGTCCTCCTTAACCCCTGGAACAGCTGCAGGCTCTGGCCAGTACAGCAAAACCAGCCAGTACAGACAAGATTTAGACAACTCAAGATCAATGAATGGCTCTTAATCATACTGTTACTTCTCATGATAAATAAAACTAGCGTGACTACAAAGGGAAAGTTAACTGTTCTTGAGCTCTTGATTTATGTAGCAAGAAAAAAATATTTGATTGAAAACATATCCCTGCATCATATTCAGAGATTGTTTTTAATGCAATACACTTTTGCCAGTGCGAGGTTTCAGTATGATCCCCTCCAAAAAAAAAAAAATTAAAAAAGGGATCTACAGTATTGTAATTGGATGGGAATCATCTGCAAAAGGCACACAAAGATGTTTTTTTTTTGCAAATTAACTCTCCTTTCCAATGTGCATAAAATCACCTTTATCAGGAGTCCCAGGGTCTTCATCTCGCTCGGCAGTAGCTGCAGGTTTTGCATCCCCGCTTTCTTTGGTATCCTTAGCTTCTGTAACCCCAGATGCGGGGGCCGCTGGGTCCGTTTCACCAGGTGCGGGGTCCACTGAGTCTGTTTCGCCAGGAGCAGGGACCACTGGGTCTGTTGCACCAGGTGCAGGGTCCACCGGGTCTGCTTCACCAGGTGCGGGTGCCACTGGGTCTGTTGCACCAGGTGCGGGGGCCACTGGGTCTGTTGCACCAGGTGTGGGGCCAACTGGGTCTGCTGCACCAGGTGCTCCTTCATTCTTATTTTCAGAATCTAAAGTATCTCCATTGGCAGGATCTTTGGGCTCAGGAGCAATCACCACTGGTGGTATTACCTGTGTTTAGGTTAAAAAAATACATCATATATTTCTTCAATTTATGCTGGCATAAAGACAATGTCCAGGAAAAGCAAAATACCGGTACCAGTCCGTGGGTCAATTGGTACCAGACCACACAGAAAGAATACAGTAACTTACATTACATTATTATTTACATTTTATTTATTATCTGATTCTGATTGATGTTTAGTTTTGGAAAATTACCCGATTCTTTCCTCCACATCTTTCTATGAGTCATTCTTGACACTTGTCAAGATGCTTGCCTCGGTCACATGACTACCTTCTCCGGCTGCTAACACAGAATTAGTTACTACTAAACTGAAACGCTCAACCTAGTAAAACGAACAAAAAACAAACGTGAACGTAAAGTTACGAGGACGCCGCTTATGAAATTGCATGCACATTAGATTCACGTTTATTATTACATGTAGAAAAAAATTGTTTTCATGCTGGTCATATCGTATTATTTTGCTGTATTTATCTGTCACACCCTAATGGTTAGGGGCCACTGATATGGACCATATGCATTTAATGTGTCAATGTTGTTTAAAATCCTACTGGCTATGTACGGTGTCAACTAAGGAAGAGGGATAAGACAAATATGCTTTCAGCGTCACAGTAATGCTAAATTATTATGCATTATATATGTATTGTATTTACCCATTCATTATATTGACTCGCACGTGTGTCACTTCCACAGGTACATCTTGTTAAAGACTGGTTGGTACGTCAGCAATATTTTGACATACCTGATTCATCAAATTTATCAATATGTCATTTGTCACCTCAGATGTGTGGTTGGTCGTGTCCTGTTCATCCTCTGGCACTGCATCTGCCTTAGGAGCCACAGCATCAGGAGAAAGAGGTGCATCTGTACAGAAGAAAGAAACAAATATATGACTACCCTGAAAGCCTAGATTTCAATAAACAACTTGACAGACCCAGTGCAACTAATTTGTTTGAGTAGGTTCTTTTTGAAAAATAAAAGAGCGAAGCAAACATGGCAAGCCAAATTTAGACCAATGCAACCTCACAAAACAGCATTCTTAAGGCTGGCTCCAATGAACGCTGGATTGTGTTACAAGAAAACAAAAACTTATTCCAGCTTAAGATAGAATTGACATTATGTGAGACTGGTAGTGACTAATTAAACTATTTAAATTAAAAAATGCATGTTTATAATTAATCTGATATCATGTAAAGCTTAAAAAGATCCATCTCATATGTTTCTAAGATGATATGGATTAATCACATTCTCTTACATGGCGATGACGATGGTGTGTCCAAACATGTGACTGCCACTATGCAGTAGTTGTACTTATATTACTGCGATTAAACACCCAACCCTTGAAACAAAGTTTCAACTTTTTAGCAGCAGTAAGAGTGAGGAGAAACTAAATGGTCCTTACTTTTCAAAACTATCATCACTCCATTGGTCCGAAAACAAACACACACACACACACACACACACACACACACACACACACACACACACACACACACACACACACACACACACACACACACACACACACACACAGATCTGATTGGTCCCTGATGTTAAGGCTTCAGCCACAACTGTCTGACAGATGTACTGGCACTGTACAGTAACTGTAAACCAATGGAAAATAGAAAGAGCATGTCATTGTCATTTGTGTGTGTGAGATGAGCATTATGTTTGTGTGTGTTTGAACTAGCGCTGTGAGATTCCCCCATTGCGTGTTAGGAGCTGAATCAGCAAACCGTGGACAGACTTGATCGTTCTCTGCCCTGCTGACTTCAGCAACACCCTGATGCTGGTTCATCGGAGCAGCTCCCTCCTTCAAATACAAACAGCAAAGACTAAAGTAGAGATAGACCTATCTAGAGAGTATCTAGAAAGTCACGAACAACAGTATTTGTTCGGAGCTATGCCACACATGAGAGATGTGAAAAAACAGAATATTAGTAATAAGACTTCTTAGGTTGCACAGTGTCATAACTCAGTCCCGTAATTTGAGTCAGTGAAGTCATCAGGAAGAGTGGCACCAATACATCTGAAGAATTTCTCAAGAAATAGGTGGCACTGATACGTCTTCTCACTCAAGCATCACATCACATGCGTGTGCAGAATTGTGAGATGACACATACATGGTAGCATTAACAGCATGCACTCTTATGTTTTTCCTTCTGCTTTTCTTCAGTAAATATCACTGTGTCAACATAGTGTCCAACACAAACATTAATCACTGCCCAAAATATTGTGCTTCATCGGTAAAATATGTGTGTGGAGGTGTGTGTGTGTGTGTGTGTGTGTGTGTGTGTGTGTGTGTGTGTGTGTGTGTGTGTGTGTGTGTGTGTGTCACACCAAAAAAAAACAAAACCGGTATTGGTGTGAGAGCATGTTAACTCCCTGTTGAAAAATGACTGAATGTTCATTCGTCAGACGTGGATCTCTGATGATGGGCTTGTGTGCGTTTTAATGGGTGTGTTTAGATTTTTACATAAAATAAATGTGGAAGTGATTTGGCAGTTTTTCAAGACATGTACTCTGGGTGTGTGAGTGTGTGTGTGTGTGTATGTGTGTGTGTGTGAGAGAGAGAAAGAGAGATAGAGACTCTTATTCAAACTCTCCTTCCCTTGGCAACCCATAGAACATTCTGTTCCAACGTATCAGTTTGCCACTTCCTCATCTAACGATCTCAGCAACACACACACACACACACACACACACACACACACACACACACACACACACACACACACACACACACACACACACACACACACACACACACACACACACACACACATATAAGCACACAATGTAAGCTCCTTTTTTAAGTCAGATAATACTAAGACTATAAATGCTGTTCACATTCAAATTCACAGTCACTCTCATACTTTGAGATAATGGGATTCTGGTTTGTGTTAGTATGGCAGCAAAGAATTGTTACACACACAAATCCCTTGCTCTCTCCCTTCTTCCCTTCTTTAAGTCTCCCCTTTTTCCTCTCTTTCTCTCCCCCCCCAAACACTTAACTCCCTTTGTTTCTCTGCCACAGTTTTCCCTGGAGGCCAGTGAGTCATCTGTGTCTCTGACATGACTACACGCTATTATAAAGGACTGTACAGCACATGCAGGGGTTGAAACAGTACAAATAAGCCCCCAGAAAAAGGTTTACGGGAAGTAATTTACTGTATTGCGTCAGACTCATCTTAAAAAGGCACACAAGGTGTTTATTTTAACTCAACCAATCTTTCCAATGTTCACATTAGAGCGCTTCATTACCTTGTGCTTTGTCAGGAGTCCCTTCATTTCCGTCAGCGGCAGCCTCTGATTTTGTGTCTAAGGTTTCTTCCACATTGACAGGATCTGCTGGTTTGCCTGCGTCTGCTTCCTGGTCACCTTTGGGCTCAGGGTCATTAACCACTGGTGGTATTACCTGTGATCAGCATCAGATGTACTTCATTTATGTTTCCTAAAGTTATGCTTTTGAAAAGGAGATTTTGAGATAAAATAAATCTTTAAACAATTGTTACCAACATAAACCTGGGTGATAAATCATCACTTTTTTTGCACAGCCCTTAAAATAATATTGACCACTCACCAGTTTCCATAGTAAATATGTTTCTAAAGGCGGTAATAATTTACCAGATGTTCGTAAGTCAACCATAAATACAAAGAAAACAAGACAAACGAGTTCAACCATTAAATTATGTGTAATAAGCTCGATAAAAAGGTGTCAAACAAGAAACCTCTCATGGTGGTTAAAAGCAAAGAGCTCTCTTAGGACCTTTGTACCCGTACTTTTGCTAAACATACTGATGACTTTGGTTACAAAAGGATTTCTCAACTTCTGGATCTCCTAGTGAGCACTGTTAGAGCCAGAATCTGGAAATGGGAAGAACAATTTTTCACCATAAATTCACCACGACCGGCACTCCTCACAAGATTACTGACAGAGGAGCAAAAAACAAAACACCATACCAATACAGTGGAGGTGGTAGATCACAGGGTGGGGCTTCTTTTCAGGATACAGTACAGGGAAACTTCATGTATTTGAAGTATGAATGAGAGAATGTGCAGACTTTCCTGACAAAAATATCTACCAGGATGATGAAGATGAAATGAAGGTGGACATTTCAGTACGACAATGATGCCAAACACACAGCCAGTCAAACGCAAATTGTTTCAGACAGACTGTAAAGCTACTCCATTGGTCCAGTCAGTCACCTCACTGAATATAATTGAAAATCAGTAATTCAATAGTGTTTCCCACTGTCATTTTGCGTTGTTAGAAATAATCTAATTGCTATTTTTTTTTCTTTTATTTGGTTTCTTGTGCAATAAATGTGCATTAGATTTTGTCATTGATCGTTTGGACTCGCACTTATGTCACTTCTAGAGGTGTCTCTTTTTTAAGACTGGCTGATAGGTTAGTAGTATTTTCACACAACCAATTCATCAGTTGACTGCTGCTTTAGAAAAATGAAAGGTCAAAGCAAAACCAATCAACAAACGTGAATTTGTCACCTCAGCCGAGTGTTCAGTTGTGTCCTCGTCAGCGCCGGGTTCACCATTTGGATGTGGTTGTGCATCTGCAACAACGTCAGGAAAAAGAAGTGCATCATTTCCACAAAGAAACAAATATATGCCTACTCTGAAAGCCTAGATTTTCAATAAATGTTATACAACTTAGTTCTTCAGAACTGAAGAAAAGAAGAAACCTGTTGAATGAGAGGTGAAACGTCTTTAAGAAACTTTCTTAAAGTCCAGTGGATTGACTTACACAGCATTGGATAACCATGACCTGGATGGAGAACCTACACAGATGTCTTCTTCATTGTGTGGCAGAGTTGAGCAATAAGGTTCATAAGATGAGACTCTGTACTGACTGATAATAGTATAAACAGTCAGTCACTGCTAGGATTGTTACTGTTCACTATTGTTCAGTTAATTGTTGCTGCTTTGTTGTGTACTGTTTTCCTCCCCAACCGCTTTCCTGTCTCTCACTGCATGCCCACTGTTCACCTCCACCCCACCCACCCACCCACCCCTTTCCGGCCTGATCTTCTCGTCTAAATCAGTAAAAAAATAAAATACAGATTATGCAACAGGAAGAGCATGGCAGACAGCGAAACGCATCGGCTCAAACCAGTTTGCACATGTTGGAAATCATGAGACTGTCAGTAACATTGTGTTCTTTTATAAATCAGCTGAGTGGGTTTCCAGATGAATAGACCCATTTAACATTTGTTTTTTTAATGTAAGATGTTGTTTTCAACAGAAACAGTAACTAGACCTCCTAATGGACACAGTGTCGTCCCAGAATGAATAGCTCAAACAATTTGCTAAATACGCTGAGAAGCTCTGTTGCTGAGCGTTAGATAAAAAGATTGACATTGTACACACGTATGTTAGGTAAACAAGTTTTATGATATGACCGTTAGAACTCTAAGGCAGAAACCAGTTAACTTACCATAGCAGCTGAAAGCAGTCTGCCTCTGATCAAAGGTAATGAAATCTGCCTACCGGCACATCTATAGCTCAATGATTAACATGTTATATCATATTTGAGCAGGGATGGTGGTTTGGTGCCAGACTTTTCTTGGCCAGTCAAAAAATATTCCTCTTCATTAATGGATGTTACAGATCCCAGATGAAAAATAGCCCAGCATGTAACGACAGAAGAAAAGCAATTTGTGGTGTGAAGACTTAATGTGTTTATAAAACATAACTTCACTAGTGAGCGTTGTAGATAATGATTTTGTTAGGGTTTTTTGTGTTTTGGATGGAGCCCAGCAAGCTGTATGCCTTTGTTCAAAGTCTTTGTTCTTATTCTTATATAACTCACGGCAGACAAACAACCACTCCTGTGCATACTAACACCTACATCTGTCTGTAGGTAATTGATGCCTGTGGGTATCAATTACCTACAGACAATTGATTTGATCAATCCACCTGTAATGTATGTTTTTGGAGGTGCACAGAGAAAGGACTCAAACCCAGAACCTTCTTGCTGTGAGGCGAAAAAAAATGTGGAATTTTTTTCATAATTTAAGGGGTTTGGGGCTTTTTTACAAGTTTGGAACAAATTCAAATTATTTCAGTTATTTCAAATGGCTAAAACTCCTTGAGTTATGAGCTCAAATTACTACTGTGAATGTGTGCGCATGCGTGTGCATTTAATTTGTTTATTTATTTATGTACTTTGTGTGTGTGTGTGCATATTTTTGTGTGTGTTTGTGTGTGTGTGTGTTCCTTTGTCTTTGTCGTGACTGTTCACAAACCAGCTGCAAAGAGCTGCAGTTTTTCACCTGTTGAGTTGTTTATTACAGCTGTTCCCCATCAATCAGGGTATTTATAATGTTTTAAAACAGCTTCATTTCTTTGGAATAGCATGGAGTGTTGGATTTTCCCATAGACTTTGACAGTTTGCAAAGAACATGATTAATTGTGGACATACCAATTTTTGTTCAAATATAAATACAAGCTGAGATTTGTTTTTTTTCTACTATGATGTAGAAATGATGATGTGCCATAGTGTGTTCTTATTTGTGTGCCTGTAACCGATAATCGAACCATTCCCTGTAACAGAATGCCACAAGTTGTGTGTGTGTGTGTGTGTGTGTGTGTGTGTGTGTGTGTGTGTGTGTGTGTGTTTGTGTGTGTCTGTGTGTCTGTGAGTCAGAAACAGGGAGAAAGAAAGAGAGAGAGATCGCAGCAGCTTCACAGCAGATCCTTTTATCAGGTATAGTCAAATTATTTGTTTGTGAGACAGAGCGTTGTTTTTGCCAGTCATGCTCCTCTGAAAATTGCCCCCATGGGAATAAGAAGTGTGTGTGTGTGTGTGTGTGTGTGTGTGTGTGTGTGTGTGTGTGTGTGTGTGTGTGTGTGTGTGTGTGTGTGTTTCACCTGTCTGACAAAAGAGTGATTTATGCATTGGTAGCTGGGTGTGTAAACAGAAACAAGTCTGCACACACCACAGATCGCTTAACTCCTGTGTAGGTTTTTTCATTTTACTTTCATCTCTTCTAAAAGTGTCTAAAGAATAAATTCACACATGAGAATGAGACTTCATTCCCATAAACCCAAATGTCTTTACCTTAAGGTTTGAGCCTACACCCTCCCTCAGATTCTAATACTCACAGATGCTAAGGGCCTTGGGGCGAGAAAAAGGTCGTGAAACTGGTTGTTTCATGAACGTGTGTGTGTGCGTGTGTGTGTGTGTGTGTGTGTGTGTTGTTGGGTGTTGTCTACAGCTGGAGCTGGATCTAGTTACCGAGACACCCTCTCTCCTTCCTTCATTTACACAGCTAACACACACCACACAGGATGAACAGATATTTGACTGACCTAAAGCCTTAGTTTCTTTCAGAGTAGCTCTGAACTGGTCACCACATAAAGAGCAAACACACTTAAGGAAATTCCCTGCACCCAAACCACATTATCAACAACCGGCTGTACGCTGCACTCCACCAATTAGAGAAAAAAAACGTTAGTGGGAAAGTGAAAGAAAGAGAAGTGAATGTCAAGGTGTTTGCGGTTGCTGTTTCCTATCCTGCTGAGTAATAAAAAGTGAACCGGTAGAGTGAGCTCCCCCCTGTATCGAATCTCTAACACACCAACGTTCAACTGAAGTTGTGTTTGCATAATGGTGATGAGGCTCACTGTTGCTCTGGCTACCTCTCTCACGCTTTTTTTTTTTCCTCGCACGGCATGCCTCCCTATATTTTCTATCAATCAGCTGGAACATGTCTTTTTATCTCCTCCAATATTTTCCTTTGTCTTTTACAGTGCCAGTGGTTTCTTTAATGATTATTTTTGCTCTCTTGCGTTTCATTACATGTTTGAAATCATTGCGTAGGCCTCGGGGGAAGGGCAAGGGCTTGTGAGAAAAGAAAGGTGGAGGATAGATAATGAAGATACAGAAAAGAAAAATGGGAAATTTAGCATTATAGGGGTCAAATACATATGGTGATGGTTCCACATATATTAATTAAATCTTCTTTCCAGTACGACATGATGTCACTGTATGGCACACCTATTTGACTGATGATGTCTCAGCAACAGAGACATTAGTTGCACCACAATAAGAGAAAAAATTTTTTTTTCTCAATTCATTAAAAGAGAATCGAAATATCATGTCAGCAGGAGGCCAGACAGACAGGCAAAAGACTCGGTAACACAATGAGACACACCTATGGAGGAGCAATTACACAGACTGTCAGAGTGAGAGGAGAGACAAGGAGAATATGTGAAAGACAGAGGATATGAATGACATATGATAGATAGATAGATAGATAGATAGATAGATAGATAGATAGATAGATAGATAGATAGATAGATAGATAGATAGATAGATAGATAGATAGATAGATAGATAGATAGATAGATAGATAGATTGATTGATTGATTTCATTTTTAATCTTTACCTTGTGCCTTGGCGGATGTGGCCAGCAGGCTTCCTAATAGCAGAATCCACAGGTATGACATCATGGGAACACGGTGTTCTGGTTACAATTGAATCGGGGCTCAGACTCTTCTCCCTCGTCCTTCCAGACAGCACAATCACCGGATCGGGGGGCTTCAGGTGGATCTGGAGGGCGTGTGTGCGTCGGTGCGCCTGTGCGTTCTTGCGCGTCTCCGCTCGTGCTCGCGCTGGCTCCAAGGTGCGCAAATGCGACTCGCTGTGGGCCGGCAAAGGAGCTTTTGGTCCCCCTTTTGTCTGGATTGGAAGACAGAAGGTCTAGCCTTTGTGGAGGTGGGCGTGTCTCTCCTCCCAAATACGTGCAGGCACTGACAGGACGGAGAGCATCACGCCTCACTGACAGGACGGGGCTGCGCGCCAAGCTGCCGGGAAAGGAACACGCTCCCAAATGTCGTTGTCCCTTATAATATACAGGTATGTTATAAATGTCATCTACAGAACGCTCGGTTTATAACAGGAAAGTCTTTCAGAGACATGATTTTGTCTTTGAATTATTTCCATACATTGAGATTAAGTAAGAGAAAGTGTATCAAATTTATTTGGGATTTAAAGTTTTATCTGGTAAAACAAAGGTTAATATGTCTTTTATATAAAACAACTGGTCCGGCGCTGAAAAAGATCCATCTACCGTGTGAACCGCAGGAGATTTAAGGACACTGTAACGCTAGCCCTGTTATTATTCTTCAGCCTATTCATTTCTTTATCAAATTAATCTGCCATTATTTAAAGACTCAACAGTGCTTCCGTCCCCTTATTTAAAAAAAAAAAATCAGATTTAAGATAGTTGCACTGAATTACTAGATCTCGAAAAGTGAAGGTCGCCTTTTAAATTGTTAGGCTTCCATTTGAGAAAACCACGCATGCACACCAACTAGTAGGCGAACTTGAGTTAATTTTCCTATAGCAAGTAGAGCTATTTTCAAATAACTTCATTCTTCACTCAAAACACATCACAGGTTCAGGGCTTTGTCCTTCTGAACATGACATTCTCAAAAGTTCTGGAATAATCGAAATTACACTCCGTTAGATGTTTTCCAGCATTTCCTCTTTACTGTAGTCACATATCAGCTTTTCCTTTAATTCTGAACATCCGAGCCTGTAAATGAAGGTTGTGGCACAAGAGAAATTCTTACACACCAAGTACATGTTGTCATTAAGCATTTGCAAGAATTTTTACGATTGTATGCTTTCTTTCCACTTGACAAAAACGTGACAAACATCGTTCATCAGAGGAAACATTTTACTTGAATTGTTTTCTTCCACTGCCATAAAAACAGGAATTATGCATTTACGTTCAGGAAACCACAGGCGTTAAACACTTGATGCCCCCTGGATGAAGCACTTTAATATGGTTTAGAAAAGCAATAAAATATGCAATTTGATTATTCAAGCATGAAGTGACTATAATGGTATGAATGACACAAATGACATGAATGTAAATAGACATGTGCATCTACATTACAAAGATCACTTCCACAAGAGCAATGGAAAAAGAAACAACCTTTTCATAAGGGTGAGGCTTTGTGTTACTTTGACACAGATGAATTAATGCAGTCTGACCTTTCCAAGGTACCCATTAACCTCTCGCTTTTATGTCAGCTACAAACAAAACGGCATTTCACAACTGCTACCAAATTGTACAGTATACCTGAAACAACAAACATCATAGCTAAAAAAAATGTAAAAATATAGCTTGATTTTTTAGTACCATGTTTGATTCCTCTCTACATTTTTGTTACAAAAATGCAATGTATCATAGTTTAAAGAGGTATGTTTATTAGTCTTAGGAGAAAGATTAAACACAAACAGTCATTTATCATAAAATACATACAAGAAATAATTTGGCAAAATGACTAAATCTGAAAAGATAGGACGTTTATTTGCTTCTGTCAGTCACTAATTGGCACCAATCCTTCTCTTCTGAGTTGGATATCATCAAAAAAGAAATAGTATAAAAGGGTTCTATTATTTGGTCAGCTTTTTATGAAAAGATTGACTTGAAACATTCTTAGAAATCAGGATTTTTTAATTCAGTATCAATATCAGAAAAACCAAGCTTTCGAGCAAAGGAAAGCCTTAACTATTCATGTGTTACCTCCAATAATGCTTATGGTTAAACCGGTTTGTAAAGGTACCATCTGTGTTTCGGTCATCTTCGCTATATATTGTAGGCTAACTGTAAGGCCTTCCCAGTTTCTCATGGTTGTTTTATGGCATAAACTAAACTAAAACAAACAAAAAAAAAATAACCATTTTCCTCTGCTCCCAAAATGGGATTTGAACTAGGTGCGTACTTGGTCATTAGCACTTTGGTTAGCTGATCAGCGGCAGCTTTGAGCTTGACTTCAAGATGAAGTACATGGAATATGAAAACATGCTGAACACAAAAAGGAAATATGAACTTCCTGAGGCTTCCATGTTCCCTCAGCCTTATTTGCAATAAAATGTTTCAGAGGTCTGGACAATTATTTTAAAGGTCCTCTCGCAGAGAAGCCGTTTTATACTTTACAGCCTTTCCCATTAGTGACCAATTATTAATTCTGTAGAAAATTTGGTCAAGAGAGACCAAAACCATAAGCATCATTTGGTACCAGGTAATTTTTTTCATTCTTTGTCTCCTTTAAAAAATATTATCACAACTAATTTCACTTTTGATGTGAAATTCCTACAATAGAACTTCCTGAATGAAAACATAGAAAACTCACTTTTCTGAGCAAAATAGTCAATTGAACCGCTGACAGAAAAACGTAGCATCACCGGTCATTTGTAGCATGAAAGCCACATCAGAAGAATACAAAAAGTATTGTGATACACTCGAATTAAGACACTAGGTGTGTGACAAATGGAGAAAGAAAAGGAGAAAAAAAATCAGTTCAGCATGGCAAACACAGTGTAGGCAGTATTTGGGCTGTCATGACATCTCCATAAAACTGTAGTTCAAAGATCACTGCTGGTCTGTAATGTTTTGGTGCAGATGAAGGTTTGGCTGGAAGGAGGCTCACATTTTGTTGAAACACTCCTTAGCATTGGACCATACCTGGATTCCCTGAGATGACAAAAATGCAACAGACAATAGGAGCAACTGTTATAGATGGTGTTTGACATAGATGAAATGCAAAAACACACTTACAAAAAAAAACTACCTACCTTCTTACACATGCTGATCTGCATAATGGCATAGCTTATTAGTGCTTCCTTTAAATCTCTATCCTTTTGCTCCTTAAAACGTCCAACGTCTTCCCAGGCTGCTCGTAGAAACTCTCTGAAGGCACAATTACAAAGGCAGATGTCATTTTTGTCTGTTCCACTCTTACAGCTTTAACCCATGTCAGTTTCAGACATTGTGATATGTATCAGTCATAATCCAATAATGGATTGGCGTTTAGCTTACTTGCACTCTGCAGTTTTCTCTTTGACTAGTTCCTCCCCGTCCTGGATGCTCTGCTCCAAGGCTACCAACCGGCTCTCCCTCTGTTCCTCAGTCTCTTGGCCAAATATTTTACTGGTCATCCCCTTCAGAGAAAAGATGCGCACTGTCTGCACACACATTCAGACAAACAAAAAAGACACAATTAAATTTTTTAATCAAATTAGGCTGGAATAATACTATGAACACATTCAACCATGTTCATTTACAGTGCAACAATTTAGACAATGGGACAGTACTTTTGTGTATAGGCCTTGTATATGTGATCAGGATGTGTAGGAGAAAGTGAGAGAAGAACCTGTGTGAGTGGCAGTGCATTACCCCAGAAGCCAGCTCTTGTCTTTGGTGTTTCTTCTGGGCAACATCCTGTATTGCAAGCTCCAACTCATACTGCAACAGCTCATGTTTCCTAATTACCGACCTTAAGACATACAAATATACTATTTTTTTAATTCTAAACCTAAAATATTTATATAGCACAGCAGCATTAGACTCAGACCTCCTACATAGTGCTTTCTTTTCAATGAAGATACAATGCAAAGCAGTGACAGCAAGAAGCAAAAAGATGGAAAGTGTAAGTCAGCTTGAAAACTCACCTAAGAACTTAAAGCAAACATAGATAAATGAGAACATGATTAATATACTTTTAAAACACTATTTTATTTATTTCTGAATACCATGATATACCTTTGTGGTTACATCATTCTTTGGGATATAAATTACACGTGTTATTTTAGAAACAATTACCTGACTGCATCAGTGTAGAAAAGGTAGTCTTTCAGCCGGTCTGAATAATGCTCCTCTTCCTCTAGAATGTCATCTATTGATGCAGCATACCTGCACATACACAAAGTCACATTCACACACATTTATGTAGGTCTGTGTGTTTGTTTGTTATCTTCAGTGCACTCTAAAATTGGGAGTGTGTTGAGTAGATACTGTAGTTTTAACTCTTTCTTACGTATCCATGTGGTGTCCTGCACTCTGTAGTCCATCTCCCATCTCCTTTTCTATGGCACTCCACTCACTGGAGACACAACAGTTCAGGAATTCATTACTTTAACTCTCTAGTTGTCACACTCTTTGTCTGCACGATACTGCCACTGTCTTTGTGCCTCTGTTCCACAGGTGGAGAACGCGGATGGAAGACAGGCTATCCAAAGGCCTAGAAATCCCGCCCCTAATTCAGCGACAGCGCACTATGGACATGAAACTCAAACTGGCCTATCTGCCACTCTCTCATTCTCTCAATGTCTTTTACTTGACCTATCTCTTTCCCCAGTGTATTTCTCTGTCCCAAACAACAGGTCAAAGCGGATGACCGCCCTCCAGAGCCTGGGTCCTGCCCGGAGTTTCTTCCTCAATGAGGGAGTTTTCCCCCGCCATCGTCGCTTATGTATGCTCTGGAGGGCATTGTTGGCTTTCTATCTGTAAAGTGCTTTGAAATATCTTCAGATGTGATTAAGCGCTATATAAATAAAAGTTGATTGAGTTGATTGATGTCTGTGTTCAGTCCATCTAAGAGGCCTAAAAACTTCTATATATCAACAGAAATGCAAAATGGTGCCTGTGTTCTTCTATTTGCTTCTATTTGCTTTGAAGCAAAATTTTTATTTACAAATCTTTAAAATGTACAAAAAAATTCTCAAATATTATTCATTTAGTATCTCAAATATATAATGTTTAAAAAAGCAGTGAAGATGAAACAAGTGTCACTGTGAATGAATATCACACTTAATGCAGCAGTATGTTACATGTTTAAAAAAAAAAAATCCCTATGAAAACAAATTAAACATAATGGTTTTTTTTTTATTTCTGGTGGATTTATTTCTTTTTAATCTACTGCCTTGTTGGAGCTACAACCAGGAGTTTATTTAAGTAGAGAAAGGTAACAACAGAAAATGTGTTGCTCACCTGAAGACTCTGCCATAGTTACCATGGACCTTGTAAACGCCGTACAGTCTGTCAGCTGCTTTCTAGACAATCAGTGAAGTATATATGAGCATGCAACACAACATCAGCAAACAGCCACTGGCCAGAAGTAATATCACGGTTACTTAAGAAGAACATGTGTGCAGACAGGCTGACACTCACCGCCCGCACCCTGAGCAGGTGAGAGATGAAAGTGTTGAGTTCATCAGTGTATTGTTTCAGTGTTGTGAATCGCCTAGACAAAAAAAAAAAAAGGATCATGACTCACACACTGATCAGTTTCAGATTTGTGTTGCTCTAGAGAACATTAATTATCATACCACTAAAAATCCATTTAGAGAGTGGGATCATTCATTTTTAATTCACACTACTCGTTTAGGATTGGGAACACTGAGATTATAAAGATACAGCAGGGCATTTATAAATCTAGAGGGTATGATTTCCAGTACTGGAAAGGCAATGATGTTCTTTGTTCTATTAAATGGACACAGTGTGCTTTATTGGTGATGTATTGTGCAAAGCAGACCAGAGTGATTTGGGATTTAACAAAACGCAGTGATGGCTTAAAACAGTTATCAGCTGTGCTGCATGTGCTGGCTGATGGGAAATGTTGAGCTACTGAAGTTAGCATCAGCTTTTTAGCTTCACGAAACTTGTAACATCCCCTTCTGTAACTTCATATCAGAAGGGGAATCCAGTAAAGATAAAAACTAAGACACTAAAAAGGCATTGTGTTACTAGTTATCCTGCAACAACCAGGGGATGAGAGTGAATGCTGTCTTCTGCTAAAATGGCCAGTATCTACATGTTCATCATAATCATTAAAAGCAAAAAACAAACCCTAACAACTGTCCCCATCTAGAGCTCATCTCCTGAACTGAAAATATCTCATCAAAATGATACAAAAGAACCAATAAAAAGATTTTTACACCTACCGGTCAGGATTCTTGACTCTGAACATGGCACTCAAAGACTTCAGTCTGGAGTCGGCCTTGTGGGCAGAATTAAATTAGGATTTTTCAAAAATCAGTTAAAACAATTTACACCCAAATGTAAAATATACTGTGAATTAATTGCAAACCTTGTCTTGGAAACCCGTTTCTAAAACCGCCTCCCTCCAGCCTCTCTCCTGAGGACAGATGATCGAAAGATACATGAAACATAATCAACAACACTGGGTAAAAATAGAGCTTTGAAGTACATAACTGCATGACAACAAAACACCACAATGACCTGCTCTGGATGAAGCATGTTGCTACTGGCTACATGAACAGATGCTCAGTTTGACCAACAACGACAAATAAGAATTAGATGTATGTGTGTAGGTATTCTAACATGGCACGAAGACTGATTACCACTAATATAACGGGCCTGACAGTAAGATTACCATACAGCAAATGTGTCTTTACACAAAAAAAAACCTTTTATGCTTTTATTTTTCAGCTAGATGTTTTTCAATGTCTTCACTTCCTGTATCCTCTAATAAACATAACCCCTTGCATTGTTGTTAAATATTGTTGTTGATTTGAAACCCCTGCTAGACAGAAGGTGATGTTGTGAAAGCAGCATATGTATTGCAGTAGATTTCAATGGAATACGTTGAAGTTTGAATACTAACCTCTGTCAAAAAGAGAAACACGATTTTATCATTAGAAAGTACAGGATGTGATGCAATACGGAGCACGAAGTTTTCCAGGCCAACTCGACGTCGCTCGACAAAGTCTGGGTCAAGGTTGTCAGCTGACAGCTTGTGCCACACAAACTCTGCCTGGAAAAAAAAAATTCAAAGGAAGTGAGTATTATCCAATAATAGAAGCCATTGTAGTGTCTGTGACCAGGATGAACTCAGAGCAAACTAACAATGATTGAATAAATATGAAAAGATGTGCCTCCCTCACCCTTTTTTCTGGTAGTGGAGGGATAATGATGTATGGGTAGGTGACCAGGAGGTATGTTCTAAGCAGCTCAAACTCACTGTAGCGCCTCCCCAAACTATCGGGTGCTACAGATGTAGCCCCCTCTGGGACAGTATCAGCTGGCCTGCAGACAGACAAATCACATAGTAGATTAAGGTGCTTTCATATACAGTATTGTATCTTCTTCTCAGCTTGACTTTTCCCTTCAGGGGTCGTCACAGCGAATCATTTGCCTCCATCTAACCCTGTCTTCTGCATCCTCTTCTCTCACACCAACTACCTTTATGTGCTCTTTCACTACATCCATAAACCTCCTCTTTGGTCTTCCTCTAGGCCTCCTGCCTGGCAGTTCAAAACTCGACATCCTCCTACCAATATATTCACTATCTCTCCTCTGGACATATCCAAACCATCTCAGTCTCGCCTCTCTGACTTTATCTCCAAAACCTCTAACATGTGCTGTCCCTCTGATGTACTCATTCCTGATCCTATCCTTCCTGGTCACTCCTAAAGAGAACCTCAGCATCTTCATCTCTGCTACCTCCAGCTCTGTCTCCTGTCTTTTCCTCAGTGACACTGTCTCTAGACCAAACAACATCGCTGGTCTCACCACAGTTTTGTACCCCTTTCCTTTCATTTTTGCTGAAACTCCTCTATCACACCTGACACTTTTCTCCACCCATTCCATCCTGCCTGTACACGCTTCTTCACCTCTTTTCCACACTCTCCATTGCTCTGGACTGTTGACCCTAAGTACTTAAAATCCTCCACCTTCTTGATCTCTTCTCCCTGTAACCTCACTCTTCCACTTGGGTCCCTCTCATTCACACTCATGTACTCTGTCTTACTGCGGCTAACCTTCATTCTTCTCCTTTCCAGGACAAACCTCCACTCTCTAGCTTCTCCTCCACCTGTTCCCTGCTCTCAATGCAGATCACAATGTCATCTGCAAACTTCATAGTCCATGGAGATTCCTGTCTAACCTTGTCTGTCAGCCTGTCCATCACCATAGCGAACAAGAAGCGGCTCAGAGCTGATCCCTGATGCAGTCCCACCTCCAGCGTGAACTCCTCTGTCACAACTACAGCACACCTCACCACTGTCTTACAGTCCTCATACATGTCCTGCATCGCTCTAACACATTTCTCTGACACTCTACACTTCTTCATACAATACCCCAGTTCCTCTTTGGGCACCCTTTCTCCAGATCTACAAAAACACAATGCAGCTCCCTCTGGCATTCTCTGTACTTGTCTACCTACATCAACATATATAGTATTGTATAAACTAATCAAAAGCACACTGTCATATAAGAGATAATGTACTACAACATCACCCACATGAATACCTCCTTAAGTAAGTCTTCAAAAATCTCTTAAAAATGTACAGAAGTATCCTGAAGAATTTTCTGACAATATAAACAAATAAGTATCACAAGTACAAATACAAGTAAATCTTTCATGTATTTTCATGCAACTGAAAACCAGATCCTGTATTCAGCATTTTTGTGATGATCAGATCCTGTTTTGTTTTCTTTGTTTTTTCTTAGATTGAATTGCTTAACAATTACCCACCGTGTTTCTATTAGGTAGACTGTGTAGGTTTCCTGCATGTTAACAGAGTTCCTGCCGGTTCTCTTCTCGGCTTCCGCCAAACTT
Source organism: Antennarius maculatus (assembly GCA_013358685.1). Taxonomy (NCBI): domain Eukaryota; kingdom Metazoa; phylum Chordata; class Actinopteri; order Lophiiformes; family Antennariidae; genus Antennarius; species Antennarius maculatus. The sequence continues at coordinate 11,485,843 of CM023618.1, forward strand.
ATATCCATCTTTCTCAACAGACCCATTCCTCTCTCCATCATCTACACCGACAGGACAGAGGGACAAGGCACTTAATAGAGGGACAACAAGGCATTTAATGAAAGGGGATTACATCAAAGGGGCGTTTTTGTAACAGGAGCGTTCAAGTCACAAGACCGTTAAGATACGACCACCAAGAAATACGACAAAAACGTCGCTTATTATCGACACCGATATCGTCGTATCTTGCTAAATATACATCACCCTAGAACGGATTTGCAAAATGCAAGATTTAAACTAGTTAAACATGAGGTTTTTGGGTCAACGTTTCAACTGTTAGCCGTTAAGCTAGCATGAGCAGAAGTTTCCACAAAGTTAGCTTAAAACCACTGCACGCAAAAACAACTGTAACTAGCTTTCGTCAACAATACACAACGTAATAGCGAATAAATAAATAAAGCTTTACAGGTGGTTGGAATAAAAATAACATCCTTTTCAAAAACAGAGTGGAAGTTCTCCGTTTGTTTGTATGATATAAATTCAATTTAGCTAACATTACCCGGGCCTGAGTAGGAAAGTTTTTACTAATGAGACCAGGCTTTAAATTCCCAACATGCTTGTCACATACAATTACAAAAAATACAACCGTGTTTATAGAGTTGTTTTCGGATTCCGCTGAAGTGATGTCGGTGTTACCAATCACAGCTACTTCTTCGCTACTTCCAGGATCTGCCATCGTCTTGTAGACGCCGAGCTGCTGCTGTAGTCAGCTGAGCTGGCAGACTGTGATGTGCGCATGCGCGTTCAGGATTCACCATAATCATATTAGAGAGTGAATATAATAAATAAAACAAAGACACTGCAACATCCCACAACAACCCTGAATTCAACATTTTACCCTGACCTACACATTTTTGTGCCTTTTGCTTCCTGAAAATGTTGCTTTTTGTTTTGTGATTATATCTCATCAGGTTTCAGAGATGGGTACCTAAAAAGGTACAGTATACAGTACAGTGCACCGCCGTTCCTTGCAGTTAATGCCTTCCAGAAATCACATACAATTAACGAATTCCGCGATTGAGCGACGAGCTATTTATCTCATTACTTATGGTAATTTAAACGTTTATGAACCCTCCCTTTACTGATATTAAACCACCTTCTATCTGTATTACCTTTTTCCACACTCTTATCGACTGTTTAAAGCACTTTTGTGTCTAAATACTCACAGAACGTAGCGCACTTCCGGATGCCGTCAGCCACTAGAATAATACGCATACGGTATCACGTGACTGCATTCCAAAAATTCTCTGTGAGCACAAAGGTTGAATTTTGACCGTGACCTAGTTTTCTTGAGGTCAAGGTCATCAACTCATTTTCATCCCCTTAGCCAGTAACGTGCTTTTTGTTTCATCTTTCTATCTGCAACGGTTGTGAAGATATTTGGCGGACGAACACACAAACTCTGACAATTACAATACATCACCACTTTGCAGGATGTAATGGATGATATAAATAATAATTAAAAATAATCGAAATGATTGAATAAATAAAAAATGCAATGTTACATCAGAATCACAGTGTTAGAACCTTCAAATAAATTATGAAATATTTTATTATTTCAAAAATGCTGTTACACAGCAAGTATCCTTAATAAGTCTTAAAATTTTAAAGTCATTAACATAATTGTAATTCCCTTCTGTTTGTGTGAAAGTATTATTAAAGTTAATGTCTCTGCTAACTAGTAAAGTTACAAGAACTACTGTAATGTAAATACAGGAAGTTGAACTGATGTTTTGCTGAATTGGTGAAACTGCAGTTCCTTTTCTGGCATCACGTGCAGCGTCATTTGACATTATTCCTTGGAAATGCTGACATCTAGTGGTGATATTTTTGGTTTGAGTTTCGTTTATCCCCAGCTTGGACCCTATGTACAAGCTTAATACAACAGATTGAGTCCTAGTTGACCTAGTTTTTTCAAGGTCAAGGTCATCATCTCATTTGCATCCCCGATTAATGTGCTTTTTGTTTCATCTTTCTATCTGCAATGGTTGCGAAGATATTTGGTGGACTAACTAACTAGACTTTGTCATATAAAAAAAAGTGGACATCACAACTTCATAGCGAATGAAGCGGGTATTTGACAATAAATGAATTCTTAGCTGATGAAGTGGATATTTGATGATGAATGAATAAAAAAAAGAAACTTCTATCTCATAAATGACACACATTCAAAATTGTGACAGAGGAGTTTAAGGTAGAGGTGGGACTAGTCAGGGATCAGCTCCGAGACCCTTCCTGTTTGCAGTGGTGATGGATATGCTGAAAAATGAAGTTAGACTGGAAAAGAAGAAGAAGAAGAAGAAGAAGAAGAAGAAGAAGGAGGAGGAGGAGGAGGTGTTGGGAATGGAGCAGAAGATTGGCTGACATGGAAAAGGATGAACTGCTGTGGCGACCCTTATCGGGACAAGCTGGACAGAAAAGAGGAAGACAGATTAATGGAAAAGAGAGAGAGGCAAGGAAATGTACACAAAGACACAAAAGTAGCAATAAGTAAGAACAGTGGCATGGATGGATGGAGTAATGGTGGGATGTGGTTACAAGCTGCAGCATGTCAGGAAGCTGGTGCTGTGACCAGCCATAGTCACAGAACCAGCATAGTTACCATTCTTTCCTTCCACTGACCTCAGACTGACCACCACCACTTCCTGTCCGCATACAGACATGCAGACAAACAGATTTAGCACTATTTGGCTTACTATCATCGGCTTTTTGACAACTTGTTAGAGCTCTGTGAAAGATGTTCTTAAGGGCTATGTGTCTACAACACACGTGAATGTGTGTGGTTTGGTGTCTTACTGCCATGTTTACTGTGTATTTTATTAACTTTCAATCTATAATTCCCATTTGAGGTCATTTAAATGCCATTGATGCTCTAAATACGGAAGTACCATTACCTAAGATTTATTTAATTGCATCTTTCATTGAGTCCTCCTGTGGGGTATAAGGGATATATGACAAACCAAACAGTTTCTGTGCAATAAAAGTAACAGTAAGGTCACAAAGTTGGTGTAGACAAGATGATCGCAATTGATCACACAGAAAGGAATCAAACCTTACTGTGAGTCACAGGCTCTACCCACTGTGCCACCATATCACCCTGGCACAAAGTCAAAAATACAATTTTATCAGGAGTTTGTGGACTCTCTCCAATCATGTTTTGAATATGGACAGGATCTCTACAGGCAGTCAGAATGTCGAGAACATTCAACTTGGAACCAGCAGAGTTGTGTTCTTACAGTGGAAGTCAGATCCCCAAAGTCGGAGTTCATTACAAATGTGAATGTCTCTATTTGGTTTGAAGGTAAGAGAAGAAATTTAAGTAATCTCCGCAAGTCTCAGTCATTTAAGGCGAGGTAAAAAGAAGAGCAAAAAAGAATCAATTGAACTTGCCTCAGATTCCTTGAAGACGTTTCACCGCCTATCCAAGAGGATTCTTCACGTTCTACTAACTTGGCTTCTTGTCACATGACAGGAAAATGGAGTATGAGTTGAACATCAACTCATGCTCCAGAATCTTCAGATGAAGAGGAAGCTGAGCCAGAAGGTCAATCCTTTTTTCTCACTAGTCAGTCGACTTACAACCTTTACCCACGGTCATGAACTGTGATTGCACTGTAACTGCAAAAATAAGACTGTGGATGTTATTTGCTGCTGAAATGACATTCCCCTGTAGAGTGGTTAGGTTAAACCTCAGAGAAGAGGGTGAAGAGCTGAGATATCTGGAGAGAGTTAGGGGTTGAGATGCTTCTCTGTTGAGTCAATAAGATCCAGATGAGGTCCTTTCGTTTGCGTTTTTTCCTGGGCAAGGTGGAGATCTTGTTTTTCAAGACACACCCAAGGCGAAGAATGGACCTGAACGCATTGTGGAGAATATATTGATCATCTGATGTGGGTATGCCTCAGGAAACTCTTGAAGGAGCTGGCAAATTTTTCTAGAGACTTGGGTGTCTGGAATACCCTGATTGGTTTGCAGACCTCTTGACCTCACCCTGATGAGAATGCAGTTTGATAATATTCATTTTTGGTCATTTTTACACAAGAAATATAACTATTTTTGCAAAGGTCACTTTGTGATGTAACCCAGTCGATATTACAACTGCTTTTGTAAGCCCTGTGTGGACTCATCGATTTTGATTGTTGGTTATTCCTTTCTGAGACATCAAAAAACTTTACCTATCAAAGTTTTACTGTTGAACAGCAGAGGGTAGCAAACATCCAGTCATGTTGAACTACATGGTTCATCAACTTGGCAACCAGGGTTAGTTGTGACAGCATTACATGATGAAGTTGGACAACTTGAGTCATAGAGAATAGAGTGTGGAGAAGTGCACTGGTCTCATTCACAGCAGATGTTCAGGCTTATCATCGTAGAAACAACACTGGTGTTGCTTTAATAAAACAAAACCATGAACAACATTGCAAATGACTCTGTTCTCAAGTGATCCTGACATCTTGACACTAACACAGGCTGTTTTTTAGTTACAGTCCCTTCAAATTGAAGCAATGACAAAATTCGGCAATAAATAGATAATACATTTTTCCTTCTGACCCAAGTCAGTGTCACAAAAAAAAACATTTGCTATAATTAGTAATTCAGGTATTGTTCAGTGCTTGACACAGTTTCAGAGAGTTAATCTACCTCACTGCCTACATGACCGCCCGCCCGAACACCTGCCCGTCCATCCGTCCGTCCGTCCGCCTGTCTGTCCGTCCGTCCATCCGTCTGTTCGTCTATTTGTTTGTCTAAGGGGCCAGTTTTCATTCATGTTTCTTCATTGAAACCAATCAAAATACGATCTTTCCCCCCCATTATTTTGTATTTTCTTCATCACTACCTTGAATACATTCAAGTGTGTGACTGTTATGACATTTTTGGCTCATAGGCAGCATAAGCTGTGTGTGTGTGTGTGCGTGTGTGTGTGTGTGTGTGTGTGTGTGTGTGTGTGTGTGTGTGTGTGTGTGTGTGTGTGTGTGTGTGTGTGTGCGTGTGTGCGTGTGGGCGTGCGTGCGTGCATGCATGTGTGCGTGTGTGTGTATGTGTGTGTGTGCGAGTGTCTGTCTGTGTAAATGTCTGTGCATGCTGTATACAAGACTGGTCACGAAGGTCATAAAGAGGAAATCCTTGCGGTCAGTAGAAGCCAACACATGTTTTGCTTCATGTCATAGACTTCATCCTTCATTTTCCTCTCCTTCATCCATCTATTCTTGCTTTTGACAGTGGTGGAAAACTCATGCAGTGTGTCCAGTGGGCCTGTACTTGTGTGGGTGAGCCTGTATAGAATGCATCTGTATGAAACGCCACAATGAAGTGTCATTGGTACCATATCATATTGTTTATTTTTAACTTGTTATGAGAATGTCGATCAACCGTTTTTCGACTGATGGAAATGCCGTTCAGGCAGGTTTGCTTTCTTGGGATCATCTCCAGGTAAAGAGCACCTTAGATCTTTTATCCAAGATGACTTTTGAGCAAAACAGTTTACAATTTTTCTGTGTGTTTTTAAATATTTTTAGAAATTACCGTAAGCTTATTACTCTAACTTCCACTTGCATCCGTATCACTTAATACAATTAGAATTGAAAATCAAACTAATATTTGACAGCCTTTCAAATTTCTCATATCAATAGCAGCACTGTAAATTTGTGATGTAAATTAGAAGATGAATGCTAACCATTGCAGGTTTCAAACAGAGACATAAGAGAGTATTACTTGTATCCCTTGTAATGCTGAGGTTTATTTATGTGAATATTGTCTCTTGTTTCCTATTCACACTTTAAAGTTACAGTTTTCTGTCTCCATTCCATCTGTCACGAGGATGTTGACAAATGAAGACAGGCAGATCTCACTGAGTGCCTCTCTGCATGACTTATTTTTCAAACGCACACTCGCCTTTGTTAAATGTGTGGGTACTATCAGATACACACATGCAAACACACATGCAGAGTGTGAGCAATGCGGTATAATAAGCAGCATGGCATCGATGTGGTCAGCTTTGCCCCATGCGCAATCATTGAGAAGCCACATGAAGGTTCCTGGGTATTAAAGGACAAGCCTTGGCTGGCTGGGAGGGAATCTGTCATGCAACAAGAAAACAGTGTTTTTCACTCTTTTCCCCCCTTTATATTTCTTCTTGATCCCTTTTCTATTCACTGCTTTTCCCAAGTTCTGTCATTCAACAAATTCTCTCTCACTCTGCCCACTTTTTTTTTATCCTCCTTCATTTCTTTCATTCTGTGGCATATTAGACTCAGTTGAAATGCTAAGACCACTGGAATGTTCTGTCAAAGAGGTGGGCGGGCCTGAGTGGGCGGGACAGACCAGCATAACCAATTAAGGAGGAGATTGAGGTAAGACGGACAGCTTCTAAAAGGTGTAATAACAACCTAGTAAAATGTAATTACAATGCAATAGCAATAGACACTTCTAATGACAGGATGTATATGCCAATATGATTTCCTAATTATGCCCTTTGTATATTGGGTGAATGTTAACATGGAGTGGAGATTATTGGGAGGTGTCTGAAAGCAGAAATCCAACCGCAGAGCCTTGTAGCAGTGTTGAAGGGCAGGATGACCACTCACAATCTTGCCAGGTATTTGTTCAGGTAGGTTAGCATGTTTAAAGCGAGCTGGTGACAGAGTTTGTTAGTTTGACCTTAAATGTTGGATTTCATTATGCTGTTTGGATCTTCACCTAGCCTCTCCATTTGTCCATTCATCCCTCCACTCAGTCAATCTTTTAATTTATCAAAACTATGTCCACCTGTCAGTTCAACTTCTTGCTTCTTTTGATTGACCTTTTGGACTCTAGTTGGTCCTCATTAATCGTTCCTGTTCAGTCGTTGTCCATCTGTCTTTCAGTCTGTCCATATATGATACCGTCATCCATCCATGTGTCCATCCATCCATCTCTATCCCTCTATCCATCCTTCCATCTCTAACAAGAGGAGTGGATGGTGGCGTCCATTATTACAGAGCATCCCAGAATAGAGTCTTGTTTTATTACAAGTCCCTCTGGTCGTCGTGGTTACCCAAATTACAGGCCAGGCTTCTCACACATAAAAAAGGTTGCGCTGCCGAAAACCAGCCACCTCAATAAAGGATGGATTAGAAAATCCTTTGCTTTTTTCCCTTCCTGTCCTTTTTGAAAAGTTTTCTGTACATTTTTTTCCCTCTGGTGTTTTGTTTTATGTTGGGGTGCAGCGGTCTTCTTCAGTGGTTTTGCTCCCTCGACCCTGTGGTGGGAAAATACGCTCACTTGTGGGTTTCTGGGAAGGCAGTGGTGGACGAAACATCTGCTGGGAGCAAGATATATGTATGTGCGTGTGTTGGTGTGTGTGTGTGTGTGAGTTTGCGTTTGTGTGAATGTGTGAGTTTAGAGACACTGCCCTGCCATCCTGTTCCAGCTTAGAGATCTTTAAAGAATTAGTTAAAGAGAAAATCATCAAATGTGTCATTGTTTTTTATTTTATAAAGATAAATTTAAAAATATTTTTTTAAATAAAATGTTATTTGGTTAAATATTGTAGAAAGGTTCAGCATTTATGACATATAAAGTGGCACATTATTGTGTATTCAAGTTTATAATCCCATGTCTACTGACCAAAACTACAAAACATCTGTTGTGTTTGCAATTTCAATGATTATCCTGTAATTCACACAAGGTAGCGATGCTGTTTAAGTGCTCATATGGTTACTGGAGTGCTGTGTGATGTGGCTGATAATCTACATCACACATAGAGTTTTTCACAGTGTAAAGCTCCACCTCTTAAGAGTTGCACCCATGTTTTGAATTAGTTCGGAGCATATGGTGGATAATTTGAGGGGGATTGTTCAGATACAGAGCTGGTGCAGCTCTATGTGCTTAGAACACTTCAAACCCTCAGTGATGAGTGACAGGAACTATAATAGTGAAGACAATTACTGTTAGGGTACTTCAAGTATTCGGCAATGCTATAAGGTTTTATTGTACATGGGCACAAGGGATGCATTTTGGTCATGTCATCATGAAAACCTGATTATTCCATTTTCACTCACCATTCCAGACACCTTTGCCTTTTTCAAAATGAAATATCTGAAGAAGAAAGTCTTCATCTGATAATTGCAGTGTCAGGCCAGGGGGCAGAATTCCTCTCAAATACATTTTGACGGGTTTGTACAGACTAAAGTATCTATTTGTATCAAAAGGACTTCAGACCCGAGTGTGATGACATCTTAAATTGAATCATTTTGAGGTTCCGCTTGTCAAAGCAAGTCTCTCATTTATAACAGATCAAACATTTTTCACATCCTCTGCTTACTGGAGATGTATTTGTTGTCATGTTTCTTTCTCATTTATGTTTCTCACAATGATTTCCATGTTTTCAGGCAAAATATTTATCAGCCTATACAACAGAAGGCTTTATCAGCCACGCAACTACTTCATGAGGTTGTGCTGTCTGTATTCAGCCACAATATTCATGTGTTCATTTTTTCTTCTTCAATCTTCACTTCTACTTCAAGTGACCAATCATCAGGGTTTTATCAGGCCATCAGGCTTTGGATCATGGTCGAGCCCAACTCCCTTTAATCTAATAAACTAGTTTCTTTTACTTCTGGTTTCAAAGTTTCTCCTACTGAATGTAATACAAGTTGCTTCATGTACTACCACTCAGTATAGTGTAGAGGTTGTGTTCCATCGGGAAAGTAATGTTAGCACATACACAAACATAATATTTTCCTGTCTTGAGATCTATTTACTTTAACTGTTTCAGAGCAATGGAGCATGTCATGGCCTGAGTAATCTTCCACCAGTGATTCAGATGCAGTATTTCCCAGATTGAAATGCTAGCAGCTGATAGATTATTCTTGGTTGAGTGTCAACTAAATCCTGACTCACTTTACTTTGTGTCTGACTGGAATAAAATGTGGACAACTTTAATTAAATTTTCAACGACTGAGAAATTGTGGTACGTACACTCGAAAAACACCCTGTCTGGCATAATGAACAATGATGCAGTCATATCCACGGTAATGGGTTGTGGTCGTATCTTGGGAGAGACAGATTACAGAGATTCAAAGGAATTAAAAGTGGAGACTATAACTTTTTGGTGGATAGATGGGGTGTTGGAGAGATCTATTACCACTAAAAGGGATGTTTATAGCGGCTTCTTTCATATACTTTGCCTTTAAAGCCAAAAGGCGAAATATAGCCTAGGATGTAGCCTCATTAAACAATATGAGGGCTCTTTATCATGTGGCAACCCACCGGAAGTAAGGCTGCAACCCATCTTGGGTTCCGACCCATCGTTTAAGGAGCCAGGGTTTTACGGCAAGTGTGAATGCGGTATGCAATGAAAGGATGGCATGAGGTATGTGTGTGTAGATGTCTGTTATATGTGTGTCTGCAGTGCATGCTATTATTATGCTGCTGTGGTTGTAATGATGTAAAATGCTCGAAAGGGAGTAAACAAGTGCAGCACGCTATCTACAAGAAACATAGAAAAACATCATGTTTCTTTAGGTTTCGAGTAATTAAGAGATCTGTATAAAGGATCAAAGTAATAATAAGGAGACCTAAGATCCTGTCTCTGCCAGAAAGGATATATTTAATGTATTTATGGACCATTTATTATATAAATTTGTTTTTCTTTTAAACCAAATGCAGTCCAGACCAGTTAAATAAAACACAACAGCAGGTGATATCTTGCAGATGCTTCTCTGAGGATTAAAGAATGGCTTCTTACATTTTTCTTATGACAGTTATGCGTGTATCATTCTTAAAAATGAATGTTTAGTACTCTCAAGTACCATTGCTATTACACGTGAAGCGCATGGACGGTATAATTTACTGGTATTCTGTAATACAGTACAGAAACTCCTAGAGGTGAGTGAGGAGAAGAAAAACATTTATTCTCTTTCTAGTCTAAATTGTGTCCGTTTTATGTTTATGGCTTAAGAACAGATTCAAAAATATCTCATCACATTAAGTTACTGATAATCCAATAACATGTCCAAATAGAAGTTTAAAAAGGGAATTTATGTTTGACAATATTTTTTGGTCTCTAAGACACATTTTATCTTTGAAATGGGAATGGAAAAAGGAAAAAAACCGAACCGTCTACATCATTTCACATACCGTTTGTTTTTGTAATACTCACTTCAGCCACTATATGCGCCACCACCTGACAGTATGATCAGTTTTATCAATGTTTCCCTAATGATTGTGTATTAATTCCTTTGTATCTAAAAAAAAACCCCAGTGCTTTATTTATTTTTATTCGTACCACAGGGATGATACAAGTAAACATTCTGACATTATATGTATGATCAACTTGATGCACTGTCAAAAGAACTTCTGGCCATTGCTAATTTACACTTCTTGTCCCTGGTTAGGTCTTTAGGTTTAAAAAAAAAAAGAAAAAACTATTTTTATAATAAAATCCGTTATTACAATAATTTACAATAAAAAACAATATGTCAGGCAAGTAACAAAACTGAATGAATACAGATAATATAGACAAATCAAAGTAAGTGAGACAGTGTGCCGACAAAATCAGTCAATTGAAAACTCAATGGCCTCTACTAACCCCCCCCCCCATCCTGTCTCCTGCTCCTGCTGTGTTGCAGCATTATCCAGACCATCCTGTATTTTTCCACTTCATTGTTTAAATTTTATCTGTACCTAAACTCAGCAGTCATTTGCACAAAACTAACATTAATGCAAATTTAATTGCTCTCCCCACATCAAACCTCACAGCCCGTAACAATAAAGCCGTAGCATGCATGGTAACATCAATAGCCTGGGATATCGCACACCCATTCAACCGCCACCTCACCCATAAGCCCCAGGGGCTCTGGGATGGAGCGCCGAAGTGCAGAAGGGTTCAGTTTGGGAAAAGCCTGATTCCTGTGGTTAAAGCCGCCCTAAACAGCAGACCCTGACAAATAGAGTGTTCTGCTGTCTGTCAATTTCTGTTGCTATCGCTTTGTTGTGTTGCTGTCACATCTGACCACTGATCTGTGGTCAGATGTGCTATGGAAATTCAGACAATTACTAAATAATTCAAGATTTCATGACAATAAAGTCTCAGGCAAACTTGCGTGTGTTGACATGGCAACATGTATCACTTTCTGTGTAGATTAGTGCATCTAGGTGTAAACACCATTGATAAACATCATGGCATGTGGTTGAATACTCAGAACAAAGCCAGTGGATGTTAGCCAGTGAGTGGAACTCTCACACACGGCGTTCTCAAGGTCAGTAACAAATTTCCATACTCGAATCATTAAATTATTCACCTTCACTCATTTTAGCTCTAAATGCAGATCAGTGAAATACAATTCAGAGCAAAACAACATGTTAGTTTAATTCTGTTCTTTAGTAAATGTACCTCTGTATATTCATCCCCTGCCACAAAACACGTTTTGTGTGGATGGGGTCTCTCAAAACTTTCCTTTTGATATTGAAGGAGTTTTGTCCTTTTTATATTTTCTATAAGGAAAAACATTAATTCTGAGGATGGAATTTGACTCAGATTAGAGTTTCCAAAGCAAAACTCAAAAACACAAAGCATAATAAAATCTGTCATTTACTGCTTATTCCTTCATTATTTTTGAAATAATTTGGAAAATCAAATTATCAGTTATGCATTTAACAAGAATTGTAATTGTTAAACCTGAATTTTTTTTTTTCAATGAAAGCTACCCTTGCCTGGAGAGTATTTCATGCTTGTTTTTGCCTTTGAATTTTGACAAAACCTTAAAAAAAAAACTTTTTATCATATCTGGTAGACTTATTGATTACATATTACTGTAAATTCATGTCAAAGTACTAAAAGATAAATTACTTAAACAAAAGCATTTTAATCTTTTTTATTACTATCACTTATTCACCGCTACTTTCCCACCCCCTCCTTCTGCCTTGTCAATCAGTGGGAACAGGAAAAAGTAATTAAAACTCTCTGTTGGCCATGTATGTAATTACAGTCTGCCTGTATGCTGCTAAATACGCCCCGGCGCTAGTCTGGTCTCCCTGGTCATGTTTTTTCCTCCCACCAACCATGTTTAAAATCCTTATAATTGGCAGAGGCAGCGTGTCAGGATTAGAAGCTGTTGGTTTGAATCCCTGTAGCCCCTTCACTACCTTAGCACCCCATCCCCCCCAACCCCAGTGAAAACCTCAAGCCTAAACCCTTTTGCCCCTCTTCATTCTTCTTCCATATAGATGTGTTGAAATAAAAAGGAATCATTATCATCTAATAAAGTTACAAATACAGATGGAAAACTTGTAATGGTAATGGTAATGGTAACATACTTGTCTTTTTCCCTTTGATTTGAATTTAATATTTTTTATTTGTGTTGACTTTGGGTGGGTCATCAATAAATTTTATGACGTTGTAAAGGTCACATATGTTTCATGTTAAAATAATCCACTATTTAGCATCATTACCAAACCACGAAATCCATAATCTCTGATGTTTTTCCTACATATTCATGTTCATTCAGAAATTCATGCTTACTTACTTACCTCCCATGTAGTCATTGATCACATTGTTACCTTGTTAGGAGGTTTTACAGGTCCTAATTAAGCTAGTGTATATTTGACTGGTGCCTGCAGGACGCCTGTGGTTAGCAGCGTACCTAGCTCATCTCACACAACTCTCCCCAGTGCACAGCTACTGCAGAAATGACACGTTTGCTAAATGTTGTTTTTTCTCATCTTTCACAGATACTAAACTCATTATTCACATTAGTGTAAAATTTAAAATAGGATATGCAGTTCAGTTAAATATTTTAATCGTCTGACTTAAAAACCTTTAATGTGTTTGGATATGTCTTACCATGTTTTTCTTTTTCAGGGCTACAGGGCTACCCCTGTCTCACTGGCACTAGTAAAACCCTTGTGGGTTTAGATAAATGAAGGTTGTTTGGACCATCAAAGCATCTGAAGCTGAAATGATGGAGCTGATGGTCAGTGATGTCAGCAAAGATGTTGACTTTGTCTGAGTCACAGCTTCTGGTCAGTAGAGCCCCTAATTTTTTGGTCTGACCGTCTCAGTCTCCCTGTTTCTAGTTCTCTTTCAACCTCTCTTCCTCTCACATCATCTCACTCTACTCTCCCATATCTAAAAACTGCTGCCGTCTCCTCCAAGGCTGTGCACTCTTTGCTTACACACATATTCAATGTGCATCACATGACACTATGCACGGTACTGCATGTAAATTCCACTTGTAGCAACAGTCAGTGTTCTGCTCTATTATCATTAATTTCTTTTTTGTTTCCTTCATACTGTAAATTTAAAAATGAATGCTAACAGAGAAATCATTCATGATCTTCTTCTCTGTTATGGTGTAAACATACTTGAATCACCACTTGGGAGAGATGGCTCACACCTCTCATGAGATTTTTGAATGAGTATGAATGTAATAATAGAAATTGTATTACATTAAAACAAACATTTTCATTCCAAATATGAAAAAAGAGAATACAAATGAGGACATCTGCAGATTAGACTCAGAGGAGTCTGTCTGTTTACAAAATCTACAGAATCTGTGTGAATTTCCTTTATCATGAGGGGGGGTACTTATACTTCTGATATCCCTCGATAATGTAATCTTAATGCTGAGATGTTTGATGGGAATGGAGAGCAGATGTTGCTGGGGAACGGAGGCTGGTTGAAGTATAATTATGGTGAGGTAAAATGTGGCTGTTGATGGTGAATGAGGGCAAATGAAGACGCTGACTGGGGTGTTATTTTCAGTGAGGCCTCTTTGTGCCACACAGACGTGTCCTGAACCAAAGCAGGGAGGTCGTTGCATGTGGATGAACACGCATATTTCAGGCATTTTTTTTTACAAATGTACTCTACATACACACACAGCAGATAATAAGTGACCTGGGTAAAATATTTCAAATCAATAAGAACTACCAGTTCAGCCAAGGTTTGCATCAATGCAGAGATTAAAATTCTAATTCTCTTATTTTAATACTGTATGTAGAGACAGATGTCAACATCTCAACACGCACGCACGCACGCACGCATGCACGCACGCACACTCACACACATACACACACACACACACTTATCAAATCAACACGACCTGCTAACCTCCTGTGTCCCATCAGTAAATATATTTACGTGTCAACCACAGCCTCTTCTGCAGAACAGATGAAGTCTATGGTTAAGGCAGCATCGCTTGAAAAAGACAACCTTAAAGGAAAAGGCCACTCATTTGCAAAGCACCAGCTTAGTTCATGAAGGAACCTGCATGATAGGCTTTCACAAGCTCAGTTTAGCTTTTAGATTGAATAAAGATGATTTCACAGCCATGTTAGATCCTTCCTGCTCCATTAACTCTGGTAGATATGAGTGTTTCTTTCATTTCTATTTTCTCTGGTCATAAATCACTAGTTATGTAATATGAAATATGACATAACATGAAAAGAGGCAAGTATGGGCTGTATTTTCTTTTTAAATAACAAAAGAATGACGGTAGATAGATTTGAAATACAGGTTTGGTGGTAGTCTGTCTCTATTAGAGTGTCTGAAAACAACAAAACTGTTTTTCCTGAAAAAAAATTATTTCCATTTCAAGGCGTAAGACAAATCCCTCATTAGCATCTCATTTAAAGCAGATTTTCGACTGGATAACATTGATACTATTCCTCATTGGCAACTATGAAGAACCAAAAAGAAAGGTGAGGATATCTGAGGTTGAAACATAACCATGAATATGAACAAATGATCAGTCCTATGGAAACCCCATGAATGTTTTTGTTTTCCCGTGGAGACTAAGGAGGGTTCTTACATCATCATCACCAGTGCATCAACATTATGGAAAATGACAGCTGTCAAAACATTTTGGCCACACAAGGTTGTGATCATATAGTTAGTGGCTTAGCAAACACAATACATAATGTATAATCAATCAATCATAAATATGACCTCATGAATGCTATTAGAAAATAATGTGAATACAATGAATAAAACAACTTGAGCCTCCCGAGTTTCCTATTTTCCACTACATGTTTCCTTTAAACTGTTTTGATTTTTACGTCTATATTTCTTTAAAATCTCTCTCTAATTCTTTCTTTCCCTTGTATTTACTTTGTGCTGCATCCCTCTGCACTCCATCATAACTGTTTCTTATCTTTCTGTCAGTGCATCAGCTGGTTTTCCTCCCTCCTCATCTTCCGTACACGTCTGTTAAATGCCAGGCCACTAGTCTTTCCACTTGTTCTCTGTTCTCTACCAAACCCCCCCTTCACTCTGTTCAAAGACCAACGCCCCCTACCCCCTCTCCAGACAGCTGTCTCACCGCAGCACAGAGCTCCGATGTGACATGGTGCTATAAATACGAGTACATAGACACACACAAACACACACAAACACATACACACACACACACTATAAATACCATCTCTGTGCAAAACACACTGCAGCAGTCTAAATATTTAAGTATAAATACGTAATGAATTTATTGATATGTTGCCCATGCCAGCAGGCACTGTTTTCAGCCACAGAGTGGTGAACCAATGTGGCGGGATTGAAGTGGTGCTGAGGGATTGTGGGAACGCATGTTCCGAGTTAGGCAGCTGACCAATCGGTGAGCTGGAATCTGTAGGCCGCATCACAGAAAGAGCTACTGATCAGTACCAGTCTTCCTGGCTATCCATCTCTCTCTCTTTTGCTCTTACTTCGCTCTTTTCTTTCTTTCTTTCTTTCTTTCTTGGTGCATGCTGGGAAAGGGCGTGAGAGGAAGTGAGAGGAGAGTGTGGCGTCTTTGTGCGTTTTTCATTCAGTTTTTTGCTTATTTTTCATGTTCATTCACATTTCTGTTCATATAGTTTAATCACTGTTATGTTTGGGAGTTTGTGGGTGTTTTGGGGGGGATTAGGGGGCAATCTTGCAGCCCACAGGGGCGTCATGTCAGTGAGCTCCGGGTTCGAGAGGCTGACACGTCGCCATGCCATAAAACTGGCACCGACAGTCAGCTGCTTGAGGGAAAAGGTGAGTTTAGCAGTGGGAGAGAAGGTCGGGTACAGCAGTATAAAGTCAGTCTCCCGAATGAACAGCGCGGTGGTGATATTCCTCGACAGCGTTGAAAAGGTGAATTAGGTAGTTGAGAGCGGTGTGGTGATTCAGAACATCTGTACCCCCGTCCTTACCATGGTGAACCCCGGTAAGAAGGTCATCATATGAAACTCACCACTGTTCCTCAGCAACGGGGTCCTGGGGAAGGAGTTGTCCCGACATGGTCAATTCCTGTCCCCTATTAAAATGATCCCGCTCGGCTGCAAGAGTTCCCAACTGAAGCATGTCGTAAATCAGGAGACAAGTTCTGATGGTCCCTAAAAAGACCGATGAAGAGCTGAACAAAACTATCCACTTGTGTTCAAAGTGGATAGCTTTGATAACACAGGTCATGTCACCACTTACAGCATGAAGTGCTTCAAGTGTGAGAGGGAGGGACATCTCATCTGCTCCTGTCCGGAGAAGGACGGTGAGAACCAGCCATCGGCTGCCGTGCGTTCGGTGGTTTCGGCCGCTGTGGAGCCAGCGGATGTGACTGCTGCGCAACCGGCAACCACGGTTGTTGCGCGGCCGACTGCTGCGAAGAAGGGGGGTTGCAGTGTCTGCTGCAGAACCGAGGAGAAGCCCCGTCGCGTCTTACACGGCTGCAGCGGCTTCCAGTGCTGCAGTCCCGGTTCCACGACCACAACTGCGCGGGTTTCCACCAACCCGGAGCCACAGAGTAACACAGGACATGGGTGACAATACACTGGCAACACAGTTAACTGACACACAAAGCACAGAGAATGTTAATTGTAGTTCACAGGGTAATTTGGAGGAGGTTGATGGGGCCAGAGAGACTGCTGCCAGAGTCTTTGCTGGAGGAGGAGGAGGAAGAGGATATGTTAATGGATGAAGATTTTTTAATAAATAGCTTCAAAAAGAAAAAACTCAGACACAAGAAATAGTCAAGGAAAAAAAGTTGCTCAGGAAGTAAATAAGACACAGATTTTTACACACAGCTCTGACAATGAGAATGAAAGCAGTCTGAAAGAAGCTGTAAATGAAAAATATGATGCACAAAAGATTAAAAAATTCCTGCATGACACAAAAGGTCTAAGGGTTAAAGTGGAAAATTTCTTTCCTGACCTCAACCTGTTTTTAGATAGCATACGTTTTTATTTAAAGAACCCAGAAGGAAGTGAGCAACCCATTTTTACTTAGCAAGAAGTTTTTAGATTGAAGAAATTAATGGCAAAAATAAAAAATGTGATTGTGATTAATGAAGAGTTGGTTTTGAAATCTGTCTGCCTTTTTGAACCCGTGTTTTAAGAGAGCAGGGGACATGGAGAAAAGAGCCTGTTTTTAGCTTGATAAATGTAAAAAAGTTATGTGTGTTATTTGTCCAGGAAACACACAGTACTGTGGA
Organism: Antennarius maculatus; assembly: GCA_013358685.1. Lineage (NCBI taxonomy): Eukaryota > Metazoa > Chordata > Actinopteri > Lophiiformes > Antennariidae > Antennarius > Antennarius maculatus. The sequence continues at coordinate 11,503,306 of CM023618.1, forward strand.
AAATGAAGTCAATTGGAAGCGAGAATGGAATGGAGAAACATTTTAGCCCCAAAACCAGCACCAGGGGTGGTTTGGGGATTTTATTTTCTTGTTTTTTTAAAGCTTGCTCTGTTTTAGTGGAAGACATCTTGTTGGGCCACATTTTAAAAGTACGAGCAATGGTTGAAAGGAATACATTGGTTTTTATCTGTGTGTACGCTCCAAATGTAGGCACAGATAGAAATTAATGAAAATCAGAAATGCAGCAGAGGTGAGTGCCTGATTTTAGGAGGGGATTTCAATTGTACAGAAAACCGAATTTTAGAAAGGAATCACCAGGAGCGTCATGCTGCATCAAACAAGAAACTGAAAGATTTTATAAAACCGAATGAACTAGCTGACGTGTGGCAAAATTATAATGGCACACTTAGACAGTATTCATGGGTAGGCTGCAGAGAGAACTTACTATCCATGTCACAATTAGACAAATTTTAATGTTTTTAAGAACTGTTCCATCTTGCCAGCTGGTTTTATAGATCACACTCTTGTACAGTGTTGTGTTTTTATTAATAAGATAAAAGCTAGAAGTGCTCTCTGGCATTTTAATACAACACTTTTATCTGACAGATGTTTTAATACAGCTTTTATTGCTTTTTGGAATAGTTTTAAAAAAACAAAAAAGTGATTTTAGCTCTCTGCAGCAATGGTGGGATGTAAGCAAAAGCCAGATCAAGAATTTGTGTCTACTGTACACTCAGAATGTCTGCGGTGACTTGATCAGATCTATCAGAGATCTGGAGAGACACATAGCAGAATTGCAGATTTTAGAGTGCCACAGGAGAAAGAGGGCACATTACAGCCATCAAAGACCATAAGCGTCCTTTAGCTCAGCTGCTGGGTGTGCCCGCGAGGGGCACAATAAGTTTATGCGCAGTAAGTTTAATAACACTGTTTTGATGGATGCTCCCTCTCACTTTTTCTTTGTGCTGGAGAGGAAAAACAGACAGAGGAGGTTGATCCACTCTGTGAACCATGGATGGTACGATGCTACAGGACAGTTCAGAAATCCGTGGATATGCCACAGGTTTCCCAGTAGAGAGCTTGTCTCCTTGTTTTAACGACTCTGTGTCAGATCTGATCAGCCTCAGTGACAGTAATGGTAAAAAATGTACAAACAAACTGATTGACAAAGAAAAACTTAAAGATTGAGTTGACACACCATGAAGGGTTCACCTTGGTCTGGCACCGGGCGTGAACCCTTCATGGGAGTCTTTCTATAAGTCACCGTTAACCAAAAAAGTTGCGAGATCTCCAATGGAGGGTTTTACATGGTGCTGTGGCCGTCAACAGTTTTATTTTGATTTTAAACGCGAATGTGTGTCCGTTCTGTTCTTGCAGAGAAACTGTTATCCACTGTTTCCTGGACTGTCAGAGGCTCGAAAACCTGTTCCTGTTTTTAGAGAGAGTCTTTCTCTTATTTGGTCTTGTTTTTAACAAACAGGTCTACATAATCGGTTTTAAACACAGGAAAACTCAAAAAAAGGAATGGCAGATTTTAAGCTTCCTTCTGGGTCAAACAAAAATGTGTATTTATTTGCTTGCTAGCAATCGTAATTAACCCAGCTTTTAGTTCAACAAAACTATTCCAGTGTAATAAATTTTGTTCTTCAGGCACAGCTGTTAAACTCTCGCAGATAGGTTTCTGTGTTTTGTGTTATGTACAAAATATTTGTTGATACTGCAAAATCTGCAATGATCCACTTTTAAAAATGTAATCAACACATTACATCTAAATTAGTCCAGTTCTGTCCTGAAATGTTTCAGTTTCCTGAAAGAATTACAACACAGTGAAGGGCATAACATTTGGAAAGATTTGCTCTCATGCTCCAAAGGAAGGTCTTTGATCAGTTTAAGAATCATACATCTGTATCAGTGGTGGGTCAGGGCCAGCAAGGCCTTCTCTGCTGGTCTAACATAACCAGAAATCATGAAATCAGAAATCAGTGTTCTATTTTTAGGTAAGGTTTTATCCAATCAGAATTCAGCTAGCTTGTGTTGCCAGCTTGAATGAAATCTGCCCAGGACCTTCAGAATCTAGAATGCAGGTCTCCCTGCACGTGAGTGAACGGGAACATATAGTTAATAGACAGATGCGATGGCCAATCAAATCACGAGTTGGCGATGCTAAAGCTTTCCAGCTGGTCTCACGGGCACCTGACATGTACGTGTCCTGTGATTGGATACTCACTCTGAGAAGGCGGCGCTACGCAGACGCACATTTGAAGAGAAGTGAGAGGAGGATGCGATCCCTGAAGGAGCTAACTTGTTCTAGCTAACCTGTTCTAGCTAACCTGAACTAGCTAACCAGTTCTAGCTAATCTGAACTAGTTAACCTGTTCTAGCTAACGGAGTGTTCTTGAGGAAAGAAAGGAGAATGGATTTTATGTTTAAATAAGCAGTTTAAACAGCTGTTTCTATGAGTACAAGCATTTTATTTATACAAGTTTTCATATTTAATCTTGTAATTCAACTTCATTTACATCAAATCAATTGTAATGAAATAAAATGACAAATATACTTTAAAAAAAAATTCTTGCTCTTCTGCGATGCGTGTAAATAATGTGGTGCACTTGAGCAACTGTGTGATTGTAGTTGAAATACACAAAGAGACTCGTTTCCCTGCTGGGAAATAACTCGTTTGATACATGATAGAGGTGATGCAACATCTAGTAGTGTGTTAGTGTATGTCTATATTTCGTTTCTCTAGCTGTGGTGTTATAAATGATGGTCATTACAGTCGGTTTTGTTGTGACATGCGGGGTTCTTCTGTGCGAGTGACAATAAAAGGAGTGGGGCTGATGTCGGTTTTCATCCCATTTGAGAGAAGTTATAAACTGCCCGCCACTGATCTGTATATATGTTGCTACAGTTAAATCACACACTGTGTGTAACACGGCTGCAACAGTTCTGACTTGTGGACTCTTTAGCATTAGGCCAGTTTGCCACTGTTTCAGGATGTCTTTAGGAGAGAAGTGGCGACTACTGCCACATGCCAAAATGAAAGATCTCTACTTGCTGGAGTTAAGATCTTTGTGTCTTCCAATGTCTGTTACTTGTGCATAAAGTTGCTGTTTCGTGGTGTTGATGATGTCCGACACAATTCCACTCATCATTTCACTACATTGTCCACCTGTTGCAGCCTCCAGTTCAAGACTGTTATTATACTACATGAAGGTGAGGGTAACAACCCATTTCTATAAACCATGATCAGATGAGGCCCGCCAGACATCCAGACCAAGTCTTCATAGGCACAGCATAATGGACACAAGCACCCAGACAACCATGCATAAATGTGTTTGTTTCATTTTGTTAAAAACACCAGGACTGAAAGGACAGCCTGTGATCTGTTTAGTCCCAGTGATGATTATATTTGATCATAAATCAAATCCTGCTCTCTCTTCCCTTCCTTCTGATAAGATCCTTCAGGTATTAGACATGATGATACAACTGACCCAGATTGAATTAAACAGAATATAATTAGGACAACAGGACTGGGTCCTTAAGACATTTGTTCATTCACTCACAGTACTCTGTTGAGAGAGCTTCTTCTTTCTAAACTGAAGGCAGTCTGAACAGGTCTGACCTATCTGACTAAATATGTGATTCAAGTGGTCTAGTGTCAGACCATCCTGGATATCTTCCTCTTGAAGCTTGAAACTGATGTTTTAAGAGGCTCTTGGCCGAAAGCATTTCATATATTTTGATGAAAACACAAATAAAGCCCACAGATTGTGAAATAAAGGGGGAGAAGCTGTTCTGTCATTGAGTGATGTTGTATCCCTGTATCAGTTATTTGTGCCTGTATGTATCTTTCTGCAATCTCCTTCTAACCTTACATTCTTTCTCATGCTGTCCTTCATAAGATGATTTCTTGTTGTATTGTAAAAAGGAAAGTAGACAATCATTTTAAATTTCAAAAGTAAAATGTTTTTCCCCAGCTCTAACAACCTAAAATTACCTTTTTTATTTACTTTTTTTCACCTAATTCCCCTCTTTCTTTGCTTACCTGCCTGTCCTTTTCCATCCTCTTTCCATTTAGGTTGTTGTTTGCCTCTCTCTCTTTCTCCCTCTTTCTTTTTCATTTGCCCTCCTCCCTTTTTTCTTTCTCTCCCTCTTTCTGCCCAAGGTTCTGCAGCCCAGCTGGCTGGGTTTTCTAGTGGTGTAGTAAAATATAAATATAATAAGGACGTTTTTGAGCTGGTGAATCCATTCTGAGCAGAGAAACATCACCACAGAGCCCACAGATGTGGCACACACTCAGGAGAGAGGGAGAGGGATTGAGAGAGGGAGGAGAAAAAAAATCCCTCATTTGACATGGAGAGGGTACAGCAGCATTATTGTTGGCATCACCCAGCTACCGGACTTGTTATTAGGACACTTCATACAAATTTGACTCAAGTCTTTGTCAACAATTTTCAAGCAAGTCAGCCTTTTGAGCTCAACCTCGAAGTCTAAGTTAAAGTCTAGTCTTTTTAAGGAACTTCAAATATAATACAGTACCATGTAGTTAATAAATTAAATATGTGATTCAAGTGAATCTATAAATCCAATTTCCATATGAGGTAAACATTTGATTCCACAGTTTCAGACCTTTTGTGGTTGTTATTTGTGGTTGTAAAAATGTTTTCATGATGGTACAAGAATGACTGAAGAAACTATTTTATTCCAATGTAATATTGTTCTTTATATGGACATGTAGTAATAGTAGTGTAGTAGTTTATGTGATTGATTTGGAAAGGTCTTGTAATAATGCAATTATATAGACTGTATGAATGCTAATGAATTGCCACAGACAAGCGTATGTGTTTGGTGTCATAGCACAGCATACTTCCACCTCTGGCTGGCTCTTTGTTTGCTTTAGCCATGCGTTGGCTAGCCTATCCCGCTAACTCCAAGCCACATTTAGCCTGTGTTCCACTTATATATCATTCTGCTTTTATTTTCCTTCTGTCTGACCAAACACAGAGGACTGAAATGGCCTGTAGCAGGGCTAGTATTGGTCCCACTCTCAACCATTGATAGACAGATTCGGTCATTTTGGTTTTTATTGGCTGCCATGTTCAACTTTAACTTAACTCCTAAATTGCTTACACTGGCCAAGTACCTGCCAAAATACATGGCAAAACACGTGACAGCTAAGTACAGCACATGCAGCTTATTTTATCTTCTTGTTTTTAGAGATTAAGACTTCCTATGTTTCATGCAGAACCGTGGTAATGCTTAACGTAAGAAGTGTACAAAGAGCCAGTGTTAGGTATTTATTGTGGTCTGTAGTTGGACACTGGAGTGTGCGGACGGATAGAAGAAGGAGGAAAGGGAAGAGGGATGGTGGTTTTAGCCACCAGCTGTTGTTACCTTGAGCATAACGTCCTTTAACTTCCATTACAGCGAATCACCACAAGCCACAAACACGCTAGCTTCCACTGACTGCAAAACAACCAAACTCACTTGTTTACCAGCTAATGTGCCATATATTCATTCTCTCTTACTCATTCAACCCCCCCATGGTATGAGAACTTTATTGTTCTCATACCAACTTCATATTTCATTCTTAAATCCATTTGTACATTTTTATTGCCATCTCTCAGTATCTATTTCTCTCCCTGTGTAATTCTTTTCACATCTATTTCTATTCATTTCTGTCTTTTTCATTTCCTTTTATCTGTGTCTTCTTCCTTTTGCCCCACTCAGATCCTTTGTTGGTCAGAATGCCGGGTAAGCGTGGGTAACCCCGATGTCCATGTAAAAGCCTTGAGCTGTGGACTCGTAGAGGCTCAGTGCCAGCAGATGAAAGCGGAGAGAGATTCTGGGGCTGGCACCCATCTCCCTCTGTCCTGCCACCGTGGCCTCTTATTTCTCAGAGAAAATTAATAACTTTAACAAACATCAATGGACGAGCGCCTGATGCTTGGTTAGCTTGTCAGCTGGCCTGGTGTGCGAGCGTGCGTCCGTCAGCATTTTAGTGTGTCCTCTTCATATGCAGGATATGTGTATTTCGCTTGTGTGTTTGCAGGCCTGCACTTGTGTATTAAAGATTGCACCTTGCAGCATGCAAAACCATTGCCTTGTTGTAGAATGACCCTAATACCATATTCACATGATCAGCATGAAGTTTAGGAAAACTTTTAATCATGAGTGACTGTTTACACTGAGTGATGCAAATAATGTAAACAGCGTAATGCAAATGATGTCAATTTTGTGTCATTGTCATCCTAATGTAAGATGAATAATTTCAGTGTGGAACCTTGTGTGACAATATGTTGTAAAATTCTGTGAATGTTTTCTAGACATCAGTAGGTGGTTATTGTATCCAGTAGAAGACAACCTTGTGCAACTAGCTGATTATGGGACATGTAATCCACTTTCCAATCCAATCAACTTTATTTATAAAGCACAATTTAAATAAACACGAGGTTTCCAAAGTGCTGCACAGCAACTGGATAAAAAACAGAACAGACACACCATAAAACCATGAACATAACGCAGTTAAATAAAATATAAAAATAAAAATAAAATAAAACAATTTAAAATTAGTTAAAAGCGGAAATAAAATCAGATAAAAAACAATTAAAATAATGTGAAGTAATACACATAACACTCTAAAAGGTGTCAAACGCTAGGGAAAAGAGGTGGGTTTTAAGAAGAGTTTTAAAATAAGCCAGTGAAGAAGCCTGCCTGATGTGCAGTGGAAGCCCATTCCATAATTTAGGAGCTGAAAATGAGAATGCACGTTCCCCTCTGAGCTTCAGCAGAACCTTAGGCTGTATAAGGAGCAGATGGTCAGCTGACCTGAGAGAGCGACTGGGCGTGTATGGGTGAAGTAGCTGAGAGAGGTAAGGTAGGGCAAGGCCATTTATGGCTTTAAAAGCAAATAAAAGGATTTTAAAATGAATCCTAAAATGTATGGGCAGCCAGTGCAGTGATGCTAAAATCGGTGAGATGTGCTTGTACTTTTTTGTTCCAGTTAAAAGATAAGCAGCAGCATTCTGGACCAGTTGAAGGCAGGCAATGGACGACCCACTAACCCCCACATAAAGTTCGTTACAGTAATCCAGCCGAGTGGTCACAAAGGCGTGGATTACTGTCTCAAAATATTTTTTCCCTAAAATTGGCTTAATTTTTGCCAACTGCCGCAACTGGAAAAAGCTTGATTTCACCACTGCTTCAATCTGGCTTTCAAATTTAAGTTCATTATCCATTTTTATCCCCAAGTTGTTCGCAACTGTCTTGTTGTACCTTGCCAACCAATCAAGATTGATAACGGGGGTTTCAGAAGTGCCACCAAAAATCATGACTTCAGTTTTTTTTTTAATTAAAATTAAGAAAATTCAGAGACATGCAGGTTTGAATGTCACCTAAAAAATTAAGGAGTGGGCTTATACTGTAGTCTGACTTCTTAAGAGTAATGTAATTGTTGTAATACATGTAATAGACATGTAATACAAAATAATCTCTTGGCAAGATGTACGCAGGAAATAACTTACATTTGTGTTAAAGTGGAATAGCCTCATCGCTAATGAGGACATATAGATGTGGACCTTGGTCACTTCCTGCTACAGTGCAGGTCAGCAGGCAGTTTGAATATATCAAATCACAGGGCTCATATTTACCAGATTCCATGGTTCTTCTACAGGTCCCAACATCAATCACCCAGAAATGGCAAAGCCAATGGAGGAAGGCATAATTTCAGTGTGAACTTGCCATAAAAGACACAGTGCAAGACAGAGAAAATGACAGGCTGATAAATATTAAAAGAAAGAGGGAAGAGGTTTCAGGCACCACACTGGTTTGGTCTGATCCGATTGTTGTCTGCTTGAAGTCGTCTGCCATGATGCCCTTTCTTGGGGCCAAAGGCAACTGAAAGACGGATGTTTGAAGGGAAGAAATGGGAGGATAGATGGGAGAATGCAACCACTTCTGAAGCATTGTCGACAGCCACTCTGAATAGGCAGCGGGCCTGGCTCGAGCCCCGCCCGTATTTGGAATCTTCAAAAGACGGATGTCACACACACACACACATACACACATACACACACACGCACACACATGCACACATATGCACACATGCACGCACATACACACCCAAAATATGTTGATAAATACAGGAAAGCATATGCCCGCTCACATTAGTCTATAGATTTCTGCTCTCGCACATAAACATGTAGAAAAACATTAAATGAAGCAGATAGGTCTCAACTCTCAAACACAGGCAGTATAAACATACCATACATGCCTGTATGTAATGGATCAGTTCTGCATCAGATAACTTTGTGTTTTAATCCTTGGATGTCACCTGTAGTAGGTCTGCTAAGTCCAGTAATTCCTGTTCATTGCCTGCAGGCTGCTAGTTAGTGGCTCAAAAACTTTTACTGCAAACAAGCAGGAGGAGGCTTAGGACGAACCACTAAGTCTTAATAATATATCTTGAAAAATATTCACTGCTTTTTTGAAGACTTGAAACGGAAGATCAATATAGCCTTATGTCTGTATGGTCAATATGAGTTAGAGTAGCTTATTTAAATTTGGACGAAAACAGTTAGCCTTCTGCCTGTATGAAACACAATCCACCTATCAGCTCCTCTAAATTTAGTTAATTATGGTTTTATCAAAATTCTTTAAAGGATTCATGTGCTGCACTTTTCTTTGGACTGGAGCATGAACTTCCTGAAGTTTTTTTTTTTTTTTTTTTATCAATCTTTGAGAGTTTGAAAGGCAACCATTGGAAAACCTAAATTATTTTTTCCTGCCAAGGAGTCGTCTGGAACATAACTTTCTGAAAAACGGAAACTTGTCATTCATACAAATCAGTGTTTGTCAGGATATGCCGAGATATAACCGAGCTACGATTCGTTAATGGGAAGGCATCACCTTTGGAGGTGCTAGTATGTGATTTTGTTAGCTTTGGACTGGGTCAGGGAAGCAGTTTCCCCCTGCTTTGAGTCTTTGTTTCGACTATGCTAGTGGGTTGTTGGTTGTAGCCTGATACGTAACGGTGGACATTTATGAAAGTAGTATTAATCTTCTCATCTAACCCGCAGCATAAAAACAAAGAAAAGTCATCATGCCACCACAATCACTGCTGTCCATCTCTGTAGCTATGTCAGAAGACATTTTAGTCAAAAGGAATCATAAGTACGATCAATAACCATGCTAAGAGATTTTTTTTTGTGACACTCCTAGCTAATACTTCATTATCAGCGCATTTCCACTTCACATGGCTCACAGTAAAACACTGCCACTTCTATTTGACAAATTGTGATTCGTTTTGCTCGTATGTTCCATACCAGGAAAGTTTTGATGAATTTACGCAAGTGTTAGTTGATGTTCTATTTCAGCTAAAGGGTAAACACTGCTATACATGGCTGTTTACTATGTGTGAATCTGTCTCTTTGCTCGTTTCTGTTCCATCAAGAGACATGAAAAGCAGTGGAGCTGCAAAAATACTTTATGATGTTTACACTCACAAATAATAAAACATAAATTGTGGAAACCCTCAGCCTTGTACAGTTCAGTTCATTCAAAAGAGACTGCCCTTAGAAACAGAGGTGAGACCACTGATTTTCTGCTGGCAAATATTTGAAGAGCTAATTTGGAGGGGTTGGGTTTACTGGTGTTAAACAGTGTGTGTGTGTGTGTGTGTGTGTGTGTGTGTGTGTGTGTGTGTGTGTGTGTGTGTGTGTGTGTGTGTGTGTGTGTGTGTGTGTGTGTGTGTGTGTGTGTGTGTGTGTGTGTGTGTGTGTGTGGAGAGAGGTGTATTAGCCACATGCAGCCAGAAGCCAGGGATTTATAAAGGCAAAGGATATTAAAAAGATAACTTGAAAATTAGGTTATTAATTTTGTTGATTAAGTTATTAATCTTGTTGATTGATCAGGACTGTTATCTAGTCCAATAACACTGGATTGTTTCAAGAGTCACAGATTTATGTAATCTGGTAGCAGTTAATTTCAGTCTGTTTGACTGTCAGCCAACGTTCAGGTAACAACTTTGTCTTCATTACCCCATTACCCACTCACCCACCAAACATTAGTCACCAATGACCCCTTGATTTTATTTGATATCGGAATTAAGCCTGAAAAACAACTGCTGACTGCTCCGGGAAATTGATCAGGCAAATAGATTGTCTGTTGCTTACACTCTGATACAGAACCCTTGGGGGTGACAGCGTACAAGCAGTCAAGGGCAGACACAGAAAACCACAACAAGTGGAGATATGACGAGGCAGCACTAACGAGTCAGGCCGGTGTTTGCCGCTCCCCTGCTTGCCGTCAGCCTGCGGACTGGGCTCTCCAGTGCGCCTTGTCCCCTGGAGGGGCGGGGTGGGTGGCAGAGTATAGGGAGAGAGGGAGACGAGAGAGACGGGAGGGCAGGACTGGCAGGGGTGCGGTCTGAAGTGGCAACAGATCGTTTTGGATCACTCAAATCTCTTCAATTCAACTGGAAGGCAGCAGTCGGTCGTGACGCCGGGGTGAATGTGGAGACGAGACGCGTCGGACGCGCAGCGGGAGACGGAGGCTGATGATGGGACAGTCCCGGCGCGAAGGAAAGAGGCAGAGAAAAACCACAACACTGCGACTTGGTTATCAGTAACTACTCTCTTTAGCTCTCTCTCACCCAGCAAATCGACTTTGAACCTGTTTGTTTAAACACACGGACTTTACAGCCCGCACGCTGACTGTTGATTCTGTGCGGCGGAGGGAGCAAAGTTTCTCAATTGCGCTACTTTTCTATTTTTTTTTTTTTTAATTTTATTTTATTTATTTTTGGAGCAGTTAAAAAACTTTGTGGTGTCCTGATGGTCTCCGATGCAGCCTCATTTATCCGACTTTTTCGGACGTGATGCCACGACAGTTACGGACAATGGAGTCGGGAAGTGAACCGGGGAGGTACTGAAGACATCTCTCTCACCCCCAAGAGAGAGTCCTGCCTCCCCCAGGGGCGATGCGATTCTCCTTCCTTCTTCTCACCGCCTCTCTGTGTGCCTTGGTCCTCCTCCTCGCACCTGTCTCGGAGGGCTGCGGGCCGGGGAGGGGGTACGGCAAGAGGCGGCTCCCAAAGAAGCTCATCCCGCTCGCTTACAAACACTTCAGCCCCAACGTGGCGGAGAAGACCCTGGGGGCCAGCGGGAGACCCGAGGGCAAAATAACGCGCAATTCCGAGCGTTTTAAAGAACTGACACCGAATTACAACACAGATATTATCTTTAAAGATGAGGAGGATACAGGAGCAGACAGGATGATGACCCAGGTAAGGCGGATGGACGGGGTCAGGATGGGCACGGCGGCAAAAAAAATTGCGATACGAGTGCGCAAAAACTGGACCTATGTTCACAAAAGAGTAACTTCCTTAGAAACACATAAAAACTTAACAGAAGTATCTAACATAGTTAACCCAGACCTGACAGGTGACTGCAGCAAACCGTTCCATGAAGAGAACCGTTTAAGACTAGATCAGAGTCACTGTTGCCTCCAATTGTCTGCTGAGTGTTTGCTGTCGGTTAAATGTTTAAACCAAAAACCATCGATTTATTTGATTGTCGGACCCTAGTTTCACTTCAGGATTGTGCTACCTGAGACGCTGCGTTTGCCATGAAATTTAATGCTTTCACTCCTTATTCTAAGCCTTGTTTTCTTCTCAATCATCTTCCATTCGTAAGACTACCCTACAATTTCCCATTAGGCTACAGAAGCGCGTAAAACCGCTCATTTCGGGATTGAAACTGAAGGCTGTGTAGGATATATTTAAAGCAATTTTAGTCTTATGTCCTCATAAATTTCTTTATGTCTACTTGGCACACAAGTAGGCACCTTTCACTCATATAAATACTGGAACAAGAGCAATGGCTCTTTGAGCATAGAGCACACATTCCTTGCGCACCATTTGTAATTTACCGGGTGACAAGCGTAGAAAAAAGTCACCTCAAATAAATTCATTTATTTTCCCGTGACGACGTTCGATGAGTGTGACGTAAGCGTCACATAGCTACAAATCAGATTCATTACATCTGAGGAAATAAGGTTCCTGTGTGATCTTCACCTCAGATCTTATGTAAGTATTTTGAAAACTGCTCAATCATCCCAAGAAAGTATGCATGGATATATGTGTGTACTTTGACCACTGACGAATTTAACAGAGCAATTATCTGCATTCCTTTATGAGTGGGTTTGTTGGGAGTTACCTTATGCCCTTATCACCTTTGTCTTGTTGCCTTATGGACACGTTCTTGTTCTCCTCTTTTCTCTTAGCGCTAAAGTGTTCATATCCATTTACCCAGGTTTTTTTTTAACCTTCTTTGCCTCTGCCTTAATTAGATGACAGATTTATATCAGACACACACACATCGGCCACATTACATGAGTCTTTTTTCTCTCTCAAGCATTTCTTCAGACACATCACAAGTCTCCTGACAACAGCTGTCTTTGTCCTCAGTTGAACTTTTTCAGGATTACAAGAACGGCTTCGTTTCATCTGTTTCTAACAGCCTGCTTTTTCCCTCTGTCTGCAGCGTTGTAAAGACAAGTTAAACTCCTTGGCCATCTCTGTGATGAACATGTGGCCTGGTGTGAAGCTGAGAGTCACGGAGGGCTGGGATGAGGATGGTCATCATTCGGAGGACTCGCTGCACTATGAGGGACGTGCCGTTGATATCACCACCTCAGACAGGTTGGCGTGAACTTTTTTGTTGTAGTCAGGCTAGAAATAGACCAGCCAGCAGTTAGTTTGCACAGCATCACTTCAAAAACTTATCAACTTGTGCGACTGACACTACCTTTTTTTTTTTGATTGAGTAATATTTATATAGCCCCTAAATATTTTTATCTTGGTTTGGAGTTGATAAGTTTTGCCTTCCTTCTCGTAGGGATAGAAATAAGTATGCCCTGCTGGCCAGGCTGGCTGTAGAAGCTGGATTTGACTGGGTCTACTATGAGTCCAAAGCCCACATCCACTGCAGTGTCAAGTCAGGTAAGAGCTGAGTGTAAGTGGGAGTGTGGGTCATCATCTGTTAGTGTGTTAGTATGTTTTTTTTTTGTGTTTGTGGCCAGCTGTCATTACTAACAAGGTCGATTTCAGCGCCTTTGTTGGCGTTTCACTAATGGTTTACCTCACCTTTCAGCACAGTTAGCCTGTGTGTTTGTGTGTATGGCCTATTGGGAGCCAATCAAAGGAGAGCGTGCACCTGTGTTCTTACCTGTTCTCATTCTCACTTCTTCTTAAACTGATCTTTCTTTGTGAGTGTAGAGTTAGATGTTTGACCAAGGCCGTGCTGTGATTTGTGGTCAGATGATATCTAATATTATATGTTTCTGATCATAAATGAATGGGGCAATTTCCAGTGAATGAAACAACGGTTCTTTATACAGTTAACTAAGACATAAATACAACTATGTCAGTTTAAAGTGACATCATTTTCTTCTTCCTTTTTTCAACAGATTTTTATTCTTTTAATTCATTGCCATGGTCAGTGACATTGCTCCAATACACCAACACACCTTTCATGAAACCAAAGTCAAACACAGCCATGAATTCTTGATGGCGTTGTACCTGCAGCTACTGTAACTTTTTGTTACGTTATAGAAATCCATTTACCCACGTCTGGTACTGCTATTTGATGCCAAGCTATGTTGTAGAACTCCATTGGGGTTAGTAGGTTGTGAGATGATTAACTCTCTCTTTGTTTTGCTGTTGCTTTTCCTTCAGTAGGTTCCTTTCAGATCTCTTATCAAAGTCTTATCACCTACCGGTCACAGCCCTCCTTTCTGCAGCCCTCGGGCTTACAGACACACACCTTGGACAAATATTTGGCTGCCTTAAGACTGCTTTAAGGCAACCCTCCCACACACACACACACACACACATACTGAGATTAATACTCCTGACATTCCTATTTCTAACTGGTTCCGCCATCAGTCATCCGAGCAAATATTCTATTGTGTTCGTTCCTGTTATCACCAGTCTGCTTTCTATGAGTTCATTCTGAAGCTTGTTTACCAAAACAGCTGGATGAATTTTTAGGGATCAAGCTCATGACAATGTGCCAACACCCTTTCTTTATTTAGACTGAGAGTGGTAATGTGACTAAGTTCATAACAGTAACTGTGCTTTAACCCAAAAAAACATCTAGAGCTGAGTCTGAGTTTGTGTGTTTCCTGTCTCTCTCACCCCGGATCGTGCTCAAACTGCAGTGATACAATCAGCTGGTTATCCATTAGCTCTTGCTGACTGCCTCTCCTTGCCACCTCGTCTCACTGTTTCTTAAAGGGACATCCTATTTCAGCTCAAATATGCATCCTGTGGCATCACAGGAAGTCTAAATACATCTTAGGAATGATACATGCAAAACAGTGAGTCTAAAATAAGGAGGAAACATGCTTTTGTAACAGTTTTGTATTGTGCCCATAATGCTGATTCATATGTTATTGTGTCGTCCTTCAACTTAAGTAGAATAGCAAAATAGACACACATACCATAACAAAGTGAAGGCAATTGTCTCATTTATTGTATAAAAATAACAGGAGAAGACCTTCCTCTTACCAAATATTCAACTGTCAGTTTTTGAAACACATTCCTGTGAACCAACCAAACATTTGATCAAAGTTTCAGATTAAAAATTCTACTCTTTTTTGGAAACAATGCAATCAATCCTGAGTCAGATTTGCAGGCCTCAGAGATATAGAATGCATGAAGACGAACCTGTTGAAAGAAATTTGCAAACAAATCCTTTTAAACTCTCACACAAGAGAACTGGGCCATCAAAAAAACACCAGAAAGTCAAACAGAAACACTGATCTGTGGATCAAAGCAGTGTTTGAGGTGTGTCAGAAAACATGAATCGGAAAAGGCCAAGTTTGAACAAAAGTCACATCATATACACATGCTACAATCTACCACAGATCACTGAGATAAAGGCATCCTTGAGCCGGGTGTCAAAGTCTCACCTGTTAGATCACTCTCTGATCATGCAACCCTCAGTTGAAGTGAATGTGCTTCTCCACTGTTGCTCCACTCCTGAGAGAAAGTCATTATCAACTCAACCTCTTATTTTTGACTCATCAATGCAAACTGTGCAAACAAATGAATGGCATGAATTCATTAATCAAAATAAAATAATCCATTGTTTTTCTTTCATCTCTCTAGAACATTCAGTTGCAGCCAAAACTGGTGGTTGCTTCTCCGGTGATGGCCAGGTGACCCTCAAGGGTGGGGCTACTAAACTGTTGCGTGACCTGCGCCCTGGTGACCATGTCTTGGCTTCGTCAACAGTAGATGGTAGCGGCCCCCTCCTCTACAGCCCGGTTTTATCTTTTTTGGATCACCAGCCCAATGCCACAAAGGTTTTCTACATCATTGGCACCAACACAGGACTTATTCTGACTCTAACTGCTGCTCACCTGGTCTTTGTCACAGACTGTACTGATGGGTCAGGGGGAACGAAGCGGGTTGAAACAGATGAAGAACCAGGTTTGGGCTCAGTTTGGTGGGGCAGGCCCAGGCGGCAAGCAGGGCTTAGGGCGGTTTTTGCCAGTGAGGTGCGACCAGGACAGTGTGTCGTTACATCACAAGGGGAAGTGGGGGAACAGCCAACGCTTTCTATCGTGACCTTTGTGGAAGAAGGCAAGAAAACTGGGTTGTATGCCCCCCTGACCCAGCACGGGTCTATAGTTGTGAATGGCGTGCTGGCATCCTGTTATGCTGCAGTGGACAACCACCATTTGGCCCATTGGGTCCTGGCCCCGCTGAGATTCTTCTACAGCCTGATGGGACTTTCAGAACCACAGACTGATGGTCTGCACTGGTATGCTTCGCTTCTACAGAGGCTGGGGCAAATGCTGCTGGACGCTGGACACTTCCACCCCTGGGGTATGGAGGAAGGACATAGATAGGGGCCACAGAGTCATTCACAATGATGTCTTCATCCCACCCCCCTCCCACACACACACACACCTGTATCCAAGACTACCAAAATACAGACTGAAAGACAGCCAAAGATAACTGATTTTACATTGTTGTTTTTCACCAGCTGTACATTAACAAATGTTTCCAGAGGCCACATGCATAAACATGTGTAGAAATCAGATACAGGAGACTGAGAGGATTTATCGTTTTGGCAATTTTGATTTAGATTACTGCAAATAAAGAGATATGAGAGGAAATGTATGACAGTTCTATAAGTGCTTTTTAAATTTTTAATGAACATTTTTTTTCAATAACAAAATAACTTCTGCCATGAGGTGATTTATTTTTTTATTCAGATTAGGATTTGCACATTTATGTCTCAGAGATTAACAAATAAGCACTTTCATTCAAAGTAATAGTATTCAGTAGAATAAAGACTTGGCGGTGAAGTGAAGTATTCAGGTTTCATCATTTGTGTAAGACAACTTCTGGAACACCTTTGGTCAACATGTGACAGGAAACAGGAAGAAAAGTGATGAGGAAGCGATGGAAGTTGGCCGAAGCGTGGACGAGGTGTGATACGAAGCTCGATACGTACGTCATGTACTTAGTGAGGTTACAAAGGAAGGAGATTCAACAAAAGTTCTGTTTACTGACAGAAACGTCACTGCAGCAAATCCACTGATTATTTACAGAGCTTTCACTGTGTAGCAGGATGAAATGTACAACATAAGAAATAATGCATTTACTGAAGGCAGTGCAGCAGTTTGCTTTTGTTGCATTTGAATGTGAGGGCATGACTTGTAACATTCGTGAAGTTCTGGTGCAGCGAAGGGTTATAGAGGTTACAGTGTTGATTTGTTTTTCCAAATAAAGCAGTCAGTCAGTTAAGTTGATTGTTCAGAACTGATTCATGAAGTTCATTTATACATCTTCTTGTGTTTAGTAGTCATTTTATTTAAAGGGTTTTAATTTCTTGCATATTTTGCATTGTTTTGGGTTCTCGATGTTCAGGTTATTTGTATCTATGTAGGGCATACACAACACTCAGGCTGTATTCAACTACTGTATTAAACTAAAGCTATGCATCCTGTTAAATAACTGAAGGTAGATCTCTTTAATCTTGAATAGTAAGTTACTTGATGGCTTTACTTTGCATGGTCTATTTATCTGTCTCCTAGGACTTCAGGCCTATGGATTAGCAGAGATGAAAACTGTTTGTAACAGTGAAGGAAGCAGATGCAGTAGGTGAATTCATTATAAGTCATATTGTCCTTTCTTTCTACTCCTCTTGAGTATACTTGTGAAAAGTTTAGGACCTCACAAGCGTTACTCTATTTGCTTACGAAAAGTTTTGTCACATATGTATATTAAGCTATAATTGGAGAGACTATTTAAAGATCTATTTTTAGAAAATAATGTAAACTATTGTTATTTTTGGCAATTCTGTGCATTCAGTTTGTATTTGAAATATAAAGTTGTTTTAAACCAAACTGATCTGTGCATTATTTGATAGTCACAAGGATTTGAAATGTTATTGATCATTAAGAACAATGAATTACACTGTGGTGTAATAAAGCTATTTTCTGTTTTGGATTTTGCCTAATAGAACATTCTTGGCTTTTTTTTTTTTTATTCAGAAACACAAGCAAGTGCCAACTGCTGTGATTTAAAAATGTGCTGCTAATCACCTTTTACATGTTGATGCATGAACGATTACATGGGAGCAGCTGGAAGGATGCAAAAGCTGCATGACTGTCTGTGGTTACAGGGTGGGCTGCTGGTTGGTTTCAGTACCATGGACAGCATCACACAGCAACGCTCCTGTTCTCCCCCTGATGCCCAGAGATATTTTTTTTTTGTTTTGGGTAGTTACTCTTGGAACAAAGCACACCCTGCTGGATGTTTCAGTGTTTGCAAAAATCAGAGGTTTTATTTAGGGTTTTATTTAGGGTTTATTTAATTAATGTAACCTTTACCTCTTTTTTTTTCTGGTCTGGAACATACCCGTGTGAAATGACCTTTGGTTTATTCACATGATGGATGTGGAAAAATTATAATCGAAAAATAGAGCTGCAGTTTTTTCTTACTTTAAATAAAATAAGCAACACTCCGAACACTATTTCTTCCCCTAAAGCAGAAACAAATGCATGAAAGCAAACAGGACATCAATAAAAAGGAGATTCAGACTTATGTTTATTATAATTGGTCAGTTATGTGCAGGAAAATCCTTTTTGTTGTATCCCATAGCTTGTTGCAGGAGACGGATCCATACAGACAGATAGAGAATCAAACCCAAGTGAAAAAGTACACAAATTAAAAAATAAAATGTGAAAATGATTGTAAACATACATGGAAAACTCAGGTCAATACTGAAAACAACTAGAAAAATGAACCCACTTAATTCTGTGGTTCTAAAACATCCTGTATGTCCTGTCTCCATATAATAATGTTAAACTCTTATTATTTTATTTTGAGGCAAGTCTGATAGTCCAAATATAATCAGGACTGTTCGAGAGAGAACATTGGGAAAAAAAAATCTCCAAATATTACATAACTGCCACTCCATCCGAATACAAGGATAAATAATAAACAATAAATAAATAAAGCAAAAGTGCCTAAAATGTGATCCAAGTATCATTGTCTTAAATTGAGGGTGTTCACACAACAGTACGTGGGGGTTCAGCATGCTCACAGTAACTCACATACAGATATGAATGCCTTTATAGAATATGTATCTGTCATCACAGCTTGGCACAATTACACTTATACACAACAAATGCACAATAACACCTGGAACCATAATACCAGCCAGTGGGGAAAAAAAAAAAAGACCCAAATACGTTTTGAGTTGTCTTCGTCTAGTTAAAAAAAAAAAAAAAACTTCCACTAAAACAGACGAGCTCATCCCCTGGTAGGCGGCAGTGACATCGTCCATAATAATAGTCTATAGATAAAGAATATCTGTTTCCAACAATCCATAAACACACACACACACACACACACACACACACACACACACACACACACACACACTCAAGCATTTCCTCCCACACTCGTTATGTATTTGTAACATGTTGAGTCAGTTAATGAGCGAACATGACATAGTTTAACTACCTACAGTAAGAGGCTATGTTGAGATCAGTAAACCCGACAGGAGTACAAAACACTTCATAACACTCCAAGTTGGCGATTAAGTTCACATTGTTACATTAAATATATATGTAATCATTGCTTGGCAGCATACAAAAATAAAAGAAGTTGCTCTGGTGCATATTCTGAATCATCTGCATTTGAGTTAGGTCGTCTCTATGCAAACAGAAGGATTTTTTTCCGGCACATTTGAAAAAAGAAAAAACATGAATGAGGCTGGCTCAGTTATTATATGTGAATAGCATTAGGGTGTAACCATGTCTAACTAGAACCGACTACCTGACTACCAGCAGCGTCTTGGTGATGCAGTTTTGTCGGCTAGCCTCTTAGCCAACCTGGATTAATGCATATTTGGATTTCCTTGTGGAACGAAATTGTTGAAATCTTTTTTTTTACACATGCCCACACAAATGGAAATTATAGGGACGAAAAACCTGACTGTCCAATATTAGCTCTATAGGACCCTAAGACCAGCCCTTCTATTTGGATTTTTTTTTTGTTTGTATTTTTTATTTATTTATTTTTGCAACCTTTCACAAAGCAGGTCAACTTCATATGGGTATAACAACGGGATCACATAATTAAAACCATACTATATTTCAAATAATGTGACAATTAAGGGCCCATGTTCCACAATAATAGTAAAAGTGGGAAGGAAGGAGTGGCCGCGTGTGACCATCAGGCGTGATGTGAACAGCAGACCACAGGGCTGGAGATCGGTAAACAGCAGATACAAATACTGGCATCATTATTTCTACTGACAACCATCTGCTATGCTCCCTCTCCATATTGTCAGACTTGTAGTCTTATCATTAAAAAATGTTCACAGGCAAAAACAAACCTGCATCAACCAGGAATTGAAAGATACTTGATGGCTACACGTCATTAAAAATCAATTTCTGCCATCTTTCAGATCTCTGCACTTGAGAAACTATCTATAAATTTAAGAAAAAGTTGCTTGATGACATTGTTCAAAGTATTTGTATTGATTTGTGTGTCAAAATCCTGTTTTGAAGTACGTTTTGGTCATTCTGGTTTTGATTATTTTACTCTATTCATCCATCTCTGTTCATATTAAGGTTTATATGAGTGTAAGAGACACTCTGCTACACTTTGCATTGTCTTGATAATTTGACACTGCTGAAAAAAAATCTTCTATGTTATGGTAGAGGAAAGATTAGGATGATCCATGAAGATGAATTAAACATGATGCGATTGCAGTGGTAGCCATTACTCTGCATGATGGGGATTCTCTGATCGATGTCTGTGGTATGGCGTAGCAACAATACTGCAGCAAAGAGTGGGACCTGTGAAATGGGCCCATCTGCAATGCATAAATATTGGCAGAAGTAGACAGAAATGTTAAAATCCACTTTCAGCACAGTGTAGCAGACTTCAGAAATACATGATTTCCGCCCAGGCTGTTACTATGGCCAAAGTCCTAGTTAAGATAATGATATCAGGGAAAAGGAGGGAGGAAGGACGGATCGAGGAAAGAGGAACATGGACAAGGAAGCTGGAATGACATCCCATCCTTTCACAGCGTCTGGGTGAAGTTTTCAGGGAATACTCCTTTAGTGGGATTTTCTTTGTTCTGCTGCCAGTCTTCCTGTTTGATTCCCATCAGCCAGCCATCATCCTAAACACACAGGCACGCCAATATAGTCACCTCCCTGTCATGGTGACACCGTGTGTGTGTGTGTGTGTGTGTGTGTGTGTTACCTGCTCATCAGGGTTTTCAAAGGTGATTACTAGCACCACATCTCCGGCCTTCATCTCTAGCTCATCTGTATCGTTTGCAGCATAATCATGCATCACTTGTACCTGTTATACAAACACATGAACATTATTTACACACACAAACACACACACACACACACACACACACACACACACACACACACACACACACACACACACACACACACACACAGAGAGAGACACACACACACACACACACACACACACACACAAACACACACACACACACACACACAAACACACACATTGTACCTTATACAGGAAGCCAGGTGGCATATCTGCATGATCCGATGATTCTTCTGTTGGTTGTGGCTCTACTGCAGGTGTCTTGAGAAAAATAGGTTCAATTTACTGACATGCAGTAAAGTAACATAATTCTAGAAAATTGCAATAGGTAATATTCAAGCAGAAATTGTTTAGGACAGTCTAGACATGGAAAAGCTAATCGGTATTCAATCAAACGTGCAATCTCTTTATTACTATTTTTTTTACTATTGTTATTATTAATAATATTATTATTACTATTATTATTGTTGTTATTATTATCATTGTTATTATTATTATTACTATCATTATTCTCACCTCATCTGTTGCCACTTCTTCCACTGTTTCTGCAGCAGCTGCCGCAGAATCACTCTAGGAGTAGATAGATAAGAAAAGAGAGAATGAGACAGATGAAGGACTGGAATAAGGAGGGCAGAAGGGAGAAAGAAAACAGAACAGACAGACAAGACAAAAAAAACAGACAAGACAAGACAAGTTTGCACAGCCTAAACAGCAAAGTTGGCTTACCCAAGCAAGTAATTTGGATGTTACTGATGCACAATTGCCATAAAGCTTTTTGCATGCTATGTGCGTGGATTTGTGATTAGCAGTGATCAGGATTAATTGTGTGGAACAGATATGCAATTGCAATTCATTTCCAACTTTACCTCTATTGATGCATCCACACTGCTGCTCCAGATGCATCCTAAGTCTCTCCATCTCTAGATTTCTTTTTTTTGTTCACCTTTTATTGACAATGTATCTCTATCATACGTTTCTTCTTGGTAAATCATGCTCAAACATTCTCCCCAAAAAGTAAATGCATCCCTCATTTTTGTCTGGATGCATCTCTTCATTTTTTTTTTTCTCCACGGTTACCTGACCCTCTTCATAATCCAACGTAGGAGCAGCTAGTGTGGATTCTTCCTCAGCAGCCTCAGCTGGTGCCTCAGCTGCAGGTGTTTCATCCTCCGTGGGGGGCTCTTCTGTGACCGGCTCGCTCTCGTCATCGCCCCAAACCTTCTGGGCTTCAGCCACAGGATCGTTATGAACCTGCTGGATCTCATCATCCCCCCCTCCCTCTTGAGTCACAGCCACAGGGTCATAGCACACTGGTTTGGACCCGTCATCTCCCCAGCCCTCTGCAGCAGCTGCTATGGGGTCATAGCGGACGGGCTGTGAACCGTCATCCCCCCAGGCATTTGTAGCAGCAGCAACAGGGTCATAGTACTCCTGGGTGTCCTCTTCCTGGGTACCACTGTCCTCAGGCTGAGGGGCAAGGATCAGGTTTCAAGCAATCAGAGGTCAAAAGAGATATTTTAGTTTCCATAACGGTCATTTGCAATTTTAAGGAATTGAAATATATAAGGTTTTTAATAATATATATAAGGTCTGATTGTTTATTACAACATTTCAGTGGGACAAGAAGTTTGGGAAAGAAGGACCACAACAAAACACATTTTTTGTTTGAGGGAACTGGGCCAGAGGGATGAATTAAGAAATTGGTAAGTTTGTCTGAAGGGCACTGACATGGTGATCGGTTGTATTATAAGCTGATTAAAATCAATGCTTTAAACGTTGATCCACCTTTCCCATAAATAAGATGCAAAATAAGTTTTAATTGATAATTATATTTTGGTTTTGCTGTTTTATGTTTAATCCATTTTAGGTACTGTAAAGCACTGTGTCTGAATGACTAGTTCAATTTCACACATTTTCAAAAGATTGACAGACATGTAAAGAAAAATGTCTGATCAATTATTCAAGTAAAAGTTGTAACATTATGAGAACTTTTTAAATATGATTTGTTTGCATTAAATATCAATTATCATCTTGAGTGTTAAGTCAGTGTTAGGGTTAAATGCAGTTTTGACCTATGAGCACTATGAAAGATGTCCTGGATATCAGTGTAAGGACTGGGTGATCATCATTATGTCAAAAAAAAAAAAAAAAATGCAAGAAGGAAAACCTTTGCAGAGAAGGTTCATATTAACATAAAAAATAGATGAGGACAAGGAAGGGTTGGAGCTGAAGGCAGGAATACAAAAACTCAGCCTTTTCCCATCAGAAAATAGATGTTGGATCTTCTGCGTTTGCCAACATGGTTTATATTCCCACGGCTATGTTCCGATGGAGAAAGAGGAAGGAAGCCTTGTAAGAGCAGAGGTGTCATTCCTTTAGAAGTTATCACTGTTTTTTTTCTCAAGCTCAAAAACTACACAAGCAATGAGACACGTCTCTCTTACAGCGATAGGGTTAAACAAAACGTTTAGTTAATGGTTGGAATGCCAAGTTGCAAGCAAGGCCTGGTGAAGTTAGAAGTTGCTGTTCTTATTAGATGATCTTTTTTTATGAACCTTTTCACTGAAAAGAGGATCAGTTTAAATCAAAGTAAAATAAAATGTTCCCTGTGTGCGACATGGAGCATGTAACTAACTATGTAAAGGCTACATATTCTGTCAGTGCAACATGCAAATATCAGGGAGACAAAGGAAGTCAATTAAGCTCCAAAGCATTCCACACTGAAGGAGTTTATTTTTTGATATAATAGCGTCTAAATATATGTTTTATGAGCGTCACTATGACAATCAATTCTTTATAGAGAGGAGAGCTGCTGTTTACTGTGAGTCATCAATAAATCACATAGGATAGCAATCAGGCTCTGTTTGCGACGATTTAAATGACTTCAGTGTAAAACGTCGATTTGAAACTGAACTGAAACAAAGATCTATTTGTGCATCTAAAAATCTCATCAGTGTTTAGTGTCACAGCATCAAGCACTGCAGAGACAAAGACAATGCACAAACAGACAAACAAAAGAGTTCCGATACATGAAAAGCATGTTTATGAGCAAAGATGTCCCCACCCAACAATTCCAGTGTGTGGTGCTGGACCTTGCAGCATAATTAAAAGTAAATCATACTTTCACCAAGTATAATCTACTCATGTGTGAATATGAAAGTCCCTTCTAGAACAGCTACATAAGTAAGAAATACAGGCAATGTCAAGTGAATGGGTGATTAGTCATAACACAACATATGATTATCTGATGAGCATGATGATCAAAATTATTTTTATATATATTTTTTGCTAATTAAAGCAAATGTATTGAGATGAGGATGATGTGCTTACCCATGAGTCCCAGTTAGAAGCCTGTGGAAAATAAGAATTACCAAAATGAGAAGACAGAGCAAAATTCATCACCTTGTTTACGTCCGTTTCATGTGTTAAGACATTTTTAATGCAGGCCCCATGCTCTATAACCGCAAGACCAGAGGAATAGATCTCCAATACAAACAAAAAAGTAACAGAAATCAGATGTACCATCAGATTGTACAGGAGTGACTGCAATTGGGAAAAAAGTGTGCTGCAAAATAATAACTGATTAATTCAATTGTAAAGCCTAAACCTTAGGATTTCATCCTGTGTCTGTGATGCTAGTGTTCCTAGTTTTCTCTCAGCTGCCTGCCATTTTTCAGTGTTTGTGGACTTTAGTCATTTTTTACTCTGCTGTTTTAATTTTCATTGCTCACTCGAGTTCTTTGCCTGAGCAATAAAACTGTTGATTTTTACTTTTATGTCCATCTCTGCTCCTTGGGGTCCAGACTCGAACTATCCTTAACATAAAGCATGCAAAATATTAATTTAGTGTCAGCATTGTACCTTTTAGGAAATAGGAAAGTTTCTAAAAATAAATGCATACAATATATGAAATATCTGGCTTCTTGTAAATGTAATAATCCTACAATCTACAATGTTAACTCTGCCTAAGTTGGCATCCAGGATAGCAGACTCTATACATTCATCCTCTGCCTACAGATAGTTATTTTTCAAACCTTCATTTCTCTTTATTACCTCCAGCCATACCTCTTGCTTTTCTTGTTTCTTGTTTTATCTGTTTCCCTTATTTATCTTGTGTCTCTTTTGCCGTCTTGTGGGTGAGTGTTTCCTTTGCCTTGATCTCCAATAATAGTTAGTCAGCTCATAGCACTGCAGCCCACTGAATCAAGCACACGCCTCAGTTTAGAAACATACTTCATTGGCTGCCTGCTCCCGGCCTTCATCAATTCCTCTGATATTCCTAATAGTTACAATATTCCGACTCATTCATTCTGTCTATGTGAGACAAAACTTTTCACCTTAACTATGCAGATGACACGCATACATGCCTCCCATGAGAACCTAGTCATAAGAGTCAGACTTAATAACAGCCTAAGAGCAGCAGTTCATGGATGTCCCTCTATCAAGGTTAAAGCATTAACCGTATATTCACAGATGCTGTGAACAATTTACCAAATTTACAATAAGTG
Source organism: Antennarius maculatus (assembly GCA_013358685.1). Lineage (NCBI taxonomy): Eukaryota > Metazoa > Chordata > Actinopteri > Lophiiformes > Antennariidae > Antennarius > Antennarius maculatus. The sequence goes on from CM023618.1 coordinate 11,528,725, forward strand.
TATCTCCCCAGTAGACATTAAGCAGACAAATTTACAGGGTTCAAAGTAACACGTGAAGTAACGCAACATGTAATTATCCAATTTACCAGGCACTGTATGCAAATCTACAATTATTCAGCTATGCACTCAAAATACAACCAATATAAGCACCTAAAAATAAATTTTGCTGCACAATTCAGAAGAGAAAACAGTAAAAAGTGAGAAGAGGAGCAGAGCAGCGCTACAAATCATGCCATGAGTGTTCTGTAATAGCGCTAAAGCAAGAAGTCATCACATAAAAAGGTTTCCACTGATCATCATGCCGTCATCCACCTCCCATTTAATACATTGGAAAGAAGCAGAGCAGGTCATACCAAGCTTGCCAAGTGATTCAATTTGTATGCAGACTTTTTTAAGCTTGTTTCAATATAGTTAAAATCTTAAGAATGCACAGGTTCCTGGAAATGTCCAACATTTACATGAATGATGTTCCTTTAGATTTTAATATCATGAAATAAACTTAAAATCTTTCTGAATAAAATATCAAATCTTTTGTGAAGCTTGGCATTTCTTGCATTTGAGGGTCTCAGTAATCTATATGTTCATGCCATGAATGATCCACCTGTGTGACAGAGGAGGCTTTGGTTGCTGCAGAGAAAGAGTCCAGGTCCATGTCCAACAGGCTGCTCACTGCAGGACTGTCAAACTGATAACAACAGGAACAGGAGGACTCATTGGCTAATGGAGCCCAACAGTGAAGGCGAGTAATAGAATAGAATAGAATAGAATAGAATAGAATAGAATAGAATAGAATAGAATAGAATAGAATAGGACTCCGAGGCTCTGCCCTGTGCAGAGGAAGGTAAAGGGTTGTGGTTCTTAGCTGACTGCAGCTGATCACTAACCTCTGTTGGGGAGGTGACGCTGATATCAGGAGCTGCTGCAGCATCAAAAAGGTTGATAATATTCTCTGTTTTCATCTCCTTGGATGGGGTCACCTTTGGTGGAGGAGGCACTGCTGGCTTTAGCTAGGACAGAAAGAAAAAAAGTCTCTTTGGATGTTTTTTTTATTAAAAGACATCTTATTCTTTCCATCAGTGGTCTTCATCCATCCATCCATCTATTTCTGATAACAGTTTAGACTTGTTTTAGAGTCACGGCAGGGTTCAGGGACCCAACTACTGTATCTCAGAATAGAACGCAGCCTCAGTGGGTTGGTTTGAGAGTATGTGTTTACCTTTGATGGAGATTTAGGGATTGGTGGGGGTCCTCCTGGCCTGAGAGTATTGTTAGACACTTCTTTGCCACTGGGTGAACAAGAAAGAGTGAGAAACAGATGGAATGCAAAAAAAAACCAAACAACAACAGAGAAAATAACAGTGATAGCAAACAATTTGACAGAAAGATGCCATACAGGCTAAAAACATTAACGTGAACACATGTTCAGGGGGCATGCTCAAAAAGATTCCAAGCAGAAGCTGGTGTTCAAAGAGCTGCCATGCAAGAAACGTGACCCACCCATCCCATAATTTTTTTGCTTCATCTGTCGCATGCAAGCAGGCCTTGTGCCTCCTGCAAATGATCATGAGCAGTCACAGAGGCACCTAAATGTACCCAAATATCTGTAGATGTTTTAAAGGTCTGAAAATCTGCAGCTTATTGCCAAGCCAGGCAGCGTTAACCACAGGTTTACACAACTTTCATACACAGTATCTCCAGTTCTGAGGTCCCGACCCTCTAATCACTATCTATCGATTCACTATCGATTCACTCTAATCACTATCTATCGATTCACCTCAACAACCAAACATTATTTCTCCCTGACAGACAGACAGAGAGCTGGACAGACAAACAGGAGCCATGTCATTATGGCTTCCACAGTTCCCGTGGGTTACCTGCTATTTGTTCCTGATGATGGAGCAGCGTTGTTAACTGTCTTTCTGTTGGGGGGGGTGGGGGGTGGTCAAGGTTAATACATGCCACATAGCGTAAACTGCTCTTGATGATAAGTGTTCAAGTTCTTTTCCAACTTTCCAGAGATAGAAAGTGAAGTCAGTAAGATAATCAGATGGGATTGCAAGCAAAAAGGATCAAATTGTACGAGTATGAAATAATAATTTGAAATATTGATTTAAAACTTTCATTATTAATGAGCCTATTGCTGCAGCAGCTAAATAATCCTTGCATGTTTAGCACAGCAAACATGTATATTGTGCGTTAGGTATTTATAGAGCTGTCTGAATGCACAAACAAGTAACAAGTTACTTGACCACTTAAGCTCTAGTCATTTAGTTTAAATTTTTGCCTCTTTGATTACAGTAATGTCATTCAAAAAGTGATCATAAAAGAATTTGGTCAAAATGCCTTAATTTACATAATTATTTTTTTTTTTTTAGTATTCAATCAAGTAGTAAGTATTCATATCATCATGTATGATGAATTATGTGATCTCAGAGAGTTTTAATATATGCTCCCCATCGCTCACAAGGACTCAGAAATACAACATGACAAGTACAGTAGTTGCTTTGCTGGTGAAGATGACTGACCACAACAACTTACCAAATAGACTAAAAACAGTGAAATGATTCCCTACTGTATGTCCATATTGGTTACATAAAGAGATTTCAATGAAAATAAATTTAAAAAATAAGAACAAATTTGTTTTCTTGAACATTCCAATAAATAATAAAGCTACACAAGCTTTCACTATGATTTGCTGTTCACGTCGTTGCTCACTGACCTGCTTGTATCTGTTCTTTCCAATTTCACCAAGATGTCGTACAAATCCTGATCCAGCTGCAGAACAGGAAAGAAGTGTTGACCAGGTGCTTTACTTTTATTTATGCATAACATGATTTGATCAATGAAATGTCTCTAGACATTTCCACCCACAAATTTGCGTGTTCCCACACAAACCATGCATATTCTCCATTATAATCAATACACTGCGGTCCTCCTGGTTTGTGATATTAATAATGTGCTACAAAATGTGCCTTTCTGCTGCAACTATTTCGCATCATTGTGTTCATATCAAGAGAGAGAGAGTGCATATTTGGAGCTCTAAATATAAGCCAGTAATACTGGGATAATCTTGGAATATTTATTTGAAAACCAAACTTATTTTTCAAAAAATAACACAGACCGACTTGGCATCAGCTTTGAAAAACAGTGAAGGTTTGCAGGGACTTAGCTTTTTTTCACTTCACTTGTTTTCTGATACATTTCCTTCTGTTAATGTGAGAAAATGTGTTGTTTCTGTTCTTTATCTCTACTAAGAACTGAGAGAGTTCTATATATACAGTATAAGTCTCACCCGGCTGATTTCCTTATGAAACTTCTCCTCAAAGCCAGCCAAACTCTGGAAGGTGCTGACATAAAACCCAACACGACTAGAAAGGCAGGAAAGAGAAAGACAGAGAGGGAGAGAGAGCATTGACTGAATTATTGGACTGAATTAGTTTAACAGTCTGGAAGGCTGTAGTGCAGATGTAGGTGTAATGTAATTAAAGCATCCATCAATAGTGAATCAGTGTCAGACACAAACACACACCTGTTCCATAGTGAAGGCAACTCCTCTTGCAAGTCAATATTTATCTCCTCAAACACCTTCTGTGCTCTCTCCAACTCTTCCTCTGCCTGAAACAGACACAATGTGATAGCACAATATTGTGTGTGAGTGTGCATAACACTTCCTGACACTTATTCATCTCCCACATAGTGGCAGAAAACATGGGCAGAAAATGACATGAAAAAACATGTTTAAATCCCCTTTGTTACATCTCATCTGTCTTTGACGTCCCAGACGTTTCTTATAACGGTCACCAAACCTTGCAAGAGGAGCAGTGAGACCGTCACATACCTGACTTCTGGACAGACTGCTCTGGGCAACATTATGTGCAGACAAGATACCCTGAGCCCAGCCTGGAGTGGCTCTCTCCAGCAAGGAGGAAGGCTGGAAGACACAAGTCATAAGGTATATGCTGTTAAATATGACATATTTTAATACCACACATATTTTGTATTTGATTTACCTTGGTTATTTTAATACCCCCATCCTTTTTCTTGGTCTTGTGTGTGGTAGCATAATTGTGCCTAGCGCTGTCATAATCAACTAGCTTCCGGTCTCTCTTTGCTATGCGCGCCTGGGTAGAAAGAAATGACGAGAAAATTGTATTCATTTTCGAAGTAGAGACACTTTTCATTCAGGAACAAACAGGTAACAAACCTGTTAGGTGCATTTGCTCGATAAACGTTCATATTTGCTCTTTCGGGGACCTTTTTGAACATATTTATATTATAATGCAATGAATGAAATATCATAACAGTAGTGGTTGATGATTTAAAGAGCCTTGTTGCCACTACCTGCCTTTAACATCCCACAGCTTACCTTGATATCAGGAAACTGGCCAAGGTATGTATCCATGGAGATAAGAGCATGATCTACTAGCTTTTGGTGGTAGTCAGTCCAGAGCACATCACAATCCTGTCACATGGGTGAACACAGCAATACACAATCACACACACACACATTGACAGAGAAGTAAGATTACTTGTCAGGTTAGTTGATTTCATTCCATTGCTTTCTGGATAAGCCTCTTTATTACTGTACAAATATTTCTGTTAGTTCTCTTGTGTTGTTGTGTCTTGTTTTGTAGAAGTCTGTTGAATGTGAAAGTGAATGCAGCATGTAAACTTAAATAAGGCATGGAAATCTTAATGGGATGCTCAACATTTTTTTGATGACACGCTAACTTTTAATTTAGCTGTCAAGGGGACGTCAAAGAATTCTCAGAACACAATCACACACCACTGTGTATACCCAGCAAGGAAAGCTGCTACAATGCAGAACCTGTTCAGGAGTCACACCACCAATGAATGTTCAGCGTCAAAGTTATCTTTAATTTCTGTAGAAACCAGGTTGTTCTCGGAGGTGCGTTTTTAAAAAAATTGAGTAAAGTGTTTCTGACCTCCACAATGGAATCCACTTCGTTGTGTCCATACCAGTCCGGCTCATACATGTCAGCCAAGCAAGACTGCACGTTTTTGGAGGATTCGTGCATGGCTGAATGAAGGAAAGCACACATTTTATTTTTAGGTTACATATTTTTAAATGCATGATTGCGTCTATTAGTGTACAACAATGTGAATCTGTGTGAGCTTTTGTGTTTGACACCTTTTACTGCCTCAAGATATGCCCTAAGATCTCTTTGCAGTTTGCTGCCTTCAGCCTGGGGGGTGAAGAGGAAAGCATTATGTTCAGAAAGCAAAACAAAAACTTGTGAATGTGACTCATGCAGCAGACATAGTGTTGTATTTTTGTATTCTTCTTCTTCTACTGTAATTCTTGTTCATTACAATCATGATTTCTGGGCAAATAGTAACTAATATACAAAACAATGACACTCTGGATTGTGCTCACATATTGTTTGTTGAAATTGATCACTCCCTCTTCAAACGCAACATCTTTGGTTTCATCAGCTTTACCAAGCTTCTGAAGAACCTGTCAGTGAAACACAAAATAACATTAGTCATAAGAGTAGGTACATTTTTCCCCAATGGTTTTCCAAAAGCAAATAAAAAAACATTCCTTTTTTATTGCAGTCTTTCAGTTTAAGATAAAAAAAATAGTTATTTCCTTTTGTGATCAAAATGATGTTTAATCCAATGATGAGTAAATAAGCATGACAGATGCATAGGGGCCTGAGCATTCTGACGTAACAACTAGATGCTTGTAGAAACCCCACACAGTATATCATATACTGTATTATGATGCAATAGCGTGCGCGAATAGCGCCCCCTGCCATTTATTCCGTGCACAACGTGCATGTGCATGAAAGCATAGGCCTCAAATCTGTCACCTATACATATTTCAGCGTTTGTGATATTTATAATCACAGTGGCAAACAATCAGAGGGCATTTCCAAAGTGGCTATTTCTGTGACAAGGACTCTCATACGCTCCAAGAACTCGATTCAAACCTCCTAAACAAACAGCCAAATTATGAGATTAAATTATGAGGCCTACATTTGAGCCTATTTCACGGCAATGTAAATATGTCCGCTGCATGACATTGACTACAAGAACGTTGTGTTTGAAGTAGGAGAACCCCATCCCCAAAGACATCATCACTACCCTGTCATTAAGATGTCGTGATGCGACACTGCGCCTCGGTGGAGGATGCGGCAGCGGCGCAGCGGCTTGATAAACCTGAACAGTCTTTTACCCCAAACAACAACATCTTTGTTACCTTTTCTTGGGCTCTTGTTAGTTTTTTCTGAACGTTGCTGGCCACTTTCCCTGCAGTCAACCCCTTCCCCAAATTCAACTCAGCCATCTTGTAGCGCAGATCAGTCTTTGGATGCAGGAAGGAAAGGAAATAAAACCAATAACGAACGGATGGACCGCTACGTCAACTGATGAGGCAAATTCATAAATGTCGAGTAGAGAAATAATGGCGATGGATGTAATTAGGCCTGTGTGGTGCTGGGATGTATCTGTAGAGAGATATGCGTGCAGAAACCTAAACTGTACTGTAAATTTCGAGCTACCGTGTGCGCATCCGTGCCAGAGGAGGATGCGCTCAGAGATGCTCTTAAAGGCGCAGGCGCGCCTGCGCGTCCACAGGAACACTAAAGCGGATGGAACAGAGTTACATTAACAGGACGGACTGCGTTTGAGGATAATATCGCGATGTTTCTTTTATTGCTTGCTGCGGTGTCATTTCATTCTATTTTAAATTAGTTCCTTAGGAACCTATATAATCGCGAAATTAAATTTTATGTTTTAAAGTATCATTCACAGGAAAACAACAACAAAAATGTCGAGAAGCAGCTAAGTCTACCTATAGCAACGCTTCAAAATTCCATCCGCGTTAGTGTGATGTTTGGAATTATGTAACATGTGAAGTGACGTTAAAACCTGGTGAAACAGCATCACTGAAGACCAGCTCAGCAGTCTGGGACTCTAGGGATACTAACATGCAAGGAAAAACAGTGATGTGTTTAAGATGACATGCCATTACATCTTATATGGATGGTGGGACTGTATATACAACAATACCCCCAAAAATAAAGCTTTAAAACGAGACATCAAAGGCAAATAGTTTTTTTTTTTAAAAAACCGTCGAAATTAAATAAAAAAAAAAAAAAAGCCTCCTAAAAAAAAGATCATCTCTTCTCCAGGAGATGGCGCTGTCGACCTGCAGGCCTATGGATGAAGCCCTAGCAATATTATTCTTCTGTTTTTTTATATGTCAGTTTTTGTAAGTCTGATAGAAGACTGCAGGAAATCTGATAACGTTCGGCCCTTATGAATGATGTTATTAATGATCTGATTTAACAATCTGGCCCAAGGCTGGCCTGAAGATGAAAGAACGCATGGCTCCAAACCAAATGGTTTATATATTTCTTCTGAATTAAAAGATAACATGAGGTAAATACACATCAAACAGGTAAAAGACAAACAATGTGGAAGCCAGGAGCGTGAGAGGACTGTTCAATGCCTCCTATTTATATGTCCTGGTGTTGACAGGTGAGCTCAATTAAAAAAAAAGACAAACTAATTCCATCAATCATCCTGATTTGTTCAGGTGGTCGTCACACCCGATCATAAGAAATAAGTAGATTACATTTGATAAATTCAGTCCTGTTGGTGAATACAAACACGCACAATAATCTTGAAATAACCTCGCCTTGATATTTTATGAAGGATATAAATCAGCAGTTCTTTATTGACACAGGTGGCTGCTGCTGACAGAGAGCTCTCCAAGGTCCTGAACGAGAACAGTCTGTCGGTGCTGAGGGACGAAACAGGCGGAACTCGAAGCGCTGAAAAAATCAGAAAATCAAAAATCAAAGCTGGTACATATGATTTGTTTCCTCTCTTAGCAGTACATCGAATATAATAACACATATTTATTACAAAAGCAAAAGCCAATGTGCAGGTGAGGAGTGAAATTGTTAGGTATGTGGATGGTGCGTTTGAGGTGATTGCATATGTTAGAATACATCTTCAAAACAACAGTGAATGATTAAATGATTAAAAACATACCTATAAGAATACATCTACATTAAAATGACCCAAAAGCTTTCCTGTGTAATCTACTGATGATGCTGATGCTTTCCTCCTCCCTCATGTCTCCCCTGTCTCTTTATCTCCGACAACAACATTTGGCCACGCGTCACCAGAGCCATTGGTTCCCATGCATTCACCCGGGCAGCTCCAGTCCACCCCCCCCACCCCCACCCCCCACCCCCCTCTCCGGGAATGGTTTAACCCGTCATCCACACGGAGAGAGACGAGCAGCACAAAGGGTGAACACACACTGGTCGTTCAAGAAGGATGTAAACGACAGCGAGTGATGTGAACATGGAATAAAAAAAACCCCCAACAAGAGAAGCGTCTCCATCGCTCCATTGTCGGTGTTCGGCATTAAATGAGCGCGTCTCTCTGGAAAAAGGTTCGTCAGTCAGTGAGAAATAAGGTGAAGAGGAGTTGAGCTTTGTTTCCTTCACCAGCTTGAGCGGGGGGATCCTGGAGTTGCTTGTTATTGTTTTTTAATTTAAAAAAATATATATATTTTTTTTTTAACATCATAATGTTGGGCTTTTCAGTCTGAGCAAGTGGAAATTCTTTTTTCCTTGCCTGCTTTTTCCTAATCGTTGGGACTCAGAAACGACAAAGGACAAACACTGAAATGCTGCATTTCTGAGGTGAGGTGAGTTTTTCTGTTGGGATGTTTGTGTTTGCGTAGATTCTGTCTTCTCCATCCTACTGCCTAAATTTTGTAGCATTAAGATGGTTTCCTAAAAGCTGGTAGTTGTTGCTTACATAATTGCCTTTTGTGAATGAGACGCATGGAGAGCTGCCTCACGTCTATTGTTTTCCCTCCTTTGTTTTCAAACCTCATCTTAACGGAACATTCGGTGCTCTGAGATCCTCTCAGCGGCCGCGTATCGGTGACAAGCAGATGAATCCTTCATGATGTATGAGAATTAAAAATTCAGAAGACTAAACTCTGAATTGGATATCCGTGTGCATAATTGGGTTGGACAGCGTGTAAACACTGGTTGGCAAATTGATTTTGCAGTCACGGAAAGTCCACGTCCAGTCCACATCTATCCGTCAATCTATCTGTAATCCAGTTTCAAACCATGGATCTGCTTTTAAACCTAATAAGAGTTATCCAAAAATAAAGCCCCGTGAGAGATGGAGTAGTTTCAATTTCTCACAGTTCTTTTTTTTTTTTTTTTTTTTTTCTTTAATGAAGTCACATGGAACATCATAATTAGTAGTTTGCTCATGTAAAGACAAATCATTAGTGGCAGAATGTTTGCAGAGCTACATGCGCAAGCGTTTGTGCTCTTAGGTCCTTTTAAGCATTCAGATATTGTCTTTGCACCACATCCTAGTTCTGTTCTGGACATGGTTGAACTTGTGTGTTCTCTCTCCCCCACCTCTGCAGTTAAAGATATTATTCATTAAAGGATAAGGTAAATCATTCAACCTACTGTAAAACAACAAAGTTAGTTATTTATCTCCTTACATTTCTTGTAATCAAAATGTTGTTTCCTCCAGGTTGAAAGAGTGCAGAACTGTCTATGTGTTGCAAAAGAGGAGACACAGAAACAAAACACTTGCAGATTGAATTTTTCACATTCATTCTTTAAATGCCAGATGAAAAGGTGAGAAATATCAACAGTGAAACACCAGAACAGGAGATCCTGAGAGCCTAAAGTTGAGAGCATGCTTCCATACTGTTCCAAATGTTCTTTCCAATTACAAAATATAATAACAAACACTTTGTCATTTCTCCAAGCTAAAAAAAATTACTCTAACCAGCTAGTGAAGAAATTAAAATTAGACTCCCCTTGATGTCTCTCGTGAGGTGTTTGAATGTAGTTAAAGGCTGTGCAGTACCAGAAAACAATATAGAGAAACAATATAGAGAAACAATGCCACCATGTGTAGCTATACAGCTGTGTGTTGCATTGAATAGTGCACTGTTTTTAAATCTTTCATTAAGAGTCTCTTTAAGTTTGTTAATCATTTCCTGGGTGAAACTGTGAAGCTGTGGATTTCTCTTTGGGAAATGTTGATAAACCAGGCTTGTTCAGGAAATTACACAGGTATTTATCATATAGTATCATTCATCAGCCTAAACGGACTCAATGCGGTACTGTCAGACATCAAATATTTAAATGTATGGAAAATGCACTCATGTATGTATATTCTACTCAGTTTGCACCAAGCATTTTGTTATTTGCTTCCTTTTCTTCAGAAATAATGTAACAATGTTCCAGCCAGAACCCCAATTGGCCCAATGGTATGAACATTTTTGTTAGTTTAGTTCATATCTGTTACACTCATGAACATTGCTCTTGTTATTCCTTGATGTTTGAAAAGGGACAGCTCTTGTAATCAAATTTAAACCACGGTTCTATAATTACCTAACGATGAAGGCCTGTTTGATCAGATGATGAGGAGGATGGTGAACAGACAGGAGAAAAGTGGGAGACCATTCAATCCAATGGGTTTCCAGCCCACGTCTTTAGAAAGTCTATTAAAACTGTTTGATGGTGTTTTGCTCACAGTTACGTAACCATAGCGAGGAGCCAAGTAGACCTGGGACTTTGGCCAAGTGAATGCTCTGTATTGAAGTCTGGTCAGAATGCATCATTATTGCATTACCTTCCAGCAAAAAGTGTGAAAAATTAGGTCAGCGCTAGGAATTTAACAACTTTACTTTCTTTATTTGAGCTTCTCCAAAATATCACCTACCTTTTTTATCCACCACCTTAAAATACTTGTTTTGTTAAGGCAAACAGACCTATTAAAATGCATTAATGGGCCTCAATGTTTGAAAGACTGAATAAAGGGCATCAGAGAGTTTCATTCACACAATTCTTGCTTTGTCTGTGTTGTTGTATGAACTCTCTCAGCAATACTGTGATGATGGGTTATATAAGTGTTGTGATTACCAGCTGAAAGATTCAAGACTGCACAAAACATCTACAGGGGCCTTTCTGTCTGACAGCACCAGTCTGCTACTGACCTCAGTGTTTCTGTGTGAAATAACGAATGCAAAAGAATTGTGAGAGAAAAGTGGGATTTATCAAACCAGTAAATTGCAAGAATTTTAATCGTTAGGGTTTACAAAGAGTCAGTGGAAATAAATTGTAGAGTGAGAAGAGAAGTAGTGAGTGTAAAAGAAGAGGGCAGAGGAAGGATAAAGTCGAACATAATCCCATTAATACACACCAGCGCTGTCCTCCCATGAGTGTTTTCACACGCACACGCATTACTTGTTCAAAGTAATGTTCAGATATACAATATAGCTATTTGTTGTGAATCACACCAATGGGCTCTCTGGACATCCATTTAATGATTTCAGCATTCTATGTGCTAAGTGTATGGGCACTGCCTGTTCAATGAGGACAGCATCAGGTTGTGAGCCAACCAAATCTGACTCACAGTGTGAAAGGACCCTGCGGCAATGTGGGGTGTGTGTGTGTGTGTGTGTGTGTGTGTGTGTGTGTGTGTGTGTGTGTGTGTCTGTGTCTGTGTGTGTGTGTGCATGCGTGTGTGTGTGTGTGCGTGTGTGCATGAAGGCCAGTAATGCTGGGTTGTAGCTGAAAGAGCCTCTTCATACCATCTAAGCACACACATCTATCAACATTCCTATCGATGATGCCAACAATATAAGAAAAATGTTTGTTTAGTCTAGGTTTTCATGATTGTTCCAGAATTTCATTCTTTATACTATATTGGAGGAAGAGAAAAATCCTACACCCAAATCGAGAAAGGTACAAAAATATTTTATTTCGTTCAAACATGCATAGAGTGTTAGAACACTGCAGATTTGTCTGTACATGCCATAGATCTGAAAATGTGAGATGGACTTCTTTTAAAAGATATTTACTAGTTCTATTTATCCAATTGAAATCTACTTATTTCTGAATTTCCAACAAGTCTCTTGTAGGATTTTCTGGAAAAAATGAAATCTTGCTGCATCAACAGATGTTCCCACATCAGCACATTTATAATATTGTTAATATCCTGGCATTTTACATATTTTTCATAACTTTGCTGCTTTAAACACAGCCAAGTGAGGATATGTGATCATTTTGTATGCTTGGTATTGAGACATAGCAACAGTGGATTTTAAAGGCCAACATTCTAACAGCTTGGGATCTTGTAGCTGATCTGTGCAGATGTGGAAAACCTGAGTAATCACTCGAACTCTACTATTGTCTACTGTATGTGTGCTTTCCCACTCATATGAACTCCATAACATAACACCCAAGATGAATACTTACTTAAGAGAATAGACTGGCAGAGCAAAGAAGATTTCACCTTTGTCGTGTATAGCAACATTGTGCCAGTGTGAACATTAATAACGCAGGCAATTATCAGATAAAAAATAAGAGATAAATAGACCTGACTGAATCTAAAAAAACAGTTGAAAGCGGTCATTCAGGGTAAGTCTAAACAGTAGCAGAGCTGTAAGCTGCTACTAAAAACTAACACAAAGCAAAGATAGAAAGACAGACATTTATCAGGCACCCCCTTTCCACCACATCAACAAGATCCTGCACAAAAAGTTTTTGTCTTTTACTTTAACACTACACTTCAGAGACAAATGTGTTCTAGGGGGAAAAGGACAAGTTATTTCAGAGCGATGGTTAGTTTTACGATTGTGATTTTTAAATCCTATAAAGAGCATAGAAAATGATGAAAGCTATTCTTTTGCCTGCAATATTTTAGTACCCTTTTACTGATTATTCTTCTGTTTTTGTGAGTGATTAAATTTATTCATTTTCTTTTACCATTTTTGTTAAGTGAGTGTCAATAGCATTTTAATGTAGCCTCAAGAGGGCACAAGCCAGTGTCTTATTGTGCCAGTTCCAAGTCCAGATAAATACAGAGGCTTGTGTCAGGAAGGGCATCTGACGTAAAACTTTTGCCAAATCAAACATGCGAATCAAACCTATGACTTCCATACCAGATCGGTCGAGGCCTGGGTTAACAACAACCGCCATCGGTGCTGTTCACCTACAGGGTGCTGGTGGAAATTCGACTACTGTTGGTCGAAGAAGGAGAGGAGGAAAGTGTGTTCGTAGGAAGAGAGAAAAGAGGAATGCCAAGAGTATAGGACTGAGAGTAGGGACTTGCATGTTGGAACTATGACAGGAAACGGTAGAGAGTTGGTTGATATGATGCAGAGGAGGAAGGTAGACATGCTGTGTGTCCAGGAGACCAGGTGGAAAGGTAGCAAGGCCAGAAGTTTAGGAGTAGGGTTCAAGTTGTTCTATCATGGTGTAGATGGGAAGAGAAATGGAGTAGGAGTTATCTTGAAGGAGGAGTTTGTTAGGAATGTCCTGGAGGTAAAAGGAGTGTCAGATAGTGATGAGTCTGAAGCTAGAAATAGAAGGTGTGATGTTCAATGTTGTTAGTGGGTATGCTCCACAGGTAGGTTATGTGCTGGAGGAGAAGGAGAAATTCTGGATGGGCCTTTGATGAAGTGATACAGAGCATACCTAGAAGTGAGAGAGTTGTCATTGGTGTAGACTTCAGTGGACATGTTGGTGCAGGAAACAGAGATCATGAGGAGGTGATGGGCAGGTTTGGAGAGGAACGCAGAAGGACAGATGGTGGTTGACTGCAAAAAGGATGGAAATGGCTATAGTGAATACTTTCTTCCAGAAGAGGCAGGAACATACAGTGACCTATAAGAGTGGTGGTAGGAGCACACAGGTAGACTATATCTTATGTAGACGGTGTAATCTGAAGGAGATCAGTGACTACTAAGTAGTGGTAGGCGAGAGTGTAGCCAAACAGCATAGGATGGTGGTGTGTAGGATGACTCTGGTGGTGAGGAAGATGAAGAGGACAGAGCAGAGGACAAAATGGTGGAAGCTGAAAAAGGAAGAGTGTTGCAGGACTTTTAGGAAGGAGTTAAGACAGGTTCTGGGTGGTCAGGAGGTGCTTCCAGATTATTGGACTACTACAGCTAATTTGATCAGGGAGACAGGTAGGAGAGTACTTGGTGTGTCATCTGGAAGGAAAGTAGATAAGGAGACTTGGTGGTGGAATGAGGAGGTACAGGAGTGTATACAGAGAAAGAGGGTAGCTAAGAAGAAGTGGGACACTGAGAGGACTGAGGAGAGTTGACAGGAGTACAGGGAGATGCAGCGTAAGGTGAAGGTAGAGGTAGCAAAGGCCAAACAAGGGGCTTATGATGACTTGTATGCTAGGTTGGACAGTAAGGAGGGAGAGACTGATCTATACAGGTTGGCAAGACATACAAACAGATGGGAAGGACATGCAGCAGGTTAGGCAGACGGGATGGTACACGTGGAAGTATCAGGTGTGATGTGTGATCAAAGAGTTTTGGCCAAAATGAAAGGAAAAGTGTACAAAACTGTGGTGAGACCAGCGATGTTGTTTGGTCTAGAGGCAGTGTCACTGAGGAAAAGACAGGAGACAGACCTGGAGGTAGCAGAGATTAAGATGCTGAGGTTCTCTTTGGGAGTGACCAGGATAGATAGGATCAGGAATGAGTACATCAGAGGGACAGCACATGTTAGAGGTTTTGGAGATAAAGTCAGAGACTGAGATTGTTTGGACATGTCCAAAGGAGAGATAGTGAATATATTGGTAGAAGGATGCTGAGTTTTGAACTGCCAGGCAGGAGGCCTAGAGGAAGACCAAAGAGGTTTATGGATGTAGTGAAAGAGGACATGAAGGTAGTTGGTGTGAGAGAAGAGGATGCAGAAGACAGGGTTAGATGGAGGCAACTGATTCGCTGTGGTGACCCCTGAAGGGAAAAGCTGAAAGGAGAAGAGTGTCAAGTGTGTGTGTGTGTGGGGGGGGGGTGTGGGTGTGTGGGTGTGTGTGTGTAATGTAACTTCCTGCATTTTGAGCTTTCATTGAACATAATGTAACATTGTCATTAGAAAGATAAATTCATTTCTGTGGACACATTCTCCAGAGAAAACAAAGAAGAAAAACGCTGAAGAGTTTGAAAGCAGCAGTGAGATAGAGAGAGAGTGAAAGACAGCAAATGAGCTCTAATCTGATGAAAGCCTCTTTACTCCCCTGTCACCTCACCTTCAGGCCACAAGCAATGACCAAGGCTTACAGGGAGATCAATGCTGAGGCCACCAGCATACAGACACACACACTTCAGATAACCTGACTTGCAACATTTCAAGATCCACCTGAGACCAAGGCAAGGCCAACTGTCGTCTTGCTAAATATTTGTATGTAAATGTGTGTGTGTGTGTGTGTGTGTGTGTGTGTGTGTGTGTGTGTGTGTGTGTGTGTGTGTGTGTGTGTGTGTGTGTGTGTGTGTGTGTGTGTGTGTGCGTGCGTGCGTGTGTGTGTGTGTTGTGAAATCTCAAACTTCTACTTGTATTTCCTACAATGTCTACTTGAAGTTTGTGCCGGTAGTCTTTATTTGATTTAATTTTAAAATTTTAACATTATCTAAAAAATGATTAAATGACTTATAAATCAAGAGATGTTGGATGTGTCATGTTATCCAGACGTGATTAAACTTCAAAAAGAAGGAAGTACGCTGAAAGGGAATTAACTCTGAAACAGTGATTGAAATGGCCATAACCAGAGATGACAAAGACAAATCTTGCATAAAGATAATGATGCTGTAATAAATGATTAAAGACTTAATAAAAAATTCACATCTAACATCTGTAAAAATTGCCATTACACTCTCTGCAGTATATGTATTTTTTGCAGAAACAGTGTGGAGACAGCAGTAGTTCAGCAGTCAGTTTATCAGAGATCCAACAGTTTAGATATTTCTAACAAAAACCGGGCAGCTAGTTCACTATAACTGCAAAGTACACAACGTAACTGCTTTGCTAAGAGAGGTTCTAACAAACAATTACCATCATTCTAAATATATTGATACAGTATATGTAAGTGAATTAATGCTTCGTTGTTTCAAACGATGTTTACTTACAACTTCACTAACCCCAGCATGCAAATTAACTTGTTCTGCTCAACAATTTAAAAATCTCATATATTGGAATTTCAATTATACAAATCAAGGAAATGGAAATTGTTTAATCCTCCCACACATGTCAGTGGTCATCTGTGCACACGCTCTGATTTTTTTGCCAATTTACATATCATGGTGATGCTAATGGAAAAAAAAATATAGCATCTTGAATTAAATGATAGGTTTCTAGTTTGTATCGGTGCTCTGAGTATTTTGTGTGGGGAATTAATGCCTGCATATTTTTTTTTTTATGCATCAGATTGAGAACATACGCCAGATAGATGACTGCATTGCTGCTTCTGTATTACTTTGATGTTGGATCTGTCTTGAATCCAAAGCAGATTCGAACTCTGAGTCTCTTTCTACTTTCCTGACCCCCCCCCCACCCCCACCCCCACCCCCACCCCCACCCCCACACACGCACACACACACACACCAACACACACGCACATTCACACACACAATCACACAATCTGTGGTAGTCTCCCCAGTGACAGATGGGCTAGATGGAAACACGGTCATCCTGTTGCAACCATGACATCAGCTCTTATTACTCACCGTCGCATGCAAATTCTCCTTATCAGTCTGCCTAAACTGGAAAAAGAACAGAGAGGAGGGTAGGTGCTGAGAGCTGGTAGCCATTACATAACTGTAAATGTCTGCTCAGATCACAAACATGTGCTGCTTTCAGTAGAAACAGCAGAACAAGCTGAGGAGCATTCAGACATTAGGAAGCCTTATAACTATATACTGTGTTGATTTCATCCAACCATGAGTCAGATATTACTAGCGCTATTTCCAGCTTATGGCTTATACATCCATCTGCAGTGCCTAGTGGTGATGAAAAGTTTCTTTGACATCTGTTTTTGGTTTCTGACTCAGTGGAAATGCCCTATCTGAATTTCTGCCGGTGAAAATTTGCACAGTGCATGCAGTTCTCCTGCTAGCTTTGAAAGCTAGATACCCCAACCCCCACTGGAACAAATTTTGGTTCGTTAAATTACTCAATCCTAATTGATGCATGGTTTCCCACTGAAGGCATTGGGTTTTATTTTTCACATCAGCTGTGTCATTCATTTTCACAAACTGGGTGCAGACTGTAGAAATTGGTTCCCTTAATTCCTTTTTTTTCTCAATATAAAATACCGACAAAAGTATAAATGTCTTTTCTCAGTACAGTTATGGCCCTCAATTTGATATTTGAACGTTCTATATTGTGTTGCTGTATTGTATATAGCAAACTGAGTTTTTAGAGCACATTTATGACATTTACCTTTTGTATTTACAAAACATTGTTTCATTTCATTAACATTAGTCATTCATTCACTTTGTGTTCTTCACATTAGAAACAGGCATCATGTGCGAGACATATATCTTTCAGTAATAGTTTAAGTGGTATCAGGGTTTACGGCACATCTCACAAAGCTAAATCTCCACAATGCCTTTAGCCTACTGAACTTTAACCCAGTGAACTCCACTCTCCATAGGCTGTATTATTTGTATCTCACACAAGCCGTACTACACAGGAATAATGACATTAGTTACAGCTATAATCTAATATTCAGTCAAATTATCTAATGATGTATGTACACGGGTACATTTAAAAATCAATATCACTACTTCAAACCATTATTTGGAGAAACAACTGCCCATTGAAACAAGGCAGCTTCAGTTAGTTCTAGGAAGCCAATTCTCTTCCCATGCTGAGCTCTGAACAGTTTGATATCTACAAATATAAGCTTAAGGTATTTCTCAAGTTTCATTTCATATTTTTATCAAAAACTAGGAGCAGGACCATAAATCCAATCAACCTCACCAAAGAAAACTAAATTAATGACTATTTTCGGCTGAACCAACCTTGAAAAAAGGTAACATTAAGTTATACTAGGAAATGTGTTTTGTGCTCATGCAGGCATATAAAATATCCAATTTCCCCTGGAAAGCCTGGACAGTTGTTTCCAAATCACACAAAAACATTTTTAGCAGGTAATTTGCAGTTGAAGTCATTTAGGTGTTTTTTCATGTCCAAAAGAAATCTCATAATTTCACTTTTGGGGTTTATGATTTGTCTGTTGCGCAAAGAAAATTTCTTATTTTATGTGTTGATGAAGACACATGCTAACACGTGTGATTACTAAAGCTAATCAGAGTGCATTCTGAATTATTTTTGGGCTGAGGGAACAAGAGAGGCCTTGTTATCATTTTCCCTCCTTACCCATGACTTATACAATTAAATTTCATCCAAGGGTTCTGATTTCCATCAGTGTGTGAATTCAAGCTTGGGGTCTTTTTCTATGTTGAGATTTTCATTTTTGTGATTTTTGAGAAAATTCAACTTTGGCTATTCATCAGAAAAAAATGAGGCTTGTTTTGACTCTTTCTCTCTCTCTCTCTCTCTCTCTCTCTCTCTCTGTCTCTTTCACCACCACCACCCTGGAGAGCAGTGTGTCCTCGTTCTGCTGAAGCTCTGTCGCCACCATTCAGCGTGGGGCATCTGAAATATTCATGATGACACACATACACACACACCAAAAGTCAAGAACACACCAACCCTGTCAAACCCATCATCTTTTTTATCCCTGTCAGTTTTGCACATCAATAGAAGAAAATGTCATTTATCTCAGAGCATGTTTGAGAAGGAATAGCCTTAGCCACATTTTTTTAACTTGAAATGAAAAGTTAGCCTAAGTTGTAGAAACACAATGAAGTATCGCAGTAGTGCCTGTCATTCTGGGCCAGTAGCTCATTCATGGTACCTGTTTACGTTAAATGTTGATAAGACTCAGTTAAGATCTTATTTAACACTTAAGAGTAGAGAGCAATAAGGTAAGAATAATCAGTACAATTTGATTTTTAGATCTCTGTGTTGAGTCAAGTCAACTGGACTTGTAGGAAAGGCTTGAAGATGGTTCGGCTTCAGTTTCTTCAGTTCTCTTTTGCAGAAGCTTTTTTGGATGGAAGGCAACCCACATTCAAGCTTTTCCTACCAGTCTAGTTAACTTCATTCAACACAGATAATCTACCATGACCTGAAGGACTGGGAATGTTCACAGACAGACAGTATTTTCACTGATGATATATACAGTACCCACAACAGTGGAGCAATGGCTGCTGGGATGTGACAAATCTCATGTAGAAATGCAGCAGTGAACACAAATATTAAACCAGGTAATAATATTAATGCTAATTTGTCCAGCTGTAACTATTTTTTTTATATCGGGCCATTTTGATGATTTTATGTGTTACGTATTTGAGTATTACTGGGATGTGTCCTCCATATATTATAATTAGTCCCTTTCTAGTCACAGATAAAAGATCTATAGATCATTTATCAGTAAAACTCACCACACACTGTGAATGGCAACTACCGTTTTGAGGTCAGAAGTGACATTCAGCAGAACAAACAATAAAAGCCTTATTACAGCACCAGCAGTGTTCATATTTGATCTGTGAACTCAGACTGTCTACTCATCCAGCGGAGAGAGGAACAGAAGCACAACTCCAACCGAGAGCACATCATCAAGCAGAGAGGTTATTACACTGCCAGGGGTTTTGATATGTAACCCAACATTATTGTCCTGTCAGGCTAACAGCAGCAAGCAAGCGAAGATATGGCAGAGCAAATCATGTGAAGTGTGATTTGTGTCAGAGACACTGTGGTGTGATTCAGTGCTCCCGGTTTGCCTGCAGGGAGCAAAGCCTGTGAAAGAGTATCTAGATGCTGGTTTTGTTGCATATTTTACATACTGAAACCCGCTAGCCTGACTGATGGAAAACTTCTTAGTTATTAAATGCATTAGAGATGCTGTCATCTTTGTGGCCACATTAGGATTATAAAAATCTTCCTCTATTGTCTTAAAGTACCTCCTACAAAAAATGCAATATTCCTGTGTACCACAGTGAAGTCAAAGATATGTTTAAATAAAACTTTTCATAAATTGTTGACTAGTTAACAGTTATTAACATTAAGGAGTATTTCATCCCTCTAAATGTCTTGGTTGAATATTTACTTTTGAAAGATAAAAAAATATATATTTTTTATTTTAACTACTGTATTAGTCCCTGGGGGGAAATTAAGTCTCCACTCTCAACACAGGGAATTTCAAGGGAATTTCCTAACTTGCAGCACAGAGAGTTTTTGAACACCTTTTGCTTTGTTAACTATGCTTAAAAGTCTTCAAAATATTTATGTTTTAATAATTGTATGTATTGTCTCACATGTACATAAAGAGGAGAGGGTTATGTAGTCTCAATGCTTTCTAGATTCTAAAATATACTCTTAATGGTTTCCTGAAGCTTTACCTCAACTTTACTTTTCTTAACCTTCTCCTCTTAAGGCTTAGAAATTCATAATAATGTCACATATTATCATCAAGGTCTTATTATTAGACTTTACATGGACAGTGTATAGTACATGTTATGGGGCTAATATGGCTTCGGTTGATGACTGCTGCGTTAATGCTAATTATTATCAGATTAGCTCTGAGTCATTTGCTCTTGACGTCTCCCACGGGGAGCTTTGTTTGCACCCTATCATAAAATTGTTTAAACACCAGCCTATGGCTGATCCCCATCTATGTTAATAGTCTTCATTCCATATTAGTGAGACTGACCCAGAAATACATGCGTGGATAGATGCCCATGTAGATGCGGACCCGATGGAGAATATAATTAAACATAACAGCTGACATTTATCTCTCTTAATGACACCAGGAATCTTTCAGTAATTTATTGAGACTCTCCATTGATGAAATGACACCTACTCATATTATGTCTCACTAAATGTCAATTATTATCATCATTTTCTGTGTACTGTAGACTTAATAATTTCACTTTAATTATTTTTTTTCACGTTTTTGTTTTTATATTGGATATTTCCAATGAATGTTGCTAGTTCTTGACTGATGTGTGAACCAACATGCTCTAGGCTTATTTTTGAGGGGATGTCGGGCAGATAAGTCATCTTCAGATGACTCTGGTCTTATCTCGGCTGCTGTTTCACTGTGTTTTTGTTTGAGCGAAATTACAAGTTTCTTTTATATCAAATAACCAGTCTGGAACTGGACAACAGCACATTGTGATTTCCTCATGAATCACACTCCTGTAGTTTTGTTTTCTCCAAAGCAAAAGCATCTCAGTTTGGAAAACAATCAGTTTGAGTTTAACTGTACAGGACTCTTACCTTCCAATCAGGCAGGCAAGAAATGTTTGTTCAATCTTCTGTTCAGAGTTGAGGCAGCAAACTGATGGTACCTAACGATGTTGTCTTACAATTTTTCTTCTTCTCCTTTTGGCTTTTTCCTTCAGGGGTCGCCACAGTGAATCAGTTGCCTCCATCAAACCCTGTATTCTGCATCCTCTTCCCTCACACCAACTACCTTCATGTCCTTCATATGTGCTTGGTTTATTATACCAATACATTTGTTTTCATATGTGTGTTATGAAGTCTGTAATATTTTGAGCACTAGATGGATAATAAGGTTACATACAATTATAAATGAATGTGGTTTTTCAGCTTTTTGGGATGGTGTTCAGAACAATGACATTCAGTGGTTTAAATCTGTAATTAATCAAAGATTGGATGATATCTACCCTAAACCAGCAAGCTGAAGTTAACAGGAATATATTTTGCTCAAATTATATAATATTTAAAAGTAATTTATGTTTTGAACCGTACTTTAAGATACTCCTTGTGGATGATCAAAATATTCTGGATAAATTCCGTTGTGATAATCATTCACTTCCTATACCTAATCAACGATACTCGCATAGTGACGACATCAATTAATCCTGTGACAAATTTCATTATATCTTGTCTTGCCATGCTGTTGACCATCTCAGAAAACCTCTAATTAAACCGTACTTTTGGGAAAGTCCAAATTGCCTAAAATTGATGCAGTTATTCTCATCCTCCAATAAAAAAAAACTCTGTCAAACCTGGTTAAATTTATTAAA
The DNA here is from genome assembly GCA_013358685.1 of Antennarius maculatus. Classification (NCBI taxonomy): domain Eukaryota; kingdom Metazoa; phylum Chordata; class Actinopteri; order Lophiiformes; family Antennariidae; genus Antennarius; species Antennarius maculatus. The sequence continues at coordinate 11,550,683 of CM023618.1, forward strand.
GAAGTTATGTATATATTAAGGAAATAACTCTTGCCCTGCATTCCTATTGTAAACATTTTTTCTCGTCATATTGTACAATAGACGTCGTATTTTTGCCATAGATTTACTTCTGTTTTTTGTATGAAATTCTTTATAAGTTCTCTAATACCACGATAGGGGTCTCTTGTGGGAAAGTAAAATCATTGTCATGGTCATTGTAATTGTCATTGTCAGTCATCATGATGGACAGAACAGTAACTACATAAAACATGTAGAAGTTGTAGTCCTCACTTCATAAATTAATGATGACCCGGAACAGAATATGTCTATTTATACCACTTGTATCCTACAAGTGCTATCGTGCTTTTGCTTAAGGATAGTGTGAGTTTATATACTTTGTAGGTTTTGTGTCTCAACTGAAATTAATTAAACCATTGGGATTTGTTGCCTGAATTAGTGTGAGTGTGAAATCCTGCTATGCTTCGATCACACAGATAAATTACCAGTGTGGATTTATAGCTGTTTTTGTTTATCAAATATGTTTTTGCAGTTTTTATGCCTCCACTGATTATTACAAGATTTCACACAGATGTCTATTTGAGTAAAAAGATGATGAAGTGATGACGTTTACTCCTAAGGGACCAAGGATCAGCCTCACTGTGTAACAGACATGTTTCTAGTAATTATTCCAGAACAGAAGAGGAGATTGTGATCATGTTTGACATTTTGTCGGTGAATCCAGTGACATCCGGTCAGATAAAAGAATACACGTTTTAGATTTGCTGCACCATCCATATGTAATGCCTTTATGTTCACCTCAAGCACATCATTGTTTCTAATTTTTAACTCCTGGTGATGTGAAAAGGTTCTCTATTAAACCTTACATAGCTGATGAGTCTGGACAGATGCGGATGCAAACTCTTTGTAGTTCCTTTTCTAAAAGTCTGTGTTTTATCCTTTGACGTTAAGTTTAACTGAATTTTCCTTTAATCACTTTTATTGGCTGGGGGCATGACTGGTAGCTCAAAACGACCAAATTGGAAGCCTCAAGCACATTTTCATCCACACAGAAGAGAACGGATTGGAATTTAAGAGTAGCCTCCCTGCAGAAGAACCTCACTTCTAATTGCTCTCCGTTTGTCTGTTGGTGACCCAGAGGACATAAGAGATCAATTAAGAATATGCTGTCAAAACCGGGTTATTTGGAATCCCTAAAAAACATCTCATTAAATTAATTATATAGTACACACTGTACTAAAAAACTACTGCAAAAAGGTAGCGCAAACAATGTAACAGTCCAAGCTTCTTTTACCCTATGACAACATAGACCACTATAACTTTACTATTACTGTATATTGTTCATGATTGGTTAAATGTGTGATTTGTGAAATGTATCAACATACATATATAATCATACACATTAGTCCAGAGAACAAAATCCCTGACCTATTTCATTATTAAATTATAATTTTGCTTGACCATGTTGCAGCCAACCTAATTTACACTCATCTGGCATATGCTGTATATACTGTCCTAGTAGAAAATACAATAAAGTGCATAAAGCATTTCCATCTTGAACAATTAGTATCTCTACATACACACACGTTTATGAATGGCCATCTGGCAGCTTTACATGAGAATCATTTAAATCAGATCAGGATTTTTAAAAAAAGATGAACGTTGTGAAGAAGTTTAAAGCTCACAGAATTTTTATACTTGCCTTAGATTTGCACAAGATGCAAATTTATGCAAATTGGTTATTTTGGTCTTTGTGTGGCGACCATTGAGCATTGAGCTGAAAATCCTCTGCTGCTATGCACTTTTAACACAATTGATTGCAACCTCTAAATATATATTTCCGCATCTGAAGCCCACTGTAGCAATTATGCGGTAATTTTCTCTACATCACTACTTTTTACAACGACTGCTGAGGAGTTGTCTTTTCTTTACAATGCAATGCATACTATACCGCTCTGTCAGCACTCACAACTGAATACTTTCATTGAGCAATCGATAATCACTCTCCCCTCTATGTTTTTGTTCACATTCTCTCTCCCACCCTCTCCTTCCATCACTCTCTGTTTCAGTGCTTCCTGTTTACAGGTAGAGGCGATCGATGGCCGAGGCTCAGTGATCCAGTCATCTCTACAGATCCTTTCTGACCCCATTCACTTCAGTCAATATGACGTCCACCGCCCGACTGCTGGGTTTGGCTGAGGTGGGGCTGAGGTGTGACCAGGAGATTGAGAGGAGATATGAGATTGTGCCCTCAGTGGTCTGCTCCATGTGCTGCCTGTTTGGAATCATCTACTGCTTCTTTGGTAAGTGATGGCTAAGTGAAAAATACACTAGGTGTTTCCTACATCTGAAGTTCACTGTTAAAGTAGCCTTGAGTACAGTGAGTATTGTACCATTCTTATTCATGTCAAGTATTTTATTAATGATAAATCTCACATAAAAACCTGCTTGCAGCCATTGGTTGGGTTTTGTGGGCATCTGTTTCCTTAGACAAAAATGTTTTAGTTTCTATTACGTGCCCTAAAGAGACATCTTTGATTGGTGCTCCTTTGCAGAGGAGTTCTATTTTCCATTATTTTCTGGCTTTCATGCTAATTTAAGACAGTGTTTCCAAAGTCTCCTGGCTGTCACCACAAATTAAACCTACAGAACGATTTCAGATAACATGGACGGTTATCATCAGCTTCACATAACATAAGAAATGAATGAGCCTACATATCATTTATTTGTAGTTATTAGGATCAGAATCAGTACATTTATCCAGAGTCATTTGTAATTGAACTATTTTTTATGTGCATAAATGCCAGAAAATACTTGGAAAATGCAAAAACATATAGCAAAAAAGTAAAACTACTCTTGATAACTTTATTCATTTTAATTTTATTTTGCTCGGCTCATGTTTAACATTATTGATTAAAGAGAACCTCGTGCTTCATTTTTCTTTGTGAACCAATAATGAAATGCTAATTTTGCTGATAAATCTAAGGCAACCGTTATAACATTCAATATCCATTTTACTTTAGTGAATCAGAAAAACACGATGAACTCAGGGTAACGCTTTAATGTCCCCAGAGATCTCGACATCCCCATCACCCTCAGACTCTATCTCAAAGACTTGCTGTCTCATCAAAGTGGGACTGAAACACTGGATTGCCTGTTGTTTTTATTTTAACGACATGTCATGCACTGCTGCTTTCTCAAAGGTACTGGTGTAGCTTTATTTGACTCACTAGTCCGGTATACGCAGCAGCTCAGTGCTGCTGAAAGGAGAAAGAAGCATGGACTGTTTTAATCATCGCACCATTCATATGCTAGAACATAGAAGTCCTGAGCTGAATTTTTTATCCAATCTAATTCAAATGGTCAGGCTAATGAGTTTGGATGTGAAGTTGTTTCAACAATGTTGTAATCAATAAATGATTAGGGAAAGAGAGATCTACTGTAATTGTTATTGACACTTTATAGTCTTATTTTTTTTGTTGCTACAAAAAAACAATGGATTAATCATTGGATTTCCACTTTGCATGTAAACAGCGAAATCATATTAAGGTGCTTGAATAATGACCTTTCATTCCGATTGTCTCATGTACTTTTGTAAAAACCTAAAATGTCTTTCTGTATGTTGCCTCGGGTTGGCTTTTCATCTTTGTGTTGCTGTGTGAACTGCTCATATTTTAAATATTTTTATGTGGAAGCCGGTACTTACGGGCCTGAGTTCAGATGCATTAATAGCATATTCTACTGTTAATTTTGCATTCACTGGACACCACGCTGGAAATATCTTCCAGATCATTGTAGTAATCTGAGCCCCAGGACCTTCTATAAATGCCAGTAGAGTAGATTTACATTTACATCACCCTCACTAACATGTTGATGCAGACTGAGTGAATATACCGTATTCATTAGATATGCACATTGTAAAAGAATCATGGAAGCAGGAGGAAACCTATGCAATAAAGTCTAAATTGAACAATCACTTGCCGTTGTTACTGCAATGAATTTTCAGCTTTTATTTTAATTATTGTCTCTTAGTCAATCATCCTTTGGAAAAATGCGCTTCATAAAATCACATCCTTTACAAATAATTTTCCTGCAGACCCGTACGGGGGGTGATAATATGTAACACAAACAAGCTTAATGCCATGCAAAAGCACACAGGGAAATGAACAGAGTAATATTTCATCAAATAAATAGACAGAAGTGTGTTAGGTAGAAAACACACAGAATTACAATTTTGCAAGAGCAACCACGCTGTTTTTGAATGAATATTGATGCATGTTGAAGCTTTGAGCAGACGTGTGGCATACAAATAGAGAGAGAGAGAGATTCACTGAAGCAGACAGACAGCATTAACATTCATTATATATGTTCTGGTAAAGCATCAGCAGCTTAAGTCTCTGCATTACAAACAGGTTTCCCAACAACTTTATTTCACAAAGTTGAGAGCACGCATAGAAGGAGCCTTGAATCTGATTTGTCAGTTGACAGAAATCATGTTTCCAGACAAAATATTCTTCTGTAACTCTATTTTATCAGCTTCAGTTATAGTCAGACCATAATGCCATCAGTAACTATGATGCTAGTATGTTATTAATTTGTGTATTAACATGTCATACTGTGTGCAGTTGATAAATTGTCAGTTAACAGAATTAAACTGATAAGAAATATTTCATACAGCAGACTTGCAAAAAAATAGCAAAGGATCACATATGGATGATACAAAATTACTTCAAATGCTTAAGCTCCTTAGTCGTTCACCATCTGTTAGTTGTTTGTCTTTCCATTTGTTTGACAGCATACTCAAAGACGTAGAGAAGCATTTTCACCGTCTGCGTCAGATCTGTGATAAAACACATTCCTGCAAAATGAGACACATTTCATATCGCTAACGTTTGTCAGAAACCACATTGTCACAGTTGAATATTTTAAAGATGAAAAAAAGTCTGCTTGTCTTCAGGGAATTTATTTTCCCACCAGCTAATATATGTTTTAAAATGTGTTTTAGGGCCGAGGTCCTGACAAGAAGAGGTTAGCAGTTATTCATTCAACCCAGAAAAACAACGACATTGCTGCTGAAATGATGAGTGATGTATTAGGAATAAGATGGATGAGGCAAAGGCGGAAAAAGTGAAACGGAGGGAGTGGAGAGCTGAATAAGCCAAAGTGAACAGATTGGATGGGGGAAGTGGGGGTGGGGGGGCAGGACTATGAAAAAGATTTGAACAGCGGAAAAATTGGGCGTGAATAAAGAACAGGGGGCAGGCTGGGTCAGGAAAAGTTGTACACTGATGGAGGCGCTTGATAATTCATAATTTATTCATCGGGTTATCAGTTGTATCTGACATGGAGCTACACTGTGGGGAATTCTGTGATGCCTGCTGACAAAACAAAAGTTGAAGCGACTGCAGACACTTTTGAAATTCGTCAGGTCAGACTTATTCTTTAAGGATTCCACTAAAGAACAGGAAAAATTGAAAAATATGTCTTTCACCACACTGTTGTATTCAAGAGCCTTTTGACAGAAAGAGAAGGAATTGCACGTAAATTAGGTAAGGTCATGAGAGAATTGAACAGACCGTTGGTCAGATGAGGGGATGAGTCTTGTTCGGCTCAGCTGTGCAACGCCTGAGTACACAAAGATAACAATCTGATGTTGGGTTCCCTTGAGGAAAGTCCAGTCAGACAAAAGAAGGAGGAAATGCAGAGCAAAATAATATATAAGATATAAACAGCACAGAATTTACAGTCATCTTTGAGGATTTGAATATTAAAGTATATACTGAATGTTTGTGCTACCTTAAAAAACATTCAAATGTGAAAAGAGAGAGCAAAAAGAATACAAAGGAGAGGAGAGACCATTGCATGAGAAAAAAAAGTTGACGGAGAGCAGCTGTTGTGTTCAGCAGGAGCGATGACTAACGACTGCAGAGGGTCTTTTGTGAGATGATGACTATCATATTGTAAAACTGTTTTATAAAGGTTTAAAGACACTTTATCCGTTCCTCTCATCATTCTCTAATGAGGAAATGTGTCTGGGTGAATATGGGACTTCATCATCCACTGCAGGAAGGCTGATGTGTTGCTTTTATTGTTCATTATGTATTCTCCCTGTTTGTTTTTGTTGACACCATATTTGTTTTGAAGAAGAAATACACACTTCAAATTTCAGGAATTTGTACAATGTGAGCATAGAAAATATTCTTTCATCCAAATCATGCTTTCAAGGTATTAAGCTAGCTCCAACTAATAGGTTTTTGTTGTGTGAGACATTTTCCTGGATGTAGGCGAGGAGATTTAAAATTAAAAAGCAAATATTAAAGAGCTGCTGTAATGTAAAGTTTTTACAGAGCTAAGTTACGTCATTTTGTAGCCGATTACCGATTTTTTCTGATGTTTCACGTCGTTAATTACAGAACTATAAAGTGCATGTTTCATTAATTAATTAGTTAAAATTCATTCTTTAATCTTTTACTGTAATAAACATCATACAGTCTGTGGATAGAACTTGTAAGCTCTTTGTATATCTTATTCCTGAATACATTTCCGTCCTGGTGCCATTCCTTGACTTTTTGTTGATTTACACAGATCTTTATGTTTATGATGAATGATAGCAGTAATTTATTTTCTTTGCATCTGTTTGGATCATAAAGAGCCAAAGACAGTTCAGAATTACTGCTTTGAGACTTGTTTATTTGTGTGCTTTTGAGAACGTTAAAGTATTTTCACTACCAATATTGTGTTATTTTTATTTTTGGTGTTCCCTCATCACTACGCTTGGAATGTCCTCACAGTGCTCTCTGTCACTCTGTCCTGCAGGCTATCGATGCTTCAAAGCTGTATTGTTCCTCACAGGCCTCATGTTTGGATCTGTGGTCATCTTCATGCTATGCTACAAAGAGAGGGTGATGGACACTCAGCTGAGTGTAGAAGCATCGGTGGGCATCGGTCTGGGTATCGGCACCCTGTGTGGTCTGGTGACCATGCTAGTTCGCAGTGTGGGATTGTTTATGGTGGGCCTGCTGCTGGGTCTGCTGCTGGGAGTGGCGTCACTGGTGGTAAGCAGACACATTTGATTGTACACCATTTAGATCATTTGCATACACATGTTCAGGGAAACTAACTAACTAATCAGAACAAGAGCACTGAAAGCAACTCTTCAAGAGCTGCGTCTTAAAACAGGCATTGCGTCACTTGAAGTACCATGAAGGTGACTGCAGCCACATTTAACAATCTAGTCTACGCAAATTTCCAAAGCTGTTTCTATTTTATCCCTGTGTGTGTGCGTGTGTGTGTGTGTGTGTGTGTGTGTGTGTGTGTGTGTGTGTGTGTGTGTGTGTGAAGAAGCACAGTTGCTGTTGCTTAGCAACACTTACAGCTGAAATTGATTAGCTGATGGTCAATTGTAGTTGAAACCATTGAAATAAAAGATTTGTAGTAGAGATAGTCATAAATCTGTGGTGTAGTAACAGCAAAAGAACAGCAGTAGACTGTGGATAAAAGCTGTAATAGTACTGATAATAATAGTACTTAAGGTTAATATTACCTTTATTATTAAAATATAACCACTCATGTTCAGTGAGTCTTTTATAGCATGGAGGTGATGCACCCTTCATGGGATGGGGTAAGCGGGATGCATTTGTAGGCAGTATTAGTTGGAGTTGTCACGATAGGATGGCTTTATCTCAACTCCATGAAGCGCACAATCATCAAATACAGCCTTGGAAGGACGTGGACCCTGAATTAGGACACAGCTGAAAAAATATCATGACAGACTGCCAGTCACACCAGAAGGCAGGCCTTTGGTTTGGTTTTATGTAGCATAACTTCTGTTAGTTAAAGCAAAACTTCTTTTCATTTTGAAGAAGGCTTCAAGCTAAGCAATGACTTCACTATGAAGTTCACAATGACAACCTCAGTAAACTCCTTGTGTGAACTTAGTTCTCTGCCTTAAAGAGTTCACTCGAACTACAGTATTTTCTGTCTTTTTTTCTAGCAAACATTTCAGCATGACCAGACTATACATCTGAAAAAGGCAAAAAAAATTGATAAAATACATAACAAAACTAGGAAATAGGCAGTCACCGACTGCAACATCCTGTGACACCCCTGAATTCAAAATTTTACCCCGACCTACAGTACTTTCATAGCTCAGGGTCATTTAATAAAAGACCCATGATCCAACTAGTGCATAGATTAGTGCATATAGAGAAGACCAGTGTGAGTAAGACCATAGATCAAAGCTAGCGCATAGGTAGATCAAAGCACTAGCTTTGATCTATGGTCTTTCACTGGCCTTCTCCCTCGTCTTTCTATCTTATCCGGTTCCTGAGTGTACAAAAGTTGAAATTTAACCGTGATCTACTTTTCTCAAGGTCAAGGTCATCGTCTCATTTTCATCCCCTTTGCCGCCCGAGTAATGTGCTTTTTGTTTCATCTTTCTATCTGCAATGGTTGTGAAGATATTTGATGGACTAACGGACGAACAAACAAACAAAACGGACAAACACTGACAATCACAAAACATCACCGCTTTGAAGCGTGATGTAATTAATCCTCCACTCTCTCTTGAAGGCTATGGAAGAATTCTACCACCCCAGAACAGTGTGGGTTCCTTTGGGTATTCTCCTGGGCTCTGGGACCTTATTTGCAGTTCTCACTCTTCAATGGCAGCGCTGCTTCGTCACGTTCTCCACGGCAACGTTTGGGTCTGCCATCATCACCGTCACCGTGGATTATTTCATAGAGCTGTTTGCCTTGGTGAACTACATCTATGAGAGACTCCGGGTAGGCTTGTCTGTGTGATTGTCTTACAATATTCATTTATTGAAAGTCACCTTGAGGGACGCATTGTTCTGTGTGAATGTTCTCATACAGTATTATCATGTATCTCTCTGGATATTGGGCTATTAGTCTTTGCCCGTAATTTTTTGTTTATATCTGTGTAACACTGAGAGATTAAATCTCTCATCATGACCGCTTGTCTTTACCATCATCATTGTCCACTTTATCTGGATGGACAAAATTTGCAGTTCGGAAATGAGATGAAGGAGTGTGTCTATATTTGATTTTGGAGGGTCTGATAGCAAACAAATATTACATGTGGTATATGTGAATGAAGGAAAACAGAGTTGAGGCCAGGCAATATGAAAAAAGTTATCAAATGAAAATGTGAGAATTTGATAAAATTGGTTAAAATTCTAGATGAAAACTATTTTTGAACTTTGTTAGGTGGTTTTAAATTCAAACCATCGCCACAGTTTGTGATTTCAACAATGCAATTTTCTTTTTTCCATTCACAAAAATGAATGCTAATCAGTGGAGTCTGAGTGAAAACTTTCAGATCCGCCACGATGTATGATCAATCTTCCTCCATAAGGAGAGTCACAATATTCAATATGTGTGACACACAAATCATAAAGTCTGTCTGCATATGCTTTTGCCATCATCTGCCATCTGAATACCAATTCGGGTTGAATGTGATTCTTTCAAAATCTCTACCCCATCATTTTCATGCTCATCACACCGTTCCCCAACCATTGATGTGGATCTAGCACCAAAGTTGATCTAATTCTTGTTTTATCATAGTGTAAATTTTGAGGCCTACTTGTCTACTTTTCTGAAGACTTTATTCAGAAAAGCTCTTCTGGTTGCAGATTTGTGGTTCAAGGACGATTTCAAAACCATCTCATCTTCAAAATTCACATTTAGCATCCATCATATTGTATTTCATTGTGCTGTGCCCTTTTTGCAGTAATAACTATAAGTTAATAGAAACTGACCGATGTGTTGGTAGTTAAAAAGGAATTAGTAAATATTCAATTAGAATCATGTAATCTGTGCAGGTGGCACCAAAGAAGCCAGTGTGCTGGTTTACCTGGATCATCTTGGGAGTGTGGCCGGTCCTGGCTTTTCTCGGAGTGCTGATCCAATGGAAAGTCACTGCAGAGGGATTTTCTCATACGGAGGGTGAGTGAAGCTACTTTACACACATCCAGATTTAGTTTACAACCTTCCAGTGCTAATTTAAGATGCAAATAGGTGTGAAGGTGGGGAAAAAAACGCTCCCCCACCCTTAACAATATTTCAGAATAAGAATAAAGGATTCTGATTTTCTGAGTTTCAAAAGTCAGACCAAAAGCAAACGAACAAACAAACAAACAAATCCAAAAGGGGTCAAAGTCAGGTCAGAAACATATTGCAGACAGATGGTTGCGGGTATATTTACAGAAATGGGACCAGAAACAGGATACAGGCACGGAGGCGCTGTAGAACAGCTAAATAGTTTATTGAAGAGGGTTCTGGAGGGTTTGAAGCTGGGTGAGGAGGTCAGGTGATGCTAGAAGGGAGCAAAAACAGGGACATATCATGTGGAGAATCAAAAGTGTTTTAGGAAAATCCATAAAATACAGTGTACAGAGTCTTTGCTGGAAGAATTTTATGAAAACACTGAAGATATCATAAAAATACTAAAATAGATGTAATGGAAACAGAGTAAATGTCCTGTAGTAATGAATCTACTGCAGGACATTTATCTCTCCAGCTCCAGCTTTATCTCAAATCTGGAGCTGGCACAATGCATTTGCAGGCAGTCCTAAATATACAAACATTGAGGTGGAGGACTGCTACTGAGAAAAAAACAGATCTGAGAGGTCCTCACCTTGGTGTGTGTGATCTAATGTAGGCCACAGTCGAGCTTCAGGCAAGGCTGGTTGCAGATCTCCTGAAAAAAGGTCTGTTTTCAGTCAGTTTGTTTAGGTCAGTGACTAAACATTTTATTTAATGCAGCCATAAATTCATGTTGCAGAATTAGCACAGCAGCAACTACGTTCATGAAAGAGGAGCTCCGTGGTGTGTATCATAACTGTGATATTTTATTAAGTCAGATATTTAAGACAACAGATTCATGAAATAAAGGTGGAGGTTCCAGGCAAAAAAAAAAAAAAATCAATTTCTGTTTCTGAATTTCAGAATTAATAATGGGTGAGCATGCCAAGTGTACAGAATAATAATGAGTCTTGTTTCAGTATTGATCTCAACAAGGCCACTGGAAGCCACTGTCGTTTTATTAAGAGTGACTAATCTATGCTAATGTTATTACAGAGGCTGTGATGTGTGTGTGTGTGTGTGTGTGTGTGCGCGTGTGCGTGCGTGTGCGTGTGCGTGTGCGTGTGTGTGTGTGCTGTCAGCAGAACATGTTATTAATGGAAATGGCGAAACCCAACACTAATGACAGTGTCACACACGCACACACACACGCACACACACACACACACACACACACACAAACCTACATTTGGCCTCAAATAATGGGATTGAACAGCTAGCAGCCATGCCTTATAGTCAGGGAGCGTGGGCCAACAGATAGAGAAGGCTTTATAGTGCTATTTTGGAAAATTGTGTTTGTAGGGTGAGAGAGACCTCACAAGGGAGAGACACATGGAGGAAGCATGTGTTGGATAAAAACTCTTTGTAAAGGAAGGAATCAACTGTTTAAAATACACAAAACACACTGTAAAAATACCTCTTCTCCTCATCAAGTGACATCAAGATTATAAAGCCGTCCAACAAGTGTTGACCACCCTCAAATAAATTCTAGTCAAATGTGGGATAATATGTGAAACATCTCTTATGACGTTTATTATCTCATAATGACTAAAAACACAAATGGCAGTCAAGAAAAATAACTGGGATTGTTTCAAGGTCCCCATGGAATTTGTGTTCAGAAGAAAGAAACAAAGGGAAGAGTAGACAGTAAAAGTGTGTATCTACTGTGTGTGTATTGTGTTGTAAATACAACCTGTGATTGGAAATATGGATGAGGTATGAAATGAGGGGGTGAGATTCAGGAAGAATCTGCAAAGTAATTTTATCGCTAAATAAAACCCTTAAAATGTTCTGACGCTTTAGAGAAAAGACTTTATTTTCAGATGTCAGGGATTGTGTCTAGGTTACCTGTCTCAGGGCTTCTTTTATGGTGACAAGCACTGTGGTACAGACAGTGAAAGAGGGCAGGAAAGAGAGAAATGAGGGTGGGGGGCAGGTGTACTGGGGGAAGGGCAGAAAAAGGGGATAAACTGGGGCAACATCAAGCAGGACGCACAATTGGAGCAGTGAGAAAATCTTAGTGTATGGAATCAGTTTGTACACACTTTTATTTTCATCTGCATGTGTGAGGAGTGGTGGAACACACACACACACACACACACACACACACACACAGACACATACACACACAATAGCGCCTAACCAGAGGGCATTAGGGGAGTGTAGAGGAAAAGTGAAAGGGGGACGTCATTAAGCAGTTTCCCCAGCAGATGGTTAGCTGTCCGCTCACACAAAAGAACAACAATAGACCTCATAACACACACCACACACACACACACACACACACACACACACACACACACACACACACACACACACACACACACACACACACACACACACACACACACACACACACACACACACACACATAATAACTGCATATAATACATCTTGTAATTGTGATGTTTATCAGGGCCTTTTTGCTTGTGGCTGCATTTTGACCTCACATAATGAACAGGACACTGTTCCCTGATAATACTGTATATTAAACAACTGACTTAAGAAGCTGTACAAGCATGTATATCCAAAATAACCATGCTGGAAGTCAATGGATGGTGAGACAAGATGAATTTTGGGCATCATTTTGCTGTGGAAAGGTGTGGGAAAAAACGTGAAAACACTCACCCACTCTCAATATGTCAGAAGACAGGGCTTCTCACTTTGAGTACATGCTGCAAGTAGCATTATTATCTTGTGCCAACTAACAAAAGTTTTTGGCATTTTTATATGAATTTTTATATGGATTTTTATATGGATTTTTATAACCTTTAATTACAGCAACTCCTACAGAGACAGATCACCACCAGTATTTAAAGATTAATTAAAATATTTAACAATGCCCAAAGATTTTCCTTGTTTTTCTCATCAGGGGGGTTCTGAATGTGTCCTCTCCTCCTGATTTCATCAGTACTTTTGTTTATTACCAACCGTATTCTCCTCTTTCATGACTACCTATCATCCCTCCTCTCTTCTCCACATATTATCACAGCTCTGCTCTTTTGTCCCCAGTGGTTCTGAGCCGGCAGCAGAGGAGGGTCCAGCTCATGAAGATCCGACAACGAGAAGAAAGGCTGAAAAAAGAGAAGGAGAACAAGAAGAAGAAAAAACGACAGAACCAGAAAACCAACCACAAGCAGAAAGCACATACCCATCACCACCAGCAGTACCATCACCCAGCAGCATCCCACCCGCATCACCAAGCCCAGAGCTCTCAGCCCCCCAAAGTCCCTCCCCCTCAGACAGAACCTGGCTACCACCGCAAGGCCAACCCCAAAAGACGGTTTGATGGAGATGTGCTGTCACCGGTAAGATTTGGCAGCCCCTTTATGAACGGAAGAGAATTATGTTGAGATGCTATGGGTCAAAAGAGACAAGAACTAGCATTTATTTAAGCTATATTTGCTTTATTTTTATTCCTTTAAATGAACAATGACAGTTTGGTAAATGTCTATTTTCTTGGTTGGGAATAAAAGAAAACCTCCAACTCATGTTCAGTAGAAAACCTAAGCCAATGGTAAGTTAACATAGCTTATCATGAAGAAACAATTCGGCCTAGCTCTGCACAAATGTGTCAAGTAATCAGTTTTCACGCCTTATGTGTGGGACTGTTTCTTGACCTGACCCAGAAAACTACAGGAAGCCCGTGCCTCCAGCTAAGAAATAGTCCCACACATAAACGCTGGTAATACCTGTGATCAAAACCGCTTAAATTACTTTTTGTATTGATACAATCAAGAGTTGTGTGTTCCTGAGTATTGTCTGTCCAACGATGTGCCGTCCGTGTGTCCACAGAGCTACATCAGGAGTTTCAGGGACAGGCAAACGGACAGACGAGCATACTCACACAGTCGAATGATGAGCCGCTCCCGGATGGGTGAACTCGACTACGACTGCGGTTCTCAAGTGCCCCTCACGACCCCCAGCGGGCCCCCGGTACAGATCTGAATCAAATATTCACACACAGTTTGCCACTGTTGGGGATTGAAACCAGAAGTTACCGTGCCAACTGGATCAGCTGCCTCTCAACACAACAGGAAGAGTCTCACACTGGTTTTCCCCTCTCAGACCAGTAAAAGGTCTTATTTATTTACCCAGATCGGTCTCGTTCTCTTCTTAATAATTGTGAAGACACAGAAGCAGAGCCTCTTTTTTTGGATGGGGCCAGAACAGTTTTGTTGTTGAAGGCAAATGTAACGTACATCGTAACGAACCGTTTGTGACTTCAAACTCTCCTGCTGTATCATACTAGTTGGGAACATATTGGTAAAAATGGACCTGAACATTTAAAAAAAAAATTTTGTTGTTGTTGCTTCAAGCCATAAAATGTAAATTTCAGTTGGATTACTGCGGGGAATAAATCAAAACCGTAATTTCTCCAAAGAAGTTCTGCACCATCTCAAAACACATCACATAACTTTCATGAGGTTAAGGTAGCACCACTTTTAATAAACCTTCGGCACTATTCATGCTCTGAGTGGAATCAGGAGGAAGTCATTTGCTTCGGGGTCTGATGAGAGAGAAAAACCAACCAACACTCGGACATAAAGGCAGCTCTTCATCCCTTTCTCCACTGAAAGTCCACTGTGTTGATCAAGGTGTTCATGAAGAAAATCTGTTATCTCCACTGACATCCTGGGAATTCAGACATGGCAGCTTGTCTCTGGCTGCTTCAAAATGCAGAACATGGACATTTTTTAGACGTGCACTAGACCAGTGAGTTCAGACAAAGACAATTTTAGGCCATTTCTCCCATTCATTCTCCCACTGTCAATGCATATATTGCTATTTTCCTAATAGAATGTGCGTTCATCTCGTTGGTTTCCTTTACCCTTTGCCATCTGTTTTACCCAACTACCTGAGCAGGAGTAGCAGATCACTCTATTCCTTCCTCTTTCTTCAAAATTGAAAATGTTGTTAAGCTCCTGTATGCATTGAGCTTCAATCCTTTTTATGTCTACTTATCCCACAAACACACCATCTCTGCAGACGATAAATCACTTGGTAAGACTTACACACAGCAAGCAACAAGCTGTTTGGAGGGACATTTAATGACAGTTGAAATGCTAAATGGTATGTTTTTGAGTACAGGAGTCCAAGAGCAAGTGTTGGATTGTACCAAACATTGGTGAAAAGGGGGGGTGGTCTTCTAGCATATGTAAAATGTGATTTTCCCTCTTTTTTTTTTTTGCCAATATTCTGGTCTGGTTAAAAATGTGGATATTTTATTTTGGGCCAAGTTTTAATGGCTGAAAAGAAGGAGATGTAAAATTCAGATTTCTCTTCTTGATGGCGAGACTCGGTGGCAGCGTTTATCAGCAAATGAAATCCTCTAATGTTTACAACCTGTTTTGTTTTGTTTGACAGTGTTCGTATGTTTGTGTGTACATGCATTTGCTTGTGATTTGCGTTGAAAATTCAAATGCACTTTGATGCGACTATTGATATTGTACTGAACACCCAGAGAGGAGGATTTGGATTCATACATGAAGTGCAAAGGAACTGATTTTGTTTTCCTCTCTTGGATAATGATACACTGCTGATGTGATCGTTTCTATGGAGACTAGAAGTATAGAGCCACAGATAAAAAAACAACTAATGTCTGGAAATTTAACAACCAAATAGACAATGGAGACACATGCATTGGTTTTTATCTCTTTTTTCTGTTTATTTGTATGTTTTGAGGATTGTACTTACTGAAATTAAAATTTTAAAAATCCTCAGTGCTGATCTAAATTGCTCAATAGCATAAGGATGACTGGTTTGACAGTGGAAGCCCAATCATTTCTACCCTAGCCCATTAACGCAAGAGAGTCCTTGTGCAACTGTTTCCAATGTATGTGTGTGTGTGTGTGTGTGTGTCGCTGTTGTCATTTAAAAACTTCATTCAGATTTCCAGTTTGTTGGTTCCACAAAACTACATCACACAGACTGGAGAGCGGTCACTGTGGAGTAAATCATGATGACATCATTACGTGTTTCTGGTGACGTCTATGAGATTTTTCAGTCAAGAAGAAATATTTATTGTACGACATGAGTGGATGTTGCTGGAAACCACTGTAATCAATTTTGTCCTTGTGATTAGGTCAACATAAAACTCTGGAATCTGAATTAGAAGTGGCAGAAAGACGCCTCTGCTTCTCTTCTCCTTCTCCCCTCCTCCTCCGTTTACATCCAGGTAAAGGGCTGGAAGAGGCATTTGAATCACTTCACTCTCGTTAGGTTTTGTGCTAAGACACCTTCTGTTCTGCTCTGTCAGTGTTACTCCAGTGATATTTTGCAGTAGTGGCTGTTCAGGTGTTGGTTTGATCTTTAATTCACACTTGAGTTCTTTTTTTTGTTTTTTTTAACCTCTTGACTAGAAATACTCAATATCTTCTGTAGGACAAATCTTCTGTTATACAGTTGGGATTTTGTGTTATCGGCCACCACTATTTAATGAAATTACACAAAACCTGTTGGCTTTAATTTCCTTAAAGACCCAACACCTACATCCTGTACAGAACACGTGTTGCTGCATGTTCTGTACGAGTTCCTACTGAAGGGGAAATGGTGTCAGTTTATCAGTTTAATCAGTTTAAAGCTATGGAATATCAAAAGATCTATGTTTGTTCAGTACATCTTAGACTTTCTTTCCTTCAGCTGTGCAAAAACTACTGGTTAGGTATTACAACACCAATGTCCCATTTTATCGATAATGTATTGTACAGCAGTAATTAAACTTGTAACATGATCACATGTTTTCATGATGGAAAGACAAAATTCTGCAAATGTGACAATGTTTTATTGTAACTCAGAATTTTAACTTTTTGTTTTTCCTATTATTTTCTGCCACTGTCCATTACTGCTGAATACATGTTGGGGAAACACTCATATTGTAGATATTAAATTGTAAATTATTTCTAAATGTACAAAAGTTTCTTTTTCATGTTCATGTTTACACTATGACCACCTGTGAAATTTATCCAGATGATTATTTTCTGATGGACTGGACCTGTTGTATTTTGTGTTACCACTCTGTGTCCATTTGGTCTCATTTTGCACTTGTAATGTTCTGATTCTGATAGTTCAACATGTGATGTTGAAAATTAGCAAACAAACTGAGCCTTGACATCATTTGTTCAACAACTCCTCTTCAAGAGAGCAAGAATTCCTTATTATTTTATTATTATTATTATTATTAACTTTATTATTTTATTATTATCGAGCATGAATTATTATTGAGCCTAAAATATGATAAATATTGTGTGTCTATAATCTCTTTGTCTTGTTGTCGTTTGTGCACTCAGATGTACTTACACAAGCACACACACACACAACAAATGTCATATATTAGAATGCTGGCCGTACTAAAAGAGAAGCTGAGAGAGGTTGAATTTTCAGTTACAAAATGTGATGCTCAGCATTTTTTGTTTGCACTTGTAACAAACAAAATATTGAGAATATTTTTTTTATTTGGCAGTATTGTGAAAAATAATTGTATTTAGCAAGTCAAAGTGAAACTGCCCAGGCATACACAACTCATGATGTTCCGCCACTGCAGCTGGGTCTGAATCATCATCTGAATCTGGGGCAGTATGTGTTGGGTCACAATGAGGTAACAGAGAGACGTAGAGACATCAGGACAACATTATGGAGATGATAAATGGTGGCAGGTTAGAATTACATTAATGGCAATGAAACAGTTGTATAACAAAAACTGTATGACACTTTATTTTTATTATATGTACCACCAGCTAAAAGAGAAAAGAGATCGACTTCATCTGATGTAAGCGGGGCTGAGGAACATGTTGCCCTTTTTCTGCCTTTTATTCTTGTCCTAAAATGATTGGGAAGCAGTTGCCGTTGACAACAGTTACAAAAGGATGAATGATGTAGAAGGAAGGCTGTGAACAATTTGACTTCAATAATTCCAGGAGAAGCAGTGAAAAAATACTCAATTTGTTCTCTCAGCTTCTGTCTTTACCCTCCCAATTATCTCATTCTGAATCTCGTGTTTCGACGTATCGCTTCATTACAACTGCAGTCCTTCTTCGTCTTGTCTCTGTACCACCCTCACTGCTTCATTTTTTTTCCTGTGTACTGATATATCTGTTTCCACTCTTTCTTTTCTTTCTCCTCCTCCACCCCCTTTTTTTAAATTATTATCTCTGCTGACATTTTCAGCCCAGTGACTTTAGACACAGACCGCACAGACTCTATAATTCTTACTGCTATAGCGATCTGCTTTCTGCTGGAAACAAAGCCTGACCCAAGCCAGCTCATTAACAAACCATTGTTCACTTTTCCCCACACTGACAGCAGCACAGTTCCTGATAATTTCAAACGGGGCCACGGCTCTTTTTTCTTTGTTAAAGCGAATTAAACGTTAACAGATGATGGCCATGCTAGGGTGGGAAAGCTAGATTGGTTTTAGAGAACTAACACAGCCCACATCAGATGATTAATGCAGTGGGTAGAAGCAGTTCATAAAGGAGTTGATGCAATGCCATCATCTGCTCCATCTCAGGAAGGTTAATTGCCTACATTTTAAAGCATGCTATGTGCAGACCTCTGAAGAAGCTGGCTGACACTCAACTCAAGGTAATAACACATGTTTTTATTTAAGATCCTCGGCACAGGGAAGCAGCATATCATGGTCACCCATTCCCTCCAGCACTCAAACATAACTGAATTCCTTTTGTGTTAGATATTTCTGACATGTCTCAAAAATCTAAGATCAACATCTCACTTCCTTTAAATTGGTTACACAAAAACATCCCGTCTTGATATTCTCCAGCCGTATACCAGTATGTTTACACTTGGAGAAGGGGAATATGTGCAGCGAAAATGTACAGTTTTCCTCTTCTCCCTGGTGTTTCAGCCCATTAATCTGTCTTGCACCTTGCAGAGTCCCCTGTGGATACTGATCCAATGCAGTGACACACAGCCAGGTTGTTTATTTGAAGCTATACTGCCATTTATTTATTTTTCCAGATATTATGTGACAAATTCAGATGCTTTTTAGGAGAAGGAAAGTGGCACGAATAAAGCAGAATTCCTTGAATGACCTGCATTTTGAAACAATGCTGAAGGCCGTTCATGATGCCTTCATCTATCCTGTTGATTTTGTGCAGAGTTCCTTTCATCAACTTTTAGAATTACTGAAGAGTCCAAGTCTGTTTCTCAAACCTGGTTCCACTTATATTTCATAGAAACACTAGGAAAAACATTTTTTTTGTGCTTTTAAATTAATTTCATATATATGTATATAATATTTTGAAGGTGCTGTCTTCAGGTTTACATGATGTCTTGCTGGTGCTGTGTGGACTCGCTGACAACCTGTGGAGAGAATGGAATCGAAAAAGATCACAAAGGAAAAGAATGGGATTCATTCTCTACGTTCAAGACTGGAGTGTTGGAGTGTTTCAGGTCATTTTTCATCAGCTGTGAAGCAGGTATTGTGGGGAGTGAGATGTTTTTTATTGGGGGAGTGGGGGGGGGGTTTATGCGTGTGCATTGCTGTTCACTCGTAGGTGTTTACATAGTCAGTTTTCTTTGTATATCTGGGAGTTTGTTTCAGCCCATAGTGATAGATGGTGAAGAGATTATAAAAGCTAGAATGGGACGTTGGACCCAGACTTACGGACTGGGCACTAGCACCCTGGCTCATAGAAAACTTCATCTGGATAAGAATACAACAAAAGAAGATTCAGTTCTTAATGGTATTATTATCATCTGCGTGTGTGTGTGTGTGTGTGTGTGTGTGTGTGTGTGTGTGTGTGTGTGTGTGTGTTTGTGAGTGTGTGTGTGTCTGTGAGTGTGCCAACCTCTCCATCACGTGTCTCGATGGTCTTGATGAGAACAGTCTTCTTGGAGTGAACCTCTGAGGAGCGCTGATGGGGGGCTTCAGGGCTGGTCTCTATCAGAACACATTCAAACAGAGTTTAGGCTCTTGTGAGCTCACGAACAGCTTTGCTACAACATCTGATGGCGCTGACGCTGCTCCCAGAGGATGGTTGACATCAAACAGCAGGATGGTGAAGGAGTCTGGAGAGGCAGTGTGATGCTTCGAGGCGTTACACCTAAAGTCATATTTAAAACTGATGGCAGTAATGGATCATGCCTGTTCCAGCTACATCATCTTTCATTACTGATCACTGTTTTTAGTTAAACAGCCACGAAGTGGAGCGAGGGGATGTGTTGACAGTGGGTAATTGCAAATTTGAACATCAACATTAATACATCAAGTTACTGGGCTAGGCTGATTATTCTGCTGTGTAGAGCCAAAGTGTAACATCTGCAAACATGAAAAACTGAGGGGAAAAAACGGACAGCATCAAACAAATAATAAATAAAATAACTTAATATCTCCAGAGAATGACACATATATATAATTAATACTCATTTATACTGAATTTTTAAAAAAAGTGACTATGGCAAAGACACTGCATTAACCTTTGTATATCAGTGTTGACAAGAGGCCTGTTGATGTCTGAGGGAGACGTGAAGGTTTTTAATGTGTCACATATCGCCACATAGTGGTCAGAATGTGTCACTGCAGGTATGCGCCATGTAATGCCCTCAGAATAGCCTCTACCATTTACAGTCAAGGGCTATTATTATAGCCTCCAATAGACTCCCGTGGAATTTACACGGGATTTTATAAGTATTTGTGAGGCGGGAAAGGGGGTGGGGGCACTATTTCTCTTACCTCTGAAACCGATGGAGGAGTAAGCAGACTGCATGGGCACTGTGGTGGTGATCCTACAGGAGGACATCGGTACATTAAGTATGAACCA